>CM035234.1:21472035-22122824 GCA_020226215.1 Sindora glabra
GACAGTTTTAAATGCTATTGAGAGACGTGGAATAAAATATCAAGAGCAAGATAGAATAATTTCGACATATATTTTTAAATGCTATTGAGAGACGTAAAGTAATATATTTATTAGCTAAGGATAATAGATATCTACAATTAGCGCACTCGAGTGTGTAATTCTCAAGAAATTTCTAGCAAGAGCCTAGCCAACAATCCTCGCGAAACAAGCAGCTTTTTTTTGCCCTTTTTTAGATGAGATTCACTTAAATGTATTATAATGTTTTTCTTCGTATAATATTTTTTTACTTCGTATCTATTGATATTATTCAATTAAAAATGTATTATAATTTTTTATTATTATTTTAAAAATATTTTTTATATTTAAGTATAATTTTCACTTATAATTTTTTTAATTTTAAAAATTATAATTCTGAATTTATAATTTAAAATAGATATTTCAAAATAATATTTAAATATTTTCTTAATTTATTTTTTATTCTTATAGAAATTTGTAATTAAAATTCACTTATCTTCTTTTTTTATTTTTTCTAAATCTAAAATAATTTTTTAAAACAAAAGATTTTCAAAAAAATAAAAATAAAAATATATCTAAGCATATCTTTAATCTTGATTTTCTTGTACCCTACATAGTCTAATTAACAAGTAAACAAAAAAGGATGAGGGAGAAAAATATATCTAAACATGGACAAGGGAAAGAATATAAATAAGAATTTGCTAAGCAACACAAGTAAAAAAAAAGTTAGAAATTCAATATGTTAATATTATGTATCATAGCATAATTTAATGAGCAATCTTAAATAGACTTTCTAAAAAATTAGGAAAGAAAAGGAAATAAGAATTAAAATAAAGACATGATGCAAAGATATTCATTATAAAAATAATAACTACTTTACTAATCTACAAACAAATCAATTTATGTTCCCAATAAATTACTTTGATCATCCTGTAATTCACCTAAAACAACATAGATATAGAATTTGGTTAAAGGGAAGTAGTTCCATTACAAAATTCTCATCATGTATGTCTCATGTATGTCTCTGTATTCTAATGGGATAATCATTATGGGGTTATACAAGTAAGAATTTCATAATATAGTAATGAAACTAAGTTATTGATCATACCTATCATAAGTTTCATACTAAATTATACCACATTTAAGCCTAAATGGTAAATTAAACCCTTAACCAAGACCATCACTTAATTGGGTCCATACATTTATATTGACAATAATAACTATAATTTACAAATTTATATTGTCACAATAGTTAAGTAATTGTAAGATATTTACCATTATAACCCCTCAAAATATTAATATTTATCATTAACCTCTTGAAGTCAATGAATGAGACATAAACGAGTATTAATTTTGTTGGTTAGGACCATTGATACCAATTTTGATAATTTAAACCACTAATACCCAAATTATTCATTAATTTGAAGATATCTATATTTGATAATGTGATGAATAATGCTTGAAATTTTTATGGTGCTGTTTAATACCTTGACGATACAAAATGATAACTCAATTGATTTTCCTAATTGTATAAATTGATAATCTAGTTGGTTCTTTAACCTTATAAATTAATAATTTGATTGATCTCCTTAGCTATACTACTCAATTGGCTTTTTTAATTGTCTAACTTGATAATCTAAATTTGCCTAAAAATACTCATATGAGCGGATGTTATGCTCATTGCTTAATGGGATGCCTGCTATAGAGTGGTGCATATTTGATCGATAATTACTAATTTGTATTAATGTGCTCGAATGAGTTATGATGTATTTGATATTATCGATATATGAAGTTGTGATATGTTTATTGCTAATGGTATATAACTAATGTTTATTGGCTTGAAGATGCTCAAATAAGTTATGATGTATCCAATGTTATTAGTACATGAAGATGTGAAATGTCTATATTAATAATAACACAAATGAAACTAATCAACCTAAAGATGCTTAAATGAGTTATGATGCATTCAACATTATTGGTACATAAAGCTATGATGTGCTCGTCATTAAGAGTACATGATCAATGCTTATAAGCTTGGGAAGTTCCTTTAACCTTTAAAACCATATGATTGGTCATCTTTGTAGAAAGTGCATTCAATATGAGAATAGTGTGTTATACACATTTTTCCAGTGATGTAACAAGCATAGAGCATATGGCTAAAGGCTTGATTATCTTCTAAGTTTTAAAGCCAATTAACTTATGTTGCAATTGGCATTTTTTGAACTTTGCTATCTAGTGTTTTGAATTTACTAGTGTTAGGAAGTGAATTTTTCTCAAGCTTGATTGAGAATTTGCAAGAATTAACCAAAATATGCATAAAACATCATAGTCGCATACTTATATAATCTGATACCCTAAATCCATAAAATAATGATTAAAATCTAGCAATCTAAACATCTAAAACCTAAATATCTGAATAATTGATACTTAACCTAAATAATCTAAAACTCATATAATCTATTGATATGAATTAACTAATGCCCTAAATTTGTTGATTTGAATAAGTAATATTCAATTTTGATAATCTAATTGATAACCGTAATTGCATTAATTAATATTCTTAATCATATAAGCTGGTAATTTGATTAGTTTTCTTAATTGGACTATCTAACTAGTTTCCCTAATTGGTCTCTATGATCATATAAGTTAATAATTTGATTGGTTAGTCAATCTTCTTAATAGTTTAACTTGATATCTAAATTTGTATTACCTGATGCTTAATAGAGACCTCATTGTGTAGTGATGCTTGAGCAAAAGGTGATTATCAATCTTCGATAACCCATCAAATAATGTGGAACTAACTAAACAGTAATACCTAAATGATTGATTATTATCAATTTGACCATTGAATAATGAGGAGCTTGCCAAATAGTGATGCTTGAGCAACTAATTTAACTCGTTCAATAATAAGAGCCCACCAAATAATGATAGCAAGTCATAAATGATTACCAATCTATATGAATGTGCTTAAACGAACTATAATGTTTCTTGCACATTTTGTTTCCAAGAATTTTAGGGGTGTTATACTTTCTCTCTCAAAATTAATGATTATTCAAATTATGTATTATCTTTCTTGTAAGATATGCTTTTTAAATTTTAGGATATGTACATCACGTCATTCATGACTTAAAATTTTTTTCAATTTATTGGATAATTTGTTCATGTTTTCAATTAAAGGATAGAGGAAGGATAACCTCTCAAAGTTTTTAGTTCTCTAGTATGCATATTGCATTTTACCTTAATGAAAGGCCTCCATTTTTAGCCCATACCAGCATTCTCTCTCATTAATTTTTTATTTTTGAATATTTTCATCAATAAAGGAGTGATTTCTTTCCTTCCAAAACCATATATTGTACCAAACAAACTATTAATTTAAATTATCCTCTTTATAATGGATCTCCAATGAACATTAACCATTTGCCCTACAACATGTCCAACTTTAATGGATCAAATCTTGGAAGCTTTCATCTATAAAAGTATTCTATTATTTTTTTAAGTTTCTTGTTATTTGTTAAGTTTGAAAAGAAGGTTCCAATTACTTCTTAAACTATTTAGCCAACCAGAGGAAATTATGAATTTTTATCCCTATTAACAATTTTGGCCATTTAACTACAATTTCCACCTTCTATAGGCCAATTTGAATCCCTTCTTCTAAAATCACTTGTAAGAATGCTTAACAATGTGGGCCTAGCAAACTAAGCCTAGGCCTGATTAGGTTGGGCCTATTTAAGTCCAATCCATTAAGGCTCACATTTAAGAAAGCTTACAAGAAACCAATCTGATCCTTAAAAAACCCCACAAAAGCTTATGGATTTTGGCTTATATATAGGCTTAACCTATAGTGTGTGTGGATCTAGTCCACACAGGTTGAGCCTATTTAGGCCTATATTTTTATGGGCTTATTTTTGGCAAGCCTATTCCACAAAAAGCTTGTGAACTAGTTCACTAAGCCTGTAGGCTACTGACTTGTTTAGCACCCCTAATCACATGTCTGAAGAAATTCATACTATTCATCTAGAATTTGTATTTTGAGAACTTAGCATACAATTGATGCTTCCTTAAGGTCTATAAAGCTATTCATAAATATTGTGCATGCTTATCCTCACTTTTCAAATATACTAGAATATCATCAACGAATACAATGATGAACTTGTCCATTGAATACTCTATTCATTAGATCTATAAAATTTGCTAGCATATTTATTAAATAAAAAAACATAGCCAAGAATTCATAATACTTATAATAAGTAAAAATCATTGTCTTTGAAATATCTTCTTTTTGAATCTTTAGTTAGTGATTCCTAAATCATAAGTTAATCTTCAAAAAGTAGCAAATGCCTTGAAGTTGGTTGAATAAATTGTTTATCTGAGTCATAGGATAGTGATTTTTGATAGTAATCTTATTTAGTTACCAATAGTTAATATATAGCTTTAATGATCTCTTTTTTTTCTTAACAATGAGTACTGGTATGCCCTATGGGAATACAATTGGTTGTATAAAACTTTTATCTATCAAATGTTATAATTATTCCTTCAACTCTTTTAATTTAGTTAGCACCATACAATATAGAAGGATTGATATCGGGTTTATTCTAGGAATTACATCAATAATGAATTTGATCTCTAAATCAAGAGGTAATCCTAGTAACTCATATGGAAAAACATTTTGAAACTCATTCACCACTAGAATTCCACTTAGTTTAGGTTCTTCCATCTCTGCTTTGCTTATAGTGGCTATCCAGACTATACATCTCTTCTTCACTAGCCTTTTAGCCTTCGCATAAAAAACATAGGTATCCATTTATGCTCATTTCTCACCCTGAAATACTTATGCCAACTCTCCCTTTGGATGGTAAGTTATCATCTTATGGTGGCAATCTATTTAAATGTGGTACTTAGATAATTAATTCATTTTAAAGATTATATCATAATCTGCAATATCCAACACTATCAAATTTGTCTTAGTTGAACAATTATCTAAGCTCAACATGTATTCTTTAATGCCATCCATTGTTATTATAGCCCTTCCTATTGGGTTAGTAACTATCCTAACATTTTCTAATTTCTGATTAGGTTTTAACATTCCACTTGCTAAATTATGTGATAGAAAAGAATAAGCAGTTGTCAAATTAAACAAGATTTTTGCATAAAGATTCTCAATTAGTAAGGTACTTGTCATGATAGTATTTAAGACTTAAGCCTCATGCTCAATATTTTCAAACTTGGCTTAGCCATTGACCCAACAAGATGAATAGGTCAAGGTTGAAACTAGTTAAATTAGATATTTAAACTTATCAATATATATTTTTATATATAAATCATATATTATATATACATATTAAAAATTAAATTCATTTAAGTTTTATAAGTTGAAATAAAATAAAATGAATATTAATCTTACTACAATTTTAATATTATTTTATAATATTAAATTATATTTCACTTAAATTTAATAAAAATTTTAAATTAAACATTTACTAAATAATAATTTAATTATACATAGCATAAAATATAAATATTTAATATATATATTATTTATAAAAAATTTAAATAAGTTAATATTTAGAAAACAAATCATATTATGCATTATATATAATGAAAGCCCTATATATAACAAAAAGCAAGTTGGTTTTAATGGTAAGATAGCATGAGAGTGAATGAGGGGTCTCGTGCTCAAAACTTGCACAAGCCATTCCCTAATTTTTTGAATGAGACATGCCACAGACTCGTTTGGACTGATTCATGACAAGTTAGTAGATTTCTAGGTTAATACTAATTCAAAACGGTCTAAAATGGTAGGATAGCATGAGGGTGAAGGAGGGGTCTCATGCTTAAAACTTGCACAAGCCACTCCCTTATTTTTTGAATGAAACATGCCACAGACTCATCTGGACTTATTCATGACATGTTAGCGGGTTTCTAGGTTAATACTAATTTAGAATGGTTTAAAGCAGTTCAATTAGATTGTTGGGATTTAAGCATTCTCTTTCTTTCTTTTTTTTTCTTGCTCCTTTTCCAAGTGCTGTTGGCAATCTCACACAAGCAAATACCTAGATTTGTACTGAAGGTAACATTATTTTTTAATGGAGCCATTGTACAGTCTTATGCTCTATGTCCCATTTATTTTGAAGCAAAATATGGTTCATATTGTTTTAATTGTAGAAAAGTGGTCCATTTGGTAGATTTGGCATAAAATTGGTCCTCCTTGGTAGGTTTGTTCATTTAAACGTCTTAAACGCAATATTCTCTCTTCCACAATACCATCAATAATCACAATGAATCTCTCATAGTACTTCTTCATCCTCCTGCGATCACCTTGCAGGTCAAAAACGTGAAAAATGGGGAAAAATCAGAAACGTCAGGCCTTCCAACCTCCTATTCCAATATCAAATGTAGAGAGTCTAAGGAAAAATAATTTATTTTCTTTTTTAAAAAATTATTTTTCTTCATTATTATAATATTATTTATCATTTTTTAATAAAATATACAAATCATATATTACTCTTTTATTTATATAAAAATAAATAAATTTTTGTTATAAAAAATATTTCCCTCTCTCACACTCTCTCTCTCTCTCTCTCTCTCTCTCTCTCTCTCTTTATATGAATATGGAGAATATATATATATATATATATATATATATATATATATATATATATATATATATATATATAATAAGAGAAAAATAAAATAATATCAAATTTTGGTGTTCAAAGGAAAATACATCAATGTTCGCTAAAATGTAATTTTAGCATACTTTAAACTTGTATAAATCTTTGGTCAACTCAAAATATTCACTATAATATCTAGAAGTATAAATATTTTGTGTAATAAAAGAATTATAATTTTTTTAAATTTTTTTAATTGAATTAACGTGTAAAACGTAGAGGTATAAAAAATTGCAAAATTTAGTTTAACATCTCATAAAAAATTAAATTACTTTAATAAATAATTGGGTGTTAAATTAAGAATAATGCACACATGACTGTTATTTTTAATTATTTTATAATCATACAAATAGCATAATTTAATTTATTTTTCCAAAATTGATGAAATTCATTTTCAAACTGTCACATATGAATTGCATTCGGCGTTGTAAACAAAACTATTACGCATTTCAAAGATACAAGTCCAATTAATTGATAAACAATTGCATGCCGTACTGTTGTCCTCCTTCTGGAAGACAGTTGTTGAAGTCAATTAGAGCATGCGGCCTTGGACTATAAAGTGTTTTGACTTTGTGCTCACTCAGAGAAGGAAAAAGAGAAAAAGCAAGCACTTGCAAATCTTCTAACGATCGAGCTTTTGTTTGTAAAAGTTTACGTGACATGTTTGGTAACTTGAGGAGGAAGGGTATGAAAAATAATGATTGATAATTGAAGGAAACTAAAAAATAAAAACTAAGTAGTTAAAAGAGCATTCCTCTTCCTCTTATTTGAAAATTTTAAAAATTATCCAAATTTTTATGTTGAAGTATAAAATAGTGAGCATTAGATTGTTAAATTTTATTTAAATTTTAATTATAATTAATTAGCGATTATTTATTATTATGAATTTATTTTAGTATTAAAATTAAATTTTGTATTAAAGTAGAATCATATTTGATTGAAATTACTTATTAAATAAGTATTTTAAACCACATATAATTATGTTGGTCAAGAATATATATATATATATATATATAAAGTTTTATGTGAATACTTATAAAATTATATGAGAAACGGAAATATTATACCTCCTCCGATTAGTCTAACTGGGTTTTGGGTTAAATTCAATAAAATACAAAATTCGAGATGGTTGCATCCGAGCGTGGATTGGCTGGCTGACTAGTACTGTAGGGCGGTCAACCAGCCAAACCTATTCTGGTAGGGGCAGTTTGATTGGATGAGGCTAAGGGGATAGAAGCCTTGTCATTTCATGCATTTACGACCCTAATTAAATCAGTTTGAACTCTGTTATTTTAGAAATGTAAATATATATTAATCATTTAATAAAATTTATATTAATTTTTAATTGATATTCAATTAAATATTATTATATATTAATTTTCAAATTCATTATATAATTGAGATTAAAAAATGATACAATGAAATTCAACATATTTTCTTTTAGATTTTTTTAATTTTTTATATTCCATATTATTCTTTACAAATTCATGACAAATTTTTATTAAAAAACTGATGTCCTTTTTTTAAAAAAATTATATTTTATATTTATTTTTAGTTAAAAATTAGCATAAAATATTTATATTATATTTTTTTCACATTGGCTTTTATCTTTCCCTCCAATATGTTTATAATGAAAATTGAATAGATTAGCTTCCTTTTAAAAAAATGTATATTATTGAATTGTTCATTTTGATCGATTTTTTATTTCAAAATTTGATAAATATAATTTATAAATGCGTTTGAATGAGTCAAAATAAATATTAATTTTATCATTTATTGTTATAAAAAAATAGATGCCAACAAAATGAAACCTTTCTCAAATGAGGCAATAATGCAGAATTTTATGGCCTTGTTGTCATGTAAAATCCAGAAACTTTCAATGTATTTCTTCTGAGATTGTCTCAAACATAGAATTTGAAGGCATTTTGATAAGAATGGGATTAAAGCTTCATTGCAAGACTGTTTCGAGTTAAAATACATGCATTTCCATCTTTTGATTCTTTGAATTATGGCAAATTCTCAGCCGCCGCGGGGCTGTTGTCTCATTCGGAACCTCGTGTTTATGTACTTTAGACTTCCTCTCGGTGGACTGAACAAAGAAAATCTATTGATTTGGAGATATAATTTTCAATGTTACCCGGAAACGTGAAGTAATAATATTTATACGCTAAGGACAAAAGAAGCCTACGAGTAGCTCATTCAAGCGGAAAACTCCCATGGATATTTTAGCGAGAGCTCCACTAACACCACTCACAAAACAAGCTTTATTATTATTTTTTTATGAGAATATTTTAGTTCTTTTTTTTGTCATAATTATTTTTTACTTAGTATCTCATGTTGATATCGTTGTTACACCCGATAGTAATATGATTAGTAATTTATTAATCTAAATCACCTTAAAATGTTACGATTAGGAAGTTAAATTGTGATATGCGTGAAATTTTGATCTAAAATGAAAATTTGATTATAATTGTTGATTGGTTAAACCTATAACTATATTATATAATATTTATTTTATATCATTAAAAGATAATATAATCGTAAAAAGATAATAGAACATAGAAACTTTTTAAGTTATAAAAAAAAAAATTGTAGGCAAGCTCATATAGAAAAATGGTTAAGAAATTTTAAACTTCTTTTAACTATAAAATTTTAAAAAATATATATAATTTTTTTCAAAGAATTTGATTTTATACAACTAACTTTAAATTTTTAACCACTTTTAATTGTCTAATTTTGGTTTGATTTAGTTGATTTTTTTGTATTTTGATTTTTTCGCCTAGCCTTACCAAGCTTCCTTTGTTGACAAATGCTATTCTAAACCATTCTCCTTCAACTAGTGAGTGGCATTCTAATTAATCTATTACTTAATTTCAATTGTTTTCTAGAATATTATCTATTATAGAGTTATAGAGGAATTTAAGTATATTTTGTGTTTAAAGTTGATAAATTGTGTTTTTTGTGATGGATCTAATTGTTGCTATGAGTTTTTCAAGAATTTTGAATGTTTGATTGAGAGATGTGAGGTTATAAGTGCATTTAGGGGAGAACTATATTAAGTAAACAATGAGATTTGAGCAAATTTAATCTATAGAAATTCAAAAGTGAATTGATTCACTAATTGATTCATCGAGTATAGAAATATTTCTAGATGGCTTGAATCAATTAATAAATGGATTTATTTAGAATTTAAGGTACAAATTGATTTACTAATCAATTCAGGGAGCTCAAAATACTCTCTAAAAGGCTTGAATCAATTCCCCAATTATAGAAAGTATTTGTATGACCCAAATTGCTTCCTTAATTGATTCGCCTTACCTCTATTCAAAATTTTACATGTTTTTATGGATTCTACAAGCTTTATTCATTCCTATATGAACCATAAATGATTTTGTTAAGCAATAAATAGTTATGATTTGAACTTAATTTACTTGCAAAGCCTATTTCTTTCATGAATTGTTGAGTTATGTTTTTGTATATGCTATGAACGAGACTTGCTAATGGTAAGGATGATTTATATTTATGTCATTGGTTATACACCAAATTCATATGTCCATTTCTAAAAGGATAATGTAGGCCCTGGAAAGACAATGATAGAGTTCGCAAAGGGGTAAAAATAACTAAGAGACACAAGTAAGAATGCATGATTCAGTACTACAAATTTTTCCTTTAATGTTAGCATATCAACATTAGTAAAAGTGAAAATTGACATATATAATGGCATGGTAGCATTTTCCAAAATAAATGCAACTTATCACACCAGTTAACATAATAAATAGATGTTATAAAACCTTATTTTCTAATGAGAGATGAAAGGTCAGTTCTTCAAAAATTTAATATGATAGTTGTTAAATACAATTGATGTCTAATGTTGCTTATAAATCAGTTTTTAAATACTCAGCATCTAAAGAAATTGCAATCATTAAATATATAAAACATTAGATATCAATTGTACATTAAACTGACATCTAAAGGAAAGTCAACAACTAATAAACTAATTGTATTTCTTGAATATCAAAAACTATAAAAATTATTTGTATTTGAATAAATCTGTTCATTTAAAACAAACTATCACTTATAACATTAGGTTTATATTAACTAATGTTAAAAGTGATGTTACACTACTTATAAATTTTGCTTGCATTAGTTTTTCATTTAGGTTAAATTTGAGCAAAACTCACTCATTCATTGAAAATGCTTTGAACTTATTGAAAGCACCTTATCCATGACTCTAATATCTCTTTTGTTCAAATAATATAGGCAATTAGAGAGAGAGTCTTGAATAGGTGAAAGTAAGAGACATTAGAGTGGTGGATGTAGTGCTTTTAATAAATTTAAAGAATTTTTAAATATGGGTAAGTTATCCTCATATTCTACCTCTTTACTACAATGAATGGATGGCTAAGGTTTATAAAATTTTGTGGAGCACCTTAGCATATGAAAAAATAAAATAAATCTCTTTAACATATGAGAATTTGCAACAAGGTTTTAATCTTTTCAACATAAAGAATGGGTGGCTATATCATAAACTGTATCGATAATATAATATACTTTTTGTGTATATCATTATTTTATGGAAAACATATACTATATAATAATTTGTAAATTTTATCAAATGATTAATTATAATATTCTTGTATAATGTTTTTTAGTTAATGATGATAATGTTAATAGAAAAATGATTTGTAATTAGTATCCATTAGAAAAATATCATAATGTAGAAAGTTAATAATTATTTGAGAAAATTCGTATCTATTATTAGAAACTTATTAAGATGTAGAAATTCAATTAAAAATGTAAAAGAAAGGAATACACTACATCGATTATCTACTAAAGACAAACATGGTTTTAGAAAATTGGTAGGAGATAAAAAATTTAATAAAAAAATTAATAAACTACGTTGATTTTTTGACCTAATTGATATGTAAAGATATAACACCAACTAACTATACAACACTAGCTAACTAATTTGTAATAAATAGGAAGTATTTACCATCTAAAATATTATTAAAAATAATTATAAAATATCCTAATTTTCCTATGGGCATGACATATAATAAATAACATTTAAAATTCTTTAGTCAAATGTCATCGTTTAATTATACACATTATTTTTTAATTAATAATTAATCTCTAAACTTTAAACAATAAAAAGGAAGAGGGCATAAAATGAAAATAAAAAGAAATGAAGTTATGGCATCATTTGCAAATTTTATCATAAAACTAAAGTGATTTTTTCCTCTAACAATATATGCTTTTCTTTTAACATTAAAATGATTCTCTTCAGTTTTATATTTATTCCTATTAATTATTTTGTAATACTAAAACTTCATTAGCTTGTAACAAAATAGTTTATGTTTAGCATTCACTAGAAAAATGCAAAATATAAATGTAAAGGTTTATTTTACATTTTATATTTGTTCTTACAATTTAGTTTCTAGTTTCATAATTAATCATGTTTTATTACTTTTCAAATTGATATGACTTTTACATGTTTGCACAATTAACAAACTTGATTTCTCACATGAAATTTTAATAAATATTGCTAACTTCATATATTGAAGAACAAGTACCTATAATGAAATTCTCATTTTTGAGTGAGGTAACCCTTTACTATTTTCAAACCTCCTTTTTTTTTTTTACTTTAAAGACATTGAAATCACGATGGACATGTTGATTTGATCAAGGTGTGAGAAATATAAGGAAAAAGGATATCCATAACAAATTAAAAGGTAATTTTTTTCATCATGATAAATCTTTTATTTATAATTGTTGCAACATTCAAATTTTTTTATGCTTACTTTTTTCTCTTCTAGTTTAAAAATACTCTAAATATATATCATTTAGTAGTGCAAATCATTAGGTATTCTTTAATTCTATATATCAAAATTGTATTCTAATGTTAGAGTATTGTGTTTTTGGTGGTTCTAATATATTTCAAATTAAAAGCAGTGTAGTAGAAAGTAATTTAAGATGCTATATAGAATGAAAAAGTGAAAGGAAAGGGTTTTTCATTTTTTATGAGGGAGAGTAATACAATGTTAGTTATATGAATTAACAATGTGGTAAGTAACACATTCCATGTCTATTATTAAAATAAACTTACATTATATTTCAAATTTCAATTATGGTTACTTAAAAAAATTGATATATTTTAATGTTACCAATTACCAAGTTTTGCGTCCTATAAGAAACCATAATGATTTACTTGTTGTAGGAATTGATATAATATTTGTAAACCACAATGGTTATGTAATTGACATCATAAAATATTTACAATAGTGCTTGATAAAATGATGGTCCAAAGTCGATGTTGAAACTATTAAATAACTAATGTTAAATAACTTTTTTGTAATAGTGTAATGAATCAAGGAATTTCATGTTGATTATATTGTACAACCGATATGGAAAAGTAAAGGCATACTTAATCTTAAGACATCAATTTTAGTTTATAACCAATATAGAAAATTAAATGATGTCATCTCTCCTCAAAACTCATGGAAACAAAAGCGAGAGTTAAAATTTGTAACTTGTTGCAAGTGCCAAATTACAAATATATATTATAGAAAATGCCTTATAAGGTGATGAACTAATTGATTTTCCTTTATAAGTAAGAAGTTCATTGTAATTTCTTTACACAGAAGATCACCTTTACTTGAGTTCAACTATTGGTTTACTCTTGCTGGTGTCTTCATCTTAATGTTAATACCTATTTCTCCTTTGAACCTAATTAAAAACATTTATTTGTTATGTATTATGTTGATTTTCTTGGAATTTTTTTTCAATTTCATTATTTATAGTTTTGGTTAATGTGGTTTTCTTGATTAAAAAGCAAAGCATTTCTTCCTTACAAAAAAAGATCAATAAATATTTCTATAGAAAGGGATCAGAATGATATGAGCAATTCAAACAATATACAATACCACTCAAGCCTAATGGTATAAATCAGGTAATAAATTTCTCTCCAACATAAACATATTGAGTTAGTATTTCATTTACAATATCAATTATAACATCCTCATACCCTTGTTTTGCTGTAGTGAGATTGACTAGTATTTTTGTCAATGGTCATGTTCTTATTAGAAGGCAATGTAAGTTTCTTCTCAACATTTTGAGTTATTATTTTCAATTTTTGAAACTTTATTGTATTATATGTTTTATACTATTCAAATCCAAATAAATGAATCAATTTTCATTTTTCCAATTTATTATATTTGGAATCTTAATTTTGACTATAAAGACATTGTGATAAGTTTGAACGCTACTATTATTGCTTGCATTGTAATATCAATTGTTGGATTTTATAATTAGATTGAATAATACTATAAGTTACTAAATTCTATAATTAGGTTTGGATATTAATTTGGTGGTAATGTGATTTAAGAGAATTCCTAATTATTAAAAAAGCTATAAATAACATTAGTTATTTTAAGAAAATCAACATCTTAATCTTCAATCATCAACGCTGGTTACTAAATCAAACCTAAAGTCATATTTCAATTATTCAACGCTATACTATAACTAAATACATTGATTTTATTGTAAATAAACTAGCATTGTTACATATATTCAACATCGATTCTTGAACTAATATTGAATGCATTGAATTTAGAAGGATGCTTATATATACGTCAGGTAAAAATCAACATCAAAACCCTAAAATAACCAGTGTTAAAGGATTATTCTATAATAGTAAATATTTTAAAATCATGGTTTTTGATAATATGCAATATTTTTTGAAAGTGATATTTAATTATTGCATTATATGTATCTTAATGCATAGAGTAACACTTTCTAAGTCTACAAAGTATGTCAATAAATCATATATGAAAGGTAATTTATCACATAAATTAAGGTTTTATTTTGTGTAATAATTAAATTAACTTATAATTTATTGAATTAGTCAATAAATTATAAGTTAATCTTTATAGGGGTTTTGCACTAACTTATCAATAAATAAATAAATTCTAATTTAATAAGTTACTTTAAATAACTTATAAACAATAGGTTTTTAATTTTTTTCAAATTTATCCTTTTTTTATTAATTTACAATTTATGCCTTTAATAAATAATTATGTTCTTAATGTAAATAATAAATAAATAAAAATTAACTAAGTAAATAAATAATATCAAAATTTTAGTATCTAAATAAATATATAATGTCATAAAAATATAATTAATTATATTTTAAATTATTATATTTATGTTGTACATAATAATTATGTAAAGTCATAAAATATAATTAATTAAATTTTAGGAATTAATAACTTGTTTGAACATCTTAATTGTGTTAATATAATTTGATCTTTAAATAAGTATGAATTAATTTAATTTATATATCTAATCATATTACACATCCTTCTATGTTATTTTATATTGTTAATTAGTTTGATATTTAATTTTGCTAAATACTTTTTATATAGTTAGTTAGTTATTATAAACATTCTAATTCATGGTTTCCTAGAGAAATAAAACATGAAAAAATGCAATAATAAATTTCTATGCCTTTTTTCAATTGCTCTGCTTGGATCCACTTAAAATTGGATCATGGGCTTCTTTAGATTCTAAGGTTTAACCTTAAGCCAATAAAAAAATTATGTTTGAGCATAATTTTTTTAATCAATGTTTCTCCTTACCACCTTTTTGCATTTTCCACTTCTTGAAATCACAAAAATTGAGATTTACAAAAACAATTCCTCTAAAAATTAGCTTTTAAACATTTTAGGAAAAATAAATAACAAAAAAAAAAAACGAAAACATGGTAATAAAGGTCACCCTTTTGTTATATACCTAAAAAAAAATAAGGAATTTTTACCATGAATTGTAACGTGCCATAATAAAAAATGACATTCATTCATAGTAATTAACAACCACCATGAACAATAGATTTAAATATGAATAGATCATAATCCTGGTGCCTACTGATGATACACAAATTTAAAAAGAGAATGTGGAAAACAAAATATCATATATACAATTTATAAGTTTGCTCTAATACCAATTGTTAGAAACCTTTTAAAATAATAATTTTGAAAACTAATTTAGTTAGAGATGGATTCTAAAATTTTTTGAACCTCTAACCAATTTTTCTAAAATACAATGCAGCAAAAATATATCAAACCAAACTTATGATCATATATATATATATATGTAAGAAAATTACCTAGTGTTCTAAGAAAAGATGCCAATAGAAGATCTTTCAAACTATATCTTAAAAATGAACATGTAAGTATAAGCCTTTAAGTATTATACAGGAAGAATAAAAAGATAGATAAATTCAAACTTAAGTACTAATAACAATTTAGAAAATAAATTATTTATTTAACTTTTTGAATTTTTTTTAAAAAATGATAGAATTTCAATTGGTCTAAAACTCTCTGATTGAAAACTAGAACCCTAAAATCTTATTTATGGAGGAGGATTAAGATAAGAATTTGTGTCCTTTTTTTTAACAAGAAAAACATATTCCTCTTTTCACATGAAATTAGCCAATGACTAATTCAAAATTTCCAACTTGGAAATATTTTAACCTAAAGTTTTCAAATTTTCATATTTTCTTGATTGGATATTTCCTATTTGAAAATATATATCCAACTAATAGATGAAATATATTTGATTTATTTAAAACTATAATCCTAATTTGAAATATAACTCTAACAAATATTTAAAAATCATATATTATCTCTATTATATTTGAAATATAAATTTATTTAATAAAATAAATAATTCAAATTATATGTAATGTGATTTTATCCAAATCATATAGTTGCTTAGAAAAATATTCTAAAAATTAAAATTTTTAAAAATTAAATCCCATTATCTAATTATATTGGGCCATGTGCATGGACCTAATAATGGGACCATGCATATATTTCCATATGTTAGTCCAATAATCTTTTCTCAATTAACCTAATCTAATATCAATATGTACAAAGCCTTGAACTTATCTAGGAATCATATGAGTACATATATAATAGGCTTCCGAATAGTTAAAACTTTAATTATTTAATTTCAATAATCTTTATATTATAAAATTAAAATGTACTCCAATTATATACATCTTCTGTTTTGGTAAAGATTTAATCAAACTAGTAGTTAATTTAAACTATATTCCCATGCCACATTAATTCATTGCTTATACCCTTTTTGCATAACATTTAACATTGATAAAATTAATTTAATTTATCTTAATACTTATTAATTTCTCTAATGATCATAATTTAGCATTCTTCTAATTTAATTAAAGGTAATGTGCTTAGATCTAAGACTTATGATCAAGTACTAAAATTTATTAAGATTGTTATGTCACAAAATTTTATATCATATCATAATCACATTTTAATAAATATATTAACACCAAATTACAAAATATATTGATCCTTAATTGAGTCTCACCCATTTATAATTCAAATATAATTGTATCTCTAAAAGCATAATCATATATATAACTCAAGACTTATAATAAAGCAAATTAATGCTTTTAAATTTTCATTTATTTTGACAATAATCATATAGATTTCATTTATAATCCTACTCATATATCAAATATATCTTTAAACTTTATATGACTAAAATAAGTCATATATTTCAAAATTTACAATGATATTAACAAAAATGTCCAGCTTCATTAATACATTGTGGACAATAATTTTATTAATTATAAATAATTTGTATCATATTTTTTGAATCCATATTAAGATTACATGAGTACATATTATATAATTAATTGGACATTTTTCAATCATTATGTGCAAAATATTTTCCTGAATAATACCTCAAAATTTTATTTCATTTAAAATTGTTTATTACATAATGTGAACTGCATTATCAGCTCACTCCTAACATTATCATTGAAGTATTCACCTAAACTTATTCTACCCATTTTAATCTATAAAGGATTTCTAATTTACCAAAAACTACCCTTTGATGGGTATAGCCCTAAGTGGCTGGACCCTATGCATGATAATTCCATACTTCTCATTCATATCCATATCTTCCGATTTCAGCCCATCTGCAAGCTTCCAATCATAGTGAAACAAAAGAAAGGCCAACATCAAGGGCACAGTCCTAGAAGCCAAGGGCAATCCAGGGCAAATTCTCCTACCAGCACCAAAAGGAATAAAATTAAAATCCTTGCCCTTAAAATCAACTTCACTTTCCAAAAATCTCTCTGGAACAAACAAATTAGGACTTTCCCATATGCTTGAATCTCTTCCCATGGTCCACACATTTATAAGAATTTGTGCATCTTTGGGAACTGTGAACCCAGAAATTTCCACATCTTTGGTGGATTTGTGGGGCACAAGAAAAGGAGCTGGCGGATGCATCCTTAATGTTTCCTTCACTACCGCTTTTAGGAAGGGCAGCTTTGAGATGTGAGATTCCTCGATCTGTTCATCATTGCCTATGATATGCTGAAGTTCTTGTTTCGCTTTTGCCATTTTTTCTGGGTTTCTGAGCAACTCCGCCATTGCCCATTCCAATGTGGCTGCTGTTGTGTCTATCCCAGCAACAAATAAATCCTGGAGTAGTATTTGATTAAACATCAAAACTAGTATATATAGTTGGGAAATGAGGTTTGAAGTTTAAACTTGGAGGGAAAAAATTGTTATTCATCCATAAATTCATCTCATTTTCACTTTTTTTTAACATAATAAAAGGGACAAGTTATATATATGGGGGGAGGGGCATGTCAAGTGAGAGGGACATTTTTATATTAAGAATGAGGAAAGTTAAATATAACTATCAGGTCGCGCATTAATAATTAAAATTAAATATAATTATAGGTCATATAAAGGTTATATGATTACGTAAAAAAATTATATAATTTTATATTTTAATTCTAATATCTCAATATTAAACATAATAGTTACAATTTTTTCATTTTACTTTTACATAAAAATAATTCTTTCATTAGATATTTTTCCTCTATATATATATTATAGTGCCCGACAAAGGATGCTGAAGTCACATTATCAAGTAGTACACCTTTGAAGCTCTCCTAATTTACAAATTTAATTTTATGTTTAAGAAAATTTTAGTTTTGATAATAAATTTTAATAGGGATAAATTCAAATGTGTTCTTATAAATTTATTTTTTGTTCACTCTTTCTTCATATTTTTGTGGAGCTCAAAATTCTAGATTTTATATACATACGAGAGAAAAGTAAATGGGAAATACATTTAGAAGAGTGAAAATATCATTATTCTCTTTAAATAAAAAAAAATTGTGACCGGCATCTAGGGCATGTCTTAAAGTAGAAGAAAGCAAATTTCCCTGACATTAACTCCAAACCCACAAGTTCATTTCGACACGTATGTATCTTTCAAAGAAGACAACGTCTGGGCCATCACTGGATATCAGCGTAGCAGAAGTAAGGTTATTCAAAGAAGGAAAATAAATCTTCCGCCAAGGTAACCAGCATAAGGCAAAGGAATTTTTTTTTTTTTTATCTTTTAATCGTTCTAAAGATTAGGACACTAAACCAATATGATTTTCATTTGACCAATACATTATTGGTAGGCTAACGTTCTATTTATCAAATGAATTAATCTATCACCATTTCTTCTTTTCAATAGAATCAAAATAATAAGCTCAATGCAAATTTTTATTTTTCTAAAGTAAAAGATTTAGTAAAATTTTTTTAAAATATTTACGATGAGATTTTTCATTAATATTACAATATGTGTGTTAATTATTATATTATAATTATAAAATTAATTGTTATTATAATTATTAAATTAAAACTATTAATAATTAATTAAATAATCAATATATATATCATAACTTGAGTGAGTAATCTTATGATAAATATTTAAAAAGATTTACCTAAATTTTCCCTTTTTCTAAATACTCTCACCCCATTCAATACCTTGCATTCTCTTTACTTTCATTTTTTTTTTAAAGAGAAAGATATCATATCATCTATCACTTATTATATAATAAAATTAGTTTAAAAATATTTTACAATTAAATTAAAATTATAAATATAACTTTTTTTCTCAAGATGACATCTATCTATAATGTATGCCTATCTAAACTTTTGGCCCCACGTGTGGAATGTAAACAATAAAAAGATTTTTTAAGGATTTAAATTTATTTTATATAAATTAATTTTACATTATTATTTTCTTATATATTATCATATCATTAAAAAATTATTAAAATAATTTTATTAATATTATTTTTAATAAAGTGTCACCTTTTTATTCACTTATAATAATATGAACTACTTAACATTGATAATAAATCAAATTTAAATTTTTAATAATAAAAGTAATGTTAAACTTTGAATTCAAATTTAAAACTTAAAATAAAAGGGGTCTCAAAGTTCAAAACTTTGTTTTTCAAAGCGCTAAAAACAATGAGAAGATTTTGTGAATAAAACAAACTTGAGCAATTATTATTCACGAAGTGTTAATCAAACAACTCCAAAACTTTATTAAACTAATTGACATACTCACCATAAATAAATGCAGCACCTCACTTCGGCTCAATTCCGAGCTCTCATGTTCGCTAAGATCCAAAAACCAATCCAAAGCACAGCTGGCGGTGGACTCCTTAGAATTCATATTTAAACCTCCTAAACGCAGTCTTTCTTCCATAATACCATCAAGAATCGCAATCAATCTCTCGTAGTATTTCTTCATCCTCGTACGAACACCTTGCAGATCAAAAACGCGAAAAATTGGGAAAAAATCAGAAAAATTAGATCTTCCGGCCTCCTCGGCGATCCCCAACACCATTTCCTTGAAATCCTGAGACTTATCAGAAGCATAACCAGTCAAATCCACCGAGAAAAATGTATTGGACAACGAATTAAGAACCGTTACAAAAGCGGCCTCGCCGATGTCCAGAGCTTCGCCTTTCTTGCAGCATTCTTGGACATAATCCAGCAAATCTTGAACCTTTCTCTGGCGATGAATTCGCGTGGATTCGAGGCGTTGCGGCGAGAATATGTTGGTGGCGCATGCTTTTCTTTGATTCCGCCATTGATGTGCTGAGACTGGCATATATGACATAGTAAGCTCGCAGTGGTCGAGAGCTCGGACCGCATCCGGGATCGTCCGGGCGGAGAGGGCTAGGTCATTTTTCTGGAGTGCTTCTTTGGCTAATTCTGGGGAAGATATGACTATGGTGGTTGTGTTGCCCAGTTTGAGAGAAATTATAGGGCCATAAATTTTGGAGAGTTTGGTGATTGCTAGGAGAGGGTTGCTGCCAAGCTGCAAGAGATTCCCTATGATAGGGTAAGGGATGGGACCTGGTGGCTGTTTGGAGGATTTAGGGTTTCTTTTGGAGATGAAGATGAGAAGTATGGCTGTGGAGAAGATGGAAGACAGTACGAGGAGAGTTAGGCAGTCCATGGTTGCTGGCACACACTGCTTTACATACAAGCAAATAAAGAAAGTTTCTTTTTATAACTACAAAATTCTATATTGGAATTCAAAATAATAGTAAAAAAATGAATGAAATTTGAATGCTGCGCAGAGCAGCAGCCGGTGGCTGCTTACAACCTTGGGCGCCACGTCTAATTAAAATTTAATAAAACGGTGGATTTCTATATCAACAATAATCAACTGCCATGTGCTTTATATTTCTTATTCTTAACTAATTATTTTAATCATTTGAAATTTATGCATTTTAAAATATATATAGAGAGAGAAAGAGAAAGAAAGGTGAATTGCAACCCTCTACATCCGTGTGGTTAGCAAAATTTACGCTTTTATTTAGATAAAAAATTCATACTAATATTTAATAATAATAATAATGTATTTAAATAATTTTAATAAAAAATTAATTTAAAATATTTGAGGTAATTCTATTCATTCTTTTTTGTCTTTATAATAAATGAACTCATAAATTAATTGATGATAATGGTAAATTAATTATAATATTTATTATTATTATTATTATTATTATTTATTTATAGGAATTTCATTCAAAGTAGAAGTTGTTAACAAGATTAGCAGTTATATATATAGCAATTAAATAAGAAATATGGTTATGGAGAAGGTAGAAGATGGTAGGAGGGGAATTAGCTAGTCCATGGTTGCTGCTGGCATCTATTGTTTCCTATTTTCAAGATATACAGGGAAAGTACATTGCAAGCAAATAAATAATCTTTTTCATGTTAGAACTATAAAACTCTAAGTTGGAACTCAAAATATTAAAAAAAATTAATGGGAAATATAAAATATTACCTTAATGATTAGATTTTATTTTCTTTAATTTTGAAGACATGAAAATCACTTTCTTAAACTATACAAAAAAATTTAAAATTAATAACTATCATCAATTAATTTATTATTTTATCAAATTACTTATTTTTTAATAATTTTTTTAAATAAGAATAATAATATAATAGTATGTCAGTTTATCTTATTATTTTTTTACAAATAATTTCTATATTATGTAATTAATAAGAATTAAATTAGATATATTTAATTTTAATTAAATAATAAAAATGATTTATGAAATTATATGGATATTATAATTCTTATTCAAAAAATTCATGCAAAATTTATATAATTTGATAAAATAACTAAGTTGACAATGTGTTAATTTTCAAGTTTTATAAAATTTAAAGGAGTGATTTTACACTTTCAAAATATAAGAAATAAAATTTAATTACTTTAAAGTTGAGAGAATTTATACGATTTTTTTTCATAAAAATAATAGCCCCAGCGCAAACAAAAGGACCTTTATTGCTTCAATACCGATTTGGGTCCGTTTTCAAAGGTACAAGTGCATTTTACCCTGGATTGTTAATTTGACAAAGTCAATTGGAGCTCTGACAGTCGACAGATCCTGTGCTTGGAGAAGAAGGAAAGAAAATTGGGTCCTTTTTCAAGGGTACAAAAGGCATTTCGACCTTTTGGGAAAATATTTGTTAAAATCAATCCAAGCACGTGGCCTTGGACTGATCCAACACTTGGAGAAGAAGGAATGACAATTTTAAAATTTAATTAGCAGAGAGAGAATGAGTAAAAATAAAATGCGGATTCTACTATGCATGGGCTGAAACTCATGCACAGGTGCAATAGCTGAGCTGTCGTAAGAAGGAGGTGTGATATGCTTATCCGGAAGATGCAGGCCACTGATTTGCGGAGTGTTTGAATGAAAATGGAGAAATAAGAAAAGTGGCTCTCAATTGGGGAATATAGTAATTTGGGTTCCATCAGCAGTAGTAATTTCCCTAATCATCACCAATTTGCAATTAGTGACTTTTTTATAATTTTATGGTGTTTAATAATTTTTATCATATACTTTGTTGCAATAATGATTATTCATATTAAGTTCAAAAATTATCTTAATTAACTTAATCTATTAAATGATTATTATAAAAATAATTACTATAGATTGAAAATAAAAAATTATTCATAATTGATATTTTTAATTTAAATGAATTAAAATTACAACACAATCTTAAAATATACAAAATAAATAATACTAACAACTAGATTATAGTTCTATTTTATATAATAAATAAAATAAATTATAATTTATTAATCTGATCAATAAATTATAAGTTAATATCTAAAAATATTTACACTAGTTTACTTTAATAAACTATCTTACCTTAAGTAGTTTGTAACTTACAACTTATAAGTTACTATTTCTTTATTTTTTTAAAATTTATTTTATTTTTTATTAATTTACAAACCATACTTATCATAACATAAATTTAATTATTATTTTTATAAAATATAATTAATTTAATTTTAACATAATTATATTCTAATTTTATTATAAATACATGAAAATATGTATGTAAATAAATATATAATATTATAAAATATATTTAATTATATTTTGATTAATTATATTTTTATAAATAATAAAGTAAAAATTATGTAAAAAATCAATACATTAAAAAATTTTAATTTTTAAATAAATATTAATTATTTCAATTATATATTTTTATTAACATATACTTTTACATCATTTTATTATTTCAATTAGTTCAACAACTAATTTCATAAAAAACTTCTTCTACAATCGACTAACTTATTAGTTATTAGTTATTAGTTATAAATTTCATTTCATAATAAATAAATTAATTTATAATTTATTAACTTAATTAATAAATTATAAATTAACTTCTAGAAGTATTTCACACAAACTTATTAAAAAAAATTCTCATTTAATAAGCTACTTATGTAACTTATAACTTATAAGTTATTGTTCTTCAAATCTTTTTTCAAACTTATTTTTATTCTTTTTATTAAGTTATAACCCTTACCCATCATAATATAATCTAAATATTATTTTTTATAAAATATAATTAATTTAATTTTAATATAATTATATTCTAATTTTAAGCTTTGTAAATATATAAAAATATGTATATAAATAAATATATAATGTCATAAAATATAATTAATTATATTTTAAGTACTTATAATTCTTTTATAAATAATAATAAAATAAAAATTATGTAAATAAATCAATATTAAGTTCATAAAATATAATTAATTAAATATTATATTATATTTTTATTTTAAATTTTTAATTATATTAATATAATTTAATTTTTAAATAAATATAATTATTTTAATTATATATTTATTTTTGTTAATATATTCTTTTACATTATTTTATAATTTTAATTAATTCAATAACTAATTTTATAAAATATTTTTTATATATTAGCTAATTATTAGCTATCAATGAGTTCATTAATTACTAGTTAACTTGTTAATTATTAGTTAACTTATTAATTACAATCACAAAACAAAACTTACAGCAAGTAGCTAGACAATCCCAAAGCTTACCTTTGAAGTATCATAGAATTTAAGAATAAATTATCAATTGATATAAAAAATAATTAAATATAATTTTTAATAAATCAAAATCATTAAATAAATTTGATTAATCAATATTTATTTTGTAAAATAAACATTAGATTATGATTTTCCTACAATGCTAGTATCATATTTTAATATATGCATTTGCAAAAGTTTTCCACATTTTAAAATTCAAAAATTATAAATAAATAATGCATATAATTGATGAACAACATAAAAAATAAAATAAGTATCATTATATAAGGATGTTATTATTATATTTGAATTAATTATTTTTATCCAAATAATTTCTAATATGAAACTATGATCTGAGTATTCAAATTTTTGTATGTACTGTATGGCACTTTGGGCAATATTACGAATTCGGAATTATTAATGGTCTTATGAAAATATACTTGACTAATACAGTGGACATGTGGCATTATATACACATGACAAATGCCTCTTGTATTGGTGCATTTCTTTTTGCCAATTGCACCATAGAAAGCATTAAAAAAATATAATTTTTATATTATATTTAATTGTAATATTACTTTATAAGAAATTTTAGTATTTAAGATGATCCATATATATTTAGATCTAAAACTATTAAGAAAATAAATAAAACTAAAAAGAGAATTAGAATTATGCACCTCTTAATTTATTTTAATAATCTTTTAAAAAATCATAAATATAAAAATGCTTATCGAAAGATTTAAATTTTTTCCTCAATCATATTCGATGACACATGACAACTCTAATAAGACATATTATTAATAATATCATATATAAAGAAGGAATCTAACCTTATATTAATAAATCCTAACTAAATCTACCCATTATGAGTTTAATAGCAAGCTCTACTTCAACTTTATTTAACAAGTCCAATCACGTTCTTAATAAAATAATATACTCAAAAAGTAAATTAAAAACATATTGGATCACTTAATAATAATTCAAATTACAAAATTGAGCTATATATATTAATATGATTTTTAATAAAAATAAAAAATTCAATTAATAATAATTCAAAATAATAAAAATTCTTACATACCTCCCTCTTTTTATCAAATTTTTTCTATAACTTATCATGTATTAATTTATCATTCATCAATGAATATTATATTGCGATGAGTCAAACTCACACAATTAGTGGAAGAGACTGCATCTCTTATTTATATTATATTAAATTGAGCAAAAAAAAAACTCTTTAATTTTTTCCTCATTTATTGCATTTCATAATTGATTTCTTTTCCTAATTTACCAATTTTTTTAATTTTCATATATTTTCTTCCTTTTGAAATAATTTTCCAAATTTCTATCCCTTATTTATTGTATTTTATAATCACTTTGATCTCTTTCCATAACTAATAATATTTTCTAGAATTAAGTCTCTTATTATATGTATTAATTTATATTAAATTAAAAATTCTAATTTTTTTCCTATTTATTATATTTTTATAATTTCATAATCTCTCTTATTTTTCCCCTTTATTGAGTTTTTTTTTATTTTCATACATTGTCTTCCTTTTAGAATAATATCCTTGATTTCTTTCTTTTATACAATACTAATTAATTTCTATAAGAACTAATTGACCATTAATAATTAATTTATTTATTCTAATAAAAATCACATCTTTATCTTTAATTAATTTTCATTTATATTCATCTCTATTTAAATCATCAAAAAATATTCAAACCATTATTTTCATTGATTTTTTTCAAATGAGTATTGACATTCTCTTTATCTCATCTTTTTCCTCTGACTACCTTTTTTACCTCAACTCTCTCTCTCTCTCTCTCTCTCTCATGTCTTTCAATCTTAAATTCTAAAACCTATGATTAGTCCTCATTCTGATCATGTAAGCTATTCAGTTTATGAGTGACATTGTTTTACTATTAACAATATTCACCCATTGAATCGTTGTGGTATCATCTCAGTAAGTGATGCCTATTTGTCTTTAGTGATTCCTTCCAACACATCACTTCATTGTAGTTATTAATCAATGAGTATACATATATTAATATTAAAATATTTTTTAATTTCTTTGATTTTCTTTTATCAATCATTTTCTTCTTTGATTCATACCTATGTAATTATATATGGCATAGTTGTATTAGAGATTTTTTTTAATAATACACCAAAAAATTTACTTTGTAATTTTTAACACTCATTCATTCAACTATGTCAAAATGCAATATACAATAATATTAAATTTTAATACAATGATAAAATTAGATATTGTTCTATTTGAAAATATCACACCATAATATTTTGCTTAGAATAGTTATATAACTGAGAACAAATTTTAAAAGTGATTAGATAATAATATTCACTAACCAAAGAAACAAGCAAAGGAGAATTCCATTGTAGCAAACATCCTTTTTGAACCTATAAGCTCCTCTTCTTATAAGTTTTATAATTTGTACCATTTTTTATATAAATTTTTATGTATGACTTGATTCATTATATGAAGTAAATTATTTTTCCTATAATTTTAGATGTGGCATAAGGCTAATGTACATTCGTCTTTCCATTGTAAGTTGATAAGATGAAAGAGCTTTACATATCTTGCATTAAGGTATGTGATACGGCTTTTTTTTTGTTAAAGATTGAAGTATATATACCTTGAATTTCTATTAAAGGCTGATGCACATTCAACTTTTCATTGCAGGTTAAATTTCAATTTTTGGTTCTATTTAGCATATACACATTTGCATTATAGCATGTAACTTTTGAAAAGACCAATATGTTTGATTAACTAAATATTCTTTATTTAAAAGTATTTGAAAAGATTATTTGATAAATTAAATAATGTTTTTTTTTAATTATCTATCATGATTTACAATTACATAGAATTAAGGATGGATATATATATACACATTCCATTTCATATAAGTAAATGTTGTTTCTTATACATATATTTATATTATTTTTCTAAATTTATTTTTTAATATTTAAATGTGTATGCACCCTTCTAATTGTGTAATGATCACTATATTACAATAATATAATAGTTCTATCAATTAATAATCAATAAAAAATATAATAAATCCTCTTATTTATTTAATATATAATTATATTAATTTTATAGTTATTTAATTGATATAAATATGATAATGTATTTTATATTAATTATTTGAATATCTCATAATTTAAAATTAAAATCATAACTTATATTATAAAATATTATCAATTAAAATTAATTAAATTTGTATATCATATGGTTACAAGTTAGTTGTTAATATGTGATAATGATAATACTCAAAAGGAGAGTGTTTATTATACATTATTTTTTTATATATGGTAGGTTGCATCATTAATGATTCTGATATAATTAATTTTAAATGGGATTTATTACTATTTTAAATTTAATTATATTATAACTATTAATTTAATAGTATAAATTTACTAGCAA
Organism: Sindora glabra; assembly: GCA_020226215.1. Taxonomy (NCBI): domain Eukaryota; kingdom Viridiplantae; phylum Streptophyta; class Magnoliopsida; order Fabales; family Fabaceae; genus Sindora; species Sindora glabra. The sequence continues at coordinate 21,499,925 of CM035234.1, forward strand.
TGCACATAAATTATTTTAAGATCTCATTTGATATACTATATTGTATAGTATAAGAATTATTGGACAATATAATGTAGTATTGTATAGAATAAAATAGTAATTATACAACATTTGGTCTATAACAATATAAAATGAAGTAGAGAGATAAATTTTTCTAGTAAATAATAGAGATAAATTTCTTCTAACAAATAAAAAGGGATAAAATCATAAAGGAGTTTTTTTAATTATAATAATTTAATATTTATTTTAACATCATATTATTGATTCTTATTTTCTCCCTCAATGAATGGGTAGTCTTATATGAAACTAGACATATAAGAGGAGACTTTTGGATAAATTATACAATCCTTTGAAACGCCAAACATTTGTATAAACTATAATTATATAGCTATTCTATACTATTGGACTTTATATGGTGTGCCAAATAAAATCTAAGTTTCACAAAAGGTTCGTTTGGCATGTAATTTTTTTGGAATTGATTTCATTTTATTTTAATAAGAATAATTTCAATTAATTTATAAATAAAATCTATTGTTTTAGAACTTTATTAAAAATAATAATTTTAATTTATTTAAATGAATATTTTTTTTAAATATATTGAGAGATGCATGGAATTCAATTAAAAAACTAAATTTTATGGTATCATAATAAATATATTAGAGAAAGGGTAAATTTTTATACAATATAATTTTTAGGTCAAATAAAATGAATTTTAATAAAATTCCTGCTAAATTGAATAGATTTTATAATGGTACAAATATAATTAAAATGGACATTGTAAATGAAATAAAATGAAATCATTTTTTACTTAAAACCAAACACCATTTATAATGATACATGCATCTAATTTAAATAAATGCAACTTGACTTTAAGTAAAGTAATCACATGCTCCTAAAAGAAATTATTAGTTTAAATGTATCTACATGTATAATGCTTAATTTGATACAATTAGACTATTTCACATAAATAGTCTCCTAAATAACAATAAAAATATTTGTAACAATATATATAGAGCAGTAAAACTTTTCATAAAAAAAAACATAAAAATGGTATAATTATTAATACCTATGAGATAAAAGGTGATAAGTCTAAAATCCAAGTAAATTAGGATCCAAAATCAAAAGCCATAGCAGCATATTACTATATCATAAGATGATGTTTAAAAAAGTTAGAAGATAAACAATCAACGCTCTAAACTTATAATACAACAGCCAACACTATTCTAAGAAGATGTTTAAAAATATTATCTAGGTATACCATTGTTCTTTTTTAATTCATAGATAGTGCTTATCAAGTATACTTTCTTTATAAGCATTAATAACAGGTATTACTAACATATCTTTTCGATTAAGAAATAATTAAAAAAATAAGCAGTCTTTAAAATTACTCCATAATTATCATATATAGCAGAGATTCTCTTTATAATTATTATTTGCAACTATATAGACATATAATACAATTTAAGACAAACTTTCTGTACCTACTTTTAAAATAGGAATGGTTAGTTTAAACTTTGTTGGTTTATCTTTCTTTTAATAGGATAAAATTTTTTCTTATAGCTCCAACTTCTTTTGTTTGAACTATTTTTTTTAAGGTATTGCTAATTTTTTAAAAAATTTTACAGTAAACTATGTATTTCTTAACATATAATCACATCCAATTTTTTTAAATTAACTTTGAGTGTGGACCTTTCCCTGCAAATAACACATTTTAGAGGTTCGGCTGCATTAGATTATCTGACCTAGAACTGTATACATTTTAAAGCAAAAAAGGGGGGAAAAAAGGCATACCAAATCTTATATCTCAGTTTGGCGTGATGCAGAAAGGAAGCAAAAAAGAAAGACGGTTTCATGCTATGTTAGAGATTGCAGCAACGAACAGTATATGAAAGGATAAATGGTATTAATCCTAAGGAATCATAAAAGAGAAACAGTGTCAAAACTATGACTAAACCAATGCATAGCACAAGCAGAATATACTATAGTTCAAAAGCACACAATTAAACTAGAGCAGTGCTATATATTGACATACATCCCTCATACACTTCCTCTTGTTACACATATGTTAGATCCAAGTCAACCTGGTTTCAGTTGCTTTTAAATATGTGGACTCAATTGACTCAAACTACGATAAATGTGTAAGTTGACAAACCGAGTAAGGGATTATTATTATTGTGATCAAAGTATTTATGGCTTAAACATACAATGAGAAAAAGAAAATCAATGTTTGAAATAAGTATTCTATGAAATCATGTTTGTAACTATTACTATTTGCTCAACAATGTTTTTAAGATCTAATTTTATTTAGCAGTGCACAAGCTATTAAAGGTTGCTCAATATTCTGTTCATGAAAATTCTAGAAGATCAGGAAAACAAAGCGTACCATAAAGGAAAATAGAGAACGGATTATTTTAGTGAAAATAGAATGATTTTAGAGTTAATGAGGTTAGGCATTGTAACATAGAAAGAGAAAGAGAAGAGAGCAATAAGATATACAAAAGACATGGTATGAAGAATGCTATTGCAGAAAACAAAAGTGGCTATTGCAGAAGAATGCTAGTGGCATACAAAAATCAATCCAAGACTTCAATCATATGGAAAATGAAGAATGCTATTACAAAAAAACAAATGTTACATTCATTTTTCTTTTTTTATTTTATATATTGGAGTATTTGGGTTGAATTGAAGCATATCCCTGCTAGCTTCTCTTATATCTTTTTTTCTGAAAATGTTCCTTGGCTTCCGCATACACATCTTCTAAAGCGACCAACCCAAAACCCACTGGCAACATATGATGGCATTTCACTAAAAGATAGAACATATAACCAGAAATATTTTTGCTCTCAATCTTGATGTTGAAGATAAATGGTCATCATGGTAACAACAGATATCTGTAACAATGTGCCTAGTAATAACAGCTTCGTGAAATTCAGGATCACTTGCTATAGGTACTTTCAACCGGTTGCTCACATGATGTCTATATCCAAGTCTAGGCATGCTTGGAAAAGTTAACTGCATTTCTTTGACTAAATTCTTGTAATTAAAGGTCATTTGCTTTAAATTAGGAGAGATCTCACATTGGCCAACATTAGGCATACAAAAATCAATCCAAGACGACTTCAGTCATATGGAAAATGAAGAATGCTATTGTAGAAAAAAATAAATTTAAAACTTCTGTAGAAAAAATTAAATATAAAACTTCTATGCTAATTGAGTTGTTTACTGACCTAGTATTTAAAAGAAAAATGCTACTTACATTTTCTACCATGAACCTTCTCACAAACTGGATCAACTGGATTTGTGGGCAAGGTATAGTTTAAGTCAAATTGACAACAAGTGTGGTGATTATAATGCAGAAATGTAGATTGTGTTATATGTGTAACATGATAAGTTATAAATTATTTTATCTGCGATTGGTAGTAATTGAAAAGAAAAGATATATGTCTTGGGATATTTAAAATAATGCTTTTTAAATAAACCTAAATTGTTAGTGCTTAAGTCAAGTGTAAATTATAGAAAAATGCTATAAAAACCCATTGTATGTTGATACTATAAATGTAAATTTCGTTTTCATCATCAATCATGAGAAATATCACATTGGAAAGATGATTAGAATTATTATCACTATACACTCTTGCTACTAACTATTATCACCATACACATAGCAAGATCTCAAATAAATAACCTCTGTCTTTTGATTGGCTGAAAAATGAATTGAAATATGTATAAGTTGACTCACTATTAGGACTTTTGATAAATGTAAGAGATTTTGATATATGTAATGTGAATTGTGAAGAGGTTGTTTCAAAGGGTGACCTGAGAGCACAAAGTGGGTTAGCCAATTGGCCTTATAATGTGGCAACGCCAAACCAATCTACGCTGTGTTCTCAGCCTCACTCCTCTGGGGCAAACAATTCTTAAGATCTTTATCTTAGTCAAGATCATGATATTGGTTCAAGGTTGAGGATGTTTTTTTATATATAGATAGATACATATATGTTGAAATGTCTGGTGTCACTATGTTGTCATCCCACCCACATTATGAAGGGATGTTGTCATCTTACTGTAGTCACTTGGATTGTGGCATAGTTTGCCATGGCAAACCTTGACTGAGTCTAGCTTTGTACCAAAGATTATTTAACACTTTTTTCTAGGTTTAAAATATCAATCTCATCTAGACTAAAATATGCATCATCGTAGTAATAATGAATTAGTTTGGTTATCAGTTGTATCATATGAGATCTTACATTTGTAAGAAAAGTTGAGACGGCCAGATATACCAGAAGGTGGCATTCCATTTCGCTCACATCATGATAGGGCGATACAAAAATCAGTTCCTTGTGCAGGCAATGAATAAATTCAAGATAGAAGAAATTTCAAATTCTAAGTTCCTTACTTCTAACACCTATATTTTGCAAAAATAAATTCTCCACCATTCCTAGAAAACACCTTTGCCCAACTAAGAACTATTATTTAATTGGGAGAATAGCACAAAAATTGCAGATCATGCATTTTCAACTGCCACATATTTGAAAATGCAGTACTTCAAAATTTCTCTTTTCTGCCATAGCATTTCTCAAAAACCAAAATGCAATAACATATTACACCCTAAGAAAAAGGTAAAAGAAAAAATCCTTGAAGACAACAAAACTACACAAAATAAGCAAATTATGAAGAACAAAATAACAAACCTTTAGCTTAGGGTGAAGAAGACAATGTGATTGACGATCCAAATGTCGAATTAGTAAAATAAGCAAATGATGTAGTGAGATTGAAAATTTCAAGTAAAAAATCAAGAGTATTCTCTAAATGTAAAAGTATTTTCTAATGTAAAACTAAGAGAAAATCGAATGAAGAAGCTAAAATGGCTTGAATACTTATTTAGAAGTGATTGAGAAATTCTAGCATTGAACTCGAAAAGATGCCAATAATGGACAAATTTCATGCTTGTGATTAAAGGGAGGACAATAGGGTTCTGACATTGTGTTTGAAATTAATTAGGGATCAAAGAAATTAGCCAAAGAGATTACATTATCAAAAAATAATTTATGGAAATTGGCATGCAAATTTGTGCTAAATTTCTCAAACTTCCTGGCAATCATGAACCCCTACCAAAAAGAAATATAAAAGGACTTTTTAATATTACTTCTAGCACTTGGCAAAATGCCACTGTGCACCATTATTTATAGCATTTTCTCTTAACCCCCAATAAAGAATGTCATAAAAACATAAGTTTTTTGTTGTGTTAGGTTCAAATATTACTTGGGGATAGTGGAATTTAAGAGAATTCTTAAGGATTAAAAAATTATAAATAATATTGATTATTTAAAAAAACTAACATTTTAATCAAAATTTCTTTGATTATCAATGACAGCTACTAAATCAAACTTGACATCATATTTAAATTATTGAACATTATACTGCAAATAAACACATTGATTTTATTATAAATAAATAAACATTGTTCCCTATATTCAATGTCATTCAAGAACCGATATTGAATGTACTAGATTTACAATGATACTCCATATATATGTCAAGCAAGAACTAATGTTAAAGGGTAAATCTATAATAGTATTAGCATGAAATTTTTTCTCAATTTCTACTCGCCTAATATATCCTTACAACTTGGCCTCTTCACATAATTATGTAAAACCTATTTTATAAATTTTGTCAAAATATTTATAAGTGATAGTTACATCATTCCATTTACATAGTATCCTACAAGGCCTAAAAGTGGTTTTTATCTACAAATATGATACAGTTATGGCTTTTGAACACATTAACCTTGGAGTTCATCCTATGGCAATGGAGAATGGGGAGCTTCTATTGGAATATCTATAAAAGAAAATAGTTAAAAAAGTGAGTCATTGATTTAGCAAGTAAATAATATATTTAATGAAACATACATGTAAATATTTATATTTGAAAGATGACACCATAATGCCTATTCTTAGTAATACCAGTTCATAATGAATCAATTAATTTACAGTTGTATCAATATTAAGTAAAGCATTAAATTCTTAATGATCTGAATTAACTTTATTCCTTCACAAACTTAATCTTATTCCTTTAAAGCCAATCTTATCCTGTCATGAATATTTTTGCAAATCTAATACTATATCTTAACTTATTATCTCCCTCAATCATATTTTCAATCATTATTACATCTTAATTTGAGATTTTATCATCAATTTCAAACACATTCACATTTATAAATCAATTATGTACCCATAAATAATCTATACATAGTTGCCATATTATATAGTTCTTCTTTAAAATCAAATTGGGAATTCTATGGTTATAATAGTCAACCATTGTATCCAAAACATATTTCTAAAAGCTATAATTGATGATAGTAGTCAATTATTTTGATATAGAGGTAACCATTTTAGTTATAATCAATTATGATAGTCGATTATGGGCTCTTAGAGTATAACTCTTATAGGCATAACCAAATACCATAATCGATTATTTACATCCAAGGACAAGGCCCTTGAGGGGTAATTGACTATAGTAGTTAATTATAGGCTCATTAGGAATAATCCTCAAGATTATATTCAACTGCCATAATCAATTACAAGTTGGGTTTTCTAACTCTCTTACGAATGCTATTGTATAACTAGTCATTTTATATTAAATAAATTATTATTCACATTAAAAAACATAATTTCATCCCGAGTTATCATCCATAAATATAGTAATTTCATCCCGAGTTATCATCCATAAATATATTTAAATCCATAAATAGCATTGCTTCATTTCAATAACCAATTTCCATACTAAACTATCAAATTTCCTTAAATTTCGCCACTTCATCAATTATAATTTAAGATCATACAAAATAAGATGATTTAAATAAATTATCTACTTGCTTGGGTATGAAGAATATATAATATTACACCTCTCAGAAAATTATAATTTAATTGATTTACTTTATTAAGATTTTCTTGCACATGTAATTATTTTATTTGTTATGATTATGTTTAGGATAATAATTAAATTGAGAAAATTAGAATTTTATAGCAAATATGGGAAGAATTAAATCGAATTGAAGTTAATGTGAAATTAGAATTGAGTAAATATATATAGAGGAAATTTAGGAGCTATTTTCCTTATTTTTCCCTCAACAACTTTGAAACTTATAAAAATGCCCATCGAAATATTCATTAACTTTATCACTCTTTTAAAGGCATTCTCAACCCATTTCTTCTTCATTTTTAGCTAACCTTTTTTCCTTCCTCTCTTAACTTCTCCATTTCAAATTCAACTAAGGAATTCTAGCTTCTATCTTCAACTAATCATTAAGATTTTTCTTCAAGAAGGTAACTGATCCTAATTCCTAAGCTAATAGTTGATGTTTGTAGGAAGTTTAGTGTAAAGAAAAAATTAAGGATTTAGATTGACTGCTTTTGTGTTTATGTGAAATAGGGATGAGGAATTATCTACCTACCTTCTTTTCATGTCTTTCAACCATTATAAGTATAATTTACTTAAATATGATGATTTTTTATGATCTTCACTTATTTGAATATCTATTTCATTTTAATATGAAATTAAGGATCTTTTGTTAAATAAGTATATTACAGTATAATTTATTAATGTAAATATTTGTAGAATGAGTATAGATGATGAAATTATGTTGGATTTTAGTTTACTTAAAGCATAGATGTTGATTTAGGGGAAATTTAACCATTTACATAGTGTTTTCACAACAAATCTACAAAATTTGGGAATTGTAATTGAGTATATAAGCAAGTATGGCTTTATATTTGCTCTCTAGATGCCTATACTTGAGTACAAACTCTAGTATCACAATATAGGGCTTTCTAGATGGCCATAAGCAAGTAAATACTTAAGTATAAGTAATAGAATTGCCTTCTAGAGCTTTAGACTTGAGTCTACTAGGATAAAATTATTATGTCAACTTTGAGAGATTATATCTTATTCATTTTAGATCTATTTTTAACAACTCACATATCATTGAAAAGGGAAATAAGGCTATTTTCAAATGGAAAGTTTTAAATTAATATCTTATATATTTTTTAAATGTTACTAAAATAATGAACAAAGTTTATAAATTCAAGATTGAAAAAAAATTAAATTCTTGGGTTTAACTTACAAAAAAGCATAACTCTTTCAATTCTGAATCATTTTATGCAAAAAAGTAGTCCATGGAAAGCATTGAACCTACTTTCATATGAGATAGGTTTCATGAATGATAAACCTATAATTTTTTAGTTACTCATAAAACATGGCATCTAGAGTTACCCTAGGATGCTTATAAGCAAGCATATACTTGAGTATGAAGGCAAGATTTGCTTCTATACCTTCATACATAAGTATATACTTAAGTATGACTCTTGTATGTCTAAATTTAATATTTTTTTCATGGTAGTTTAAGTTAATGCAAACTTATATAGCGTCCATATAAGCATATTATGCATATGAACATTATTATGTGATTATGATGATAAAATTCCCAAAAAAGGGAATATGTAATTATATAAATTATTGTATAGTTATAATTATTTATTGATTATGAATGTAAATGTTATAATTATTACTAAAATCCCATTAGGGATATATTTTTGTGTGGAAATATATAAAGAAGGAACATATACAAAAATGCAAAAGAATGATATTGAATTGAAATTAAAAATGTTTATGAAGAGATAAAAGGCATACAGGAATAAAGTTGGGTTTGTAAACAATTAGGAGCACAAAATAGATTAACTATATAAATGATCATGGTTAACTAGAAAGCATAAGTTTGGGTTTGGGCTTAATAAAAATAAAACTACTAAGGAGGATAGATGGCTAGGATTAAGTCCTATTTCTTTTTCCTTTGACTTTTATAGAGATGGGACAAAATAAAAGGTTGAGACTAAAAGTAAAAAAGAGCTTATAGTGCTTTTAAATTATCAAATCAAAGCCCGGATTTTTCCTTTTCTCCTTCTCTCACCATATGGCTTACTCCTTACTTTCCTTTTCTTTTTCTTTTCTTCTTCTTGCCTTTTATATCTAGTCCCTTTGGCATTCACATTAATAGTATCACCATCGCACCATTGCAACTACTCTTCCTCATCCCTCTATTTAACCATTATTTTTTAGCATAAGGGGCAGATATAAATGCAACATTGTAGCAGAAATTGAAGTGCTATTACCCTTCTTTGGTTTCTTGGCATTTTGCATTCTTTGTCATTGATGGAGCTCTAAACATGAGGATGCTTAATGAGCCAAGAAAATTGAATTGCGCCAAGCTCGCATAAGCTAGGCCCATTTAAGCCTAATCCTTTAAGATCCATATATTAAACGAGTTTATTTTAGCCATCCAATCTACACCATAAGCCTGTGGACCTATCTATTTTGCCTTAAAAATTTAATTGCCTATGGTTTGACCTATGGTCCAACCTATTTCAACCTATTTTTAGGAAACTTAGTTTGTAAAAAGTTCACAAATTGATCTATCAAGCTTGCAGACCTTGGGCTCATTAAATACCCTTTTCTAACCAACCTTCTTGAGTAAAGGTAGGTTAATTTAGAGCTTAATATTCTAATATTACAACTTGTATTAATGTGATTTAAGAAATCCTAAATTTATGCAAATTTCTAATTTCTTGAGAAAGGCATGAAAATATAATAAAATAATACTCTAGATAATTAAGATAGCCTAACTAAATCCTAATCAAAATAAAAATAGTTAACATTGTTATACTTATAATTTATCCTCTTACATTATTGGGTAGATGGAAAGGAAGCTAAACATGTACATTTTAAAACTTAAGAAGGAAGATAGCAATATAAGGCAAGTTTTTTTTTATTTAATTTCTAAATTGTATACTTTTCCTCTTTATTCAAGCATACTGATCATACATGCTACTATATATGTATATATAACTATATTAACATAATGATGTAACTTTAGAATGCTTATGAGTAGGAAATTATAATTTCAGACACCTATTGTCATTCAATCTTTCATAAGAATTGGTAGTATATTTGCTATGTTAGTTCATATAAAATTTTCTTTAGAATCACTATTTTATATCCTTGTGACTGTGCATTGAAGACACAATGTTGCAGAATTAGGAATGATACATTATAATTGACTTTATTTTAATTTATTGATTGTTGTTGATTTGAAAGATCTATGACCACATATGAGATTGTCTATTAACATTAATGTTGTATTTATGTTGAAACTTTATAGAAAGATATTTGTAAATGTGAATGATGCTATGAAAATTCCAATGGGCATGATTAATATGATTAGTTAGAGAGGATATGATGACATGAATAATACTAGTTCCAAAGAAAATGTTTATGAAAGGATCAAACAGAACCTGGAAGGACACAAATAGAACTTGTAAAAGGATAAAGTTGATTGAGAGTCACAAAGAGATTTAAATTTCTTTCTTGTTTGTTATCATTTATACTTTATGTTAAAGTGAAATAATGATATATATATATATAATCATTAAATCTAGAGTTTTATGACATCTTCAAAGTCTCTTATTTTTTACTAATGAAATATGAAATATATTAGATTGTGGTAACCCTCTCAAGGTCTATGCTTTGTTAAACTAGGGAAAGTTAGAATATGGTTGCCTACGAAATAACATCATATAATTAAACTATTATTATTCAAGAATTCATGTACAAGAATATATTATGATGACTTTTCTATTTAATAAATAAATTTCTTGAAATATAAATATCTTAGACTAAATAGATGTGCAGTCACTAAGTTTACCAAACTTATTCTTTGTTTATTTATAATATTTTTAGGTTAAACTTATATTATTAAGATAAGTTGCCACTTTGGAAGTCTAAAGTATTTCAACTGAAGTGTTTAATAGTTAGAGGATTGTGTCAATTATAAATCATGTTTAGTAGTCATAGCATATAAAAGGTAGATTAATGTTCATATATAATATTTTATTATAAGCTTGTAGAATCATCAATGTGCATGTTAGGGAAAATATCCCTCATAAGCATCTATAAGTAAGGGAAACTTTGTCTGTGCATTCTAAGGATTTTACTGCACATTAAATTGTACTAAAATAAGGTATTTCTATAAGGTCAAAGTTTGCATGGTCAATCAATCTGTAAGGCTAGTAGAATCAATTAGCAAACTCCACTCCAATTATAAACCAAGTGGGTCATAACAAAGTTGGCATCAAAATATAGTCTTAGATCTATAAGTGTTTAGGTTAGGAATCTCCAGTTGTGAAATTTAAATAGATATATTAGGATTTATGATTGTACAACTAGCAATGATGAACAAGAGTATGATGAAATTCAATTTTGTGATATGCCTTTGAACTTCCATAAATATCAATAATCTAAAGTACTTTTAAATGTTATCTTATACTAGATCTTCTTCAAATTCATCTTCTAAGATAAAGGATTGAAATTTATTGAATATTTATATAGGAATATTGTTTTGAATGGTGGATAGGTTACGATGTTGTTGAATGAGATTGTATGTTATTACTTGATTTTTGGTAGTAACATTTTGATTGAATTAAACAATTCTTCTATACAATATATAGTTGCATTTTGACTTGTTGGATGTTAGTCTAAATGGTTGCATACAAGATAATATATATTCTTGTAAAAATGTGAACTTTTAATCTAGATTTGTAGTATTTTATCTTTATCATTTTGGTAAGTAGAATCTATTCAATGCCAAACTTTTGCAAAGTGATTTGAGAGTTTGGTGCATGAATGATATTTATTATGTATCTCTATCTTAATCATGTGTAATTATAGATTGATAAATGTAAGCTTATTATTATAGGTTAGATGTCAAGAGTTTTAGCTTCTTGATTGATACAAGAATTTATTGACTTGAATATTACTAGGAAACTGAAATTGATATAGCATCAATATTTACAATAGATCATATGAAGGGATAATCTACATAAAGAGAAAAGAAGCAATGTGGTAATATAGAGCTAACTTAACATTGTTTTTCTTAATTAATAAACTTATGTTTATGTAGTAAGTGATAATAATAAATGAACTAATAAGGGAACTTTTAATTGGAAGTTGCCTTACTAGTTTAATACTAATAAGAGATAAGAACATGAATTGTAAGGACAAAGTATATGTGTATATTACTAATTGTGAGATCGTAATTCATGTAAAGGTAGTCAGTTAAGTGCTACAATAAATATTTGGGTCCCGGTGTAAACATGATGATGGAATAACTATGCTAGTTTTAATATACATTTGTTGAGAGAATACTTTTGAAGGAATTTCGGTTGGTAGGTAAGCATGGGTGGTATTTATGCAATTCAAGGCAAGTAAGTAAGTAGTCAACCATAAAACGGTATCATTTTATTTGTTTAAGAATAGGTTTTATAAAGTTTGAGTTATGAATATGGGTTGTAAATTCATTAACCATGATTTGTAAATAATGTTATTTGTAAGTTATTGATGTGCATCTTAGAATTCCTCAAATTTAATATAACTAGTCATACCCATAATGGTATCTTAATGATTAATAGTAATTTATATAAAGATGAGTAGTTAAGTGTGAGATGTAAGTTCCTAATAAGGATCATATATTTTTGTTATAAGAAAGAAACATTGCCATTAAATTAAATTGGAGATATATGAAAAGAATTATAGAATTATAGCTTGAAAGGGGATTTTAGGAGTAAGTTGTTTAATAATGGTTCAATATTACTGATCATTAGATAATTAATAGTTATCTATGTCAAGTTAAGCACTAAGTATATTGTATTAGTAAGAGTTAGTTTAAGGTGAGAGATGAGATTAAGTCGATTGGAAGAGAAATCGAATGTGATTAAAAAAAGTAGGAAGGTTGCAGTTGGTAGGCTTAATGTTGATAAAGTACCCTCTATAATTTCCAAAGGAACATTTAGAGACTATTTTCTTTTCTCTGTCTTTAGTTCCTATAGGATCATCATTCTTAAACTTCTTTCATCTTTACCATTACCGAGAAAATAAACCACCTCTTTAAATTAACTTATTTGCATGTTCCAATGTTGATTGATATAGAGATGTTAAAGAGTAGGAAATTTGATAATTATGTGATAGAAATTTGTTGTTAGTAGGTGATATATAAGTACAACTATTGAGTTTATGGAAAAAAATTTGAATTACCATTAGATGTGACGTTTTGATTAGGGAAGTGCCCCACTACAACAAAAAGCGTCAGCATAACAACGACACTTTTAGCGGCGAAAAAATTTTGGTCATCACTAAAGGTATTTCCGGTGACTATTGTCGTCGGTAAAAATGAAAAAACTTTTCAGACGGAACAGAATTGGGGGTTGGGAAGAAATAGGCTTTAGCGACGACAAAAGTCGTCACTAAAAGCCTAAAAAATTTGGGCTGGAAAAATTGGCGTTCGGGCGGGAAATTTTACCCTTTAGCGACGACAATGTCGTCGCTAAAAATGCAGGGCTTTCAGCAACGGACATGTCATCGCTGAAGGGTGCACAATCAGCGATGACGTCGTCGTCGCAGAAGGCCTTATAATTTTTCAAAAAAAACTTTGGCCTTCAGCGACGACACTGTCGTCGCTAAAAATTCCAATTTTCAGCGACGACTATGTCGTCGCTGAAAGTCCAGTTTTCAACGACGACACTTAACTTTAGTGACGACATTATTGTCGGTGAAAAAGTGAAAACTTTCAGCGTTTCATCGACGACAATGTCGTCGCTGAAAAAAATTTGGTCGTCGCTGAAAGCTTCAGCGATGACCAAATTTTTTTTGTCATCGCTGAAAGCAGCCGAGGGCTATTTATTCCCCGCGCCTCCTCCCTCCTCATTTGCACGTTTGAAATTTCTGGACCTGAGGTAAGTTCCTGAATTTTTCTCTCTCTTTTAATTTTTTTAATTTTAGTATATTTATTTTTTATATATGTTGATATATATTTATTTTGTATATTATATCTTTAATTTGTTAGTTGTTATTAGCACTTAACTTAGTTCGTGGAGAGTATTCAGAGTTGATCAGTAGATTTTTACCATTGAGGTACGTAAATAAAAAAGTATAATTTTTTTTGTGTACTAATATATTTAATTTACTCAAATAGTTTACAATGAATTAATGGAATTAATAGTATGTTTAATTTAATATGAAATTTTGTATTATTTAATTTTGCATATTGTAAATTTTAAATTGATTTATGTAAATTTAACTTAGCATTAATTTTATAAATATAAATTTGATTATTATTATATATGCATCTCTCAATTACAAATTTGAAGTATACAATATATGCATAGATTATTCATTTAGAATAATGTAAGATAAAATAGTTATGATATTTTATTCATAAAATTTAAAATTTGTGATGCAATTTAAGAAACTTCAAACTTACTAGATTTGATGAAATAATGTAAGATAGAAAATTAGAATAAATATATTAATCTATCTTAGAAAATAAAAGATTAAGATAATATAATCTTTTTTTTAATTGAGATTGAAACTTAACAATTCAAATTGTATTATTTACACCACATACTAAGAAAAATTCATTAAACTAGAGACTACATAAAATAAAATCCTAACAATCCAAATTATAATATTTACATTACATAAAAATTAAAAATTTCAAAACACTAGGAAGTTCGCATGAAAATCACCCCCCTCTTGGATAAAACAACATTTACTTAAATAAAGAAATTGAATTGTGCATCTTATAAATAATATACACCTTATAAAATTAAACTTACTTAAATTTATAACTAGAAAGTCCGTACACAAAATCTAAAATTTATTATGCAATTTAGGAAACTTCAAACTTATTAGATTCGATGAAATAATGTAAGATAGAAAATTAGAATAAATATATAAATCTATCTTAAAAAATAAGAGATTACAATAATATAATCTCTTTTTTAATTGAGATTAAAACTTAACAATTCAAATTGTATTATTTACACCACATACTAAGAAAAATTCAATTAAACTAGAGACTACATAAAAATAAAACCCTAACAATCCAAATTATGATATTTGCATTACATAAAAATTAAAAATTTCAAAACACTAGGAAGTTCGCATGAAAATCACCCCCCTCTTGGATAAAACAACATTTACTTAAATAAAGAAGTTGAATTGTGCATCTTATAAAAAATATACACTTTATAAAACTAAACTTACTTAAATTTACAACTAGGAAGTCCGTACTCATAGTATACACCTCTCTATAAAGAAGCTGAATTGTGCACCTTATCAATATAGTAAAGTAGATGATACTTTTGAATTCCCACAAGCTTATTGTGAAACATAACGGTTGTTATGAATATTTAGAAAAATCAATAATCTACATAATAAGTTACGTAAATAACAGTACTGATACTTAAACAACAATACTCATAAAATGTTATATTGTTAATTTTAATTATTGTAAATATATTTTTAAAATAATTTCAAATAGAACTGCATTTGCATTTAAATTATAAGCTTAGACCCGTTCAAGGGTTGGATGTTTTCTGAACATCAATCAACCCTTGAATTGTCCTAAAAAGTTGGATAGTTTGGGATATTATCATGTAGTTATTATTAACAATTTATCGGGCTCTTGTTTGATATTGTGGAAATATCTTAGCATCCTAACTATTCTCCGGGTATAAACTATACACGTGTATAGCTTAGGCACTTGAACCATTTCATCCTTCAACTAGACATTGAGTTCTTTTTAATTACTTATATGATGTGTATTATTTTAGTTATGGCGGATGTCGAGGCACGATACCACGGAGGTGACGTTGGAGGCGACCCACCGGAGCGACCCAGCCGTATTCCATCTCAGTGTGAGGGCTCAGGTATTTGTTATTAATTGTGCATACCTAAGCTTGATTAAATATTATGTTTATTTTGTTAATATTTTTCTTTATTAAATAAAGTAGCACCTGCTAAGAAGAGGGGGCCGAATAGGTTCCTAAGACTGCATGAGAAGATTGGCAGGGGTGGAGGCAAACCGGTGCCTGTACAGTTTGATACGACTGGTACATGGCATGCGGTTGGTGAGAATGCCAGTCATCTCCCTCGTGATATTGGCAGCATGATCCGCGCCCACATGCCACCTTATTATAAGTCATGGCGGGCTATACCTTAGGAGATTCGAGATAGAGTTGTGCAGGAGGTTTGCGTAAGTATCCATTTCCTTTTGAATTAATGTTTTTGAGATTGAAATTTCTAAATATATGACTTATAAATTTATTAAATGTCTTATAATGCAGTCCCATTTCGAGTTCCAGAGCATCTCCGAGGGTGATCGGGATAGAGCACTCTCTGGTTTGATGCGGACTGCTGCCGACCTGTACCGAGATTGGAAGTACAGGTTGAATAAGTATTTCTTAGAGCATGGAGGTGATCGATACGAGGAGTATGACTTGGATCGAGCTCGATGTTGTGTACCTCGGTCTGTCTCACCGCAGACATAGCAGAAGTGTGTGGACTTCTTTGATAGTGACGAGTACAGGGTAAGTATGATATTTTATGGTATTATGTCAGTATTTCATAATTAGTAGATTGTGAACATTAAAATTTAACTTTTTTCTCTTAATTTGTAGGAGTTATCTGCAAGAAATACAAATAATAGAGTACAGAAGGTTATGAATGACCGGCATGGGTCAAAGTCTATTGCTGCATATCGCTTTGATAAGGTAATTTAAATTTTTTCTATCTTTTTTAAATATATCCATTTGTTAAATAGCATTACTACCCTTCATCCTTTTCTTTGTTGCAAAAATTGAACAGAGAAACAGAGATACTGGTGAGCTGCAGTCGGTGCCCGATAACTTTAGGGACTGACACATATACAGGTCGGGGGAGTGGGTGCATCCGATCACTCAGGGGCAACATGTAAGTTATTTGAATTTCATATTTTAAATAAAATTTTACAAATATATCTTCTAAGATAGATTTCTTATTACTTTTTTTTTAATAATTTAAGGCGAGGATGACTGAGCTCATGACTCAGCATGTACAGTCTAATGTATCATCCACTAGCCTGTCTACGACTCCTGTACAGTTAGATGAGGCTGTCATCGCCGATGAGGTACTTGGCACTCATCGAGGGTACAGGAAGGCTGTTGGGCGTGTACTTGCTGGTCAGACTTATCGTTCGATGGGGACTTCTAGCACGGTGACGAGCTCACAAACCGTGTCTCAGGTCGGTGAGTTGCAGGAGCAGTTACACCAGAGTCGGGAGCAGGTTGAGCAGAGCTAGCTATTGATTCAGCAGCAGCAGCAGCAGCGGCTTGATTATACAGCAGCAGGAGATGATGCAGCAGCAGCAGCAGATGCAGCAGCAGTTTGGGACTTATCTTACTGAGATGACCTCGATCCTTAGGCAGCAGGGTATCGTCCTACCGCCGCCTCCATTTGCTGTTGTTACACCGCCTGGGCCGAGTAGATTTGCGCCTGCACCTACCGCTCAGCCGCCACCATCATTTTATCATCCTCATAGTCAGGATAATGATGATGATGATGATGATGACGACGACGATCATGATGCACTGTGATTTTGCACCTCCCTACTTCCCCATAGTATATTTTGTTTATGTATTTTTATATTTTCTATATGTGCACATTTACATAGATGATGTATATATATTAGTTTATTTATATAAATATTATTTTTACTATTGCTTTATGAGTATTAATTTTTTATGTTGGATCAAATTGTTAAACATTATTAATAATACTCATCATCTATTATAATTGTATAATTTATATTAAAATAAATTAAATTAAATTTAAAAAAATTATTAAACGGGTCAAGTAAATTAAAATAAAGAATATATCATTTGAAATATACAATAATTTGATTTAAAATTTTTTTAAAAAAATTTAAAAACTCTTAGCAGTGACAAATGTCGTCGCTATAGGTCAGAAGTCGTCGCTGAAAGCCCAACCTTCAGCTACGACAATTGTCGTCGCTGAAAGTCTAACCTTCAACGACAACGTCTGACCTATAGCGATGACATTTGTCGCCGCTAAAAATCAAATTTCAAATTTTTTTGAAATCTGAAATTATTTTCTGCGACGACTTTGTCGTCAGAAAAGGTCTATCATTTAGCGACGACAAATTGTCGTCGCTAATGATCTCTTCAAGCACGAACCTACACCGACGACATTTTTAACGACAACTTTTTCTTTTGCGACGACCGAAAACTTTTTAGCGCCGACAAATGTCGCCGTTAAAAGTCTTTTTTGCTGTAGTGCCCATTGGTTGCAAGTAAATAATGCATTTAAGATTTTGTTTATATAATTTTTTTTTCGAAGTTCAAGTACTAAACGCTATAAGGAATTGGTTAATGGTTGCATATAACTTGATTGATTTGATGTAATTACTTTAGCAATATTGAATTCGGTAATGCCTGTGGATGTTGAAATGGCTTAAAATTCTTGATATATGAGTATGTGTGTTTAGATATTAAATAAAATTCACCATTTGAACAATAGAGGTTTGCTACTGAGCTAAAAATTAGCATATAATTGCTTTTGGTAATTGATTGACCCCGGATGAACCATAATCAACTATTATAGTCGATTATCTTCTAAATGTTTGCTTCTGAAATATATATATATATATATATATATATATATATATATATATATATATATATATATATATATATATTCAATTATAGTATTTGATTATAACCTGAGAGATAGAGTCCAAGGATTAATAGTTGATTATTATAATTGACTATTTCTAAACCAATAGTTTAGAAATATTTGAATACCTCTCACCTTAATTTTTAATATATATATATGCCTAATTATTCTATTATCATACCATACTTCGTTTATTGGTGTTATAAAATATTACATATATGTTTGTTATGAAAGAGAGTGCGGAATTTGATGCTCCAGACATTATTCTATGAATGGAGATATATGTAGTAGGATTGTTCATTATTTTTTTGAATCTTTGAAGGAAAGCATGATCCTATTAGGCTAGATTAAAATTAGCTTGATTCTATAACATTTGGTGAATGAACTTAACATCATATTAGTATATGAATGAGTACCCTCACCTGTTTGTAGTAATGGGCTAGAATATTAAGATAGCTAACTATATGAGAAATAAAGGCTAAAACATTAACCGACATCAAATATTCAAAAATGTTACCTTAAACATATAATTTTACACACACACATATGCATATATATAAAACCTTACTCCCACAATTGTTTACTTTCATCAATGTATTTCTTTGGTGGCAGACGCACAAGAATCTTAAGAGAACGAGTGATAATATTATAAAACCCAATGGAAACCTATAATAAGATGATCGCCTAATCAAAAATTGATCAATGTATAGAACTTAATTTAGCAAATAGCAAGTACGTAGGAGTAAAAGTCATTAAACGGGACAATAGGATTATTATCCAACAATGACTAGGATAGTCATTTAGTCTTAGGGGTGGAAGTTATTGCAAAATCTCAACAATGTTAATAAAAGTAGATAATAGTAAAATGTTTTAATCACTTAACTCATGAGTCAACGGCGCAGAAAGGTTAGCTTATAGGTGACGCTCTTTGTTTGCCATAATTCTATATATTTCTATCTAATAAATTTTGCATTAAAGTTCTCTTCTAGTCTAGTATTTCTAGAATTTCGGGGGACGATTTCTATTAAGAAAGGAAGAACTTATAATATCCTAACTAATGTTTAATTTTATATACCATTATAATTATTTATTTTACTTTATCAAAATAATTGTAAATTTTGAATTTTGAAGTATTAAATTCAAAGACTTTTTTATTTAAAAATTTCTTTATCTAAACTAATATTGAGAAGATAAATTAATTATTTGTATTGGAACTTTATTTATTGCATCTTAAGATAAAAAAATTAGGAATTTAAATAACTTTCCTAGTAATAATAAAAGCCATATTCACTCAATTAAGGTTTGGTTTCAAAATCATATGATGTTCTCTCACAAAGTAAAGAACACTTTAACATTTGTTAGAGTGATAATTTATGAGGATATATGCATATGTTTTAATAAATATTTTACCTAAAAAAGAAGAAAATTATAAGACTTCAAGATATTTACTTTTCATTTTTTTTAATTTTATTAATTTGTTATGGGATGCATTGGGAATGTAGGATCGATGAAAATTCGTATTGTCTAACTTGGGTTTAATAGAAATAGAATTGATGAGGAGGACAAATGGGTAGGATTAAGTCCTATTTCCTTTTCCTTTGACTTGCATAAAGATGGGACAAAATGAAAGGTTGAGATTAAAAGTAAAAAATGCTTATGATGCACTCAAATTATCAAATCAGAAGAAATGGGGTGAAATTTTGATTGAAATTAGGGAAATGAGAGAGGAAAAGATAAAGAAGGTTGAAAAAGAGGAATAATGCCTTGGGGTACTATTGAAAATATTACTTAAATTCTTTTATATTCACATACTCACTTTAATCACTTCAAAATTTTAAACTTTATTATTTTATTTAATTTTTTTATCCAATTGTCATAAAATTTATATTCTCATATTTAGCAAGTTATCAATTTTATTTTATTTCAAAATTCATATTCAAAATTTTTTATTTAATCAAATTTATCGATCATCACAATCATTCCTCTCGTTAATATAAATTCTGATTTACTATATTTTTAAGAGAATGTAATAATGTTTCCCTTTTAAAAAAATTCATCTTTGAATTCTTAAAACTAGGCTAATCCTCCTTTCTAAATGTAGATATATAAGTACTGATTTTTAACATTTAATGGAGAAACCTCAACTAGTTCGATAAACTCATCAATTAGTATTACTCTATTAGGCACTGCTAACATACCCATAGTCATCGTGGTGCCATCTAGCTTAGGTGAACAAGTTTATAATCTTTTCACTTATAATCCAATCACACATGTTCTTTTGGCTTTATTAATCTCTAAATTACATACTTGTCTTACTAACTTCAGAACTATCTAGCAACAACGTATTGTGTCATACATCTCCTTTGGGATATAGTCCTCCCTATATTAAACTTACACATCATTGTTCAAGTGAAAGGTTACTGTAACTCTAAACTTTGATTACAATTAAACAACTAATACGATTATATAATTGCTAATTCTCTCAATTTACTAATCTATCCCTATATAAGGACTAACTAATTATCACAACGGTGCTCATTGACATGTACTAGTAACTATTGCTACAAATCTGCCCACGGATTTAAGCACGCTACTATCTCGATTTTTTTTTTTTTGGTCAACCTTCATAGTTCATTCATCATCCATCTCTCATTATTACTATTTCACTCTCGATAAATTTCAGCATCAAAGCTTAAGTCTACTTGATGAGGTGGAGATCTGTATCGTAAGTTACTACTCTTACGCTCGCCTCGAATAATCTACATGTACTTCTTTATAGTTCATAATACCACTCCAAATTAACTACAGGTATTTGTGTCATACAACATTTTACCGAGTATTCTCGATGGTACTTTAAGCATAATATTTAAGCATGAAGAGACACATAAAGTACGAAGGTTCTATAGATTTCTTTTCTATATTTAGTGGGAGCATTCACATGTCTAATTCATATATGATAATAACTCGTCAAGGTCTAAATAGCTCTTGATGCATGAATCTATCATTCCTAGTGTTACTATTGCATTATTAAGATCCTTATTAGCAGCATCAACCACAACAATTATTCGTTCTTTAAGGATAATACCCCGAAACATATTCTTCGCAGCATATTATCTCTACCACCTAGTTTGCTTTCAAACTCTTAATTCCTTTATCAACACCAATCACCATAGGAAGTCATGTAGCTAGTTAATTAGTAATAGTTATTTTTAGTAATTAGTAAACTTATATTATTGCCTTATGGTTCTTATTCTAAATTTTGTTAGCATAACCAATACTTTGAATACAATTCAACCTAATAAGATGGAACGATGAAATATGAGGGTACCTATGGGGATTCCTTGGGGACCTACATATTTAGTTTAAAATATTACAAATTTGCAAGAATCTCAAATTATGCTAAAATCATTTATGCCTTATTGTTCATCATCTCATCAAGCCCTAGCCAAAACGGCCTTCTAACTATTATATCTATAATTGCTCTTCTAGTGCTAATCTTGTTTCACAAACCTATTAGTCCAATGTTCACACCAATAAAATCCTTTTTCAATCATAGATTGTATACATAAGGGGATACAAAATTATACAACTAGTTACACTATACTATTTCTAGCTTCTTTATGTATCCTATAGTATGTCTTAAGGGATAGCTTAACCATTTGTATTCACATTTTTATACCCAATAAAGTTCTTAGGCATTGTTGATGCTTCAAAATGTCCAAAACTTCATTTTTCTACTACAATACAAAGAGCATATCTTCTGTCTTTCCTTTCTTCCTTATTCCTCCTAAGTTGAGCATGACAAAGTCTCCCATTGCTTTGCATGATAACTCTTGTTCCTATAGGACTTTCCTATGTATAAAGTATATATACTTTGCAAATTAAATAGTGAGTTGAATCTAACTCTTAATGAATATGCATGATTCATATATGAAAAATATAATAAGATAGCACATTTACATGTGTCACTATAGTACAAGATCTTATATATTAATCAATTATCACATAGGATGCCTATTAAACTTGTATAAGATTTAATGAGTATAAAGACATACAATATTATTGTGACACACTCTTTTGTCATCATCAAAACTTATAATATAATACACTTGGGTTTATACCTACTACATATGTAATTAAGATCCAAATATTATTTATTGGGTTTATACCTACTACATATATAATTACGATCCAAATATTATTTATTACCAATTTCTATCCAATATTTAAATGAGAAGAAAATCATAGCATGAATTTTGCAAATTATTACTACATGTTAATTGGAATAGCTTTGAGAGGCTGAACTCTATGCAAAGTAATCCCCTTCTTCTCAGTCATATTCATTTCTTCTGGCGTCAATCCATTTGCAAGCTTCCAATTATAGTTGTATACAGGAGAAGCTAATATAAAATGCAAAGACCTAGATGCTAATGGCAATCCTGGGTGGATCATTCTTCCAGCCCCAAATGGGATTAGCTTAAAGTTATGGCCGTTAAAAGCAATTTCACCCTTGAGAAACCTCTTAGGTAAAAATGAATTTGGATCACTCCAAGTTGTTGAATCTCTCCTATGACCCACGTATTGACTAGGATTTTGCATTTTTAGGAATCAAGAAATCAAGTGTGTCAATAATATCATTTGATTTGTGAGGTACTAGAAGTGGAGCAGGTGGTTGCTAACGCAGAATTTCCTTCACTGCAGCTTGCAGGAAAGGTAACTTCAGGATGTCAAAATCTTGGAAATGTCCATTTGTGCCGAGGAAATCTCGAAACTCCTCTTTTGCTTTCTTTAACTTCTCTAGATTGCATAGTAATTCTGCCTTTACTCATTATTGTGTGCTTAATATTATATCAATCCCAACAACAAATAAATCCTAGTGTGATATCATGTAGAAAGTCAAAATTGCTACGTTAACACAATGATTAGTTTGAGGCAGTAGTGTTATAAAGCTAGTTTAACCAGTTTAAAAACAAAAAATTTAATTTTGATTCAATTGAACTAACAAATGATTTGATTTAATCATTTTTCTAGCAAGTTGAACCAATTTAACCATGATTCCATGACTTCGTCGAGTCCACTATTCAATTTAATTCTAATTGATCAATAGTTTGCAAGGAGATTAATAAAAAATAAAGATTAAATTATATTGGTTTTTTGTAAGATTTAATTTAATTATACTTAATATTCACCATTATTTTAAAATCATACAATTCTACCCCTTAAAATACTTCCAATGTTATGAGATGCAACGTCATTATAACTTGTAATGGTAGTTCCTTTTTTTAATATTCTTCCCAGTGGTAGGAAGATCATTTTATATTTATATATATATGTGTCCTTTCTTTGAATAATAAAAATACTATATCATTTTATACATATAATTGTATTCCGATATTTGTATATAAAACTTTAGAAAAATGTCTTTCAATCATGAGAAATGACATAAGAAAAAGGGCTGTAGTTAGAACGTTAGTTGTATTATATTCCATAAAACATAGAACTTCAGATAGTCGAAATATATAATTTTACAAAAACTAGAGGTGTCAAATATAATTGGAAGAAGTTCAGGGAAGATAACGTATTTGAATTGGTCAAATAGTCAAAAAGGTATGATGTAGGAAATTGTTTTTGTCGGTGTTGAGCTAGCAGAATTCAATTGGCCATGGGTTATGATTAGGCTAGTGCTTGAATAATCTACTGATTACTCACTTTTCCTAATTCAGATTAACATTCAAGTCTTCGTAGTGATGCATGCACTGACCATGATTGATGCTAAATTCACACTTCAGGCCAACCAGAGATAATTAGTTCATCTAATATATAGTTTTTCATGGAATTAAAAATGAAAAGTCTTTGTTTTTTTTTTTATGAAAGTGAAGTTTGTAAGAAAGTCAAGCCACATAATCATGGTCGCAATTTCAAAAAAGAAGAGGAAAAAAAATCTAGCATTATGCGTTAAACAACATAATTAACTTATATGGAAAAACATGGCTATCTATAATTGAAGATACATGCGTCACCATTATTACATGGAAGGTTTAGGAATTAATTTTCTAAGATATTTTAAAATATAACAATAAATGTAATTTTTTTATCAATTTATATGAAAAAACACCTCCACCAAAATTTAGGGCTTAATAGGTAGCAGTTAAAATTTATTTGTATTTAAGAAAAATGATCTCGTTAACCCTATTGAAAATATAGTAGTAGATATAATAATAAGAATAGTCAAATTACTTGATATATACATAAAAATCAAAGATAAACTCTTAAAAGAAAAGAAAATAAAAACTTTTAAAAAATATTTTAAATTTTTCTTAAAAAATTATTGTTAATAGCAAATGAGAAATTATCGTGAAACTAAAATAAAAGGTGGCTAATATACGCCGCATGCAGAAGTAAGTGTAAAATATCAAGGCGGCTAAGTTGAGAACTTTCATCTTCCATGAGATCCAAAAACAAATATAACGCATCCCTGCAATCTTTAGAATCCATTGCTAAATCTCTTGCCCTCGTTCTTTCCTCCATAATTCCATCAATAGACCCTAAAACCTTCAAAATAACTTGTCATTCTCGCACGCACACCTTGTGGAGTAAACAAACAACAAACACTGAAAAAACGCGTAACATTAGGCCTTCCAGGTTCTTGCACAATCCCCAAAATAACATCCTTAAACTCATGAGAACCGTAACGAGCCAAATCAACAGAAAAGAAAGTATTTGATATCAAATTAAGTACCGTTGTAAAAGCAGCCTTACCAACATCCAGAGCCTCACATTTCCAGGAGAATCCATGGACATAAGCTAGCAATTCCTGCACTGTTCTCCGGCGGACAATTTCGGTAGAGATAAGCTGTTGAGGGTAACAAGCTGAATACGATAAAAGAAGGAATGAATACTCCGCCTACTTCTTGTAGCCTAATTTAACCAGAGCTTTAACTATATCAGGAAAACAAGCTGAATACGATAAATTCTCATCTCTGGTTATTTGGACTCTAAGCATTCATACCCCCCCCCCAAAAAAAAAAAAAAAAAACCTCTCCTTTTTATATCATAAAATTTAGGCTGATTTAACTCACGTTTATAAATACAGAAGGTTTTTTTTTTCTTTTTTTTTAATATGTAAAAGAGAGTGAGAAAAAAATAAATAATCCAATGATATAATAATATTCAACCTCTTAAAAAGTGGAACTTTCCGTAAATTATCTTTAAATATTATTGCTTTATTACTTTATGTCTCTCAATAATATTTAAAAATGGCAAATGCCAACAACTACTCTCAGTATTGTTGTTAAGCATTACAATACTACAAAAAGGCTACTCAACATCAGTTTTTGAACATATTTCACATCAGTTACCATCCGACGTGTATGTTGGCATTGCTGTAAATCATGTATTTCAAAATTGATTATTGAACCAAGATCAAATACCCATATCAATATCAGTTCTTTTACAAGAAAACCAACAGTTATAGTATATTGGTCAATAATTGAAATACAACATTAGTTTTTTTATAATAACTAACGTTAATGATATTGGTTTAAAACATTAGTTGTATTAAATAACCAACATTATTTCCTTTTTAAAAAATATTCATAAAAATTCTCTTAAATCCCATTATCCCTAAAGTAGTATCCAAACCTAACTACAAAACCGAACAATTCATTGCTAAAAAAGTAGTAATAGTAATGTTCAAACCCTACCTCAATATCTCTATGATCAAAATTAATATCACAAATATAATAAATTAGGAAAAAATAAAGAATGGTATATTTATTTGGGTCTAAATAACAGAAAATATATAATGTGTAAATGTTGCAAAAACTAGAAATAATATTTCTAAATACTAAGAAAGAACTTACACTATCTTTCAATGAGATGATTATTGATAGAAATACTTATAAATCCCACTGTGACAAAACAAATTTACACAGACGTCATTATTTCTCTTGTAGGTGAAACATTAATACAATGTACTTCTGTTAAAAAGAATTTTATCACTTGATTTTTGTCATTAAACTTTAGTGAAATCATGTATTATTTGAAATGCACATGTCATCCTAGTTGCTGCAAGGAAGAAATTTGTCATCTTTTCTTCAAGAAACTGACATTAACCAAAATCTTAATTAATGTAATTAAAAATAAAGAGTCCAAAGAAATCAACACGATAAATAGATGTTCACATTTAAGTTTACAAGAGAAATGAGATATTCAAATGCATTTTAAAGTTTAGAAAAAGATGCTAATAAGAGTAAAACATGGTCAAACTTAAGCAAAGGTGATCTTTTGAACTATTAGAGAGAATTTGCAAGGGACATATTTCTTATAAAAGAAAATGAACTTGTTCATCACCCTATAGTGCACTCTCTATCATTTATCTACAATTTAGCTCTTAGGACAAGCTTCCAGTTTCGAATCCTGCCTTTATTTTCACAAGTTTTAATGAGAGAAAAATAGTATCATTTAATATTCTACATTAATTATAAACTAAAATCAATGTCTCACATCGATTTCATTATACAACCGACATGGAATTTCTCTTTAAGAATTTATTAATGCTTTACTAGACAAAATACAATTATTTCAAAATCAATAAATATATAACAATATTAGAATAAAATTAATTTAATTATACACATCATATGTATTAGAATATATAATATACACACATCAAGCTGGTATTCAAAACACAACTTACTCTAAGTAAAATCTATATTATTAAAATTCTTCCATTTTATTATATAATTAAACATAATTGCAACAAATTCAATATAAATGAAACAAATGAGAAAGGAGACAATCTATTGCAAAAATATATTCTTTCATTTTTAAAATTACATTGATTTTTTATAAATAATTGATGTTGTTTAAGCTATTTTCTTTTAAATAATTTCATCTTGACTTTTTTTCTGATAGCAACCTCTACAAAAATAATTCTTAATTATTAATACAGTTTACAACATAGTATTTTCCTTGTGTTAAAAAATATTTGATATGTTTTTCTCATGTTGAAGTGCTCCACAAGATTATGCAAATATTAGTCATGCATTTCTTGTAGTACCAATTGAAATATGGGAACAATAAACCCATCGATACTATATTTTTAGAAAAAGATTTAAATTTATAACCATGGCAATCACATCAAATTATAGATATTTTTTTCACCTAAACTATTTAAGGGTAGAAGATAACCATGACTTGATGAAATGCTTATAATCATTAAAAAAAAAGCAAAGCTTTTCTAAATGTATAATAAGAATGAGTATGTTATTAAAGAACAACCACTATTGATTAATACAATTTAATGTTTATTACAAGTTGGAAAATATTTATTTTAAGTTACAAGTTAGTATTAATAATTATTTATTACAACTTTTATAACATGAAATTTTTCTAACAATGATCTCAATTATAATAAAAAAAACTAAGGTTGTTTTATTTTTTAAAAAAATACAATTTTTGCATCATGACATTTTTTAAACAAAGATCTACGCAAAAACTATACTAGATTATCAATATATCCATTTATGCTTCACGTTCTCATCTCAAAAAATACACATTTTTATCATTGACATTTAGGGAAATATAATGTTTATAACAAAAATCACTTTCAAGAAAAATGATGACGATTATCTTCATGGTAAAGTGCAAAAACATAGTTAGAGAGGCAAGAGTTTTGATCTTGCTACTTTGAAAGAAAGTGACATAGTGATTGTCTCCATAACTACTATGCATATTTTATCCTCAGTCTCTTACTGCCAACCATTCCATTTCAATGATACTTTATTCTTAGTTCCTTGCTTTCATGTCCACCATAGATTATATAAACTTGACACAAATTGTAACCAAAAGAGGATGATAGCTTAAGAGTAACAACTTGCTTCTCAGCAGTTATTTATCAAGCCATATCATCATCAATCATGTATTGTCCCTTGAAAAATAGAGTGAAAACTTAAATGAAAAATATAGTGAAAGAGAAATTATGAATTGAACACTTAAATGAAAAATGAAGTAAAATAGAAAAGAAAGGAGGATGTAATTCATAGGTAAAATAGAAAATTTTATGTCAATTATTAATATTTAGCTAACATCTTAAAAATGAATTTTTTTTTCTATGTCCATTGATATACCTTTTATATATCATCTATTTTAAGAAATAATGTTATAAGTGTTCAACTTGTGATTGTCATAATGAATTCTAAATGGACAGACCATTGAAATATACAATTTTTACAGTTTTTAATAACATCATAAATATAAATATTTATACATTGAAATATAAATGATCTCTACAATTTCCAATAACATTGTAAATAAAAATATAATCCAATCCAATGAAATATAAATAATATTTATAGTTTCTAATAACGCCATAAATACAAACATTAAGTTATAGAATACTTTCAGATGTTGGTTTATTTTACAAACATTAATGGTTTGTATAGTAAACATTTATATTTATTGTAGAATACCTTCATTTTCTATGTCATCTATTTAAATAACTATTGTGAAAAGTATTTTTTCTTTTCATCCACTTAACAACTCTATAGAAATTATGATTTATAACATCAACTTTCAATATGAACCAACTTTATAAGTTGCATTTAATTTAAAAAATGTCAATACACCGTTATAAACATCAATTTTTAATTTAATCAATGTAAATTTGACAACATTAAAGGATAATTCAATGGTAATGTTAATTACAAAATCTTAACTAATTGGATTTATAATTATCATGGAATCCTATCAGAATCATAATTCATGAAAGAAGAAGAGAGAGAGAATTCCTATTTGAATAATGCAATTAATAAGAAAGAGAGAGACATTAACATTTTTTTATTTATTTCTTTTTTTTAATTACTATTTTTAATAACACAATTAATAAGAGAGCGGGACTTTATGACATTTTCTATTTATCACATTATGCAAAATCTAACTATTCAAAATCATTGTATGCACTTTTTAGTTTATTTTTATTACCCCCTCTTCCTTTATTATCTATCACATTTTAAAAAAATATTTCTTTTTATTTATCATTTTAGAAATCTAATAAAATATTGAATATTTTTTTTCAATTTTACCATTTTTTATTAATAAATATTTCATTATTTTACATTTTTATCTTAGAATGTCATGATAAATTTATTTCATTTTTCTCTCTTCATTTTCAATCATGTTTAAATTTGTGAGTGAAATGAGAGAGAAAAAGAGAATTATATGTCCATTTAAGTCTAATGATAAATTTAAGTAAAGAAAGAAATAAGAATAAAGTAAATTTTAGTTTTGAATTAAAAGGTAGTTTTAAAAAGTACATTAAAAATAAATAAATTAAACTACTTTCTTAATTTTTATGAAATTGGTTAAATGCAATAAATAATAAGGAACAATAGAGTATATAACTCACAATTAATAGATACTCATCAATGAAAAAGTAGCACTAAAATATAAATTCAATCTTTTTTTTGTGTGTGTTGACATAATTCAGTTTTGGCAATTAAGAACATTTCCTTATTAGCTTTAGCCTTATAGTATAGTATAATTCGCAATTAAGACATACCCATCAATGAAAAAAAAATAGCACTAAATATAAATTCATTTTTTTTTTGGGTGTTGACATAATTCAGTTTTGGCAATTAAGAAAATTTCCTTATTAGTTTTAGCCTTATGATATAAGGCAATAATACTAAATAAACTAAAGGGTACCTACAATATTTTAAATATTTAGATTTTGGATAATGTGATAAATAGAAAATGTGAAAATTGTGTCCCTCTCTTATTAATTGTGTTATTAAAAAAAGAGTTTTGTTAATTGTAGCCCTAAAGATTATGTATAAAAATAAGTAAATACTTCTCATTTATTGTTATTTTTAATTTTTAAGAGAATCTTAAGGGATAATATTGTTATTAAAATTGAGTATAATTTCAAACTAGCTAGATTAATTTTGTATACTTTTGCGTGGTCTCTCATCCTTAAAAAAAATCATTAAATTGTGTACATTTTGGTATTTAAGGATTCACTCAAGCAGGTAAGCAAGAGCCTCACTTGCGAACAGCACTCACAAAACAAGCTGCCTTTTTTCTTTTTTCCTTTTTCTTAGAGATGAGAATTTCAAGTTCATTATTCTCTTATAATATATATATTTGTTTAGTGTTCACGTAGTATCTCCTATTAATATTTTCTGATTAAAAATGTAATAGGAAACCTTAAATAGCTCCATTGGGTCAAATAGTATTTTAACATATATTCATTTACTGTTTTTAAAAATAATTTAAAATTTTTATATTTTAAAATTAATTTTTTTATGATTTATTTCTGAAAATTATAATTTCAAATAAGTAATTTAAAAACAAAAAATAAAAAATTTAGATATTTTCTTGACCTATTTTTTATCCATGACAGAAAATTTATAATTAAATAGAATATTTTTTTATTTAGTCTACTAATCACATTCTATTCTTCATTTTTCTTAAGTTTGAAAACAATATAAAAATTTTTAAAAAACTTGATAACAATTTCTGAGAAAAGAAAAATATATCTAAATAAACCCTTAATTCTAATTTTTCTTAAACTCTATAGAGTCGAACAAATAAATGAAAAAAGGACAAGGAAAAAAATATCTAAATACTACGTACATAGAAAATAATATAAATAAGAATATGCTTAACAACATAAGTACGGCAAAGAAAGAGCCAAAAATTCAAAATTCATCCACAAGAGTTAATTAGGATATATATATGAATCTCTCTGCTACCAACAATAATTTTATTTCTATTTGAATTTTTATAATACAGTCACGTCTATAATTATATATAACTATTTGGCCACATCATTATAACTATGTATCTTGAAAATACACAATGTAAATAACTCTGATCTCACTCTAATTTTACCTTTATTCTTCTTAAATCACCTGACAATCATAACTTTTAGATTATTTAACCAGAATTTGATTCTGTAAATTCTAATCTCTCTTATTTTTGAAGTGTCTCATACAAGAGATTATTTTATAATTTCCCAAAAACTACCCTTTGATGGGTATAACCCTGAGTGGCTGGACCCTATGTATAGTAATTCCATACTTCTCACTCATATCCATATCTTCTGGTTGTAGTTCATCTGCAAGCTTCCAATCATAGTGGAACAGGAGAGAGGCCAACATAAAAGACACAGCCCTAGAAGCCAAGGGCAATCCAGGGCAAATCCTTCTTCCAGCACCAAAGGGAATAAAATTAAAATCCCTCCCTTTAAAATCAACTTTACTTTCCAAAAATCTCTCAGGGACAAACAAATTAGGGTTTTCCCATATGCTTGAATCTCTCCCCATGGCCCACACATTAGCTAGAATTTGTGCACCTTTTGGAATTGTGAATCCAGAAATTTCCACATCAGTTGTGGCTTTGTGGGGCAATAGAAGAGGAGCTGGCGGATGCATCCTTAATGTTTCCTTCACCACTGCCCTTAAAAAGGGCAGCTTTGAGATGTGAGATTCCTCGAGCTGTTCATCTTTGCCTATGACTTGATGAATTTCTTGATTGGCTTTTGCCCTTTTTTCTGGGTTTTTGAACAACTCTGCCATTGCCCATTCCAATGTGGATGCTGTTGTGTCTATCCCAGCAACAAATAAATCCTAGTATAATATTTGATTAAACTTCAAAACTAGTACAAATGGTTAGAAAATGAGGCTTGAAGTTTAAACTTTAAAGAAAAATTTGTTATTCGAACATAAACTCACTACATTAATCGTCACATATTTTTTTAATAAAAAATGTAAGTCACTTGATATGCACATGCATAATTTTGAATTCAGAAGAGAAAAAATTCAAATAAAATATCATGTTATTACCCGGCTAAAGGATGCCGAAGTTACATTACCATGTATGGGCATAAAGTTCTCCTATCCTTTCCAAATTTCTTCAAATTTAAATTTCTTTTATACTTTAAAAAATTATTTTAAAAATTACATTTCAATAGGAATACACCTAAATGCATTTCTTTAAGTTCACTCCTTATTTATTCTATTCTCACATATTTATCAAGCTTAGAATTTTGAATTTCACCAACACGTGAAAGGAGAGTAAGCAAATAGTAAATTTAGAACAATAAGAACAATATTACACTCTTAACAAATAATCAAGCTATATTCTCCTCTAAAAAATGTGACTCATCTGGTGTACCTGAAGTAGAAATACAGAAGTAAAAAAAAATAAAATTGCAAATTTCCCAAACATTAACGAGCGTCTGTAATCCACCATCATATTTACAATTGGTATTTAATCATTTTTGTAGTCAATAATTAAATCCGCATTTTTAATTTTAATAGTACACTAATGCACCAAGAGCTCAACAGTATACCATAAATTTTTCCCAAATTTAACCATGAAGTTCATTACTACACGTATCTTAAAAAAAAAAAAAAAATCGAGTGGAGCACCATGAAGCCCGTTGCTACACGTGTCTTTCAAAAAAGACAACCTTAGGGGCAATAGCCAAGCAGAAGTAGATGAGGTTATTCGAAGAACGAAAGAAATCCTCCTACCAGCATAAAGTTAGGAATCCATCAAAATATCTCTCTTTTCAACGGAACTGAATATCGGAATTCAACGCTCACAAAGCGTGAAGATTGGAAAAAATAAGATTATTTTTAATAGTGGAACTAACATTAACACACACTAATGAAGGTTTGAATTTAAAAATTCAGGATAAAAAAATAAAAATATAAAAGAAAAGATAACATCACTGCACCACTAAAAACATTGAAAACAGTTGAGAAGATTTTGTGAATAAAACAAATTTGAGTAGTTATCGTTCAAGAAGAGTTAATCAAACAACTCCAAAACTTTATTAAACTAACTATTAACATACTTACCATAAGTAAATGTAACAGCTCACTGCGGCTTATTCCCGAGTTCTCATCGCCGATAAGATCCAAAAAGAAATCCAAAGCACACTCGCAGTACTCCTTTGAATCCATATTCAAACCTCTTAAACGCAGTCTTTCTTCCATAATTCCATCAAGAATCACAATCAATCTCTCATAGTACTTCTTCATCCTCCCACGACCACCTTGCAGATCAAAAACGCGAAAAATCGGGAAAAAATCAGAAACATTAGGCCTACCAACCTCCTCCACAATCCCCAACACAATTTCCTTGAAATCTTGAGACTTATCAGAAGCATAACTAGCCAAATCCACAGCGAAAAATGTGTTGGACAACGAATTAAGAATCGTTACAAAAGCCGACTCGCCGATATCCAGAGCTTCGCCTTTCTCGCAGCTTTCTTGGACATAATCCAGCAGATCTTGAACCTTTCTTTGGCGAAGAATCCGCGTGGATTCGAGCCGTTGCGGGGAGAATATGTTGGTAGCACATGCTTTTCTTTGACTCCGCCATTGATGTGCTGAGACAGGGCGCCATGACAGAGTGAGCTTGCAGTGGTCAAGTGCCCGGATCGCATCCGGGACCGTCCGGCCGGAGAGGGCTAGGTCATTTTCGTGGAATGCTTCTTTGGCTAGTTCTGGAGAGGATATGACTATGGTCGTTATGTTGCCTAGTTTGAGAGAAATTATAGGGCCATAAATTTTGGAGAGTTTGGTGAATGCTAGGAGAGGATTGTTGCCAAGTTGCAAGAGATTCCCTATGATAGGGTAAGGGACAGGACCCGGCGGCTGTTTGGAGGGCTTAGGATTTCTTTTGGAGATGAAGATGAGAAATATGGTTATGAAGAAGATGGAAGACGGTAGGAGGAGACTGAGGCTGTCCATGGTTGCTGGCATCCACTCCCTTCGGTGTTCATGATATCAATGGAATATACATACAAGCAACAAAAGGTCTTTTTTTGTTTTTTTGTGGTCGGAAACAAAAGCAGTTTTTCTAATAGCAGCAATAGTCAAAGCTACAACGCAGAGGTTAAGCGAAGCCGTAAAGATAAGGGTAAGTGCCAGCGCTTCGTGTCACATCAAATACCGATATTGTCATTTCAATTTAGCGTCGTGGTAAAGTATTCCTGCGTATAATGCAGTAAAACTAAGAATCTAAACATGTAAATCCTATATTAAAATCAAATCAATTTAAATCATACTGTAAGTATAATTTCAGAGAAAATATTATTTTCCCTTTGTTTTTATCAGTAATGAAATTATATATATTTCAATATGCATGTGCTTACATTAGCTTTTTTAAAATTTTATATAAAATTACATATATCATTTAGACTATCTTCACTAACATTTAAATTTTACCTACACTAAAATATTAATAAAACATAATCACCTAGTGGATCCACCACTAGTTTTCATGAAACATATCTTTCATAACAATAGAGTTATAAATGATTAAGATAGTAAAAAATATTCTCTATATTTAATATTAAATATAAAAAGTTTGATAAAAGATAATTAACTTCCGTATTAAAAAAAAGTTATTTTTGTGTATTATTATAATTCTGGGTATTTTTTTTTTTTTTGTAACTAAGTGTATACAAGCAATATGCCACTCCTTAAATTAGAAAGATATAAATGTGTCTTTCTTACCAAAAATATCTTTAAACACTACTACAAACTTGCAAATGAACCTTGGGTGTTTAGTAAATTATATGTTAATTTTTTATCAACATCTAATTGTATGTTGTTATATATCAATTTTAACATCAAATTTATAATTGTCAAGAAAAAGGACAATAATATCAGTTATTATATTAAAAACAACTAATGTCATTTCTTTTGAAGCATTATGTGAAATAACATCACACTGATTTTTTATTAATAAAAATCAACATATATTGTCTTAAATATCATTTCAATTTCATTAAATAACTGATATAGTATGTTTTGCTCCCACTTAACGCTAATCTCTTCCTTCTATTCCTTTTTCTAGTCCTTCTTATTCACCCTATATTCTTCACTACAAAATATCATAACTAAAATAAAGAACAAAAGATTCTAAAATACTGTAAAATCTCAATTTCAATAATTTTAAAAAATAAATTAAATAATAACAGCTTGAAAATAGTGACAAGTTATATCCAATACCCTAATTAGAGATGGGTACTCACTAAATCTATTTTGATGCTCATTACTTAATATGTGAGGTTCACACACCCTAAATAATTAGCATTGTTATATCCAATACTTGAAAATACAATAAGCATTCATTAAAAATTAATGTATGATATTACACATTACATTTCATATAAATAAATAATAGATAATATAATTGAATGTCAAAAAGATGAATAACATTAAATTTCTTGCCTACATAAACATGTAAAAGTTATATCAAAATAATAGACAATAAAATGTGGTTAATTATGAAAACTAAATTCTAAATTGTAAGTACAAATACAAAAATCAAACAAATCCTTACATTTATATTTTGTTATTTTCTAGGGAATGTAAAACCACTTATTTAGCAGCAAACTAATAGAGTTTCAGTCCTACAAAATCATTAATAAGCATAAATATAAAATTAAAAAAAATTATCTTAAGGTTGGAAGGCAAGTGTACCTTATTAGATGGAGAATCATTTTAAGGTTGAAAGAGTTCTAGAATAAAATTTGCAATTGGCATCAATACTTTACTGATTTTGTTTTTAACTCACGATAAGGGGCAAGAGTTGTCAAGATGATGTCATTTTCCTTTAGATGTCAGTTATTAACCAGAAAATCGATGTCTATTTGACAACAACATTATCTTGCTAAGAAATTTTAGGACATCAATTATTTAATAATAACTAACATAGTAATGTTGACTTTCTTCAATGAGTATTTACTAAAAATTGGTGTTTTTTCTAAGACCTTTTTTTTTTTAAACCCATATTGAAAATAACTAATTGACAACTATAGAAGTAGATAACAATTGACACAGTAGCATAAATAAATAGCAATTAATAGCAATAGAAACAATTATTGGAACTTTGCATAAATTTTATAAACTTTCATTTACATATCAAAATATAATAGTACTAGATTTAAAAAAGAAAGAAAGAAAATTAGAACCATGTTATTTACAAACAAAACACTATTATCAATATTTACAACAAGTTACAATCATGACATACTTAGATACACCCAAAATCATTCATTTTGATGCAGCTATGTCTCTGAGGGAATACTTTGCCTAAAGCTCTCATATTTCATCAATCTTATCTTAAGTGAATGGGTTGGTGTTCCTAAAATATTATAATTTGTATACAATTAATATGTTAGCATTAATACTGATTCAAATGATTAAACATATGAGGAGTTATAAATAAGTAAGATATTTTTTAAGTCAAATTTTTTTGAATATGGATTATATTGCCATGCATTGCATGACATAATAGCCTCATTTGGCATTATCAGGCTATCTAGGGCACTACAATAAAAATACATTAAGATAGAAAAATCTTTCAATATTAAAAAAATTAATGAAAATAAGACAAGAAAACATATTTAAGAATGGGAATGATAATGAGAATGAACATGACATTAACTATGAATGCAACTAAGAATATGATGGAGGTTTATGAATTGTTAGAGAAATGTTAAAAATAAAAGTTATTGTTAAAGGAGTAGATTTCTAAAATAGAGAACAAAATCAAAGTTTTGTAGCAAAAAACTTTACAAGTTAATTTTCTAATATATAACCAATGTCTTATATAAACAATGTCATATTAATACAAAACAAATGCATAAAGTTATGAAAATATTTACAAAAATATTGTTGCTTCATAGAGTAATGGTTAACATCTAAGTTTTCCAAGTGCTCTACAAAGTAACAATTCACATTATTTTAAAACTTGGTTTGTCTTAACATTATTACAAAATTGTTATATATCGTTAGTTGTTAACCCATTCTAACATCAGTTATTCACCGACATATATACGGACATCATTGTATATCTGGTATATTCAACATCAATTCTTAGACTAACTTTGAATATAGTTAACGATGTTAGTTCTTTTACATGAAAACTAACAAGTTTAATTTCTAGATATTATTAAATCATTGAAATAAGATGTCAATTTTTTTGTCTAATAAATGAAATGATTGTTTTATATCAAATGTCAATTCATACATCAGCGTTGAAAATTAATTTTCTTTCATGTCTTAAATTTCACATAGCATGTTGATTTCTATTAAACAACCAACAGATAACATAGGATAGGATGATGGTTTTCTAGAATAACCAATATGATTTGCAAGCTTTTTTATCCATTAGAATTCTCCTAAGTCCTACTACTCTTAGAGTATTATTTGAACCTAATAACAAAATCTAACAATCATATTATTATATAAACAGTCAAACAACAATATTTAAGCCTTATCTTAATGTATTTATAGTCAAAGAAATAATATCTTAAGTACAATTAACATCTAATAGTAATAATTTCATACATTTAATCGAGTCTAAATACTAAAAGACATATAATAAGTTCATGTTACAAAAATTAGAAATAATACCTTTAAATATACAGAAGGAAATTACATTTTCTTTTAATGATGTGGCCATTGATAAAAATCTTTATAAAACCCAGTATAGCAAAATCAAGGCACAAGCACTTCAAAATTGATGTTGCGGCTGTAATATTAATATAATATACTTCTATTGAAAAGAAATTTATTACCTAACCTATGTCATTAAACTTTGATGATATCCTTTGTTGTTTACATAGTACCTTTATCATGCTAACCATTTGTATAGAAATATACATTGATTCTTTTTTGTAAGTAAGAAGTTTGTTATCTTTTCTTTCAAATATAAATCTCATCTAAGTCATTTACTGAGATTATTTACAATATTAATTCTCATGACCTGATATATTAATGAACAAATCTAAGAACTTTTTTTCCTAAATAACTTTCTTTTTATCTTTAAATGACTTTAATAGAATGATTTAAAGGGGATTTATATTTGTATAATCTATTTACTCCATTGAGAATATATCAATACTCATGCCACCTAAAACCTTAAAAAATGAAAATAAAAACATAGAATTTAAATAAACTAACACAATATATAACAAATAAACATTCTTTATTAGGTTTAGAGAAAATGAAGTGTTCAAACCGATCTTACCATTAAAAAGAAGACATAAGCAAGATGGGGACAAATAATTGGTTGAACTCAAGCTAAAGTGATCCTTTGTGTGGATAAAAAAAGAAGAAGCAGACTTCTTACTTATAAAAAAGAATTCAATGGGCTGATCTCTATATAGGGAACTATAAATTTTATAAAAAAAAAAAAAGACACTCTCACTTTACAATCTACAATTTGGTGCCTAGACAAGCTTCCTTTGTATTTTAATTCCCACTTTCGTTTACATAAGTTTTTGAAAAAGAAAAATGGCATTATTTAAATCTTCCACATTGATTATATATTAAAATTGGCATTTAATATTAGCTTGAGCATTCAATATATAAAGTTAATTAATTATAAAATTGATGTTGTACCATCAATTATTAATAAGCAACTAATATTTTTTCTATTTTTTTATCAAATTGTTATGTTTTATAGGTAAATTCTAATTAAGACATAATTCTACTTTTTTATGTCAATTATTTTCTAAGACTCAACACCATATGACATTACACATTGATTTTTAATTAACAATCAATATGGTTTCTTATTTTTTTTTAAATTATTGTTATTACTATCCAAAAATAAAAAACTAAAAAGCAAATTTATTATATAAACAACAAGGCAAACACACTTATTGATATAAAAGAACACCTCATTATAAACAATATTAACTCAAATAACAATACTTATAAATAATATTAATAATGCATACGATAATTCAACTAAGTCTTCCAAGCATAAATATATATACATTTTTATTTATAATTAAACTTAATAAGTTATACATTTGGTAACTCCTTTAAGCCAATGCCAACTTATTCCTCTTACAAGGCTTCTATATCTTCTTTACTATAGAGAGCTATGTTTACTTGAAAGAACTATATGTTTACATATAAAACTTAATAAAAAATAAAATTATATATTTTTCATAAGCGTTTACTAAATTAAAATTCAAACAAATTATCTTATTAGGCCTTTCATTCCTTTTCATATGCATGACTATGTTTGCCATATATTTTATCACAAAGTGGCTACACTTAATGTTATCTTCATATGTAAGGTATTGCAACAAACTAGTTTAAAATAGTGTCAATTCCATATGATGATAATTGACCATTACATTAAGTACCCACATATGCACGAGAACATTACCTTTATTTCAACCTAAATGACACTACCCTTCTTGTTGGCATTGCCTATTTGTAATGAATGTTTTTGGCTTCATTGAGTATCACCTTCCAACTTAAGTGTAGTTTATACCTTAGCGAATTAAGCCAATATATCATCTTGTCCTTCAAATAGAAAACAATTGGAATCTAGTAACGCCTAAAATATTATTAATATCAAGATAAGACAAACAAAAAAAATTTAACCAAAGATGAATTAATCATCTTTATACTCATATACCCTTTATGATATGGTAACATGTAAGATTGTCACTTCTTGTTTATTAACATTTCCGTGTTTATGTGCTTATACAAAAATTCCAATGTTATCCCCACCTTTTGAGTGAAATTTGGATCTAAGAAACCAAAGTAAGAACCTAATTTCCTATCCTTAACAACATGGTGTAAGTACCATAAGTAGTAGAATTTATAATCTTTAATATGTATCCAAATCTCTATAATGATAACATCCATCTCCTTCATGCTCAGAAGATGCAAGATGAGAACCTTGGATAGGAAAATGTTATATTTGTGTCTCACAACATCAAATCTCATATGCAACCTAATGAAAGGATCATTTGACATCCTTTGTAAATTGGATTAAAGCTCCTTATATGATTTGTCAACCTTTTTTATGTTAAGGATGGATGCTAAATTCTTTAATACTTTGGACTTGTCATCCTCATTTTTATCCTCCTTCAACTTTTACTAGTTTTTTTACACAAAGATACCTAAAATGGATTGTAAAAAATTGAGAGTCAAATATGTTAAGTAATATTTTATTTAATTATAAATAAAAAACTTGAAATGATAGAAGACCTCACTTCTATGGAAAGTGAAATGAAGGACCCTTCAACTAAGCTAGATAAGTGCTAACTACTTAAGTCATAATGGTTACATCATCCATTAATAATAATACCTCAATCTTGTCATCCTTAATAATAACTACCATAATGTTGTACTAGTCCTCTAGTAATGCAAAGGTGTGGAACACTCAGTTTAAGAAAAACATGCCTTTTGCCACCTACCAAAAAGGGAGTCCTACAATCATAAGTATACATCTATGCCTATGTTGCAATGACAAATAAATTAATTAATGAGCATCAATGTAAAATTATAATATCATTGAAAAGTACTTAGCAATAAGCAGTAGGTTGACAAGAATTTATCCATCTTATTTAGGCAAAGGGATCGAGGTTAATAAGGTAACTGTAGCATAGGGTCACTATCCGTACATTCTCCTCCTCTCCTAGGGCAGCAATAAGTGTCCTACCTTCTTGCCAGAACATGGTTATCATATTCTATATGTCACTCTTAAATTTCTTCAATATCTAAATAATGAGCTGTGCATATGTAAAACATTATTCCAAAAACACAACATCGAAGCAAAAAAAATATTTTCAAAATTATAAGCACATAATAGAAGATGTATTCCAATATATCAACTCTTTATTTTAAATAATGCTTCTAAATCATATACACAACAATTAAAGAGTAATTTTAAAGCAAAAATATGAAAGTTTTTTAACAATATATGACAATGCTACTAATTTAACTTTGGAGACCACAATTAAAACATAAAATACTCATAAAGTATAAGAGAATCGAGGGAAAATATCTCAGATAAGAAAGAGTATATGCTTAAAGATAGTAGAAGGATGATGCCATATAATCTTTGAATAAATATTAGAGAAATTGAATGGAGAGCATGTACAAATATAGAGTAAATCACTGTATGAAGTTTTTTTATGATTTTATCTATAATTTTAAGGAATGAAGACAAGAATGTACTTTTAACAATACTTTCCACATTAGTTTTCAATAAAAAAATTAATATTTATATGTTTTCACGTCGATTATCACTAAAACCAACACCTAATGCTCTACACATAATTAAAAAATGCTATTTAAGCTAAACATTTAATGTCAAATGTATATAGAAACTGACACCTAATGTTTGACACCTCTTTAAATCTAATAATTTGTATTCATTTTCAACATCAATTTCTAAACAACTAATATAGAAAGCTATGATTTTTTTTAAACCCAATTTCTAATCCAACCCGTAAGCTTCCATTAAATGCTAGTTTACTAATAACCAACATAATGAAGACATTATGAATTTTCAATATCAGTTGTTAATTAGAGTTAACATGAGGGATTGCTCGTGTTTTCAAAAATGTCACCATACTATTTTATGCATAGATTTTTCCTCTAACTAATGTCAATATGATGACATTATATCACAATTCAATACTTGTGTAAGTTTTCCAATAATTTCAAAAAATGTTATCATGTTCAAATAGATATTAATTGTATTTATTAATCATCATCTTAATATTTTTAATAATTTTAAAAATATTACCATATTAAAATAGATATTAATTTTTACTTTAACTGACCACTACAACAAATTATGTATTTGGTAACAAAAAAATTAGCATTGAACCACAGTCAATAATAAGGATAGAAACACCTAAAAATAATTGGTAATATTTTTTAGATTTAGTAATAAATGAAAATAAGTTTATTGCTAATTTCATTAGTAAATTGTTGAAGTTGTTTTAATTAAAAAAATATTCCATTGCTAAATCCATTAGAATATTGTCGCTATGAACTTAGTGATGGAACTAAAAAAATATTTTTTATTACTAATAGATTTAATGATAGGGTTTGTATGAAATCTTGATATTTTATTTGGTAATGCAATGAAATTTTTTTGAAAATTAGTGATAGGCATATCATATTTCATCGCTAATTGCTACACACCATTTCATTAAAATAAGTTAGCAACAAACTAATATGTCATTAAACTAGGCTTTATGTCAAACCTCAATGCCAACCACCTATTTTTCCTTTTTTTTCTCTCATTTTCTCCTCTTTCTGGCTCCACCTAGCTACTTCTACATCCTTCGAATTCCTCTACCATAATGTGTTTCACCACTAACTACTCACCACTTTAATCAATGAGTTTTCCAAAATTTGTAGCATTTTGTTGTTTTTTGCATATTTTTGATAATTTTGAAGTTTAAGGTTATTGATTTGTTGGATTTGTTTAACTCATTTAAACTTATTTTTGCATGATTTAGGCTTTAGGAACCTCCAGTTTGTTGATTTTAGTGATTTGGACATCAACTTTAATTTTGTATTTAGTATTCAATTATCTTGTATTTATGTATAACTTGAGGTTAATTTGCTAAAGATTATAATGTGTATAAATTGAGGTTAATCCTTTGTTGGTGTTTAATTTTATCTTCTGTTTGCATATAACTTGATGGTTTGATTTGGTTAAATATTAATTTATAATATGTATTTGATTTATGTATAACTATAGGATTTAATATTAGTTTAATTTCAATTTTTATACTATGTATTTAATTCAAATTTATAATATGTATTTTATAACTTGAGGGTTTGTTTTTTTTTTATATATCTTCTACTCATGTACTTGTATTTTTTTTCCTTTTCAATCAATTTTATATACATCATATTTATATTTGTGGAAAAAATATGTATTAATTTAGTACTATAAAGTATATATTATAGATTTCAATTTGAATTACTAAGAAGACTTTGTTGAAATTTTAGTTTGGAAGAGTATTATTTTTCAAAAATTTTATTTATTAACTTAATATTTATAAAGTTATAAAATTAAAAATAGCTTTTACTTAAATTAGAAAATTAGTATTAATTTTTAGTTAAGTTATAAATTTATTAGTTTTAGTATTAGGTCATATTAGTTTTTAGGTATGTTAATTAGTATTTGTTAAGTTAGAAAATTAGAAGTAAATCTTAGTTAAGTTAGAAAATTAAAATTAGTTCTAGTTTTACTATTACTATTAAAACTAGTTTTTAGATAAGTTAGTATTTGTTAAGTTTGAGAATCGAAAGCAATTCTTAATTAAGTCAATTTCATTAAAATTAGTGTAAGGTAAGTTAGTTACTTTTAGGCTTAATCATTTTTATGATTATAGCTAAGACCTATAATCATAAATTAATATGTATGTTTGTAGGTTAATGTGTATTGTAATGATCATTTGTTTGATTTGCTAAATGTTTTAATTAAGGTATTATATCGTTGTCACATAGTAGATTCTTTTCTAGTAAAGGTAGCTATAGGCTCCTGGTTTACAGTGATAATAGAGGTTCCATGACTCCTTCATCTTCATCCACTTTAAGCACCATACCACTAGCACATATAGTTGCTCCATAGATACCATAACACTCACCTAGGCAGGAGTTCCAAACTTCTTAGCCAATTCCTAAAGATCCCTTCCAGCCTACTCCTAAGGGCCTTCCTAGCCTACTCCTAAAGGTCCTACCCAATAAACTATAAAGCATTCAACCATTTATTTGAGAAACCCACTAGTATAGCCCTAGGTACAAATCTAATTATAGTAAGATTTTGGTACATTTAGAAAATAACTCATAAGTATTGGTCAATATTTAATTATTTATTTATATTATTTTGTATCGTTTAACATTTGTATTAATTTTTCACTGTTGTACTTAGTTGAATTTGATTGCAAGTTGATTGTTATGTATACCTATGATTCCATTAGTGACATAACAAAGGTGATACAAGCATGTTTCATGAAAGTGCCCTTCACTTGCACTAATGTCTCCCAAAGGCTTAAAGATAACTAGTTCATGAATTAGACAATAAATTTATTAAGGTTTAGTATCATCATGCATTTGTAGTTAAATTTTAATTTAGCAATTATTAATATTTGATTGAAAACCACATATACATGGTAGCCTGAGGCCACTTACCTGAAAAAAAAAAGTCATAACCAATTATGAAAGCATGATAGATCTAGCAAGGAAGGGTCTACCAAAGAAGTTTAAGTATTTGCTTGAGGATGTTTTTGAAGCCTTTAAGAAAAGTAGGCTAAAGCTATTAACTTCAAGAAAAAGCAAGCAATCAATAAAAAAAAAAATAAGGTGTTTACTACTAGAGAAAGGTTGCATATTAGTA
Organism: Sindora glabra; assembly: GCA_020226215.1. Taxonomy (NCBI): domain Eukaryota; kingdom Viridiplantae; phylum Streptophyta; class Magnoliopsida; order Fabales; family Fabaceae; genus Sindora; species Sindora glabra. The sequence continues at coordinate 21,544,751 of CM035234.1, forward strand.
GTTCCATCTCTATATCAAATAGAGCTGTTGAAATGAGTCAAAGCCCGTAAACTAGCCCATAGACTTTAAAGGACTTAGGTCTCAATTTTAGAGGCCTTAAAAGTTGAAAGCCATAACTAGCCCGACTTATAAAAGCTCATAGTCTACACAAGTTAGCCTATGAATGAGCTAAACGACTAGTGACTCTATTTTTTTTACATTTCTAAATTTTGTATAGGTTAACATTTTCAATCCATATAAAATTACATTCATATTTTTTATTTTTAATTATATAGGGTTGTATTATAAATAATTTGTAGATAATATTTTTATTTTATAGGTATTTTGTGACTTATATCTTATATCATATAATATTTTTAAGGTTATATATAAATTTAATATGTATTATGACTAATTTATGAATAAATATATGGTACTTTTAAATGATTTAATTTTTTAACTATTTAAAAGTTAAAAAATTAAAAAATTAAAAATTTAAAAAAAATCTCATAGGCTAACTTGGGTCCATAAGGACCAAATTAAAGCCTCTATATTCAAGGCCCATAAAAAAAAAAAGAATCCAATCTAGCCTATTTAACAATCAACCTATGCAGGCCGATCTAACTCATCTATTTAATAACACTAATATCAAAGTATAAAAGTAAAATTGTAAGTTTTAGTTAAAGATTAGTTTTTGCAATGCTTCATTAATTATATAACTTACTTTAATGTCCATACATAAATTTTCAACCAGTTAGTTTTAGCCAAACACTTACTGATCTAGAGGTATTCCTATGCACTCACACCCATGTTACTTCTAAGGATACCCTAGAGTTTGTAAATAAGAAAGCAAAAAAGACCTAAGTAAAATTTAATTTTTGTTTTTAATATGCATAACATGATATGTTTCTATATATCATAATGATGTGCACATCGTAATGCACCAAAATTAGAATAAACTAGTATGATGAAGAAAATAATATTGTATAGTGGCACAACCAAGTCATACCCCTAGTGATCCTTTAATTTTATCTTTCTTAAATAATTTCCTAATAATATATACACAATTTTTAAATTATATATACAGTGAAAATGTGAAGAACTAATGCAAATAGAATGCAATGTAACAAAATAGAATGCTAGGCAAAATTAAGGGGGTTTGCATTAAATTAAACAATATAATAAGCATAAAATTAAGCGCAACAAAAAAGCAAAATAGAAATAAAATAGAAGAGAATTCAATAAAATTAAACAGTTAATTCAAGGAAACTGAGAGCCCTAAATTAGATTAACCATAGATTAATTAGGATTTAACTTTTTCTAATTAATTCTTCAACCTTGAATTATCCAAAATCTCTATAATAATTCGTGAATTCTACGCTAGACAATTGCCTGGGATTTGATCAATTAAAATTAGTTGAATTAAGTAATTGTTATAATCCCTACACTAGATTGAAATTGATTTATAAATAAAATTCAATTGATTTGAGAAACTAAACGAGAAATCTACAATTAATCCCTCAACCCTTTGTCCTTATGTATAAAATTATGATTTATTAACCATAATTTCACATCAAAGCAACAAAGAAATCAAAAATCACAGGGGTGAATATCAATTATATCAAATCAACATTCAACATAAGGAATCTCAAGAAGACTTTCAGCACAAGTAAATAGAAAAAGTGGAAAATCAATTAAGAAAGGTTAACATTACAAATCATGATCTCATAATTCACAAGAGGAAAGCCTCAACTCCTTGAATTAACTATGAATTTAGGCTTCCATTGATGAAAAATAAAGAGAGTAAAGAGAAGAAGAATGTTATCTACTGAATTTTTGTGTGTATCTGAATATGTTCCTCTCTTCAACTCTCTTACCTATTTATATAATCTAATTAGCCTAAATCCTAATTAGACTAGGATTAGATGACTATTAAGATTACAATTTCTAGAAGAAGGCTTTCCTAATTAACTCCATCAAATAAATCAGTGAATTCCCACAAGCTTGTCTTCCAAGCAAAATAAGACCACCAAATCGATGAATCTAGAAGATCCATAAACAAGAAAGTTGTAGGCTTGGGTCTTCTGAAAATTTAGGCATTGGTTTCAGGTTAATCGAACCACTATAGCTCTAGATATAATGCAAATACAAAAATGGATTCAGTTGGGATAGAAACACAACTTTACTTTCTTGACCAAGTAAAGGCTTGAAAAAGTCTAAACTAGGCTTTAACCAAAACAGAAAAGTTATAGCTTTCTCTTTTTAACTTTCCATCAATATAAAGTTTATCTCAATCCAACATTCAAAGCCTAAGATATAACTGAAAAACAAAAATAGTGTCAAAATCCAGCATTTACCGAATAAATTCACAAACTTGTAAAATCAATCCAAAATTATAAAAGAAGGCCTATTCTATAAAATTAAGCACATGTAACACCTAAAAGATATAAAATAAGGTAAATAAAATAATAAATATTTTTCTCATCAAATTCTCCCACACTTATCCCTTGCACATTCTTAGGAAAGCTAGAACTTTATTCAAAACTAAAATATAAGAGACTTTACTTTCTAAAAACTTCAAATTCACAAATTCAGAAGCAAAAATTAACCAAAAGCAGCAATAAACATAACACATCATAAAAAAAAATCTTAATAAACTTAAAACTAACTAACATAGTAACTTCATTCAAAAAAAGTAGATCAAATTGGTATATTTCTCATAAAATTCACTCTCCAACTCTCAAATGTTTAAGGTAAAATGTTTCACTCAAGTTCTTTCCATGAAATTTTCTACCATAAGCTTGTTAACCATCTAATCTCCACTACTCAAATCACATACATAATACAAATCAAAAGGACTTCATTCATGGTTGTAATGTGGCTAGGGTAAAGATAGGAAAAGTAAGGATATGAAAAGTTAGAAACCAAAGAAATTAATAGAGCACTTGAATTAAAAATATATGAACAAATCATAAATAATTACAACTCAACACATTAAGCTAAATTCAAACTCAAATACTCATTAACTTCTTTATTCTTTTTTTAATTCAAAATTTTCTTCATTTTTATTTTCATTTTTTTTTACTTTTCTTATTCTTTTTTTTCTATTTTTCATTTTCCTCTCTCTCTTTTTTTTTTACTTTGATTGAATTTTTTTCAATCAACTTTTGATGATAACTTTTCACAATATATAAACTCACATACCCTTACACTTATTTAAAGGGCTATCTCATAAAAGTTCAAATACTCTACAAATCCATAAGGATAAAGACATTTATTTTTTTTCATTTAAAAAATATGCTCATGGGTTAATTAACAAAGGAAAAGTAATAAAAGCTCAAGGGGGCTTAATAAAGTTAAAAACTTCAATGTTAGTTTTAGGGCTCTAGCTTAAAAAAAAAAGAATGTCTTTATCATGTTTGTACATGTATATACAAAATATAATCTAAAAAAAATTTAAAGCAAGTTCTAGAGAAATATGTCATGGAAGAACATCACACAAAGAAAGAAAATATCATAGTATGAATTTTTAACTAATTGGCTCAAATTCTCATAAGGTAGGTCATACTACTAAATTCAATCTATCAATTCAAAATTCATTACCACATCAATTAACTTCAAAAGGCAAAATCATTTATTCAATCATGTTATAAATCCTATCTAACTTCAATTCAATCCTACTCATGAAGGTGCAAAATCTCCATTAATGAAAAGCAATTAAAAAGGACTCAAAATGGCTCCAAATCAAGTGAAAAATAAATTTTTTTTGAATTTTTTATTTTTTATTTTTTTAAAATTTTTTATTATTTTTTAAAAGCATAAAATTTTGAAAGTATATTAAAAGAAGACATAAAAGTATAAAGTAAATCCTAAAGTCTTCCCCCCCACACTTAAACTTTACATTGTCCTTAATGTAAAGCATATTAATATTATCAAAAATAATATCAAGAAAGATAAAAGACATGAAAAATAAAAGAAAAAGGTAAGAGAAAGCAAATCTAAATTACTTAGGTTACCTCCTAAGAAACGTCTTTCTTTAATATCTTTGACTAGACATCATGGCTTCCATCTCTTCAATCAAGATCTATATGAGGATTAGCTACCTTCTTTGCTTCTAATTTACCAAGCTTTACTTTATCCATCAAAGTGATGTTATGAAAATTTGAATCCTTCACTATAAGTTCTGAAAGTGTTATTCTTAATTTATCTTTGCTTGAATACTTAAAATTTTCTAGTAAAACAAATTCAACATGATCAACAATATGGTGAGAAGAATCAATGTAAAAATACTCTTTTTCTTTTTCTTTTTCTTTTTCTTATTCTTGCAAAAGTGAAATGTCTCCATTATTTTTCTTTTTTTTTTTGCAATTTTTGAATGAACACTATTATTTTCATCTAAAAATGTAGAAATTTTACGAAAAATGGAACACTTAATAGTACTATCTTTATAAGTGCATTCATAACTATCAAAATAATTCATAAATTTAGGAAACTCAACAAGTAATTTATCTTGGATAGCATTAGCATGTGAATCTAAATGGTACATAGTAAAATAAAAAATTACAAAATTGAAAATAATAAAATTAGAAATAAAAATGTGCACATCAAAACAATAAAAATAATAGTAGAAACAATAGAAACAGAATGAGGAAAATCATGATCTAAAGGCTCCAAAATGCTAAGAAAGGATATAAAGTTCTCTTGCATATCTTTAGAAATATCAAACTTAGCTATAATACTATTAAACTCCATAGTTAACGTTTCATCTCAACTATTAATTATGGTCTTTGCTATCTTGAGGAAAGGTTAGCCAAAAATGATTGGTGGAAGAATACTTGAATCCTCATTTTCCATCTTTAAAATATAAAAGTCTGCTAGAAAGATCAATCTATCAACTTGCACTAAGATATCTTTAATAATTTCTATGGGATAAATGTTAGATCTATTGGCTAATTGAACAACAACCCTTGTTTCTTTCAAAACTTTTAGATTCAGGGCATTGAAAACAGAAAGAGGCATAACATTAATGGATGCTCCTAAGTCTAACATAGCATGCTCTATTCTAGTTTTTCCTATGATACATGGAATGGTAAATGTACCTAGATTTTTACATCTTTTTAATAATTTTCTTTGAATTATTACAGATCCATTTTGCCCCTACACTTACTTTCTCATTCATCTTTAATTTTCTTTTATTGATGCACAAATTTTTCAAGAAGTTAGCATACCTTGGAACTTATTTTACTAAATCTAGAAAAGATATGTTGACTTCTATTTTTCTCAAGGACTCTAAAATTTAACCCTCATCTTCATTTTTTTTTTTTTTTATAAAAAAGTCTTCTATTTGGAGAGGAGAAGGAGATAGGGAAAAAATTTACCTCACTATCACTATCTTTTTGCTTTCTTACTGGTTACTTCTAGTTTGTATCTTCTATTTGTCTTTGTTAGTTTTATTCTAGTTGATCCTTCACTTTTGGTTGAGTATTTGCTGATTTGGTTAGAATCTTCTAGTTGAGTGCTTCTCTCTAGTATGGCTTGCTAGTTAATCACTTGCTAATACATGAATTAATTCTTATTGTAAAGGTGAAGGCGTGTTAATTTCTCTGCCACTTCTTAACATGATTGTATTCGCTACTTCCTTATTCTTTGTGTTGCTACAAGATGGCTAGCTTGATCTTTGTGCCTTAAGCTCACTTAATGTAGAAGTCAATTAGCCTATTTGTGTTTACAAATTCATCATGGTGGCCTTTGCTTTCTACTAAAATTGCAAATTATTTACTGCCATCTGCTTGACTAATTCCTCAAATAATGGCTAAGAGGAGGAAGAACTTACTTCTGGTCTTTGGATAGAATCAAACTGCATTCTGTTATAGGAAGAAGGATGATACTTGTTTTGGCCTGGGTTACTGCTATATCTAGAATTTTGGTTATCTCCCTATCCAAAATAAGGAACTTATGGTTAGTGGTACTGGATTGGGTGGTGCTGCTGGTATTGATACTAATTTTGCTGCTAAAATTGTGGCTTTCCAAGGATGATAGCTACTACATATGCTGGAGAAGGAGGGTACTTATCATCTTGTAATGTGGGGCAATAATTTGTTGGATGAGTTAGGCAAGAGCAAATGCCACAAACTTTGGCAAGAAGAGTAGGAATTTGTTGTTGTTGTGCCATGACCATTTGCCTCATTAAAGTAGTTAATTCATCTAACTTATTTTCTAATCTCTACTAGTTAAAATTAGGGAAACTCATCTCATTCATATTTCTGGTTATAGCAACCATGATTCTTGTTCCAAATTGCTAAGAATTTGCTGTCATGATTGTTATGAGGTCTTTTACTACCATTGAAGTCTTGTCCACTAAATTTTCACTACTTCCAACATTAATCATGCTTCTATCCATGAAGAGAAGGCCTTCATAAAAATATTGAATCAATAGCTACTCACTAATTTGGTGGTGTGAATAGCTTGCACATAATTTCTTGAATCTCTCTCAATATTCATAAAGTGTCTCCCTACTCATTTGCCTAATTCCACATATTTCTTTCCTTATGGCAACAGCTCTAGATGTAAGGAAGAATTTCTCCAAGAAAAGTTATTTTATATCAGTCCAGCAAATGATAGAACCAAGGTGAAGATAGTAAAGCCAATCCTTGGCTGCATCAGCTAGAGAGAAAGGGAACGTTCTTAGCTTAATTTAATCTTATAATATGCCTTGTGGCTTCATAGTAGAGCAAATCACGTGAAACTTCTTCAAATGCTTGTGTGGATCTTCACCTGCAAAACTATGAAACCTTGGAAGCAAATGGATTGGGCTAGACTTAAGCTCTAAACTAGCATCTAACTCAAGATATTGAAAGCCTAAAGATTGATATATGACATTAGGGGCAGCCAATTCCTTCAATATTCTATTATTAGCCATGTATTCATAATTATGTAAAGGTGTAGAATGAAGGTTAGGGAGGCTAGAACTAGTTATATTTTTATTACTACGAAGTGAATGAAATGTCCTACCAATTTTAGAATCAAAATTAACTAATTTAGCATGATTTCTTCTTGTTATACACAATATTACACAGCACCACCCAGAAGAGAAGAGGAAAAGCACTATAAGAGTACAGAAACACTAAAATGCAAATGCACTATGAAAAAGCAACTTAAACTTAATTAATTCACCTATCTAGACAATTTTAAAAATAATGGAATCACTATAAAAAGTTTTCTATAGTTATACAAAACCTAAAAATACAATAAAAAATTTTTAAAAATTAGAAAAATAGTTAAAATAATGGAATTTAGCTAAAAAAACTAGGGCACTCATGATCCTATGGTTGGTGACTTTTGATGAGAAAATTAAGATCTAACTATGATAAAAATTTCAGCTTAATTAGAGATAAGATGAAAAAGTTATGCCTAAAACAAGACATAAGTGCAAAATTTTGTAAAATCAGGTTTCTTGGATCAAAAATATTTGTTTCAATGCTTGATGATGTTAATTATGATGAAATATGATGAATTGAGGTGGAAGGATGAGCAAAAATCAGAGAATGCAAAAGAATGCAAGGAAACACAGAAAGATACAAGTTACTGTAAAATGCAAGAAATTCAATGACAAATGCAAAGACAAGCTGGAATGCTTGATCAATTATGTAATATATTGCTAGGAATATGTATGAAAATATAAATTCAAGAGGATCCCCAGCAACAGCACCAAAATTTTGATGTACACATTGCAATATACCAAAATTAGAATAAACTGGTGTACTGAAGAAAATATGTTGTATAGTGGCACAACCAGGCTGTACCCCTAGTGATTCTTTAATTTTATCTTTCCTAAATGATTTCCTAACAATACATACATAATTTTTGAATTATTTATGCAATAAAAACATGAAGAACTAATGCAAATAAAATGCAATGTAACAAAATAGAATGTTGTGTAGAAAAAGAACACAATATATATGCTGTATATATAATTGTACAATAACAAAATGTAGAATTAAAGGGGTTTGCACAAAATTAAACAATGTAATAAGCATGAAATTAAGCACAAGATAAAAGCAAAATAGAAATAAAATAGAAGAATTCAATGGAATCAAATAGCCAATTCAAGGAAATTGAGAGCCCTAAATTGGATTAATCATAAATCAATCAAGATTTGACTTTTTCTAATTAAATTTGACCTTTTCTAATTAATTCTTTAATTTTGAATTACCTAAAATCCCTACAATAATTTGTGAATTCTACACTACACAATCACCTAGAATTTGATCAATTAAAATTAGTTAAATTAAGCAATCGTTATAATACTTACACTAGATTGAAATTGATTTGTAAATAGAATTTAGTTGATTTGAGAAATCAAACTAGAAATATCTAATTAATCCCTCAACCCTCTGTCTCTATGTATAAAAATATGATTTATCATCAAAGCAACAAAGAAATCAGAAATCACAAAAATGAATATCAATTATATCAAATTAACATCCAATACAAGGAATCTCAAGAAGACTTTTAGCACAAGTAAATAGAGAAAGAAGAAAATTAATTAAGAAAGGTTAATATTACAAATCATAATCTCATAATCCATAAGAGGAGAGCCTCAACTCCTTGAATCAACTATGAATTTAGGCTTCCATTGATGAAGAGCAAAGAGAGTAAAGAGAAGAAAAAAGCTGTCTGCTAAGTTTCTGTGTGTATCTAAATATGTTCTTCTTTTCAGCTCTCTTGCCTATTTATATAATCTAATTAGCCTAAATCCTAATTAGACTAGAATTCGATGACTCTTAGGATTACAATTTCCAGAAAAAGGCTTTCCTAATTTCTAGAAGTCCAGATAAACTTATTTTCCTAAACCCTAAACCACTATAGAATTAGATGACTTTTAGGATTACAATTTCCAGAAGAAGGATTTCCTAATTTCTAGAAGTCCAGATAAACTTGTTTTATAAGTCAATTAACTCTATCAGATAAATTAGTGAATTCTCGTAAGCTTGTCTTCCAAGCAGAATAAGTCCATAAAATTGATGAATTCTAGAAGATCCATAAACATGAAAGTTGTAGGCCTGTGTCTTTTGAGAATTTGGGCACTAGTTTTAGGTTAATCGTACCACTATAGCTTCAGATATAACCTAAATACAAAAATGGGTTCAGCTAAGATAAAAACACGACTTTAGCTTCTCGGCTAAGTAAAGGCTTGAAAAGTAAAAATTGAACTTTGATCAAAACATAAAATTGTATCTCTCTCTTTTAACTTTCCATTAATATAAAGTTTATCTTAATCCAACATTCAGAGCGCAAGATAATCCAACATCAAAGACTAATTTCTTCTTTGATTGTCTCAAGCGTTGAATATGAATGCATTTTCATAGAAATAGGAGCAAAGCTTCTTTGCTGAACTGTTTTGAGTCAAAACACATGCATTTTCATCTTTTGATTCATTGACTTATGGCAATTGTCATCCACCGCGGGACCCTTGTGCCTTATTCAAAACCTCGTGTGTATGTGCTTTAGACTTCTTTTTGGTTGATTGGACACAGAAAATCTATTAAGACTAATTGGAGGTATTTATTTTAATGTTATTGAGAGACGTAAAGTAAAATATATATTTACAAGCTAGGGACAAATAAGGCGTACAATTAGCTCACTCAAGTGCGTAACTCTCAGGAAAATTCTTGAAAAAGCTTTACTAACGCCCCTCAGAACACAAAGGGCATTTTTTTATTATTTTTTCCCGAGATGAGAAATTTTAGTTCATTTTTGCTTATAATAACTTTTTTACTTAGTATCTTCTTTTAATATTGTTCAATTAAAAATGTAATAGGGAACCTTAAACAGCTCTTAGTTGTCAATTAAGGGTCTACTAGTGCATGATTTTCAAAAATAATTTTCTATTTTTATGTTTTTAAAAATAAAATTTCTTGCTTGTTAATTGCTTTTATAAATTATCTTTAAAAATTATAAATTCAAATATGTAGAGTAAATTAAAAATAAAAATAACTTTTAAATATTTTTTAATTTATTTTTGTTCCCTAATGGCAAATTTGTAATTAAATATAATATTTTTTATTTGCTCACTAATCACATTCTATTCTTTTTGAAAATAATTTTTTAAAACAAAAAATAATTTTATGAAAGAATTTTTGAAATGATTTTTAAAAATATAAAATGCTTGATACTTTTGTATTTGAAATTGAGGATATTCTTCTCATTCATAATTTATTCCTAGAGTTTAGGCTTTTCCTCGTTGAATTGCTTGTGTTATTACACTACTCTATTTATTTAAAATGCTTGATATTTTTGTATTTGAAATTGAGGACATTCCCCTTCCCCTAATAACTAATGTTATACCAAGATTTAGTCCTACATGCGAGTGGTAATTCAAGTTAGCAAAAGCTTAGAGCAATTTCATATGCAAGATGAAAATAACGGATGGATGGATTATAATGATGTGGAGGTAGCTTATTCAATTGCACATGGGAATTAAGGATAAAACTCATGTTATAGAGATAGTTGATCCAATTGTTTGTGAATTAAAAAGGATGATTGATTAATGTAGTGAATATATATGTTTTAGACAAAAGAGAGAGAATTGCAATTAATAATAGTAATGAAAATGAAGTGATTATTCTAGTTCATGAAAGTGTTCATAAGGTTTAGTATTTTTGTAAATGATGTGAAATGCTTACAAATGAAGAGATCGTGAATAGACACCTATGTAGTTTGTGATGTTTAATCAAGTTAAAGCTACTTACTAGGAAGATGATTATTGCAATTTAAAGAAATTATAATGATAGACAATTCTCACAAATGGTGACCCATAATTAATCTTGCTTGGTAATAGGTGAAGCATAAGGATGATGAAATTTATATCAAGGTTGAAATTTTTGAATTTGACCCGAATTCTAATTATTATCAATTAATGATTATTTCTTATTATGAATTATCTTCCTATTCAAATTAGATTTTTATATTAAAGTGGGATTGGGATTACTTCCCAAGCAAGTATTTTAAGCTATATATAGTAGTATTAAGTAGTAGTTTGAGGCAAGAAAAAAATGTGATATGATAGCTTATAGGGTTATGTAAAGAGCCCTTTCAAAGGTTTGGAAAAAGAATATAAGAATAGTGATAAAAAATTATGAAGTTATGATTGAAAGCCTTCACACACATTATATGTAGTTTTTTCCATAGATTTTGGAATATTTTCACATTAATTTGCTTGTGTGTTGTAATGTTATTACAATTACTTTTAGAATAAATTGCACTATCATCCCCTATAATTTATTAAAATTATATAGACATCCCCTCCACTTTTAAAATTTACAATACCCTCCTCTGAAACCAAAATAGTTGATACACTTAACCCCACCTTACAATAATGTCGTTAACTTCTAGTTAATCAACGAAATTTCATAAATTTTGATCACATAATTCTAAAAATGCCCTTTTAATTAATCTTCTAATTTGTATTAATTAGTTTCAATTTAACCATAAATAATAATTAAATTTCTTTTATTAATCTTTTTAATTAGTTATCATTTTTAATTAATTTTGAATATTTGAGAAAATTACACCAACCTCTTTATAAGTAGTGAAAACTATTCATGCCTCCCCTCTAATTTTAAAATCTAGGCAAACCATTTTTAATCTTTCAAATTTGCTACATTTAAACTCAATTTAAATTCTCCGATTAGAATGGCGTCAAGCATTTGTTAAAAGACCAATTTTAACCAAATTAAATGCCAAAAATATCCTTAATCTAATCTGACTATAATATACTTGGATTGCTTTGCCGGTAATCCCTTGGGCATTAATTATCAACCTAAATGTCCATTTTATCTAAACCTAAGATTCTGAGGTGCTAACTCTGAAGATTTCATTTTGGGAACAAATCATATAGCTCGAAAATTGATGAAAATAGTGAAATATTAAATATAAGACAAAAAAAAAAAAACAAAGAACCAAAAATCAGATCAGCTGAAGATAAATTAAGGTGAGTATGGAATCACTAAATCTGATGTGTCAAAAATCAAATATATGATATGGCCATTCTTACTCAATACTGCACTACACTCAGTTAAATGTCCAAAGTTTGTGACTCAAACACATTGCCAGCAACAACAAGCACAGGCAGCAAGCAGTAAAGCAGATTCCATAACTTAACGAAATAGCACTTTGGCACCAAAAATCTTTTCATGCTTTTCTCGGCTTCTTTCCTCTTTGGCATTCAATCGTCAATCTTCATCACCCAATTTTTTCTCTTTGCCATTTGGCCCTCAATTCCCCTCCTTTATGTCCAAGCACCCACACACACATACACTCTCTCTCACACTATAGGAATGCCTCTGTAACACCCTTAGTAAATTAGGATATAGTTTATTTTTAACATTATTTTTGTTTACTAATAATTAGTTAATTGTTCTAGATGCATTTGAGGTGAGAATTAAACCAAGGAAAATAGGACATCATGACAAAATTAGAAAGCATTAAGTTAATTAAAGGTTTGTGTAAAATTAAATTTGAGTAGATATGTATGAATGAGTTTTAGGATAACCTTTTTCAATTTTACCCCTGGCTACTCTAAGAAATTATGAAAATGCCCCTTTGGCATTCAAAAACAACAAACCCCTTTCATTCCTCCTTATTTCTCTAATCATTTCTACCGACACTCCATTTCCCGTTCCTCTTCTTTTATCATTTCCATTCAATTGATTTTGGCAAGAATCAAGCTATCTTTTACAAAAGATTCTTTTCAACAAGGTAACATTTTGTGACTATTAAGTTTGGTCAGAAAATTTTCTAGAATTTTGTGGGTGACACATGGGAATTAAGGATTTAACTTAATTCTTCTTAACTTGATATTGTTTAAGGAAAATTGGTTATACTTCGAACTCTCATTCATCTTCTCCATACTTAGTAGATAATCTACTTAAGTTTTCTAATTTTTCAATTGTAATTTTAGATAAAAAGTAGAGGAAATCAGGGAGTTTGATAATTATAGCATAAAAAGATGCTATTGAAATGAAACATTTGGTACCATGAGTCTAAATATGTAGAGGAGTGTTAGCTTATGATGAAACTCTAAGTTTGATAGTATAATTGATGAATTAGAGGATAAAATGACCTAATTGTACAGAATTTCAATGAAGGGCTAAAAAAATCTAGCATATATTCAAATACAATATTCGAATATAGTGATGGGAGTTGCACTCTAGAAGCATAAGTGAATGTTATAGTTGAATACAACTAAAAAGTGTGCCTCTAGTTAACAATATTCAAATATAGGATTCAATTTTCATTTTCGGAATCCTATATTACAATGTTAAATTAGAATGTCCTAGGCTAAATGTTACCTATATTCCAATAATGTATTTGAATATCCTAGGCCGAATGTCACCCATATTCATCTATTATATTTAAATACTAAAGTCTAAATGTTACTATTGTATTTGAATACTTTAGTCTAAATGAAATTATGACTATATGAAATCATCATTTGGTAAGTCAATTATATAGTACAATTATGAATACAAGTAAACTATGAAATATGTATTTAATGATGACTTGAATGAGTAATAACTAGTTTGTAATAGTATTATGGATACAACCCAAATGTATTTTTGTGATTGAATAAACTCTAATTTGTATTATGTGACTGAAATAAAATTATATGTAATAAGATGATGAAATCCCAATAAGGATGTATAATTTTATGAAAAATATAAACTAGAGGAACCATTATGGAATTATAGTAGAATAGTGTTGAATTGAATTGAAAATGTTTGTAAACGGTTACTCGGCAAGAAGGAATAACATTAGATTTCTAAATAGTTATAGTTAATTGAGATACACAAGATGGATTATTTGTTTGTTATCTATTATCCTTATTATTATACATTGTTCTACTATTAAAGTGAATGTGAATATATATATATATATATATATATATATATATATATATATATATATATATATATATATATATATATAGAAAGAATGTATGATTAATTATATTTTCTTTCATTCAGTAAATTATTTACTGTGCAGCCATAATCACCACTAATAGCTCAGTCCGTGATGCTTGTATTGTGCAGCCATAATCAAAGAAAGATAGATAATATTTTAGAAATATTGTTAAGCTCTGTGAATAGTTTTGAAATTACTACTATGTAAACTTTATTCACAAATATTTTTTAAATGTTTATAAAAATCAGTTATAAGATGGTTGCTCGAAATTTGTAGGAGGAGACACCAATTTAGTATTAACTTAAGCTAATAGAAACCGAAAAATAATTCCGGCTGGTCACAGTTGAGTGGGTTGTAATAACCTGTCTCTCTCTTCTTCATCTTCTTCTTCTTCACTGTCTCCATTTCCGCCATCACCCCCTCAACCCCACCTCCTCCTTTGTACCCATACGGTAAATTTCAATTGTCTCTCTTTGTATTGAATTTTCAATACTCGTTTTTGTTCTTAATCCAACTAACTCCATTTCTTTCTTTTTCTTGCAGGTTTAGCTTAGCACATTGACTGTGGAAACCCCACCAACACCACCAACCCCTTCAACACTACCTTCTTCTCCGACCGCTTCTTCACCTCCAGCACCACCTCCATCATCTCCAAGCTGCTTCATTTGCACTTTTCTTACAAGAAGTGAATTAACTGGAAAAACCATTATGGACCTGGTCTTCCTTCAATCCTCTCATAGAAAAAACCACAGCAGAGTAGATCGACAGCGGCGACAATTTGAAGTCAATTTGGGCATGCTGGTGGGTCGATAGAAGAAGAGCGAGCTATGAAAAGGAAAGGGGATAAAGGGGGAGATGAGGACACTAGCAAGGCTAGGCGGTGGCGCCCAACTTTCCGGTGAGAGGCAAGGGAGTTGGAGAGAGGAATATTCTGACGATTAGAATTATAATTGTATTTAATATTAATTTTTAAGAGAATGATAGAATCTTGAAGAAATATTTTGTGAAGAAGTCTGTTAAATGAATTAACATGCAAATTTTGAAAGCAGAGTGGAAGGTGTTTTTATAACTTATAAAAGAGATTAGTGTAATTTTCTTTTAATATTTTGGAAAATATTATTTAATTAATTATTAATCTTTTGATTAATATTATTTTATATATTTTACTTTATAATTTATTAGTTATTTTAATCGGTTTTTCGTTTCTTTAAAACATAAGAGTAAAAAATCACTTCCTAACGATCTTAGGAGTCAAGACCACCTAATTTCATATAATGATGCAGAACCCATAACGATCATCGTACCAGCAGATTGCGGTTAATCTTTCACCTTCTTCATTATCAATTTTTAAAAGCCAATTTCAATTTAATTTTAAAAGTATTTTCAATTTAATTTTGCCCCTTCTTCAGCTCAAAGCTCAATCCTCTACCACCGCAGCATCAGATTTCTCTCCATTATCGCCGCCGCCAGAGTTTCCAAACTCTCCAATACCATTGTCTTCATTTTCTGAATCCGACTCATCAAATGATTCATCACAGAGCCAACAATAAACAGCGACAACAAACACCAACTCTCCTGCTGTCAAAAACTGAAAATGAAACCAGAGACAAACAAATACCATGGCACAAAAATGGCAATCATTAATTTCATCACCATCTCTCTTATTGTCAAACCGATTAGCACTTTCTTCATCTTCTGCCAAAACCCACTTCCACAAATTCTTTATTTTCTTCACCACAAGAGCTTTAGTTTCAAGCCGGAACCGGCATCGCTGCGCATGTCTGCGAGCAGCTGTTCAGTGGGAATCTAACCAAGGTAAGTGAATAACGATATGGAATGGGTAGAGAGAGAGGGTGAAAGCTTAAGAAGGGATTTGGATCCCCCTCTACAGGTAAATTTTGGATAAAGATGGATATAAAATTAAAAAAAAATTCTAAATTTTAAATTAAAAAAATAATATCTAAATTAAATTTTATATTTTTGTTTCTTTAAAATTAATAAAAAAATGAACAGGATTCAAATTCCTAAAAAAGAAAGATGAGTATAGATAAAAAAATTTAATTTTATAGAAGGTATTTTTAAACCTTCATAATTCACTTTTATTAAAAAATTTAAAAAGTGACATCTTGACATCATTTCGTTTTTTTTTTTTAAACATATAAATTTTCAAATAACAAGAAAGGTAATCGTATTTTCCAAATGTTTAAAGAGAGGATAAAGTAATTTACACTTACTTTAATTAAATGATCCTTATGTGTTTAAAAAATAAATATTTTTCTCAATAGTGCTAAAAATTTATTATAACCCTCCGATCCTTTTCGCTCTTCCATTAGAGCTCTCGAAGTTATGGCCAAAAAAAAAAAAAAGACCTCTCGAAGTGAAAATTTTGACACACCCTTTTCCCCTCGCTCTCCTTCAAAAAAAAAAGAACATGAGATCAAATATATGTCTCTAGCAAAGCCCACTTGAGAAACCTCTAGAAGTCCATCAGCCCTGAAGGGACCCAAACATACCCAATTATCAGCATTCATCGTTCGTGTTCCTCAACATATTTAGTGAATGGAAATATATCAGGAATTTTCTCTTTTAATGCCTCTCATAGCAAAGATTTTATCTGAAGGAGAAAAGAATATACAACTATGGATAGGACTAGGGGTGCAAACGAGTTGAACTATTCGTGAGCAGTTCGGGATCAATTCATAAAAAATTCAGTTCGAACTCAAATTTTAACGAACCGAGTCTAAACAAGCCGAGCTTGTTTATTATTCGAACCAAGTTCGAGAGTTTTATTATTCAGCTCAAGCTGCTTGCGAACCTAAATGAGTCTAATATAAAATATTTTTTTATTTTTTATTTTTTATATAATATAAATATATTAAATTGTTACAAATTTATTTAGACTCGTTTAAATTCGTTTATGTTTTATATTATATATAATATAAATATATTAAACTATTTTATGCTTGTTTAAGATCGTTTAGGTTTGTTTAAGCTCAATTATCACTTAAGCTCGAATTCAAATTTAAATATTTACGTTTGATTAGAAATTTGAAATAAGAAATGTAAAGTTCGTTTAAATATTTAAGCTCCTATAAGTTCGATTAAGCTTGTATTTGAATCCAGCTCGAGGTCGAACATGCAGATGTTCGACTCAACTCAACTCATTTGCACCTCTAGATAGGACTACGCAAAATAATCCCAAAAAATTATAAAAATACAAATTACAAGAAAACTAAATAGAAATTACTTAACAAAAGGGGAAAAAATTACGAATTAAAGAGAATATAATGAAAGTAAAATGGTGTGTAACATGAATAGCTTTAATAACTTAGATTTTGAAAAATTACATATAACCAAAGATAATTAATAAATTTATGATACATAACTAAGAGCATCCTCAATCTCCCCGTAAATCCATCTATTTAGTATCGTGCAATTGATCTTTCCATCGTTTTACCTACAATTCACCCCTTTGATTTTCTCATAAGCATTCATTATATTTTTTATTTTCTCATCAGCAATTATTATTCCATACAACATGCTCCCCACCAAATTAATCCCTTCTTATCTATGCATTTTAAGACGATATCTTTTGCAGCCAATGTTTCATTGTTTCTGGTACGTCTAATTGGCATGCATTAGTATCAACTGATACAGTTTGGATCGCTGTCTTTATGAACACATCTGCATTTAATTCCTGTGGAAGGCTCGGACTTCAAGGCCTCCATCGATGTGAAGATTTAGCATTGTTTTGTAATTGACAATTTTTGTCTCATCATTCAACTTGAACAAGAAGCAGCCTAACAGAACTGCTGAGAATATCTTCATCTGTCTATAAGCAAACTCCTTTCCTAGACAAATGCGTGGGCCGGCCTGCAAATGAATCAAAATTCATTTTAGATTGCTGAACAAGCAAACATACACTTCCTTAGAAATGATTTAGCAGAATCCAAGAAAATATAGCACAACTTCTTTAAACAAGTAGCAAATTACTTTCCTGAACTATAAGGTGCGCAAAGACAATCAATTTACCAACCTGAACTCTTAAGGTAATTATTGTTATCAATTTAGACACTTTTTTCCATTTTTTTTTTTTTTAAATAGCAAGAGTGGCACATTACTTGCCACACACATACAACATCTTGAATTTGAACCCAGGATACTGAAAAAGGGAAACATAACATCAAATGCCATTATATCACTAAGAGTACCATCCAGACTTTTCTAATTTTACAGGAAGGCTATTTACATCAATCAAGATCGGTTGGGAAAAATCAATTGTTTTATAAAATGAGGGGTTTTTTTTTAGCACACACCCTAGTGGGCATAATTTGCAATTTGTCCAATGGATTTCATTCATTGCGTAAGGTTGGTATGCCACCATATTGCATTATTTTGAACTGTATAAACAAATCTCCAATGTCCTAAACACTATTCAACTAACCTGGAAAGCTGTAAACTTGAAAGGGCTCTCCGGCTGAAAATTGCCACTTTCATCAAGCCATCTCTCTGGTCTAAATTCCTCTGCATCATCACCCCATATGAATTTCATCCGACCCATTGCATAAGGTTGGTATGCCACCATATCCCCCTTATTTACACTATACCCATCCGGTAATGTATCATCAGAAAAACAAATCTTCGCATCCTGCGTTAAAAGAAAATTTGAGACTCAACCATGTCAATTTCTCAGTATAGAGAAAGAATGCATCAAGATGGATATGGAAAGAAATTTATGATCTAATCTATATGTAAGGTAAACAGTATAGGTTTAAAAGATTACCCCATTCAACTATCTTTAAAGTCCAACTTACCCCCAGAAATCTTAAAAAGAGGAATTTGACACTGAATTTCTAATTCATGGTATTTACACCTTTCATCAGAATTCTGTCCAAATAATTAGATAGAATTGCACCCAAAAGCAGAGCAGTTAGCAAGTTTGAGAATCCCGTCAAGTTGAGCAGTAAAGGTACAATACTAAAATGTGGCAATTAGGGTGCTTCATGACATAACTTAATTGGATGGAATTATGTGACAAAAGGTGTAAATTGCACGAACCAGAAGTTTTGAAAGTTGAGGGTGTAAGTCACACTTTGAATATAGTTCAAGTGTATTCTGTATCTTACACTATTATGTTATTTAGTGATGCTAGTTATAATACTCAATTTAATTCACTTTGTCTGTAGGCATTACATAATTGAACAGCAAGAGCCAGATTAAATCAAATTTTGTCAAGTAAATCTAGAAACTCCAAAAAAAAATTATTACCCTAGCATCTTTACTACTACAAAAGAAATGATAATATTATAATACACACACTATGTTACCTTATCAAAGTTGTAATAGCAATCAAACAGGCATGCATAACAATCTCAATGAACAAAACCAAATTTATTTTTACCACTGGAACAGCAGGATAGAGTCTGAGAGTCTCCGTTATTGCTGCATGGAGAAAATGCATCTTTTCAAGAGCTTCGTCTGTAACATTAGATGCATACTCTGTGAAACTAATGACTCCTTTTGTGTTCACAGCCTCTTTCACTTCTCTTGCAACTTTTTCTTGTACAGCAGGATACTTACACAGCATGTAAATGAACCAAGCAAGTGTAACAGCTGTTGTGTCTTTTCCAGCAATAACAAAGTTAAGAATTATATCTCTTAAGTAAGTTGGATTATATTCATTCTGTTGCAGAAACCTTGAGAGAATGTCTTCTCGTTTAAGCTGCATATATTTCATGAAACATATAGCAAATAAACATTAGTCATTGTATGTGACATATCTCAAAAAGAAATTGTAACTGGTAGACTTACAACTGAATCTTCCTTCAATATCTCCATTTGCTGAATTCTAGCATTGATCAGCTTATATACAAAATCGTTTATAATTTTTGTGTTCTTTTTCAAGTTTGCCTCAGACCCGACATTCAAAATTTTCTTGATCTTCCATGAGACATCAACATATCGCCAAAGGGTCAATGCACTTGAAGTGTCAAAAGCATTTGCAAAATTCTTTCCTTCTTCATTTGATCCACACATGCTATCTAGTTCAGTTCCAAATGCAACTTGGAATATTGAATCCAAGGTTGATTTCATAAGTAACTCCTAGATGAACAATCAGAGATACCAGTAACAAAATCATTACTAGATCAAGTTAACATGAAAACCTAATGACATGAAATAATATATCATTTTACAGAATTGAGTTACCTACTTGAATTTCCATTTTCTGATTAGAAGTTGCAGCTTCAGAAACTACATTTGCAACTTTCGCAGCATTCTTTCTGAATACTGCAATGCTGAAGTCCCTTAGCTTTTTGGTGGAGAATTCATAGCTTGATAATTTCCTTTGCTTGCGCCATTTTTCTCCATCGACAGTAAAGATTCCATCACCCAGTAAATCCCTTAAATTCTCGTAGTTGTGCAAACCCTGCACGAAAACCGCGAGTACTAAAATCGAAGCCAGAGCTGAATAATCCAAATAGGCAGGAAGGGGAAAAAAAAATTATGTTCAGTTCTTTGATTAAAATAATTCTATTTCACAAAACCTTCTAAATCTGAAAAAATTAATTCACCCTTACTAGCCTGCCTTGTTCTACATGTCAATAGTGGAAAAATCCATGGTCAAGCTTGTTGGTACCTTCCATAAGTCAACATATTGGTGGGGCCACAATTTAAATTTGAAAGAGACAGCAATTAGTTAGCCTGATGGGAAGCTGGGGCGAACTCGACCTCCGGGATCTCTTGATAACCATAATCTCATTACCATCATCGAAAGCAAATAACGTACTATATGTTATGTACTATATGTTATGTATAGGAATCTGATATGGGTACAATGATGGGATAGGGATCCAAAAATGCCGAAGTCAAATCCAAAGTGGATGTGAATTTCCCACGATCCAAAATGTGTACCAGCTTTTTCTGTGAAAGGGCGTCAGTAAGAATCGTTGAAATATATCACATTCTCTGATTTTGCACAACATAGTAAATTGGTTCAGTGGCCAAACCAAACGTCCCAAGCACAAAGTGCTTGCTGAGTTATCCTTAGAAATTTAATATTTACAGTGACGTGATAAAATATAAATGATTAAATAAAATTATTAAAAATTTTAATAATAATTTAATAATTTTATTTAATAATTTATATTTTACCATACTAAATACTAAATTTTTAAGATAATTTAGAATTCTCCCAAAATGAATTCCCTTCACTTCTTCCAAAATCCCATTTCGAAAATCCAAATGATTTTGCTCTACTTTGAAAGGACAACTAAAAATTGAGCTGATAGTGATAGAATCTCATGGAAAGTAAAAACCAATTTTGACTTTGTACTTGAAGTAGGATGAAGCCTGATTAATTTTCTGCGGATTTTAAACAGCAAGTTCAGTTCTTTCTTCTCGGATCACTCATCCATAAAGTAAATCAGAAAAAAGTTTCAACTAAGATTCACCTATTCCTAAATTCAATTTTTTAAACCCATTTCTCTGACTCGGTTTGGATCCCCAAATTTTCCATATATCTGCAGAAAGGCAACTGAAGATTCCTAGCTCTCAAATTAAAAAATTTGACAGATTTTGGGAATTCTGACAATAATTCCTCACAAAACGTTTACAACTCAACAAAATCAATCAGACCCTGCATTCCGGTTGCAATTTTAAATGAGAGATAAATAACTACTTACAAATTTCAGAACCACAACTACGACTTGGAAAATCGCCTTGTTCATAGCCATAATAACAAAATAAGATAACTTCCCATAATTCTCAAACTTTGACAGAATTTTGGGGAAAATCCAACAAGCTCTTTAAAATCTAATAGTTCATCCCGGACAAATTCGACGCCATATTAGCATAAATAAAATAGAATACCTTGCCATAATTCTCAAAATTGGTTGTCAGTATGTACTCCACATTCACTGGGTCTGCAGTATAAATCTCATTTCTGACTGGACTGAGCAACCTGTAAGTCCTGTATTTCCCTGCAAGATCTGTCATATAATGGTGAAGCCTGTTGAAGTTCAGAAGCTGATTGAAAACGGTACCAGCAACTGGATGGTAACTTTTTTTCTGGGTTTTCTTCCATTTCTGGTAATATTGAACGATCAAAAGGGTTAAAATCAGAGCTAAAATTGCACAGAAAAAAGGGTTAGAAACAAAATCCATTGAAGGCAATTTGTAAACGGGATGAAGCTTTCCACCAACTCTGTATATTCAACTACTTTAGTAAGTGCATCTATGCACACAACCTATATAATAACATTATTTTAATATTTTAATATTTCAATTTACCAAAAAAAAATCATATTAATTTTTTAACCTATAATTAATTAAATTTAGTTATTTTTAAAAAAAATCAAATTTAATCATTAATATATTAATATTTAAAATATTAAATTTTAATTTAATAAAATAAATTTAATATAAAATTAAATCAAATTTAACGATATATTTACACCGTCACATCAACTTTCCCCTTACGTGATATTGGCTTTGGACTACCAGAAAGACGGGACTTTCCCGTAAAGTATCGACACCCAAGTGGGTTGCGAGTTGCTAGATCTCCATTTAATGCTTGTCATGTCAAGAAGGATAAATCTTGGAGAGCGAAGGGCACGAGCAGATGCTATTGTCATGCCTTATCTTTCACTTATTTTCGTCACGCTCTTAAATAAGAAAAACAAAATTATGCTCCATTGTGAACCCCACACGTTATACTAGAACTGTGATATTTTCAATTTTCATCTATCAGGATAAACAATCAGTCAAAAATTGACGTGCTTTTTATCCTCATCCACCTTTATATACCAAAAATTTGGTTTAACAGAACGGAGAGGAGAAAAAATTATCGTGGTTCTAAACCTATCAGAAAAAGAAAAAAAATATATGGCTCTTTATATCTTCAAAATTATGTAGCCAAATCTCAATCGCATTCTTTAACTTCACTATTTTATTTTTCCTACGCCTGATAATTATGCATAAATGATAAGTATAAGTATTTCTATCATCATTCTGAATCCATTGCATTTTAAATTTAAGAGCTCAATTTCCCTCTTCTTGTTTTAAGGTAAGGAGGTAATAATCCTAAAGAGTTTTGTTAAATCTATGTAACCTTTCAGAGTTATAGTTTTCCAAAGCAATTTGAACCCTATAAATCCTAACTAAAAGTCTTTTCTTTCTCTTGAAAAAATTTCCAAAAATATGCTTATTCTATCAATAAATTTTTGAGGCAAAATTATCAATTGCATCTTGAAGAGGAGGAGAATTTTTCCAAGTTTGTGTTACCAAGTAATAGAAACTTGTGCGTGAGAGCCAACAAGTTTCAAAATGAAAAGGTTTCTCAAATCAAATGAGGCTCGGGGAATAAAGACACTACAACCGGAGAATGGTCTGAAAGAATTCTTGGATGCTTAACTACGGGGGCTTCTGGGAACATGAGGTTCCAACTATCATTACTTAGTGCCCGGTCAAGTCGTTCAAGGATTCTATTTGGAGTTGATTTAAAATTTGACCATGTAAAGGTAGGCCCAATATAACCTAAATCAGTTAAGTTGCAATAATCTAGAACTTCGTTGAACAACTTAACCTTATAAGAATTTATTGGAGTCCCACCAAGCTTTTCTGCTTAGCAGGTTACTTCATTGAAATCTCCTAAAACTAACCAAGGAAGATTATGAGAATCAGCTATAGATTTCAAATTTTGCCACAAAATTTTTTTATTGGCCAACTTGGGACTAGCATAAACACTACTCTGGAGAGTTAGAAGTTACCTCTATCATTGCATGAATCTCTTGTTCGGATTTGTTCAACACCTCAACTTGGACTTCACTCTTCCTAAGGACAAAAGGGGGCTTGGAATAAGAGATTTTAACTTAGTGAATCTGGCCATACTGAGAAAATTAGCTTGGGATCTCATCTATAACCATCATTTCCTTTGGGTAAGGGTGTTTAGAAGTAAATACTTTGTTCTAAATAATACAAATCAAATAAACATAAATAGATGTTGTTCACACACTTGGAAAGCCTTGAAAAGCACAATAAATCTCATCAGAACAAGTTTGAAATGGCAAATTAGGAATGGGGATAAAATCTCTTTTTGGTATGACAAATGACTTAATAGTGGAATTCCTAGAGAAAGAATCCAAGAACCTTTGACACAAGCTGAGTTGAATATAAGAGTCAAAGATACAATTCAAAATGGGGCCTGGAATTTGGATAATATCTCTTTTTCTCTTCCTAATGACTTAAAAAATGTAATTTTTGGAATCCCCTTTACTGTAACAAATAGAGATGATCAAATTACCTGGGGGCTTTCTAAAGATGGAATTTATTCTGTAAAAATAGTGTACAACTTTTTAAAAACAATCAATACTTCTCTTGAAACTTCAGATTTCAAGTGGATTTAGAGAATCCCCATAATTCCTAAAATTAAATTTTTTGTCTGGCTAACTGTTTTGAAAAGAAATCCTACAAAGAAGTTGTTAATAAGAAGAGGAGTAGATATTTCCCTAGGTTGTGTTTTGTGTAATTCTGGCTTAGACTTAATTGTTCATTTACTACATGAATGCCCTGTTGCTCTTGCCTTTTGGAATGATATTGGCATCCCTTTTCCTTGTAAAAATCTATTACATTCTGATTTTGATATTTGGCTTAAGGGTAACTTAACCTCAAATGAGTTAAGTTGCAATATCAACATTCCTTGGGCTACTGTTTTTGCTTATAGTATATGGACCTTCTAGTTACATAGGAATAGAAAAATATTCAACTCTAACCAAGGAAACCTAAACTTAAAGACTCTTACTATTGCTAAAGCAACAAAATTTTGGGCCATTATGGGACATTATAAAACACTTTCTCCACAACAATTTATGGATGCTAGGTGGAAACCTCTTCCTATTAGATTTTATAAACTTAATATTGATGGCTTATCCAAAGGAAACCCAGGTTTGGCCGGTTACTTTACAATTATAAGAAACCATCTTGAAGAATGGGTGATAGGAAGTAACAGAGGGATTAATAAATGCTTTAATTTTGTTGCTAAATTGTATAGTTTATGGGATGGCTTAATGCTAGTCCAAAACCACAACTTATTCCCTATAATTATTGAACTTAATGCTTTGTTTATTATCAAAGTCTTATCTAATGACTTAACTGTCTACTCTTTCGATGCCCACAGTTTAATTGAAAATTGCAGAAGATTTTTTATTAATATGGGCTCACCTTCTATAAATCACATATACAAAGAAGCAAACTCTCTAGCAAATTTTTTGGCAAAAAAAGCTAACAGTGGATGTAATCAATGTAATATTTCATAGTCCCCTCCCAAGAAAGATTATCTTTTTCTTTTGTATGACTCAAGGGGTAGTTATCTACCCAGACTTATTCCTGTAACTTAACTTCTCTTGTTCTTTAATGCATTTCCTTTTCTACTAAAGAAAAATTTAACTTTAAGAATGAATTAAAATATATTGCTTTGTAATTGACTTAAGAACAATGTTAGGTTCAAATTCTAAATTTCACTTACATGTAAGATGTCAAGAAAAAAGCGAGAATAGGAAAGTAAGATGATATTTTTTTCCTTAATCTAAATATCCCAAAACCTACCACATCTAAAGAGGACTTAGAATTCTAAATTCCCTGGGTATATAAAAGGATGTGAGTCAAGAAATAAGAATAAGAAATTAAAATGAGACTTATTTTTTATCTAACACTATCAAAAATCTCAATATTTCTAAAGAATTTTTTTATAGATGCAGCGAAAATTCCATTGAAAATCTAAATTTCCAATGAAAATGTATAATTGGTAATATAGTCATTGGAATTTTTTTTCAATGAATTTTTTCATTAGAAAAAAAGTTTTCAATATAAAATAAGGTGGCTAAAAATCAATCCCTCAAAAAAATTATTTTTACTCATAAATGTGAATAAAATATATAAATTTAAAATTAATAAATAATTTAAAATCATAATTTGAAATTAAGAAGAAACATAAATATCAAATATATAAATTATATAAAATTATTAAATTTGAAATACAATATATTTAATAAAAAATACATAATAATAAAAATCACTCCAAACCTAACTAGTTGAAATTGTTATATTGAATGTTGTCATTATCTATGCCAACTTGGGTTAAAAGAGTCTAAGGATTGGAAAGGCTTCTCAACAATCCACCAAACACATGCTACATGTACATCAACAGTGGGTACATTGGTGGAAGCGACAACAATTATTGGTAATGCCCATATGGAGATAAGTGGGGTTACTACTGTGTTTGAGTAGCTTAGATCTCAATCACCTCCTACCTAAGCAAAGTGACCCTATCCATCAACTGAAACACTTGAGCTAATAAATGTACTTAAAGTGTATTGAAGCAACAAAGGATATCATCTCTATAGTAGGCACCTCTAACTCTAACCCATATGGTTGACCCTTTTTTAAACCCCCTAACTGTCTCTATCCAAAAGTTACAATCAAAACTAGTCATCCCCCTAATGGATGATCTCCCTCATCTATCCTTAATTACGTCCTAACTTGAGTAAGCTCATTCTTCTTCTTCTACACATAATTTGATATTTAATTAATTACTTTGAATTGAAAGCAAAATATTAAATGAAATTTCAATTTATTTATATAAGATTATGTAGATCTCAAAGCCATGTATTGATGATTCTTCTTCGTGAGATGAGTGTAATAAAACAACTCATCCATAAGGACCTCCTCCTTAGTCCCCACAATTTGTGTGCACAAGAATGAAAAAGTTAACACAATTATTGCTTTAAAATATCTAAATTAACTGTAAATAAAACTTAAGGATGAATTATATATACCATGCAAAGCTAATGCTTCACCACTAGAATAGGACCTCTATTGTGTAGGGATTACCCTTACCCTATAGCATTTGAAGCTCTATTCCTTTTATTTTATAGGGATTTATAGGTAAACTTCAAGTCCTCTCAATATTTGCAAAGCTCCTCTTACTTTACATCCTTGATCCAATCAAACTAAGTTGGTTTTTTCTTTCTCAGCTTATTCATAATGTCATTAAATTTTGTGTAACCCTTATAATTGATTTTTTTTTCTACATGTGTTGCTCATGAGTTAGGTTTCACATGCAAGACTTTTGTAATTTCAAGAAAAAAACATTATAATAGTCAACTAAGGAGAAAAAATATTATAACAAATTAACTAAAAATGATTGAAAAAAATAAACTGATATGTACCTTGAACTCATTAAAAAACATTATTTGCTAGAGCTACAAAATGGCCAACAAGGTGGGTCATATGCCTTTGTACTTGCTCTTTATGATGTGAACAAGTGATTTTGTTATTTCCTCTTTAAAATTTTAGAATTTTATATTTAGAGGAGAATAATTAATTAATTTTAATTTTGATAATTTAAAAAAAATTACATGAAACAAATAAATTCCAATAAGGTAAGGATGAATAGGGCATCAGGGAATAAAGAATTAATTAATTAAATAAACCTTGAATGAAACTTTTAAGTAAATTAAAACAATTCATTTCAAAAGGTTTAAAATGAGAAACTTTAAAGACTTAATTGACAAAAAGTGTATAAATGAAAGAATTAAAAGTTATAAATGATTAGAGATAAATATGTAAGTATGGAGGAAATTTAAGATGTAATAATGATAACACCTTGTCCCTTTATAATCCAAACTTCAGTCTGACTTTTCTCATCTTCCTTTTCATTCCCAAACCTTAATTCTTTTCCACTCTCTTCTTCTTCTTCTTCTTCTTCTTCTTCTTCTTCTTCTTCTTCTTCCCTTTCAAATTTCTTCTTGAATTAAATTAAAGGATAGCAAATCTTCACAAAAACAAGGTAAAGCATCGATAATAACTAAATTTTTTATTATTTTCTTTAAATTTGAAGAAATTTGAGTGTTTAACCTAAAAAGGGAAAAGATGAATCATAACTTAGAATTCTTAGAAATTTGATTAATTATAACTAAGTGACAACAAATTAAACTTTTCAAATACTTTTTCATACTAGATAAGTAAGCATCCTAACCCTTGTTGAAGGATTTAAATGGTATTTTTTTTGTTTAAGTTATTAGTTTTATGATATTTATGATGAATATGATTAATTGTGTTGATTAATTTATGTTTAATGATTGAGAATGATTTAAATATATATGTAATGGAAAGAATGTATAGTCATTTATATTTTCTTTAATTAAATGACTTATTTATTTATTAAGTCAATGATTCACTGTTTTAGTATTTAATTTTTTTTAAATATATCTATTAAAGCTCTTCAATAACCACAAACAGTTCATAAGTAAAGTTTTCTTGATGCTTGTATTATGCAACCCTAATCAAAGAAAGATAGATAGTATTTTAGAAATATAATTGGATCTTGTATGTAATTTTGAAATTGCGAAATGTATATAAAAATCAATTACAAGATCAGTTGGTCGCTAGAAATATGTATGATGACATACCAATTGATGATTAGTTTAAGTTAATAAAAATTGAAAACTAATTTTCACACCGGTCACAGTTAAATTGGTTCGTGATAACCTTTCTCTCTCCTCTTCATCTTCTTTTTTTTTTTTTCTTTTTCATTGTTTCCATTTCCGCCATCACTCCCACAACCCCACCTCCTCCTCGTACCCGTATGGTAAGCTCCAATTATCTTTCTTTGTATTGAATTTTCAATACCTGTTTTCATTGTTAATCCAACCAATTCCATTTCTTTCTTTTTCTTACAGGTTTAGTTACCACATTCACTGTGGAAGCCCCACCAACACCACCGACCCCTTCAACACTACCTTCTTCTCCGATCGCTTCTTCACTGGCGCCACCACCTCCATCATCTCCAAGCCGCTTCATTTCCACTTCTCGCTGGGGAGGCCGTTATGAACCTCATCTTCCTTTGCATTTTCCAACAGTCCTCTCCAAAAAAAAGCCACAGCAGAGTAGATCGACAACGGCAACAATTTGGGTCAACTTGGGCATGACGATGGGTCCATAGAAGGAAGAGCGAGCTATGGGAAGGAAAGGTGGTAGAGGGGTAGATGCGGAGACTAGGAAGGCTAAGGCTGCAGCGCCGCCCAACATTCCGGTGAGAGGAAGGGAATGATAGAGTTGGAGAGAGATATATTTTGACAATTAGAATTATAATTGTATTTAATATTAACTTCTTAAGAAAATGAAAAAATATTCTGTAGAGAAGTCTGTTAAATAGATTAATGTGTAAATTTTAAAATTACATTGGAAGTTTACGTAATTTTCACAAGAGAGATTAGAGTAAATTTCTTTTAATATTTTCGAAAAATATTATTTAATTAATTATTAATATTTTGATTAATGTTATTTTACATATTTTACTTTATAATTTATTAGTTATTTTAATGTTAGTTTTTCGTTTCTTTAAAACAAATGAGTAAAAAATCACTTCCCTACCGATCTCAAGAATCAAGACCACCTAATTTGAAATAATGATCCAGAACCCATAACCTGATTATCATCGTACCAGCAGAATGCGGTTAATCTTTCACCTTCTTCATTTTCAATTTTTTAAAAACGAATTTCAATTTAATTTTAAAACTATTTTCAATTTAATTTTGCCCCTTTTCGGTTCAAAGCTCATCCCCCTATCATCCCCTCATCAGATTTCTCTTCATTATCGCCGCCGCCAGAGTTGCCAGACTCTCCAACACCGTTGTCGTCATTTTCTGAATCCGACTCATCAAACGATTCATCACAGAGCCAACAAAAACAGTGACAACAAACACAAACTATCTTGCTGTCAAAAACTAAAAAATGAAACCTGAGACAAACAAATACCATAGCACAAAAATGGCAATCATTAATTTCATCACCATCTCTAATTGTCAAACCGATTCTCACTTTCTTCATCTTCTGCCAAAACCCACTTCCGCAAATTCTTTATTTTCTTCACCACAAGAGCTCTAGTTTCAAGCCGGAACCCGCATCGCTGTGCATGTCTGTGAGCAGCTGTTCGGTGGGGATCTAACCAAGGTAGGTGAATAACGACATGGAAGGGGTAGAGAGAGAGAGAGAGAGAGAGAGAGAGGATGAAAGCTTAACAAGAGATTTGGATCCGCATGTACAGGTAAATTTTGAATAAGGATGGATGTAAAAAAAAAAAAATTCCTCAAAACTGTAAATTTCAAATAAAAAAAGTGACATCAAAGTTTAAATTTACATTTTTATCTCTTTCAAATTAAAAAAGAATGAACAGGGATTCAGATTCTTAAAAAAGAAAGGTGGGTGTAGATAAAAAAATCAATTTTATGGAGGGTATTTTTAAACTTTCATAATTCATTTTTATTAAAAAATTTAAAAAGGTGATATCTGACATCATTTCGTTTTACTTTTTTAACATGTAAATTTTCAAATAGCAAGAATGATAATTGTACTTTTTAAATTTTTAAAGAGATGATAAAGTAATTTATGTTTATTTTAATTAAATGATCCTTATGTGTTTTAAGAATAAATATTTTCTCAATAATGTTAAAAAATTAGTGATAACCCTCCAATCCTTTTACTCTTCAATCAGAACTCTCGAAGGGAAAATTATGTCGTACCCTTTTCCTCTCCTCTCTCTCTCTCTCCTTTATTCAAACAAACATGACATCAAATATATGTCTCCAGGCAAAGCACACTCGAGAAACCCCTAAAAGTCCATCAGCCCTGAAGTGACCCAAACATCCTCAATTATCAGCAGTATCATTCTTGTTCCTCCAGATTTTTAGTGAATGGAAATGTATCAGGAATTTTCTCTTGTAATGCCTCTCATAGCAAAAGATTTTATTTGAAGGAGAAAAGAGTATACGACTATGGTTAGGAAGACCTAGAATAGCCCCCAAAAAACTATAAAGTACAAACTGCTGGAAAAATAAATACAAATTACTTAACAAAAGGAAAAAAAAAAAACAAATTACTAATTAAAGAGAATGTAAAGAAAGTAAAATGATGTGCAACTTGAATAGCTTTAATAAATTAGATTTTTAAAAATTACATGTAACCAGAGATAATTAATAAATTCATGATACATAACTAACAACATCCTCAATCTCCCCATAAATCCATCTACTTAGCATCCGTGCAATTGATCTTTCCTTCGTTTTACCTACAATTCACTCTTTTGATTTTCTCATAATCATTCATTATATTTTTTATTTTCTCATCAACAATTATTATTCCATACAACATCCCTTCTTATCTACGCATTTTAAGACGATATCTTTTGCAGCCAATGTTTCATTGTTTCTGGTACGTCTAATTGGCATGCATGTGAAATATTAGTATCAACTGATACAGTTTGGATTGCTGTCTTTTTGAACACATCCGCATTTAATTCCTGTGGAATGCTCGGACTTCAAGGCCTCCATCGATGTGAAGATTTAGCATTGTTTTGTAATTGACAATTTTTGTCTCATCATTCAACTTGAACAAGAAGCAGCCTAACAGAACTGCTGAGGATATCTTCATCTGTCTATAAGCAAACTCCTTTCCTAGACAAATGCGTGGACCGGCCTGCAAATGAATCAAAATTCATTTTAGATTGCTGAACAAGCAAACATACACTTCCTTAGAAATGATTTAGCAGAATCCAAGAAAAACTAGCACAACTTCTTCAAGCAATGATCAATTTACCAACCTGAACTCTAAGGTTAAATATTGTTATCAATTTAGACCTTTTTTTAAAAAAAAAAAAAGTAGCAAGAGTGGCACACTACTTGCCACACACATACAACATCTTGAATTTAAACCCAGGATACCGAAAAGGGGAAACATAACATCAAATGCCACTGTATAATTATGAGTACCGTCTAGACTTTTTTGATTTTACAAAAGGGCTATTTGCATCAATCAAGATCAGCTGGCAAAAATCAGTTGTTTTATAAAGTGAGTGGTTTTTTTGGCACACACCCTTGTGGGTATAATTTGCAATTTGTCCAGTGGATTTCATTCATTGCATAAGGTTGGTGTGCCACCATATTGCATTATTCTGAATTGTATAAACAAATCTCCAATGTCCTAAACACAATCCAACTAACCTGGAAAGCTGTAAATTTGAAAGGGCTCTCCGGCTGAAAATTGCCATTTTCATCAAGCCATCTCTCTGGTCTAAATTCCTCTGCATCATCAAGCCATATGAATTTCATCCGACCCATTGCATAAGGTTGGTATGCCACCATATTCCCCTTATTTACACTATAGCCATCCGGTAATGTATCATCAGAAAAACAAATCTTTGCATCCTGCATTAAAAGAAAATTTGAGACTCAAAACCATGTCAATTTCGCAGTATAGAAAAAGAATCCATCAAGAAAAACATGGATTAGGAGAGAAATTTATGATCTAATATATATGTAGGGTAAACAATATGGGTTTAAAAGACTATCCCATCCAACTATCTTTAAAGCAAGACTTATCCCCAGAAATTTTAAAAAGTGAAATTTGACACTTGAATTTCTAATTCATGGTACTTATACCTTTCATCAGAATTCTGTCCAAATAATTAGATAGAATTGCACCAAAAAGCAGAGCAGTTAGCAAGTTTGAGAATCCCTTCAAGTTGAGCAGGAAAGGTACAATACTAAAATGTGGCAATTAGGGTGCTTCATGACATAACTTAATTGGATGGAATTACATGACAAAAGGTGTAAATTGCACGAACCAGAAGTTTTGAAAGTTGAGGGTGTAAGTCACACTTTGAATGTAGTTCAAGTTTAATTTGTATTTTACACTATTATGTTATTTAGTGATGCTAGTTATAATACCCAATTTAATTCATTTAATCTGTAGGCATTACATAATTTGAACAGAAAGCGCCAGATTAAATCAAATTTTGTCAAGTAACTCTAGAAACTCAAAAGGAATTTTATTACCCTAGCATCCTTACTACTACAGAAGAAATGATAATATTATACACACTATGTTACCTTATCAAAGTTGTAATAGCAATCAAACAGGCATGCATAACAATCTTAATGAACAAAACCGAATTTATTTTTACCACTGGAACTGCAGGATAGAGTCTGATAGTCTCCATTATTGCTGCATGGAGAAAATGCATCTTTTCAAGAGCTTCGTCTGTAGCACTAGATGCATAATCTGTGAAACTATTGACTCCTTTTGTGTTCACAGCCTCTTTCACTTCTCTTGCAACTTTTGCTTGTACAGCAGGATACTTACACAGCATGTAAATGAACCAAGCAAGTGTAACAGCTGTTGTGTCTTTTCCAGCAATAACAAAGTTAAGAATTATATCTTTTAAGTAAGTCGGATTATATTCATTCTGTTGCAGAAACCTTGAGAGAATGTCTTCTCTTTTAAGCTGCATATATTTCATGGAACGTTTAGCAAATAATCATTAGTCATTGTATGTGACATATATTTTCTTAAATATCATGAAAGGAAATTGTAACTGGTAGACTTACAACTGAATCATCCTTCAATATCTCCAGTTGCTGAATTCTAGCATTGATCAGCTTATATACAAAATTGTTTAAAATTTTTGTGTTCTTTTTCAAGTTTGCCTCAGGTCCAATATTAAAAAATTTCTTGATCTTTCATGAGACATCAACATATCGCCAAAGGGTTAATGCACTTGAAGTGTCAAAAGCATTTGCAAAATTCTTTCCTTCTTCATTTGATCCACACATGCTATCTAGTTCAGTTCCATATGCAACTTGGAATATTGAATCCAAGGTTGATTTCATGAGTAACTCCTAGACGAACAATCAAAGATACCAGTGACAAAATCATTATTCGATCAAGTTAACATGAAAACCTAATGATATGAAATAATATATCATTTTACAGAATTGAGTTACCCACTTGAATTTCTATTTTCTGATTAGAAGTTGCAGCTTCAGATTCTTTCTGAATACTGCAATGCTGAAGTCCCTTAGCTTTTTGGTGGAGAATTCATAACTTGATATTCCCTTTGCTTGCGCCACTTCTCTCCATCGACAGTAAAGATTCCATCACCCAGTAAATCGCTTAAATTCTGGTAGTTGTGCAAACCCTGCACGAAAACTACGAGTACTAAAATTGAAGCCAAAGCTGAATAATCCAACTAGGCAGGAAGAAAAAAAAATTATGTTGAGTTCTTTGATTAAAATAATTCTATTTTACAAAACCTTCTACATGTGGAAAAATTATTTCACCATTACTAGCCTACTTTGTTCTACATGTCAACAATGGAAAAATCTATGGTCAAGCTTCTTGGTATCTTTTGCAAGTTAAAATAGAAGAAAAATAAATTAGTGTGAGAACTAGAGTGTAGAATAGATCAGCCTCTTAGAGCAGGAGGAATTAAGGACTTGTTTGGTATACAGCTATTAGGGTGACTTTTAGCTATTTAACTAGAAATTAACTTATTGACTAGTTGAATCAATCAATATTAGTGTTTGGTAATCAGGCAATATTAGTATTTAGTAATCAACTATTTCAAACAGTTGATTGGGCTCAATTAGCCATTTTTGAAAACGCTAAATGTTCTAGCATTTTAATTTAACTAATTGATAAATAAATGGGTTTTTCTAATTTATGCATCCATTGCATAGGATAGAGGGGGTAAAATACCGTAATACGGATAATTTATAAACTTATTTCCGTTTTACTGCTGTTTCGAAACAATTTACCAAAATACGCAGGGCGCCAGATTGGTTGACATCACTAGGGACAAACACATGCTGGAGGGCGCCATGTTGACTGGCGCCTCCAAGCAAGTTCAAATTTTGAAACATGCTGGAGGGCGCCAGTCAACATGGCGCCTCCAAGCAAGTTTCAAATTTGAAACATGCTGGAAGGCGCCATGTTGACTGGCGCCTTCAAGCATGTTTCAAAATTTGAATTTTGCTTGGACGCCTTTAAATACTCGAACCCTGGTTCCGCAACATCAAACCCTCATTCTTCTTCACCACAGCGTAGCCACTCTCCCCCCTCAAACCCAATCCTGATTCATAACCTCTTCGCACGCTGGTTGTGAAAATTTTTTCTGCAAGCATTCTTCTTGTTGACAATATTTTTCAGCAACATTTTATTCTTAGGAGCAGATCCGGTCCTCTTTCTTTGCTGTTCTCCGTGGTTAGTATTTTTATAATTTTTATATTTATACTGATAGGAAAATTTATGTTATTTGTTAATTATTATGATTTATAATATGAAAAAATGATATTAGGCATTGGAAAAGTTTGCTAAACTTTATATTATCTGTAATTAGTATGTGATCTGTACTGGTTAATTTTTTTATAATTTTCATATATATAGGGTAATTTTTATTAGTTATTATGAGAATATATTTTACAGTAGGAGATGATTTTTTTTGTTAATTATTATTATTTATATTTTAAAATTATGACTTAGGATCCAGAAAAAATTTGTGGTGTTTTATATGATCTGTGATAGTTGATGATTTTTACTAGTTAATATTTCTATAATTTGTGTATTTATATTCTAATGTGTATTAGTTATTACAAGAATAGATTTCACAATGAAAAAAATTATTTATTTTATATTTATTATTATGATTAATGCTGTGAAATTATGATATAGAATTTAGGGAAAAAATTGAACAAATTTGTATAATTTGTGATGGTTTGTGATTTTAAAAGAAGAACAAGGGGGATAAAAGAAAGTATCTTAAAATAAAATTTACAAAGTAGGTAAAAATTATATTTAAATATTTTTAAAGTATAAAATATTTTAGGATATAGGATATGATAGAAATAAGAATTTTTTTTATTATATGTTAATTATTACGAGGATATATTACCCTATTAATCAATATTGTTGGGAGAATTTTAGAGTAATATATGTCAAAATAAGTAACTATCAACTGAGGATATTTTGTAAAGATTCTATTTTTTAACAGTAAGATATATGGTTTTTTTATTATAGATGTATTTTATATAAATTATGTAATTAATTTAATTAATTAATTTGTTATACAGTAAATTTTTTATTATTTTATACTGTACGTATTGTTTTCTTGTTATTTACTCTATTGTATTATTTTTTATATCCACCCATATTATTTATGATTTAAAATATCGACATCATTAATTAACATAAATATAATAAGTTATGTATTTTTAGCTTATTATAATATTCTAAATAGATTAAAGCTTTAATATGCATTTTATTGTTAAAAATAAAAAATATTATATTAAATGTAAGAAACAATACTTAGTAATTAAATTAATTTTTATTTATATACATGTTATAATATCTTTGGTGATAATAAAATTCAATCACTATATTTAAAATTAAATATACATTAATTAAATTTTTTATTGATTATTATATTTGTTCCTTTCTATATATAGTCTTGTAGAGTATATTTATTTTAGTGCATTTTTTGCATAATTTTTTTATTGATACAGTAATATGTAACAATTTTTACTTAGAGATAAAAGTTATTAAAATATCTAACAAATTTTTTGTTCATGCAGAGGTTTTTTTTCTGTTTGCCTTTCCTAATACTTACCGGTTAGTATATTTATAAATTTTGTGCTTATATTATAATTTTTACCAGTCATCATGAAAATATCTTTGATAGTGGTACAGAAATTTGTTTAAAATATTATGATGTAAATAATATGAGTTTTTAATTTTATATTGATTGTTATGGTCTAAGGTGTGAAAGTTTAATTTAAGATGTGAAATCATAATTTATAAAAGATTCGTAAAAATTTATATGTACTGTGGTAGGTAGTGGTATTAAAAGAAGAAAAAACGAGATAAAATACTTTCTAAACTAAGTTTTAGGGCCTAAGTGAGAGTCATATTTGGAGAATTTTTTAATGTGAAATTTTAATATGGCATGAGAGAGGTAATAAAAATAAAATCTTAGGATGTATAAATATAAGCAGAAGCTTTGAAAAATATTGGAGGTGATTGTAAAAATGAATATTTTTCTATTGAAATAGTAGATATTATGAATGCATGATCAACCTACATATTCGAAAAAATTATAATACTTTCTGTTTATTTCTACGGTTAATTTCAAATAGTAGTTCATTCATTCATAAGAATAGAAATTGTATATGGTAATATTTGTCAATTGTGAGGGTACAGTAAATATTTTGCAGTTAAAAGTAACGAGATGAAGAAAAGTTTAATTGCTTTTATATATACGAATGGTACAATGATTGAGGGATCGATGGGCGTAACGTACGATGGACCCCCCCAAAGGCATTGAAATTGAGAGGATGCAGCACTATGGATGTTTTGCGCGAGAGAATTCATGCCCGATTGAAGCTTCATCAAGATCAAGCCGTGGGGAAAATTATTTACCGGTTTCCACAACATCAAATAGAGGCGCAATATATGGCGTACGAATTGGACGACGATGAAGACTTGGCATGTGCCATAGCCAGCTACGAACAACATCCGACGATAACAGCAATGGAGTTGTACACGGAGGTGATCGCATACGAACTGCACGCTGCCAACCTGGGTTCACAAGAAAGAGTTCCAACTGCTAGATCACCTGTCGTTCCAACGCCTAATGTTAGTACTAGTTGCTCGATGGTGCGGGAAGGCCTTCCTTATACGGGTGGAATCGAGTTCCACATTTCTGATAGTTATACTCCTGTTTTGGACTCGTCTGTTGCCGGTGTTTTCCCAAGAAATATATCACATACCATGATGGGTTCAACAAGTGTCTTGCCAGTCGTAGAGGAAGAATCCACTGATCCCGTGTTCATGGATGCTCACCTTGAGTTTGGTTTTGAGGACGATGAGGTGTCTTGCAGTAGCGATGATAATTGTGACACCGATGACGAAGAATGAGCAACTACACATGGAGACAGTGCTGCAACCCGGCAGTGAAGGAGTGACAATGCTGCACAGACATCATGTGGTGTCCCTCAGGCTGCTGTCTTCTCTCACATTGATTGGGATGCCATAAGGAATCCTAATGAATTTCCGGAAATAATGAAACCGAGTTATGATTATGACATGGATGACTTACAGGTTGGATAGGAGTTTGATTACAAGGAGGCATTAATTGCTGCAATCAAGCATTACCATATCAGAAGGCACCACAGTTATTACGTAAAGGAGTCGGATACCAGAAGATTGAGCGTGAAGTGTGATAATTACGGGGATGAATGCAGATTTCGTCTCAGGGCGAGCACTTTGAAGAATTGTAACAGTTGGACAATAACTAGATTTTCAGGGCCTCACACATGTGTTAATGTCAGTTTGACACAGGATCACAAGTCTCTTGACTCCGAGTATATCAGTTCCTTGATACTGGAGATGGTTAAAGTGAAGCAAGATGTCCCAGTATCGCTTATACAAGAGAGGATGGAAGGCATGTATGGGTATAAAATTTCGTACAGAAAAGCATGGAAGGCAAAACAAAAAGCAATTGTCAAGGTGTACGGTGATTGGGAAAAATCATACGAAGTGCTGCCCAAATGGTTGGACATCTTAGGGTATTGTGACCAAGCTCTGTTCAAGATGGAGTCAGGAGAATTTGTTACTATTGACAACCGTGTTGATCTACAAAAACATGTTTTCAACCGAGTTTTCTGGGCTTTCAAGCCGTGCATTGCCGCGTTTCCCTACTGCAAGCAATTCATACAAGTTGATGGAACGCATTTGTACGGCAAGTACAGAGGTGTGCTACTGATTACTGCGACCCAAGATGGTAACAAATGTCCCGTTCCTCTTGCCTTTGCCATTGTTGAGAAGGAGAACTACGAAAACTGGAATTGATTTTTGGCTTTGCTATGGGTGAATGTTACGAACCAGCAAGGAATATGCCTGATATCAGACCGCCATCGAGCTATAAAAGATGTTGTAGCCAACGAAGCCCTCGGATGGCAGCCTCCTCATGCATTTCACCGGTACTGTATCAGACATATTGCCAGCAACGTTCGCAAGAAGTGCAGGGATGATAATGTCAAGAAAGCTGTCCTTAAGATTGGTAAATATTACAACGCAACTTCTTTGTTGATCCTTTTCATATGTAAATTTGTGTATCTAGTAATTCAACCCGATTAATCTATTTGTCTCCTTCTGTTCAGCATATGAATCTAGTTGGGAAAAGGCCATGGAGAGATTGGAGAACCTTCACAAAGTCAATGAGGAGATCCACAAGAAGTTGGCGGCCATTCCGATGGAGAAGTGGATGCTTGCTTATAACGAAGGCAGAAGATATGGTCATATGACGACTAACATAGTAGAATGCATCAATGGGCTCTTCAAAGGACTAAGGAAGCTACCAATCACAGGCCTTGTTCAACAAACATACTACAGATGTGTCATGTATTTTGTGGAGAGGGCAAAAGAAGCACATGCTGAACTATAACAAGGTCACATATACGCAAGCAGATTTAGACAGGAGCTTGCGACTAACCAGTCACGTGCTTCTTCTTACCACGTTTGTGCTTATAATAGACAAGGAACTAGGTTTGAGGTGGTGGAGGGCCCTGATATGGCCAGGGGATCATGTGGAAAGGTCGTTCAAGTGTTATTAGATAAAAGGCAATGTGAATGTAGACAGTTCCAAGCATATAAGTATCCCTGCGCTCATATTATTGCTACTTGTGCATCAGTCAACATATCGTGGGAACCATATGTTGATCCTGTATACAGACTTGACACACTAGTCAATTGCTATAAATCTGAGTGGTGGCCGATCGGGGAGTGGTCGCAATAGAATAACTTACCACCGTTTCCGGTCTTGGTTCCAAATTATGAAAGATTGCGTGCAAAGGGACGACCGAAGTCGACCCGGATCAGAAATGAGATGGATTGGCCTTAGGAGAGTGGTGTGAAGCAAAAATGTGGTCTTTGTAAGGCGGAAGGTCATAACTGTAGGCGCTGCCCACTGCTACACGGAGAGCACAACCCACCTTGACACCGGTCCTGGTTTTTACTTATGCAGGCGTACGTTATGAAATATATTACACAATGTCATAAATGTCACAACTGCATGGTGTATTTTGTTTGATTGTTGTAAAACTGCAAGCCATTATGTATATATATGTGACCCCATTACTAGTAATGTTAACAAGATACTTAAAAATATCAAGTGCTATATACTTTTATGTGTATCTTTGTAGATAATTTGCACATGTATGTTATAGAACGGTTAAAATACCAAAATACACAAATTTCATAAACTATTTTCCGCTTTACTGCAGTTTCGAAAGTATTTACCAAAATACGCAGGGCACAGCGGCCGCTGAAGGCGCCTTTCAACATGGCGCCTTCGATGCGCCTTCGCGGGGGCTGGGAGGCGCCATTTCACTTGGCGCCTCCTAGCCACCTTAGCTTTCATTAAGTGAATGAAGCTTATGGGGCTGGGAGGCGCCAAGTGAAATGGCGCCTCCCCAGCACCATTATAAATTAATAAAATTTTATAAATTTATATATTTATTTAAATGTGGTAATATCATAAAATATAATTAATTATATTTTAAAATTTATAATTTTATTATAAATAATAATAAAATAAAAACCACATTTAAATAAATATATAAATTTATAAAATTTTATTAATTTATAATGGGGCTGGGAAGGCGCCATTTCACTTGGCGCATCCCAGCCCCATAAGCTTCATTCACTTAATGAAAGCTAAGGTGGCTGGGAGGCGCCAAGTGAAATGGCGCCTCCCAGCCCCACACGTTTTACCAAATTTGCAGTGATGAAAATTGGTAGGCGCAGGCTAAGTTCATATTTGAAGCGCTTAGATCAGCGACGGAGTCCATCCTTCACGCCATTCAGGAAGTTGATCATGTGATTATTGACTCATATGCGGAGCCAGCACCCCATGCCCATCATATCCCAAATCCTGCAGAGGGTGACCATGACCAGCCTCGCTCTCATCGACGACGTCGCATTGCTCCACGACATACGTCACAGGCTGATGTTCCGTCCGCTTCGACAAGGTAGCAAATTCCACCATCGACTGCCCAGGAGACCACGATGACGATGCCTGGTATTACTGCTTCATCTCATATGTACCCTACTGCACCTCATGATCCTTCATCCTCCCTCATGTTCCCGGCTGTACTATATGGTCCGCCACCATCCCAGGTGTACCCGTTCACTTCTGGTGTTCCATCCTCATTCTAGGCATTTCCACACATACCTAGGAGTTTCATCTTCATTCCGTGCCTTTCCTTCCGATGATGTTGGTCCACCATAGCCGTATCGTCCTGCACTTGATTTTCAGACTCAGGATCAGGGATCAGCATTTCCTGGCATGATGACAGATGACTCAGAGCTTGTAGATAGAGGTGGAGGTGGAGCTGGAGGCAGAGCGGGAGCTAGGGGCAGAGGCAGAGCGGGAGCTAGAGGTAGAGGAGACACACACACCGGGGATGTGACTCCCGAGCCTGCGCAGAGGGTTAGTAGATATGGCCGCCACATTACCGATCCTGGATGTGGGACTGGACATCACTTACGTAGACATTAGCTTTCTTTTCCATGTTTATTATACATTTATGTACATCTATCTTACTACTTTATTGTCAAACATCAACATTTAGGATGCTTTTAATTATTACGATATTTTTATTTGCTTGCGTAGGTACTTATATCTTTAATAATAAACTTTAAAATCATTACAATATTTATTTTTTTTAAAAAAATGATGATGATGACATCTCCGAAATATAATAACTAACATTATTAATTTTTTACTTTCACAACTCTTATAATTATCTACTCTTTTATTTATTTACTGTGTTAAAATAAATAAACCCCATTAAAATAAATTATACATTTTTTTCTTCATAATATAAAATATATATTTTTTAAATTAAATTTTTCTCTCATTTTTTATTTTAATATCATTAGTGAAGAAAGGAATAAATAGTTATAATAAATATTAAAAAAATAATAATATTAATTATAATATTTGAAGGATAAATAATCATCATTCTTGTAAATGACACTAAATGCTGTGTTTAAGAATAAAAATACATAGCACCATTATCAATGTAAATGGGGATGCTGGCCATATACAATACCAAAATTCAAGTCTTTTGGATTCACAATAGACACGGTCAGTGGCTAATTAACTTAGAAATGAGGAGCGAGCTGCCGTAGGCCAAAGGTGCTATATCGCCTGGCGTCTCACCCCTTGCGCGCCAACGACGCCATTCCAACTGGCATCCCTTCCCTTGAGCGCGACGCCATTTCGTCTGGCATCTGTTCCCTTGAGCACCAACGACACCATTTCGTCTTGCGTCTCTCCACCGTTGTCTGTAACTTCTGTGCGTATTTTGAAAAAATGATTCGAACGAACGATAAAACGAGTAAAAGTTTCTTAACAGATAGTTAATCGATATTTCTGCCTCTCATTGCCAAAATATTTTACCATTGTCACGAAATAAAAAAGAATTAATTCATGTTACAATTTTAGTTTCATTACGAAATTAAAAGATTATTGCAACTAAATAACCATATTTTTTTTAATTTTCAACTATCTTCAACCTCTTCACTTCATATTTACTTTGTTACAAAATAAAAATA
Organism: Sindora glabra; assembly: GCA_020226215.1. NCBI lineage: Eukaryota > Viridiplantae > Streptophyta > Magnoliopsida > Fabales > Fabaceae > Sindora > Sindora glabra. The sequence goes on from CM035234.1 coordinate 21,587,201, forward strand.
ATTTTATTGAAATAAATACAAAGCAACAAGATTATTATGGGAATAAATACAAAATAAAAAAATATATTTATTTCATTATATTTCTTTTCATTTTTAACATTCTTCAACTTCGTATATAAAGAATATTATTGAATAATTCAATAAATTTGCTTATGTGTAATAACGTATTAAATAATTACTTGTAATAATATAATTTTGAACATTGGAAGTTTATAATTCTAGAAATTGATAAATATTAAGTGTCATTGGATCAAATTTTGAGAGACATTCACACTATTTAAGTAATTATTCTTTATTGATACTATATTTTTTTAATAAATTTTAATTATTTACTAAATATTTATTATTTTTATTATTTATATTATTATCATTAACTACTTTCTTATTTAATTCTTATAGTAAATTTATGTATTAAATATTAAAGTGGAGTTAACATATCTTTTTATGACATCAAATATAACTATGAAATAAGTAATTTATTTTTAGTCACAATCATATATTATTTATTTATAAAAATTCTTTTTGAATTGGTATCAAAATTAATTATTTTTTAAGGAAAAACAAGAAAAAAAAAGGAATAAGCAAAGAGGAATTATTTTTTAAGGAAAAACAAGAAAAAAAAAGGAATACAGAGGGCGAGGGCGCCATTCAAAGTGGCGCCCTCAAAGCCACTAAAGGCGCCATCCTGGGTGGCGCCTCCCACCCCGAGAGCGCCATCCCACTTGGCGCCTTGCGTATTTTGGTAATATGTTTCCAAACTACGGTAAAACGAAAATAAGTTTACGAAAAAATAGTAAAACAGTACTTTACCCGAATAGAGGCTAATTAATGCTTATTGGAATAAGAGTTTTTCTCATAAAAGTGGCACTAATTAATGAAATAATTAATTATAATTTATTTTTATGAGAAAAAGATAAATTATTTCATTAATCATTGTTACTTTTACTCACTTTTATGAGAAAAAACTTAGTTGACATAAGTATTAATTAACCCTTATCCTATGCACCATATGCATAAGTTAGAAAAACCCTAAATAAATTATCAAAAGACTAAATTATCCTCAACCAATTTTTATATTTAGCCAAGGCCGATCTCCTCTCTTTCTTTAGTTCTTGCCTTTTCTGTCGTCGTGCAATTTTTTTTTTCCACAACAGCGTTGAACTAGAGCAAAGATTTGAGCCATTTCCAAGACATGAGCATTGGAACCAATAATTATAAATAGCATATAAGAAATTAAATAAGACTTACCAATGCTTCAGATTCAATTTCTTGAATGTTTTCTTCATATTGATTTTAATTTCTTTATTAACTATAAAAATTATATTAATTTAATTTTAAAAAAATATTCGATATATAATAAATTATAATAATATATTATTTATAAAAATTTTAATTTATTAAATAATATATAAAATTAAAATTATTAAAATAAAAAAATACTCAAATAACTCATAAATATACTCATATTCTTATATGTCATTTTACATATAAACAGTTAATCATAAATAATTAATTTTAGTGAATAATTTTACTTAACTAGCTAATATAATTAGTTAACCAAATCAATTAATACAATCAACCATTAGCTAATAATTAATTGAATTAGTTAACCGTTATAATTATCAACTAATTGCCAAAAAATCTAAATTAAAATATTTATGCACATGTTGACATATTGGTGAGGCCATAATTTAAATTTGAAAAAGACAACAATTGCTTATCTTAGTTAGGAACCTAGTGGGCAGCTAGGGCCAACTTGAACTCCAAGAATTCTTTACAACCATAAAATCTTATTATCATCATCTAAAGCAAATACTGTAGTATATGTTATGTACATAGAGTATATAGGGGTGATAAAAATATCCACAATCAATAAATTTTACCCAAATAAATGGATATTTATCCAATGGGTCTTGGCCAAATTAAACTTACTCCTTAATAATTTAGGTTTAGATCTATTTATTAAATATCTAATAGGTCATCAATTCTTTTTTATTAGATATCATATTGGACCTATTATAATATTAATTTATATAATATATAAATTTATCTTTTATAAATATTCAATGAGTCTTATATCCTTATTGGGTATCACATTAGATCTATTTAAATAATATATTTTATAATTAACTTATTATTATATGAAAACTAATAATATTATATATAAAAAGATATTGTGATAGTTTATTTAAGATAAATATATTAAAATATTTTATTTATTATAAAAGAATTTAAAAATACTTGAATTTATATTAAATTATAAATATATTTTAGAATAATATTTATTATTTTATAATATTAATTTATACAATATAAGAATATATCATAAAAATATAAATTAATAAATAATTATCCATAAATTAATCCAATATAATCTTGATTTAATAAAGTTAATAATGATACAATCCATATTTACTTTAAAATTAATATAGATAGTATAGATGAGTTAAAATAAAAATAGATATGAATAAGAAATGAATATAATCATTTATAATTGTTAAGTATAATTGTTATCAATAAGAAAAAATAATTTTTTATTAATTTATATAATTATTACATATTATAATTATTATAATTTATATAATTAAAAAATTACAATGAAAAATATAAAGATATGCACATATGTAAATACACATATTACCCTCCTTTTCTAATTTTTTTATAAAAATCTTATATTTTATAAAAAAATTAGATTTTTATAAAAAAATTATTGAAAGATATAAAAATTAATAATCAAATAAAAAAACTTAAAATTTGGGAAATCAAATGCCGAATTTTATTAAACTTACATATTTTAAAATTAATTTAAAATATAATAATATTTTTTTCAAATTCAAACAAATCTTACCTGTTTGGGTCATATCAGATCTTTTCGGATCCAATTCCTGTTGGATTCATATTAGGCCTACAAAGACTCAATCCATTAACAACCCTATATGTATAGGACCCTGGGTACCATGACGCGATACAGATCCAAAAATGCTAATGCTGGATGTGAATTTTTCACAACCTCGTGTGGGGTCCGAACAGAGGACCAGTCATTTCTGTAAAAAGGTGCTGGTAAGAAAGTAAGAATAAAAGAACGGGAGAAGAATTGTTGAAATATATCACATTTTCTGATTTTGCTCAGTATAGTAAATTTGTTCAGTGGCCAAACCAGAGGTTCAAAGTCCAAATGAATCCCTTTCACTTTTTCCAAAATCCAAAAAGTCCAAAATCCCATTTCCCAAATCCAAATGATTTTGCATAACTTTTAAAGGACCACTTAAAATTTAGCTGATAGTGATAGAATCTCCCGGAAAGTTGTAAACAACTTTGAATTTGTACTTGAAGTAGTAGGAAGCCTGCTTACTTTTCTGTGGATTTTAAGCAGCAAGTTCAGTTCTTTCTTCTCAGATCACTCATCAATAAAGTAAATCAGAAAAAAGCTTCAACTAACATTCACCTATTCCTACATTCAACTTCAAACCCATTTCTATGACTCGGTCTGGATCCCCAAATTTTCCATATATATGCAGAAAGGCAACTGAAGATTCCTAGCTTCCAATTAAAAAATTTGACAGATTTTGGGAATGCTGACAATAATTCCTCACAAAATCGTTTACAACTCAACAAAATCAGATGGACCCTGAATTCCAATCTTAAATGAGTGGTAAATAACTACTTACAATTACAAATTCCAGAACCACAACTACGACTTGTAAAATCGCCTTGTTCATAGCCATAATAACAAAAACAAAATAAGATAATTTCCCATAATTCTCAAATTTTGACAGAATTTTGTGGAAAATCCAACAAGCTATCTAAAATCTAGTAGTTCATCCCGGACAAATTCGACGCCATATTAGCATAAATTAAATAAAATACCTTGCCATAATTCTCAAATTTGGTTTTGAGTATGTACTCCACGTTCACTGGGTCTGCAGTGTAATTCTCATTTCTGAATGGACTGAGCAACCTGTAAGTCCTGTATTTCCCTGCAAGATCTGTCATATAATGCTGAACCCTGTTGAAGTTCAGAAGCTGATTGAAAATGGTACCAGCAACTGGATGGTACTTCTTTTTCGGGGTTTTCTTCAATTTCTGTGGATATTGAACGATCAAAAGGGTTAAAATCAGAGCTAAAATTGCAAAGAAAAAAGGGTTAGAAACAAAATCCATGGGAGGCAATTTGGTAAACGGGATGAAGCTTTCCACCAATTCAGTGTATTCTATTCTGTTCAAGCACTTACTTTTTCAGTAAGTGCCTCTATTTATAGAACCTATATAATAACATTATTTTAATATTTTAATATTTAATTTATCAAAAAATTTATATTATTTTTTATAATAAATAATTATATATATTAAAATATTATTAAATTTAATTATTAATAAATTATTATTTAATATATTAAATTTAATATTATAAAAAATAATTTTAATATATAATTAAATTTAATAATATCTTAATACATTATTATATCGTCCATTTTCCTTATTTCACGTTGACTTTGGACCATTAGAAAGACGCGACTTTCAGGTAAAGTTTGGAGAAACAAGGGGGTTGCTGGATCTCCATTTAATGCTTGTCATGTCATTATTAATATATGGAAAGACTACCGTTGGAGAGCAAAGACACGAGCACATGTTATTGTCATGCCTTATCGCTCGCTTATTTTTCATCTCTCTCTTAAATAAAAAAAAAAAAATTATACTCCATTGTGAACTTCATGCATTATGCTAGAATCATGATATTTTCATATTCAAGAATGAACTAAAATATATATATTGCTTTCTAATTGACATAAGAACAATGTCATTTTATTTCTTTACTCCTTCAACCACAATTATTTACATATAAGTTAGGTCTAAATTTTCAATTTTACTTACATATAAAGTAGTTAATAGAAAAGTGAGAATAAAAAAAATAATGAGATTTATTCTCAATCTAAATATCCCAAAACCTCTCATAGGTGGGTTTAGAATTTTAAATTCTACGTAAATATAACAGGATATAAGTGAATAAATAAGAATAAGAAACTAAAATGAGACTTATTCTTAACTTAACTCTATCAAAAATCTAAATATTTATAATAGATTTTTTTTTATAAAAGTAGTGAAAAATTCATTGAAAATCTAAATTTCCAATGAAAATGTATGATTGGAATGTGCTCATTGGAATTTTTTTTAAATAATTTTTTATTGCGAAAAAGTTTTTAACATAAAATAAAGTGACTAAAAATTAATCCCTGGAAAAAAATATTTTAGTGTTACTTATTAATGTGAATAAGATATATAAATTTAAAATTAATAAATATTTCAAAACTATAATTTGAAATTAAGAAGACACATAGATATCAAATATATAAATTATATAAAATTATTAAAATTTAAATATAATATATCCAATAAAAAATAAAAATATATAAAAAAATCACTCCAAGTCCAACTAGTTAAAATTATTATACTGAATATCCTCATTATCTATACCAACTTAGGTTGAAAGAATCTAAGGGTGGGAAAGGCCTTCCGAAAATCTACTAAATGCATGTTATGTGTACATTAATGGTAAGTACACTAGTGGAGGCGATAGCATGTATTGGTAATACCTATATAGAGGTAACTCAGGTTATTGTTATGTTTAAGTAATTGACATTTCAATCACCTCCTTCCTAAGCAAGGTGACCTCCTTCATCAAGTGACCACATGAATGTATTTAGAGTGTGCTGAAGCAATAAAAAGTCATTCCTATAGTAAGTACTTATGACCCTAATCTATAAGCCTGACCTTTCTTTAAACCTCCAACTATCTCCATCCATAAGTTATGATCAAAAGGGCTAGTTGTCTCCCCAATGGATAATCCCTTTTATATATTCCCTCCTACATTTTAACTTGAGTAAGCACCTTCTTCTTCTTCTGCATATAGTAAACATTTAATTAATTACTCGAAATTGAAAAAAAGTTAAATAAAATGTCAATTTATTTACATAAAATTATGTACCTCTAAGGCACCTACAACTAATCATTCTTCATGAGATAGGTGCAATAGAACAGCCCTTCCATAAGAGGCTCCTCCTTAATCTCTGCAATCCATGTGCATAAGAATGAAAAAGTTAATGCAATTATTACTTAAAACTATCTATATTGACCATAAATAAAAGTTAAGGATAAGTTATACATACCATGCAAAGTCAATGCTCCACCACTAGAATAGAACCTTTATTATGTAAGGACAACCCCTACCCTGCAACATCTAAAGCCCTATTTTTTTTTATTTTATAAAGATTTTTAGGCAAACTTTAGGTCCTTCTAATATTTGCAAAGCTCCTTTTATCTTGCATCCCCAATCCAATCAAACTAAGCTGTTCTTTTCTTTCTCACTTCATTCATAATATCCTTAAATTTTGTGAAACCTTTATAATTGAATTTTTTCCACATATGTTACTTATAAGTTAGGTTACATGTGCAATACTTTTGCAATTTCAAGAAAAAATATTATAATAGTTAGCTAAGGAGAAAAAATATTATAACAAATTAACTAAAAATGATTAAAAAAAAGCTAATATGTAACTTGAACTCATCAAAAAACATTTTTTGCTAGGGCTATAGAATGGCCAACAAGGTAGGCTATATGCCATTGTACTTACTCTTTATAATGTGAGCAAGCAATTTTGTTACTTTCTTCTTTAAAGTTTTAGAGTTTTATATTCAAAGGGAAATAATTAATTAATTTTAGTGGTGATAATTTAAATAAAAATTTTGCATGAAACAAATAAATTCCAATAAGGCAAGTATGAATGGGGCATTGAGGAATAAAGAGTTAATTAATTAAATGAAACTTTTAGGTAAGTGAAAACAAATCATTTTAAAAACATTTAAAATGAAAAAGTTAAAAAATTTAATTGAGAAAAAATATCAAATAAAATAATTAGATATTATAAATTATTAGAAATAAATAGATAAGTATAGAAGATATTTATTATAAAATAATGACAAAACCCTACCCCTTTATAAGTCAAACTTCAGTCCAACTTTCCTTATTTTTCTTCTCATTGCCAAATCTTAATTCCTTTCTTTTTCTTTTTCTTTTTCTTTTTCTTCTTCTTCTTCTTCTTCATCGTCTTCCTTTTCAAGTTTTTTCTTCAGTCAAGCCAAATGATAGCAAATCTTTATCAAATCCTTCATGCAAATAAAGAAAGGCCTCCATAATGACTAAATTCTTTATTATTTTCTTTGAATTTCAAGAGATTTAAGTGTTTAACCTAAAAAAGGGAGAAGATGAACCCTAACTTAGAATTCTTGAAATTTTGGTTAATTACAGTTGAATGACAACAAATTAAACCTTTCAAATTCTCTTTCATACTCAGTAAGTAACATTCTAACCTTTGTTTAAGAATTAAAATAGTATTTTTTTAAGTTATGGGTTTTATAATGTTTATGATGAATATGATTAATTGTGCTAATTAATTTGTGTTTAATGATTAAGAATGGTTTAAATAAAGTTTTTAACATGTATTTATGTTTTGGTGAGGAATGATAGAGTAATAAATGTATTGGAACAATTTTTCAAGCTAGAAAATCTGTAAAAACCTATAATGTATTTGAATACATAGTCAACTATAAAAGCAGAGTTAGCCTTTAAAATCTTGTAATCATCTACAAATCAATTATTAAATAGGACCTTGCTTTTTAGAGGTTGTAGTTATTTATGACCCAAATGTTGAAGGTTCATAATCAACTACTTGGCACCTAACTTCTAACCAAGGTCTCTTCATAGTCAACTACATAGTTAACTGTGCACTTATTTTTTGGGTTACATAACTGACTACGTAGTCAACTAGTCATAGTGAATTTCAATGAATTGTGTTGTGAGAGAAGACTTGAATATGTGAGAAGGAACTTGAATAGGAAGAGCTATATGTTAATGTTTATTATATATATGATGAATGATGATGAAAATGAAATGTGTGATCATACAATGAAGTATGGAATGATTGTGAATTGAGACATGTGTACTTGATAAATGAAAATGCGTTAAGGTCATGAGAAATATGATGGGGGCATTATGACAATGTGATGATTTGTTTGATAATTAAATAGTATTAAGAAATCATGTGAGACTATCTTCACTATAATAAAAAAGTGTCAAAAGTTCATAAAATTGTCTTCAATATACCTAAACTGTGATAGGAGTGGTATGATACATGTAATAATCAAATATCAGATTTAGTAACAACTAATGAAGGATAAGCATAAGTAAGAGCTATAAGGATATGATTGTATAGGATAAGAATGACAAAAAGTCATAAAGAAATTTACTCACTTTCCTTATTTTATTATTATTATACATCATGAAATGTGATTATGTTATGAATACATGCACAAACATGACATGAGTATGACTCGAAAATATAATACAATAACATGACATAAATATGACATAAGTTATGTGGGTTCGAGTCATAAATAGGTTAACTTGTATGATTCGAATAAATTTTATATCAAGTTCAAGTCAACTCACATAATCTATCTTAATCTATTTAAGTTGCATGAGTTATTAATTGGGTCAACCTAACTCATATAACTTGTAATCATAAATTATATAACATATAAAATTATTAATTATTAATTATATAAAATAAATTTTTTAAAAATTTAAATTAAACATGTTTAAAGGAACAAATAAAATGTTTAGTTTTAAAGTAAAACTTTAAAAATAAAAAGTTTGAAAGTGAAAAGTGAAGAAAAATTAAAAGTTTAAAAATTAAATATATGGACAAACTAAAATGAAAAGTCCTAGTTTCTAGGAGATTAAAACAAATAGCCTAAATTAAAATACCTAAACCTAAATACAAAGAAGAAAATAGAATAAAAGTAATAGAAAGAAAGAAAGAAAATCCTAAATCCTAATATACTAACTCGTCTCTTACATCTATCAACGACAATGATAAAATAGTAACAATGATAGCAACACAACTCTTTCTTTACTCTAATGGGTTCCTTTTTTTTATTAAGTGGTAAATTCTTATTAAAATTTGATTATATATATAGAATATATTTTCAAACTTTATTAGATGAAAGAGCTTAAATAAACTAGTAAAGGAGATAAATGAAAGAAAAATAAAAGAAGATTTTCACTAAATAATAGATCAAAACTAACGTTCAACAATTTTTTTTAAATTGATTCTTGCTCAAGTAAGATAAAATGTAACTTTTTTAATATTTAAAGTTTATTAAATAAATAAAAATAAAAAACTAAAATAAACAAGTTGATAAATGGGTTTGGGTTAAATAGGTCATGCTACAACCTATATAAGCATATTATAAATATTTCAAACTAGTAGGTCATGTTATGTTAATCTGTAATTAAATTGATCATGTTATATCAACCCATATTAACTCGTAATTAATTATTTATTATTTTTTATAAAAAATATTTTTAATTATTAATAAAATATTATTTTAAAATTTTATTATTATTTTATTAAATTAATATTTTATATCTTTATTATGTATATCTATTTATAATTAAAATATTATTTATTTTTTAAATAAAATTATTAAAAAATTAAATTTTTAAATGGATTGACGTGCCAACTCAAACCCAAATAAACATGTTGGATTCGTATCGGATTATCATGTCATATCAGAAATTGTCACCCCTACTTTCACGCGAATTTTGTGATGAATTCTATGCATGGAATATGTCTTAATTATGTTAAAAATAGAGAAAGTTATTCCTAATAGCAAATGGAATCCTAAATCAACTATAATCCTTGATAAATCCTTCTGGCTGATTTTCTATCTTAATTTGAAGGCTAATTATAACTTGAATTCATATATGTAATTAAGTTTTGCTTCTTCTAGAAAGTTGTCGTTCTTGCTGATGTGATTCCATCAGAACTGGCCTTGTATAAAATAAAGATATAGAACTCAATTTATGGCTTGAAAATTGAGAGAAATGTAACTTCTTAATTTATTATCTCTCTCAAATCGGCCATAATTTTAACTTAGGCCATTCATAAAAGTTGTAAACATGGATTTGGACTTTTTAATGGGTTTGGATTTGAATCAATTGAATGTTTGTAACTATAGACGTCATGAAAATACTGTGATTGGTTTGGTTCAGACAGTAACAAAGTTAGAATTCTGATCTAGTTACTCAATAAGTTTTCAAATAACCAAATATTCAAATCAGATTTGAAGTTCTTCATAACCATTGCTGGTCTTATTCTCAGCTTTCCTATGGAAAAATAATCGCTTTGAATAGAGTTTTAGAATTCTAGGTACAATCAAAAGTTTCAGACAACATCAAGGTTTCCATTTATGATCGAATCAAATTCTTTATATCCAAACTTATGATAAAATCACAAAGCAAAATATATATAACTTTATTATATACATAAACTTAATAGAAGAATAAATGTAAAAGTAAATAAACAAATATAATACTCGTTAGCAAGGCATCGTTCCCATAGCATAGGGCCTAATAAAGTCAGATAAAATGAACATCAAGGAAAGCTTTTTGATTTATATGATAAATAGTGAGAATAAAATGCCTATTTTGTGATTTAAGTTCAAGTCAAATTGATCACTTCTAGTTTCAGATAGTCAAAGCTGGTTTGAATCTGATGTACATTGCAAGAGTGTGTTCGTAAAAGTAACATTTCAAAAAATGAAAGTTAAAGAATTAAAGAAAGAAAAAATTAAACTATATGAGTACAGCTTGGGTGTGTACTTGAACATTTTGAAATTGTTTTAGGATTTTTTTTTTCACAAAAGCTTTAATTTGCATGTAAAATTTTACAATATTTCACAAAATATTACATGTAATAAGTAAATAAAATATTAAAAACTAATAAAAGTTGTTTCACAAGAATATTCCAATTTTTTATGAATTTTTATTAATAAATTATAAAAAAATATATGAAACTTTTCACAAGAATACGGATTCATACGAATTTTTAAGTTACTACCAAATGATAACCTTTGAATGAAGAGAGGGGCATAATCTTGATAAGTATTCTTCTTTCGTCTTTCTTTCCAATACTCTAAGTCATATTTTGTTTTTATTTGACATTTCTTTTTAAAAAATTGTAACAAATATTTTAATTATTTTTAAGGATGGTATCCTATACTTGAATTATCATATTACTAAAAAATTTATCATATAAGAAGTTAATCTTGGAGTTCCAACCTTAGTTATGGATGCAGATTTTAAATGGATTTTGCAATTACAATCAAATAAAAGAAAGGTAAATTGTCAATGTAAGATACCATCTTAACTTCTTCATTCGGTTTGTATTGTTGTGACATTTGGAGAACCTCATACAAATCTAAGTTCCTTATTCTTTCTTGTCATGTTTATTTAAAATTCAATCTAAACTCAATAAGCCTGTAATGTTAATTTATGTTTTAAATACTTGTTTCTTGCATTTTGTATGGTGATGCTACTTAATTAGAGATTTCATTTTGTATCGAGCCTAGTTTAGTTATAGATTGGTTTGATTTGGCTTTCCATTGTGCAAATAATTAAGATTAACTTGTGATAAACCCAATTCTTAAACTTTGAATCATTGCTATCTCTTTTGAAGAATAGTTGGATTGTTATCACCTTAGTCATTTTAATGTTGATATTGCTATCCATTGGGATTTTGCTTTAGATCTAAGCATTCCAATTAATTCAATGATATCTATTTAATACCAAGTTTATTTATGCTTGATTGAAACTGATTTAGGTGTTCAAATAAAGGAGCTTTTTGGCTTTCATTTATATCACTTATTGAGTCCGTTAGCTTTTATTTTTGTGAAAAAATATTGAAAATGGAATATCTTAAAATTAAAAGATTTCCTTATCATTTAAATAAGTTCAAGAGAGAGATAAAGTAAATGAAGCATGTCCAACTGGTTTTATTACATTCCTTAAAATAAATACACTGATGATTAAAAAGTTTGGTTGTAACCACAAACATGAAAATGATTGTGTAATGGTTATAAGAATAATACAAATAATCACATTATTTCTCAATACCTAAAGTGAGAGAATATAAAGAGAAAGACCAATGTAATAAGAATTCAAAAGACTTTGAAAATATATGTTAATGATATGGAATGAAAAGTTTTTAGTTACATATCTATTGTACATTCAAATAGAAAAAAATTAAGGCAAATATTGCTTATGATAATGATGTCATCAATTATAATCTTCATAATGTAATGCTCTAAATTCGACTAATTCCTTTAAATATTTAATCATTTTTATGTCAATACAATATCCATTAGTAGAAAGTTGATTGAAGGCTCTAAAAAGGTTAATGTTATTTTATTAGAAAGAATGTAAAAAGTTATTAAAGTTATGTTATTTTCAATTAAGTCTCAGAGAAACTTAATTATAAACCTTAGAGACATATAGTAAAATAGATATTACATGAAGACAATAAGATATTAAATATTATTATAAAAGTCTTAAAGAAACTTAATTATAAGTTTTAAAGATATACAGTGGACTAAATACTATATAGAGACAATAAGATATTGAATATTATTATAATATAATGCTTATTTCAAGTAAAAAAATGTATTTAAAAAAGTTGTTTAATTTTTTTATATGTATTATAAATATATAAAGCTGATTGAAAGAAAGATGAATTAAAGGTTCACTGAGTAAAATGTTTTTACTATTTGACATGGGCAAAATATTTTCACTATTTGACATAATTGGATGGGCTATCTTAGATCAATGATGAAACAAAAATTAATTGAAAATTGATAAAATTATTTATTGAAAAATAAGAAAATTCTTTAATCTAATAAAATTTCATGTGCCACTTATGAAAGGCAATTTAATTATAAGGTTATCATCTATTAAAGTTAGGAGTGAATTCCTAGTATTTTTAGAATGAATACAAAGTAACATACGTTAATCTGTTTATCCACTATGTGGACTATATGAATATTTTATACTTTTAGTTAGTTCTTTAACAAGTTAGTCACACACATATATATATATATTTTTGATTGAGAACCTAAAGTTTATGAAAGTACTTGCTAAAATAACTTAACTTTAAGCACAATTTCTTAATTATGCAATTAATATAATATGTCTTGATAATATTATTGAATTTATAGTTAAAGTCTTTATTTATTATTATATATTAATTTAAATAATCATTGAACATTCTAAAGTATGTCTATATATGAAATGATTCAGTTATAATATTTTTAATATCCTAAATTATTAGCTATATCTTTGTTTAAGAAAACAAGACTCTCAATATATCTTGAGGGATACAAAATTTTACATGTTATAATACTTATATGCATCAAGTAAAAAAGTTATAATTCTCATTTATAATAAGCTTATGTCAATAGCTTAAAAGTTTTGTATAAGAAAAATTTTTTTATTGTGCAATATATTCCACCATAATGCATATAAATGATCTTAGGAAATGATAAAAAAAATATAAATTCATATGTGAAATTATAATCCTAAAATCAAGGGAGAAAATATACAATTATAGAAATAATTTAATATTCAATTATCTCAATTCTCATACAAAGCAATATGAACTAAAAGTTTATAAGATGATTGATTTATAAAGTATATCAAAATTGTTAAATATATTACTAATAAGAAAAGAATAAATGAATATTATATTTTAGTTACGAATGTTCTTATTTAGATTTGTGTCCAAGGAGGGCAATCTGTTATTAATAATAATTAAGTCTAGTTTATGCCTTAGCATGATAAGTCTATTTGTTCCAAATACAAATAACCTCAAAATAAAAAAAGGATCTCAATTTGGAAGAAGTTTAGATACTTGAAATTTATAAAAATAAAAAGATCTCAATTTATTTATCTACAATAAGAAAGATGAAACAAAAAAAATAATTGTTAACAACATTTATCATTATGTATAATGTAGAACTCAAAATTATAAAAAATAGTGATTAATGAGAATATTAAATTTATAAAATAATGATGTATGATTATTAGTCAAAAGAAAAGAAAAAAGACATAATTTAAATAGAAATATAAAGTTTAAATTCATTTACAAGGTGAGGAAATACTTAAAAAATGCTAAGCCAATAAAACACCCCAAAGATGTGAAATTAATAAGGTGCTAACATATAATTGTGTCAAAAAAAAAAAGGAAAATTTAAGTTGTAAAAAGAAAGTATGAGTTATACATAGTGGTTTTAATAAAGATTGTCATTGATTATAAGAAATACTTATTTGCATGTAAAAGGTACAATTTTCTAACAATATATCTAAATTTTACATATAATAATTGACAATGATATTATAAGAAAATCCTAGAATGATTTTAGATGCATGAAGCATGTAATTTAAATTATTAAGAAATATATTCAATTAAATTACAAAAAATTTTATATGAATTAAAGCAATCCAAATGAATGTAGTACAATTATCTTATGGTTTGTTTGGGATACAACTTTTTTGAATTGATTTCATTTCATTTTACTAGAAATAATTTTAATTCATTTACAAATAAATTCTATTATTTGAAAACTTTGCCAAATAATGATTTTAATTTATTTGCAAATAAATTATTTTATTTAGAATGTATTAAAAAATGCATGAAATTTAATTAAAAAATAAATTTTAACAATATCATGGTAAATATAATATTAGAAAGAAGGTAAATATTTCATATAATATATGTTTTAGGTCAAATAAAATGAATTCTAGTGAATTTTAATTAAATTTGATGGATTTCATAATAATACATATGTAATTTAAAAAGAATTATAAATAAAATATAATGGAATGAATCTAAATTTGAATTTACTATAATTATTGTATATGTTAATATTATTGAAACTTATAAAAAAACTTTTAAAGACAATAGAGTATTTGGAAAAAAAAGGGAGTTTGAAATGAAATATTTTAAAAAATTAAGTGTTATCTTAACTTGCAAATAAAAAATTTATATGGTAAAATATTTGTTCACCAATTAAAATGGAAATATCCTAATATTTTTACATGGATAAATTATGTCCATTAAGTATTCCAATAATTAATCAATCACTTAGTACAAATAAAGATCAATTTCAAACTCCAAAGAATAATGAAAAATTTCTTAGTCTTGAGATACCATATGTTACATCCTCCTTAGAATTTTCATTAATTTATAATTTCTTTATGATGTTGTAAGAAGAGTAATTAAGAGATATAAGCATGCAAATTTTTTTCTTGAAACAAAAGTTCTATGTCGAATGAATGAATTCCAATAAAGATGCATTAAGGAAAAAAGTACTAATTAAATTTGGAGTACTAAATAAAACTCATAAACAAATGAGAAATAAATTATTTGATTAAGCTTAGCATAAAGAATTTGAAAAGTTTAGTTAAGAAATAGTGTATAAAATAGAAGAATTAAATGTTAAAAGTGATTATAGGTGAGTATGCAAGTATGAGGGAATTTTCAGGCAAAAGGATAAAAATACCCCTACCTTTTTAAAACCTAATTTCAGCCTATTCTCCCATTTTCACCACAAAATGCTGATGTCCCTCCTTTTTTTAACTATTTTTCCTCTTCTTTTCATCTTTCAAATCAAGTAATTGAAAAGTAAATCTTCATCCATTTTTTCACATAATCAATGTAAGAATATTAAAATCTTTTTCTACACTATTTTTTTTTTTATTTTCCTCATGGATTTAGGGAAATCCAAGTGTTTAGCTCAAAAAGGGAATATGAACTCTAACCCACATTTTTCATGATTTTGATCTAGCTTTATTTTCAAAAAATTTGAGCGTTTTACTTAGTTGATAAAAAGTTTTACGTCTTTTTTATAATTATGTTCAAAATGGTCGAAATTATGTTAAATAAATATGTTTGACTTGATTTGATGATGGAGTTAATATATATATATATATATATATATATATATATATATATAGCATTTTAATAGTGCATTTATAATGGGGTCTAGTTTGCTAGTGAATTAAAAGTTGTAGGGTAGCATTTAAAATGAAAGAACAATAAAATTCTTTTAGAAACTCACAAAGTGTTCTTATGTGAAGCACTTCTTAAACCTAAAATGCAATAGCTTTGGAAGCAATTTTTTTCTTCCAAAATGTTGCTAGAAGGCCCAAAGTAATTCATGAAGCAAATTATTTCTTCCAAAATATTATTGGAAGGTGTAGAATCATTCCTAAAGAGACTCTATTAGCCTTGTTTCACAATTTAATAATAGAATTAACTAAAGTTTCTTATTTAATGGTTATTTACTAATGGAACTAATACATAAACATTGTTAAAGCTATTTTGTCCCTTCTAACATATATATATGACTAATATGTTTTGAAACGCATAAGAATTAGATGTGCATCAAATAATTGAAGCATTATATTATTTAAGGCTATGCAAGGAGGTATGTAAGGTTCTAATGTATAAAATAAGTTATGGATAAAGTTGTTATGTTATTTAAAAAACAAATTGAATGGAGGGACCATGTAAAAAAGCATGGTAATGTCATGGCAACATGATATTTGATTTATGTGAGTTTAAGTACCTAAATAATAATGAATGAGCATATTATATTAGAAATGCAATATGCTACACATGTATCTTGTGAATGAGAATGTATTAAATAAGTTTAGTGTGTAACATGAAAGAAGAAATTTGACAAGGTGGTGTAACAGTGTTATGAACTCTTGAATAATGTAATGGTGTTGAAAACCGCACAAGGCTATCTTCGCTAAAAGGTAATATAATGGTGTTAGAAGTTCACATAGGACTTTTTTCACCAAAAGTTAATGAAATAGTGTTAGAAGGATACATGAAACTATCTCCACTAAATAACCATAGCATTAGAAGTCTATGAGGCTACCTTAACTATATTGTTACGTGTATGACATAAAGAAATTGCGGTATGATGAATATATATGTTTAAGTGATGATATGGACCAGAGTGATTGCTTATAAATGAATGGATGATTACTAGTGGAAGCTATATTGCAGCAAGTATAATTATATGTTTAAGTTTACAACAGGGGAAATTTGGTCAGTAAGTTTATTATTATTGTTTATATTTATTTGTGCTAAAATATTTACTTACTAAGTCCTAAACTTACCCCTTTATATGTTTTTCTTTATAAATACTCAAGTTAACTTACCACTATTGTCTCGGAGTTAGGTTCTCAAAAGACCATTCGATATAGTTTAGGCAATAATAGGTATTTTGTTATAGATATTTTGAAACCTTCATTTGTATAGGGTAAAAGAAGGATAGAAGGATATAACTTGGATCTTTTAGAGCTAGTTAGACTAACTTATCTTCAAGTTAATGGGTTTTAAGTAGGTCTAATTCCATTTGTAACTAAATTATATTTTGCTAAATGAAAATATCTTCTTTTCTTATATTTACATGGAAACTTTTCTTAAATCCTTGTGCATACTTTATTTATGTTAGAATGGATTGTAGATTAGGCAAGTGGAAGCTAAGTAATGAGTTCCAAATAGGTTACAACTAAGATTTGGTCATGATACCATATTAGTGTAATTGATGCATTGGTGTAATTTGCTAATAATACATGTTCTAATATAACTTTTTAATAAATTTATTAGAAAAATATAGTTCTTTTCCAACTAAAAAATATTGAAATAAAATTATACATACATTTTGTTATCTTTATAAATAATGGTAAGAGATTATTTTATTTGTATGAATTTTAAGTCATAACTATTTAGTTATGTGAATGCAAAATTTTAATTAACATAAAATTTGATCTTATATTACTATTTATAATGTCACATCTATCAATATTTCTGTAAGATAAATTGTAATTGCAATTTTTTCAATATGTATGTAACAAGTGAAGAATTAATTCTCTTATCAAATCCTGTAGATATGTGCCATGAATTTCAAGGAAGAAATTTTAAAAGTTTTATATGAAGGTAATGCCATGTGCAAATTTCAATTGGAGGAAAATACATTAAAAGAGATGAAATAAATTATATCTCATCAAAGCTTTTTTTCATGCTAAAAAAATAATTGTGATCATTTTTTTATCATGATAGCAAATTTGTTCAAATGGTCCTTAATAGAACTACTAGTAAAGATATCAACTTAAAATTTTTCCGTGATATTTTTAATAAAGAGAATTTAATTCATGATGTACTAATTTTCCCTTGATCAATATTTTTTCATTAGATTTTCCTAATAAATTTTTTGATAAGGTAGATTACTCATTGAAAGAATAATTTTCTTTTTTTTTTTCCTTCACTAATTTTTTTTCATTAAGTTTTTCCTAGTAGAAGTTTTAATGAAACATATTCTTTATAAAATAGATATTTAAGGGGGAGTGTTATGAATAATTATAATTAAATATAGATATCTATAATTTACATAGATATTTTATCCTCCTTTTATGTTCAATTACTAGGTTTTAATTTTTTTTATGAGCCAAATCAATGATATATATGCATATAAATACGGGATTATAAAAATCATTTTATGTATAATTTCCTTCATTTTTTTCATATATTTCTTTAGTTAATTAATTTTTTTATTATGGAGCATTTTTCATAATGTTCTTTATTAAGTAAAGCATTACTAACATTCTTATCTCAACTTATCATTATTTATCATCATCGTCCCCCACCATCTAGCACTATTAACCATTGTTTACCTTACCTATTGTATTTGATCATAGTCAACCACTGCCTATTGGTGTTGACACTATTTACTACAACAATATCAACCTATTAAGATAACACCTATATGAATGATATTTTTTCAATCATCGATATATACCATATATATATACATGATGGGTAGCTCTAGCACCAATTTTTTTTCTAAGAACTCTATACTAATAACTATCTCATTAGTGTAGAGTAAATTTTTTTTTTTAAAAAAGTGACCTCTTATTAATTAAAACATCATTGATGTAGTTCATCTTTTTTAGAAAAAAAATAAGAAAACTATATATTTTGATGACATTGTCATCAATATAGGGTTTGCAAATAACCAAATAAATCGGATTGCTTACTAATGTGTCAAAATAGCATATATTGACAACTTTGTCATTGTAACAAGGTTGCCTAGGAAAATGGATCGCCATAAGTTGTTGTTGCTATATCCTATTCAAAAGACATTGTCATTACTATAATGTTTCCTACAAAATGGAAAAGTGTTAAAGATCATATACATTGATAATTGAGTTTTACATATACTAACGATATTCTCATCACAATATAGTTACCAAGAAAATAAGAAGACATAAGTGGCCATTTAAATTTTCTCTTTCATTATTATCCTTCTATTACTCTATCTCATATTTTGTTACATTGATTTTGTAAGAAGTAAAGATTGCATTGTTGTAGCTTTCTTGACATTATCTTTTCTTTATTTTCGTTATTATTCTTCTTAGAGATAAGCTTAAATTTGATCATATAGTTCTCATTCTTTATTTGCTTTACATATATTTGGTTGATTTTTCATTGGAATATTTTGTTGATTTGGGAAATTTTATTAGTTTACTATTGCTATATTAGTTCCAAAAATTTTATTACTTCCCTACCACAGAAAAATTTATTGAGGTTGTGTATTTATTGTTGAATTACTATATTTGCTAAAGTTAATGGCCAATCTTTTGTTGAAGTTACACTGTTTTGGCGTACTGTGAATTTAGTTTTAGCTCACCTTTTCATTTTTACTTATTGTCAATTTGCTTACTTGTTCACGTATATATTGGTCTCCAAGTTTTTTCTATTTACATTATAGAAAATAACTTTTTTCTTGATGATTTCTATTAGTCTTTTCTTTTTTAATTGTAATTTTTTTATAAAATTTGTAATTTGTTAAATGAAATTTATAATTTTTTAATTAAAACTTATTTGTAATTAAAGTATGGTATTGTAAATTTTTTACTTCAAACTTTGAAACATAAACAATTATACTTAAAACATAAAAATTGAAGAAATCTTGAAAATTGTAAATAATGGGAAAAATTGATAAATCTAAACTTTATAAAAAACTTATAAAATCATAAAATTAAAACTAAGAAAATTGTAAAATGGGAAGACATAATTTTACAAAAAAATTATAAAATTGAAATCATGAAAATTGTAAATAATGGAAAAACATAATTTGGTGGGTTTTCTCACTTTTAGTATAATGGGAGAAAGGTTCCGTTCCTCATTGTCTATATATATATATATATATATATATATATATATATATATATATATATATATATATATATATATATATATATATATATTTGAGATGTCTAGCAAGAAGAAGGAAAAGAATTAAATAGAGAAAATATAGATATCAATGATAACTCATTATTTCAATGAATAATTTCTTCGAACAAGAGAAGTTTATGTAAACACTTACTCAAAATCTTAAGGAAGAATATACCTTATCACAATTTGCATCCAAGAAGAATTAATTAGAAATTGAAAAATTGAATTATAAGATTATGAAATATAAAATTTTTTTAAATTAGATCATAAGTAATGAGATTATAATAATATAAATAAGGGAAAATATTAGATAATTAAAATTTTAGCATAAATTAGGAAAATAAAATATTTATTAATAGATATTTAGAGTAAATTCTAGTTAAAGTAGTGAATAAGATGAAATTATTATGAGTCAATTTCATGCAAAATATTTATTTCAAATTTAATTTGTATGATTTGCTAATATTTGTACAGAATCTAACCAGGCATCAAAGACACCTCCCAACAAATGTGTGGGGTTTAGAATTTGCTCGTGGTTACAGAGAAGTTAGCAATGCTATCAAGAGAAAAATGTCATGCAAAAATATTATTAACAAAGATAATATCTAAAGACTTTTATATACCCATAACATAAATAGCCAAGAAACTTATTATGGGTTTTACAACTCTGAATAAAAAGTGCAAATAATTGGGTATTTAGATGTAGCTATACAATGGAGGAAATAAATTATAATAGTGATTATCTTCATGATATCCTCAAGCAATTTCTTACTTTTATGTCTGTTGTAGCCAATTTTATTATTAAGGATATTATCAATTAATCTTCTAAAAAATACCTATTTTCTTTGACTATTGGTACTTTCTAAATTTATTGAGGATTCAATACATAAAGCCTTTCAAAGGGTTTAAGGTTTAAAAGCCTATCTACTCTAGTAACATATACCTCTTTCTTAGTTTGACATAAGAAATCCTTCAAAGAATTTAAGGTGTAAGATTTATTATTGTATAGAATTTTATTAATGAATACAATATTGTATATCATTTGTCATTTTACTTTATATATTTTATTTTTTTATTTCATTTATTATCATAATTAAATTAACAATATTAATTAATACAAATATTTGATAATAATGTTTACTATTAATATAGTTAAAACAAGAATATAATTAACTATTGTAAAAATTTGAACATTTACAAAAAAAATTAAACAATTACAAAAAAAAAATGTTAGTCCATTAACCCTATTTCAATGACAATATCATTAGTATAGAGTGCATTGACCTTATAACTGCAACAAATTTGCAATGATGTTTTTCTCACAACAATATCATCATTGTGTACCTGTATAGCAACTTCTCTATCTATATCAATGACAATTTTATCAGTATAAAATATTTTTCTTATAGTGCACTACCCACACCCACTATCATAATCATCGTCTATCATTACTTACATTTATTATCGATTATTACTTATCATTATTCACAATAACCTCACCATTCATCATGATTGACTATTGCTTACTAAAATTGATTGGTCCCACTTTTGCCATTAACCTTTCAAATTATTATGAAGATATTTTTCTAATGTAACAATATTTTAAAAATATATAAATTAATTAAAATATAATATCAGACATAATAATATAACATTTCTAGAAATTTCATTATTCTTATGAATGACATTTTATGAAAATGTTAAGATTTTTTAAAATATATAATTTTGTCAACCTGACCTACAAGTAGTATATTACACCAGAAAGAAGATATGCAATTCATTACTTCACAGATAACACTTCTCATAACCTAGGAATTGCACAGAGATGAAGGCCTTTGTCAATATGCAATGTAAACATGGTCTTGTAGGTAACATTTTCTGCTTCATTCGCCGGTTTAAATCGGAAGAAACGAAGAAGCGTCATTGATATTATTTTCATCTGTCTGTAGGCAAAGTTTTTCCCTAAGCACATGCGAGGACCAGCCTGAAATCATATCAAAACCAAAATTCAAGACTATGTAGGTAGAGAAAATATACAACCAGTGTCTTGTACGAATTTACTGCTAGCTATAGAAAAATTATAAGCATGAAAATATTTATATAACATACATATATATAGTAAATTGCCAAGACTTTGAGTTTGGTCCAAATTCATTTTATCATAATGTGGTTTAAAAAAGCTTTAATGTTTCTTATAGAATAGAATAAATCGAACAATTAGTCACTTATCTGTAAAGACATTAAGTATTATGTGTCCAAATTTCATAACTTCATTAATAATCCTTTATTTTACTTTTGTTAGAATTATGTGTCCATCATTTTATTTGTAACGCTAAAATATATATAAAAAAATATAATTGAAAAGTTAACATGTATTTAATAATTTAATGGCGTAGCCAAAACTTTTCATTCAAGAGGGATAAATATTAAAATTTTATAAAATATATATAATTTTAAATTTATGAGAGATTAATATAAAATTATTATATATAAAAAGTGAAGATATCAAAATTTTTTAGGGTCGGGACCCTGACTTGCTCTCCCTTCCGGCCTTTGGCCTTGAGTTTAACGATATACATCATTATTTTCCATCTATTTTAACATTACAAAAGAAGAGATAACAAATAATTATAATAAAGTAAAAATAAGAAACTATTAACATTAATTATAAAATTTGGTGGGCACATTAGTTAACATCTTCATAAAAAATGGGTGTTATCAAATAATTTTTTATGTGCATTTTTTTTTCTCTTCTATACAATAACTGAAATGTGATCTACATGTCACTTATTTTGAAATCATATATTAACATTTTTTATATCTTATCATAATGAAATGAAGTATTTTGAAATCATATATATAACACTTTTTAAATGTTATCCTAATAAAAATGAAGTTGAGCAAAATAAGAGGAGGTTTTTTAAAATTTACTGAAGAAAAATTATAAGAAATAGGAAAACAACGATAGTACTAACATGGAAAGCCGCAAGTTTGAAAGGAGATTGGGGTTGAAAATTGCCATTATTGATCCATCTTTCTGGTTTAAATTCCTCAGCATCATCTCCCCATATGTAGGGCATCCTTCTCATAGCATAGGACATGTAGTAGACTTCTTCACCTTTTTTCACCGTATAACCATCAGGAAGGATGTCATCTTCTCCTGCCGCCTTCCCAGTCTTCATTCATACAAAAGAAATATAAATTAGTATATACAATTAGATGTGATTTTTTCCCTAAGGACGGGATCTCGATAGTGCGAGCTGTCGACAGCAATGCATCTTACCCTCTGATTTTTTAAAATAAATCATTTCCTTCCTCTTTTTTCTCTTTTTTCTTAGGTAAAGGTTGGAATGATTTTCGGCAAGAAATAAACATAGAATTTTGATTTATTTAAAATTATAGATTTCAATTAAAAAATAGTGAATTTCATGATAAAAATTATTTCTATCTCTTCAAAATGATTAAAAAAATAACAAAAGAAAAAAAAATCATAATTCAACTCCGAATTTTATGGATCTTATCATCATAATGGTTGGGCCCAAAAAAATTTAAGCTAAGAGGCATTGCTATCTGTAATACTATTTAAAAGATGTTAGTGAAATATTAAGTAAGGGTCATAACTCACCAAAGGAACTGAGGGATACAATCTCAGGGCTTCGGTGAAAGCAGCATGAAGATAGTGCATTTTCTCAAGAGCGGCATCTGTTATATTAGCCACAAACTCATCTGCTTTTACTTGACTTTTCTCACAACAGTTCACATTATCTTTCACTTCTTGTACAATTTTTTCCTGCACAAGAGGATTCTTGCACAGCATGTAGAAGAACCATGACAGTGTTCTTGCGCTTGTGTCCTGGCCTCCAATTACAATGTTCAGAATTGTATCTCTCATTGTGTTATCTGTTATGTTTTCTGGGTCCTTTTTGCTTTCCATCATTAGCCTTGAAAGTATATCTTCCTTTTCATTCTGTGAACAACCAAAATGTTTCAAAATTTCATCAATTTTGGTAGGATTATCAGTAGCAATCTCAAGAGGAAGAAACTTGATTTTAGAACAGGTTACACAAAAAATTTTAATTTGTATATGTGATTTAATTTAATTTGCCATGGCTTTTTTCAAGAAATTGGTATAAACCATTTGAATTTTCAATTTTCAATTAAAAAAGTGATAATGTGATAGAATTAAAACATAATTAAAGATCACATAATTATTAAAAAAAAAGTTACATGACTTTATATTTTAATTTTAATTAACTATTTAATATTAGATTTGATAATTACAATTCATTTTTCTCATTTCTTACATAAAAACACTTATCTTATTTAATGTATCTCTTTCCCTACACACACACATATATGAAGAAAATATAAAATACATATGGATTTTTCCTCCTTATATTTTAAAATTTTGAAAATCACTTCTTTAAACTTCACAAAACTTAATTAACACTCATTATTAGCTTAATTAATCATTTTATCAAATTGAATAATTTTTTTATGAAACATTTAACAACAATCATAATAATATAATACATTGATTTATTTTGTCATTTTTAATATATAATTTTGTAGTCTATTTTTTATTATTTGTTTAAAACTCTGTATGCCTAATTTAATTCATATTAATTATATAATATAAAAATTATTTGTGAAAAAATAATAACATAAACTAACATATTATAATATTATGATTTTTATTTAAAAATTATAAGTAAATTATTTAATTTAATGAAATGATAAATTAAGTTAACCATAAGTGTTATTTTTAAATTTTATATAATTTAAAAGAATAATTTTTAAATTTTCAAAATCAAACGAAATAAAATTCAACTACTTGGGTTATATATATATATATATATATATATATATATATATATATATATATGCTATTGCAGTCGCAATTTTTTTTTCCAAATGCTACTATCACGATTTCTTCATTGTTCCAACGCATATACAAGAAATTGTGCAAGTAGATTTTAAAGATATATGGTCATGTGAATTGGATCATAATAGTTTAAGAAAAATGGTGGATCCCAGTGTGGGAATTGGGTACATTTCACTCATAAATTTACACCATCCCATCCTTGGAACCGTATCCATATCACTCTTAAATATGTTTTATAATCTGTCATTTAAAATTCTGACTGCATTTGTACCTAAACACGGGACTTGCACGGAACCTTTGTTATTTCAATTAAACGAAATAATCATGCTATAAATTTTAAAATAATAATAAAATATTAAAGTAAATTTATCACTACTATTAATAATTTTAATTAATAAGTATATTTATTATGAAAATGAGAGAATAAATGAAGTTGCTTTAAATATTTTAAATTAATAATTTTTTATTTAAATTATTGAAATATCATTTATTATTTTATTGTTATTGGTAGAATTTTTTTTCCATTTAAATGAAAAAGTAAATGCTAATAATCTTGTGTATGTGTGTGTGTGGATATCGAGTGAGAGAAAATTTTTATGTAAAAAATGAGAAGAATGAATTATAACCATTAGATATATATTGCATTAATAGTTAAAATTAAAACACAATTAAAATTCACATAATCACTTAAAAAGATTAATCGATTATTTAAAAAATACACATAATTTTATACTTTAATCTTTAATTCTTCAGTATTGATGACTTCATATATGCAAAAGGAAGTTAATCACTGGACTCACAGAATCTGGCTGAGTTGCTAGACATTCCCTCTTAGTCTTAATGACTTGGTTGGCAAAATCTGCAAGTAACTTAACATTGTTCTTGATGGTGGCTTCAGAGCCAATGTTAAGAAACCTCTTGAGCTTCCAGAATGGATCAAAATAACGCCTATAAACCCAGGCACTTGAATCTTCAGAGGCCTTCAAGAATTCAACCCCTTCTTTGCTTGATCCTTCCAAGCAATTCAATTCCAATCCGAACCCAACTTTGAACATGATATCCATAGTACACCTCAACATGATTTCCTACAAATTGAACAAAAATTTTACTTGTATCTTTAGCCGTATATATATTACTCTTCTGAATTTTGCATTTGAGATAACCCTTTCGGTTAAATTTAAAATCCAACTCAACTATCGTTCTCATTTTTTTTTTAAGTAGAACATGGGTTGAAATTCACGAATATCGTAGCAATACGAAACAGGTATGTTTGAATGACAAACATTAGGTAAGGCTACCACAAAATATATAATATAAAATTTAAACACATTATTTATATCTGTAATTAAAATTAACGTTACAAAAAAATAATAACATTATAAAACATATCAATCATCATCAAATAAATATAATTCATAAACATACTAATAAATATAAATGTTAAAAATAAAGCAAAGACTACCTTTAATTAAATACTAAAAGTATTAATTTTGTAATTTATTAGGGAAATAGATTTTTTTTACTTTCATTCGTAAAAAGAAATATATATCTGGTCTTTCCTAATAAAGGTGTCGATTAAATTTCAATCTTTTATTAATCTTAAGACACTTTAAGACTTAACTTGCTTTTATTGAATTAACAAATATAGTGGTGTTTCATGGTTGATTTTAAACTTTAATAAAATAATTTGTCCCAAACATAAGCTTTAGAGGAATAAATAGTATTTTTCCCCCAAAACTAGACAGAAGAACAGAATTGAAAAGATTAATTCCCTCACCTGCACGTCAAAAATCATATCGCGATTGGAATATTCTGAAATAACCCTAACCAATTTGGCAGCATTTCTTCTGAAAACACAGCAACTGAAGTCTCTAACAACTCTGGTGGAAACCTCATTGCTTGTAAGCTTCCTCTTCTGCTTCCACCTCTCACCGTCAACTGCAAACACGCCCTCTCCAAAGAGTTCGGACACAACATCATTGTTGTACTTCCCTTTGCAATATTTATCAAACTTTGTTTTTGTTATGTGTTCGATAATTCGAGAATCTGTAGTGTAGAAATAGTTGTGACATCCCAGATTAAGAATCCGATAAGTTTTGTGAGTTTTTGCAATCTTGGTTTGGTAGTCGAAGATTTTATTGAAATGGAAGAGTTGGTTAAGTCCTGTGCCTTTCACGGTTGGGTAACTTGGGTCGAATATGGATCTGAGGATGGAGAGAAAGAGAAAGGAGAATAAGGCCGAGAAGAGGATGAGGAAGGAAAGAGATGTGAAAGTTAATGGAGCCGACAACGTTAACATGTCCATTTCTGTGTCTGTGTGTGTTTAAACGTTGGTGAAATGGATTATATATGCTTGCTTGCTTGCCTGCCTTCTGCTGGAGGGAAACGGAGAGAAACGCATGGGGCTTTTAGTCTATTTGGCAATGATCCTCATGAAAGTCAACTCATTGGGGATTCAAAGTTTTTTGTTTGTCTTACTTTTTTGGTTAACGTCAAGTTGTATGATAATGATGAGGGTGACATGACATTCACGATTCTTCTACGTAATCAAATATCCTTTTTATTACATAAAATGGCAAAGAGGGGTTCTCTCTCGGTCTTATTTAGGAAAGGACAAAAATTGAGAATTTATATAAATATTAAAGTATTTTAGCATAATCTAAGCCCGATTCAGCTGGTTAGGATTTTTTTTATGCCGTTTAAATAGGAATGCTTAAGCCCAGTTTGATTTTAAAACTTTAATGTATATGTTATAATTAAATTTTATAAACATACAATACATATTTATATTTATGTATCTATTATATTTAATATATAATAAAAAATATTATTAAAAAATTATCATATACATATATTAATTTTTATTATTAGAACTTATATCATATAATACATTTTAAATACGTAGTATAATAAAATATTTAATATATAAATATAAAACCAAATATAATCTAATTCAATCCAATTTATTTATAAAATAAGATTTAAAATTTTGTTCATACATAATTTGAAGACATAATTTTTTGAATCTAAACCTTATTTATTTTAGGCCAAGTTCGAGCCAAAAATCAGGCTGATCCACATTGGCTCATCCTTACCAAACAAAGTAGCAATGATATATTAAAACTACTAACAAAAATTTACTCAGAAATTATTCTTAAATTCAAGTGAATTTAAAGGCAATAATTTAACTAATTCCTAAGCGCCACAAGATCTCTAAGAAGAATTGATTAAGAGAAAATCACTATAATATTATTTACATATTAATATCAAGTTGAATCAATATGTGCCGGCACAAACATTAAATTACTACAAATTTTTTTTCTGCCCAAACGAAAAATAATTGCAGATTATACTTGGGTTTTTATTAAGAAAAATTCACTTTGATATACATTCTTGTAAGTTTTGTGAAAAGTTTTTACATAATTGTACAATTTTTAATTAAAAGTTCTAATTTTTATATATAAATTAATGAAAAAATCTTGAAAGATGTCTACTTTAAATAAAAAACTATATTTATTATACATAAAAATTTATTTTTACACAACTTTTATGAAAACTCTTAGAATCTTTAAAATATCGTGTAACTCGTCAAAAGCTGGTGATCTTGCTTGAAAAAACCCAAGGAAGCAGCAGTGCCGGAGCAGAGTAGGATTTTACCGCTGCCGTCATCTATACGAAATAACAATAATTATTTAATAATTATATAATTATATGATAATTATTTTTCGGTCATTCTATTTAAAAAAAATTATATAAAGCATGTATTATTTTTTATTATTGTTCAAATTTTTTATTATATATATTATTAACTTGAGTGTCAAAATTTTCTTTAAAAAAGTTTGGCCCTATCTCCCTTGCGATTTTGCAGATGCACAAAGGAGAGAAAGAATCTTCCACTACCGTATAATAATTCCTGCTTTCTAGCAGCCAGCTAGGGTTCTATTCAGGCAGAAAGGACCTTAGATTTGACTTCAAGATTTGTTTTCTCCACGTGCGAAACTTGAAGTCAAATTCTCAATAATTTCTGGTGATGCCTCCGAATTAGGCTGCTCTCTCTGACGTGATTGACAAGATAAAGTGGATATTCACGAATAAAAAAATTATAGGTTAAAAATTTAATAAATAATAAATAAAAATATTTTTTAATGTATAATTATTTTATTTTTTAATTTTTATTAATAATTATAATAATTTATTTTACCCTTTAAAATATATTTATACTTTAGAAGAAGTGAAATTTTAAAAATTTTTTAGCATCAAATCACTGTGCTGTAAATTAATGGGGAATAACTTGAATAATGCGTTGGATTCTAAAATCAATTTTTTTGTGTTAATTAAAAAAAAAATGTTTTGATAATCACAACCAATAATTATTTTTCTCTACTAATAATGCTGCCCTACTTCTATACTTATCTCTATTCTTTTAGATTTTTTTTATCCTTTTTATTTTTGAAGGGTCCTTAATTCCACTGAATACATTTACTAACGTGAATGAAAAAAGGATATTAGATATTTTTGTATATTAACGCATTTTTTTCTTTTTAGATGTTTATCTTTTATTGATTCTGCAAACACAACTAGAATACACTTGAGCTTTGGCTGTTTCGTAAGAAAATATTTTTTTTGGGTAAAATTTTATTTGCTCCTTACAAAAGTAAAAGGGTTTCCTGTCTTTACTTATGTAACTTATAATTAAAAAAATTAAGATAAATGATATTTTTTTACTATACTTTTAATATTTAATATTAAATAAATAAAATAATTAAAAATATATATTGACCCCCTAAGATTTAATGAAATGAAATCATACAAAACTCTTTAATTTGAAAACCTACTTAGACTTCTCTTCAAATATTAAAAATGTTATGCTTAAATTTAAAATTTTCATTTTGATTCAAAATTTATTTTAATCCTTATTTTTAGCAATTTTTTTCCTAATTAATAATTTGTATTAATTTAGTCCTTATAAAATTAAAAACTTTTAAATTTTAGTCCTTTCATACATGAGATAAAATATTAAATTATTGTATATAATGACTAAAATTTAAAATTTTTTAATCTTATAAGGATCAAATTAATACAAAATTTTTAATCAAGGACAAAATTGATAAAAATTCAATGTTACAAGGATTAAAATAAGCTTTTAGTCTATTTTTCATTGAGAAATGGTGAGAAAAAATGATCATATAATTCAAATCTATCAATATAAAATATTTCAAATATTTTTTAATAAAAAATAATTTTGGTTAAATTCAAACGTCTGATGAAATCATTAAATTTGATGTAGGTATAATGCTTTCGTAGCAATGTGAAATTAAATCAAAGCATATTTTTAATTACAAAATATTTAAAATATCTTATATTATTTAATTACAATTTACAATTATTTTTTAATCATTTTGTTGATGAAAAATTCAAATTGAAGTTTAAGTGTAAAAGTTTTTTATGTTTCAAGGACCATTTAATAAAGTAAAGGAAAAATTCACATAATTCATTTAAATTTTAGAGGAAATTAATGTATTTTCTCAATATTTTATTATTTTAATATTTTATAATTATAAATATGAATAAATAAAATTATTCTTATAGAAATGAAATCTTAATTTTATTTTTGGTGTGCCTCAAAATTCTACAGTCAGTCGTTTCTTCCTCTTATTGTCCAAAGCTTCCTTGATCCTCTATTTCTCGTCTGCTTACTCTACCCTTTCTCTCATTTTGAATTTGACAAGAGAATGCGTAGGTAAAATTTTTTAAGTATTTATTACAAAATTGGTTATTTAAATTATGATATATATTAATTATTTTATTGTAATTATAATATTAATAATCATTATAATAATTAAATTAAAATTATTAATAATTAATATATACTAATTAATATATATTGTAATTTGAATAAAAATTGTATAATATATACTTAAAAAATTTTATTTAAATTTTACTCCTTCCGATATTCCTCTTCATCTGATTTAAAACTACAAAAGTGTTTTTTCTTTTTTGGGTACAATACTAAAGTGTTTTAGGCTCTGTTTGGAAAGTATGTTTAAAAACAGTTTTCAGTTTTTAAAAATAAAAAAATAAAAGAATCCATTTGTTTAAATTTTTTTTATTTTTAAAAACTGTTTTACATGTTTTAAAAACAAGAATAACTTTAAGTTATTTTTATTTTTCTGTTTTTAAAATATACTTCATTAATAGTATTATTATAATTCAAGATTATTTTAAGAATAACTTATCAAACACTTTTTTTTTATTTTTAAAATTTATTTTTAAAACCTATTTTATAAAACTGTTTTAAAAATAAAAAACAGAAAACACAAACCTTACTAAAGAAACTACTGAGCTGTTTTCAATGGGAGGAGACAGAATGACCAGTCATCAAGTCAAGCTAGGGACCGAGGGTGGAGCATTTTTTAACGGGAGTCAAATTGTTAAAAAACTATTTTTATTATCATTAAATTTTTATATTCAATATTAAAAAAATATTTTTATTTTAATATATTATAATTGTATTTTGAAAAATATTATTTATTAAAATAAATAAAATTTTAAAATATATTTAAAAATACTAATTCAGCATATAGCTAATAACTTGTGGTGGAGCCTGCACTGAATTTGGCTGCTCTCTGTGAGGTACCTGATAAGATAAAGAGGTCATTCGTAAATAAAGAAATCAAAAGTTTAAAATTTAATAAATAATAAATTAAAAAGATAATTTTTAATTAATAATTATTTTATTTTTTAATTTTTATTAATAATTATAATTATTTATGTTATTCTCTAAAATATAGTTTAGATTTTAGAGGAATTGGACTTTTAGAAATTTTTTAGCATCAAATCACTGTGCTGTAAACTAAAGGGAAATAACTTGAATAATATGTTGGATTCTAAATCAAATTTTATTTACTGTCAGTTAAAAAAATGTTTTGATCATCACAATTAAAAATTATTTTCCTCTACTAATAATGCTGCCCTCCTTCAATACTTATCCCTATTCTTTTAGGGTTTTTTTATCCTTTTTATTATTGAAGAGTCCTTAATTCCACTAAATACATTTACTAACGCGGATAAAAAATGATATTAGATATTTTTGTATATTAATTGATTTTTTTATGTTTATTTTTATTGACTCTGCGAACACAACTAAAATACATTTGAGCCTTGGTTGTTTCGTAAGAAAAATATTTTTTAAGTAAAATTTTATTTTCTCCTTACAAAAGTAAAAAGGATTCATGTCTTTACTTATGTACCTTATAATTAAAAAAAAGTAATATATGAAATCATAGTAGTGAAAAAAATTAAGATAAATGATATTATTTTTATTATATTTTTAATATTTAACATTAAATAAATAAAATAATTTATTTAAAAAATACATTGACCCCCTAAGATTTAATGAAATGAAATTATACAAATCCCTCTACTTTCAAAACCTACTTAAACTTCTCTTCAAATATTAAAAACATCATGCTAAAATTTAAAATTTCATTTTAATTAAAAACTTATTTTAATATTTGTAAGATTAAATTTTTATCAATTTGTTTCTAACCAATAATTTGTATCAATTTAATTTCTA
Organism: Sindora glabra; assembly: GCA_020226215.1. NCBI lineage: Eukaryota > Viridiplantae > Streptophyta > Magnoliopsida > Fabales > Fabaceae > Sindora > Sindora glabra. Next base: position 21,619,866 of record CM035234.1, read on the forward strand.
TAAAATTAAAAAACGTTCAAATTTTCATCCTTCCATAGATACAAAATGACTAAATTTTGAGTAGAGACTAAATTGATATAAAATTTTAATCAAGGATAAAAATATGCTTAATTCATTTAGTAGCGATTATCTACTTAAATACATTCAATAACTAATTCAGTTTTGATAGGATATCCAATGTCATTTTTCTTTTTCTTTTATAATAATTATTTAGTTGAATATATTTAATAACCACTTCTATTTTGATAAAATTTCTAATAATATATCTATTTTTTTATAATAATTAGATATTAGAATATATATATATATATATATATATATATATATATATATATATATATATATATATATATCACATTATTTAAGGATTCTAGGAATAGAATTTGTAAAATTATAATAAGGATAGTCTTGAAGCACATAAAATTCTAATATTTTGTGATAAACATTTTAAATCATTAATTAAATTTAATACTTAAAATAAAAAATTATTCAAATACTATAAATTTATCACTTAAATTCATTGCTTAATAATTTTGTGTATGTGTATATATGCATATATCACCTTATTTAAGAATATTGTGCATAAAATTTTTAAAATTATAGTCAAGAATAATTTTGAAATTATATAAAATATTGAATTGAACTATTAAATTACTACTTATATTCAAAGTTTAAATAATATTATTCAAATGCTATAAAATTAATACTTAATAGATTCAAACCTAAAACTCAATACTTAATGTCAACACTAAATATTTCAATATTATCACACACATTCTATTTATATATTATTTTTTACATTTTTTATTTTTTAGAAAAATTCAAAATAACATGTTTTTAAAAAAATAATTTTCATATATTATTTAAGTTTTTTTTTTTAATTTTAGGGTGCCATGGCGCCGCCCCTAAGTCAACCACAATCATTTACAAGAGTTTTATGTTCAGAAACATGGATGTTGTCTGCGGCAGATTTGAGAGATGCCTGTATATTAAAATTATATTGTTTAATTTTTAAAATATCAAAAATTGTAATTGATCAGTTAAAGGGAAAAGAAAGACGCATCAAATAATAAAGGAAAATTTTATAATAAAAGCATAAAAATATCTTTCTGCTGTATGATCAATATCTTAGAACTTCATGTATTCAATTCTCTTCCCCCCCCCCCCCCTTTTAAGGATGATTCTTTTAGTATTGGTTTTTAACTATAACACTTCTATTATATTTTTTTAAAAAAATAGTCTAAACTTCTTAGAAGAACACCTCTATACCATCAAGATTTTAAAAATTAGATCGGCTACCGTTGGAACATCAATCACTGTGTTATCCTATTCAAATTGACTTTAAAGATGGTTTTAGCAGTCAAACCAATTTGAACAGAAAACATGGGCTGTTTTTTTTTTTTTTAAAAAGCTATGTCATTTTTTATATTTTTAAGTTTTTTTACTTTTTATACGTTTATGTATTGGGTTGGTTTAAATTAACACCTAATTAATTAAAAAATTATTAATTTTCTTTTTTTTAATCTTTTATTTTTGTATAATTACAAATTTATATTTGTAGTGTAGCTTAGTTATCATTTAATTTTTAATAAATTTACATGAAAATTATTTATGATATCATCTATTTTTTTTTTAGATATTAGGCGGAAAAATTACTTTGAATATTAAGAAATTCTTTACTTTTTTTTTTCCTTCTCAATAAAAGTTATGTTTAAGACTGGAATATATTTTCATTAATAGATAAAGTTCATCCAAAATTAACATATTTTTCATTGAGTCAATCTTTATTAATTTTTTGGAAAAAAAAGCATCATCTAATTTGAACATTGATTTAATTACTTTATCCAATTGAACAATTAATGATGCGCCAACTTTTCTCATTTGTTAGCCGCCATCATTTTTAAAACATCGGTCCAAAGTTGTATCTAGCGTTGAAAATAGATCAATCTAACCTATTTTCGAATTAATTTAATTTTTATCTATGTAGATTATATTAAAGCCAATAAATAAATATATTTTTAAAAAATTAAATCTATTTTTTGTACATTTAACTTGTAAGCTTATCAATATATATTTATAAAATATATATAACATTAATATAATTTTCATATATATAATTATAAATATAAATTTAATTTTATTATAAAAAAAATTTTCTCTCCAATTTTTTTTCTCCTCATCCAAACAAACTTCTAGTGTGTTAAGGCTTCCTAGTTTAGTTTGTGTATTCTTTGACTCTGAATTTTTTTCTTCTTATTTTCATCTCCTCCTCTCTCTATATTAGTGCTTTTGGCGGTTAGTTGTTCTATTGAAATATAATGGTAACTTTTAATCATTTTCATATATTGATTATAATTTTTATTTTAAAATCAAATTTTTTTAAAATTAATTTTATTTTTAATTGATTTTATTATAATTCAATAAAAATAATTTTGATTCACTTATAAATAAATTTTAATATTTAAAAATATTGTCAACAACAATAATTTCATTTTATTTGCAAATATTTTTTTTATTTTGAACATGTTAAAAAATACATACAATTCAATTAAAAATTAATTTGATGATATTATGATAAATAAAATATTAGAAAGAGAATAAAACTCTTAGTATAACATGTGCTTTAAATTAAATAAAATAAATTCAAGTGAAATCTTGTTAGGAAAATATGAGATTAGCATAATAGGTAGTGAAAATTAAATAACTCACTCAGATCAAATTTTTCTATACTTATAATAAAATAAATCACTAAAAAATAATACAAGAAAAATAAATTAAGAAACTAACAATTTTTAGTATACAAAACCCTCAATGTAAGAGTAAAAATTATGGAACTTAGGCCCTGTTTGGAACGGGGGAAGTCAGGGGCGACAGAAATGGGGAGAAGGAAGTTGGGGTGTCCGTACGAGACTTCAGCCGTTTGGAACGGGAGATAGAAGTGGGAAAAGAAAGAAGTTTGGGAAAAAAAATTGAGCTGGGTCCCACATCTGCAACGTACGAACTTCTCTCCAAAAATGGAGAGAAATGGAAAGAAGTTCAGCTTGCATTCAATATTTTCTCGAGTTGCCCTTGAAGCACAGCAGAGAACCGGCCACTGCAAGCAACCGTCCCCAGCTCCCTCGTCGCCGTCGCGCCTGCAGCTCCCTCGTCGTCCCGCCTCCAGCTCCGTCGTCATCGTGCCTCCAGCTTCCGTGTCCATCGGAAGCCACTGCAACCCATTGAGAAGAGAGAGAAAGTAAGAACCGGCAAGCGCAGATGAGAGAGAAAGAGCAACAAGGATTTACCTCAAATCAAAAGAAAACGAGGCCAAGAGAGAGCTGCGGGTTGTCAACATACAAATAAAAATTGCTCCACCAATGCCGTTTCTTCCTGCAGAAAAAACATAAACAGCACGCCTTTACTGGGGCCGTTGGTTGGGATGCCTTCATCCAGTGTGGAAATTCTATTTACTCATGGAACAAGCGCTCTTTTTTATTTTATTAGAAGGAAAAAATAATTTAAAAAATAAAAAATATATAAATCTCATAAATATGAAGTCTTTATATTTTTATGAATCTTTCCTTATTGAAGTAAACAATTTTTTAATATGACATTTAATTTAATAATTAAAATTTTATTTTTTAAGAATACAAAATTTAAAGTATACACTTGATTTTATATATTATGTAAGGGTACAAAAGTCATTTTATAAAAATACAACTTCTTTCTCTCCTAATTTCTCCCTTTCCAAACAAAAGAAATTACTTCTCTTATAATTTCTTTCTCTCCTAACTTCTCCCTTTCCAAACAACACAAAAGAAATACTTCTTTCCTCCCACTTCTCTCTCTCCTAACTTCTTTCTCCCCCTACTTCTCCCCCATCCAAACAAAGCCTTAATCCTTAAAAAACTCCACTAATAAAATAATGAATGCAATATCATCCTAGAAATTCTAAAAATAACCAATATAAAAAAATTCTTTGCCAAAATTATTGGAATTTTTAATAAAATAAACACAATAATTAACATTAATTACTATGTAAAACTAACCAATAAAAAAGAAAATTAGAAGAAAAATTTGCACTATACTACTTAAATTACTAATAATAATATATCCAAATTTAATATGGATCTTATTAAATATGATCTCAATCTTCTAGCACATTTGACAAAATATTATGCAATTCTTTCTTGCTTTACACACCATCTCGTGACCAAGAGAAAAATGGCTTGCTTTTACTGTTGCTTTCTTTACAAGGCACCATAAAAGTTTTAGGGTTTGTTTGGATAGAGGTGTAAATGGAGGGGAAAGGAATTGGAGCGAAAGGAAATGGGGTGAAAGGATTTTCACTTATTTTGTTTGGAATTGGTGAAAATGGGAAGAGAAGTAAATGAGAGTGAAATTAATTTCACTCGTTTGGAATGGGTGAAAATTGAAGGGGAAGGAAATGGGAATGTAAAAAATTACCATATTATCCCTGTTTAATAAAATTGTATATGTTTGATGATAATAATTTCATTTGAAAATTTTAAATTACTTTTAATTTATTCCATTACAGATGACATTAATCAGTAATTGATTATACATATTTTTTTCAATTGGAATTAATATAATTTTTTAATAAATTTAATTAATAAATAATACATCATTATATAAAATTACTTAATTTTTTATATAAAATTAATTAGTAAATTGTACATTTCTCCTAACCGTGTCAATAAGTGTGTTTATAGTAAAAGATATATATCACATTAATTAAATATTGCAGTACACATATGCACACACAGACATAAAAGCAATAATTAGTGGAATAAAAATATACAAACTTCTAGATTGAAAATGAAATTACATGAAGTAAAATTGGGGGCAATAACATTCAACAAAACTAATGTTTGATGGTAAACATTGCATTCTTCCATACAACGTACATACATTATACAGCTCTATTAACTTTGAACACAACAAAGATTTGTCATATAAGGCAAATACCATTCACACAAAGGCAAAGTACTATCTTCCCATGTTCAAATCATTAGTCCTTCAATGACACCATGTCTTAATTTTAAAATAGACATAACATAATAGAATTACATAAAGTCTAATATTGTCATTAGTTGTAAGACTCTACTAATTATACACACACACAATACATTACACTATATAGTGTGTCCAGTTACATGTTCTTGTGAATAACAATGCAATGAGAATGATTTTATCCAAGAACTAACTCCCACCCTACAATGATCAGTACATAGTCTAGTGTTGTCAGCATTTCCAGATCAAGCACATTTCCATGAATTGGTGAAGCTGAAATACCTATAATTCATATAAATACATAGTCAAAAAACCCCGTGATGATATGAATAGCGATTATCAGGACACAAATCCAAACAAGCTAATTAACAATCATGCAAACTCAATATACAACAATAAATAACAACATTACCCTATATTTTTCTCCAAGATGGCCTTGTATCCTTCCATCCCAAGCAACTCAATCATCTCCAGCATTCGCCATGAGTTAGTACAACAATTGTAGATGAAAATGAGGCGAGACACTAAAGAATTTATTCCTGGCCTTCTCATTATCACACAAGAAGTTATAACACTTTAGTAGGAAATCTTGAGGCACTCCTATATTCTCTAACTCCCCTTAAACTTCTGCCTCGCTATCGTAACGAGGTCTACTACTCTGAAAAATAGCTACACTTTCTTTAATTGCCTGGGTATGTTTGTCCGTCATTTCTCTCATTACATCTATCAACTTCTCCATTCCTATGTCTAGTATTTCATATCCTTTCTCAATGACATCAACCATTAGTGCTTTTTTTTAGAACCCCTTGAAAATGAAGTTCCTTGTGAGTGAGTGAAGGGATTTGAAGGTGCATACTCTTGAGAGTGGTGGGAGGGAGCTCCCTTAGAACTAAATGCATCAACATGGTGTGTGAAATTAGGAACCTCACTTCCCTATTGAAGATCCGGGCCAGACATAAATTCAAAGCTGTCATTGAGGTCAAAGCCTTCTCTCTCCCACTTATGAACTTTGTCCCTTGATGTTTCGACGTGTGCACTAGTAGCTTTGTCTCTAGCAAATAGCTCTAATAACTTGTCATAATTATGGATAGGAGTCTGTTTCCACTTCTGAGCTTCTAGCTTGTCTTGTAAAATGCACCCTCTAGTAGATAAACATTCAACATGGATAATCAACAATCAGTGCCCTACAATCAAAACATATGCCTTTCTATGAAACACTATAAGTAAAAGCATGCCATTTTAAAATTTATGCCATTTGAATCATTACCGCACAAATCTCGTTTCATACTTCTGGCTCAGTGTCAAACATTCTTGTAATTGGATTCCAAGCTACTCCACTCCATTTGTGAAACAAGTCATATCACTCATTAAAGTGCTCTTTCAGTATTCTCATCCTATTTTTGATGTGATGCTTCTGGAAGAATGGTCCAATGGATTGCTTCAACTTCACTACTACAGTGGCATACGCCACTGTAGTGAAAGTCCCATCAAGTCTGTTGCCTTTGTGCACTTCCTCCCGTAATGCATTAAGCAACAATGCATCCATTTCAGGGGTCTACCAAAGTATGTCCCTAGATGAACACTCTCCCCTATTGTTAGCTTTCTTATTCCTCGACATTTTTTATCTGTAAAGCATCAAACAATGGTGATGTTAGCATTAGTATTTTGATATTAAAAGAGTGAATTGACTAATTAGACAAATCTTGCCTAACAAACATAGTTCTAGCTTATGACGACACTTATATCACATTGATGATATTAATTATTGTTTAAGGTATACAACCAAATTAATTAGATTACATTTAACACATTCATAGAGGTAACTTTGAAACTACTAAGAACTCACACATATAATCTTTGCATTCAACATCAACATAAATGAGACAACATACTTGTGCAATTATCATACATCATACCAGTGAAATGTCATGTTTACATACGACACAACTCTTTCAATACAAATGTAAAATAGTTAGATAAGCTCCTATCTATGTCACAAGAGTTATCCTTATCACCCTTAAAGTTACAAAAGGACCAAAAATATGGAAAACTCTATCTATCACAAGTTGTTCTCATAGTCATTCCACATTTGGGTGGCTATGCATTCCCTTAAAAGATATCCTTCTTGATAGTCTTCCTCATTATTCCATGCTTCATGGTCCCCAGAATCTTCTATCTCATTATGCAACAGCTCACGATCCACTTCATCCATCAACCTTGGATTGAGATCAACATCCATTAGAAAATTATGTAGGACATAACACGCTATCGTGATATCTGTCATAGTGGTGAGAGAATAATATGGTTCTATTCCACTGGTTATAATAGGAAACATTTTTTTAAGCACACCGAATGCTCTTTCAATCACATTTCTGAGCGAAACATATCGATGGTTAAATATTTCTTTTGCATTCTGTGAACCACATGTTATGTACTCCTTCAAATGATAACGTACCCCTCTGCACGGTGTTAATAGTCCACTTTTTAAGGGATAACCTGCATCACCTAGGTAAAATTTACCTAGGTTTTATTACAATCATACATATATACATCACTATCTTCATATCAATCTTCAAAGGAACTTCTAGGCAACAAAGTTATCCTATTATTTAAGAGCATGTCATTTTAAAATTTATCTTACCTCTAGGAATTTTCAACCTATCCCTCTTTTAGTCAATGCATGTTTAAGGACTCTAGAATCAGATACAATTCCTTCCCATCTAGATGAAACATATGTGAATTTCATAACAAAACTACAAACTGCTAACACATTTTATGTCGGGTAATCCTTTCTACCTCGAAATCAAGGAGCATCTTCTCTTAATACCTTGACTCATATATGAGTCCCATCTAAGACTTCAATACAATCCTGTATTATATTAATTATTTGAAATTTGAATTAAATAAAGATTGCAATAGTAACAACATACATGAATGAAAAATTTTAGCATTCTTAACTAATTGCATTACCTTGAAATAAGGAAAAAAACCTACTATTATAAAAAATTTGTTGAAGAACCTCTGATCCTGTAGGTAGAACTAGATACTCATTGCTAAGCAAAACTAGAGCTCGTAAAATATTATGAAAGTGACGACTAATTGTCTCCCCAGATCGATGAAAAAAGAAAAACATAGTCCTATTTTTTATATTATGAGCCAACATATGCAAAAATTAGGCAACCTGCTCCTCTACTACTGCATACTTAGAATCTCTCACTCTACCAGTTACTCTCACCTTCTGGCACAGTTGATGGAAAGCATGTGGATCCATGCGTGTATAAGATTATGACACTTATCAGGATCTAATAAGTTTTCAAGTAGTTATTGACGCATTTAATCTCTTGAACCACTAGACTCATCAACAGGAAGTTGCAAATGAGAGGCTTGTAATTGTAATAATTGTATTGACTGAATAGTATATGATAGCATTTGGATAATGAACATATTACATAATCTTTCCCACTCTTCTATCATGTCTACATTAATGAATTTGAATAGCTCTATCCACTCTTCGAATGAATCATCCATATTATCCTCCACAATAACTTTCAAGATACTGCCAATGTATAACTATTAACAAATAACCATCAACATGTTATCATGACATGGAAGATTCCTAACTATGATCTAGGTGAACATGAACTACAAAGCACCACACATAAGTTTTAAATACTATTGACAATCATGCAATACCACTATTAATAGATAATAATCAATCACCTATATAGCTCTATAAGCCAGATTAATAGCTATGGATGTGCATTTACCTTAAGCAATGGTAAGGCAAGACTATCAATCCTTTATTATTTCCTGGATGAGGATTCTTCCTTTTTCAGTGGTTGATTTGTGTGTAAAATAGCTACGTAAGAAACTCTTCTAAAATGAACTCGTATATATAATAAAGGTGAATTAAATACCAATATTTGTGATTGTCTTATTCACTCTTATTTATAATGTGAATTAAATTAATATAATTGTGAGAATTAAAATAATTATAGAGTAACATAAGGAAAAGAATTTATTAAATCTGAACCTACATCCGGACACTATTTTTTTTTCAAAATAGTTATTTAAAACCCTTATATATATATATATATATATATATATATATATATATATATATATATATATATATATATATATATATATATATATATATATATACTTATGATATTTTATCTTATCTTTGTAGAAGATTATTTGTACATCAAGTATGCTAATAAGTTTGTTAGAAATTTCAAGTAACTTATATAAAAATCTTATGCGTGTGAGACATTAATTTACATGATAGAATAATTATATTTTGATCAACAGAAATTAATATATCAGTGTAAGATAAAAAATTAAATTCACTCATATTTATTTGCAGTTTTTTCAATAAGTGAAATTTGTGTTTTCTTACAACCTTTTAACATATTTTCAAATTAATATTAACCTTTCTCAATACAAATGCCACCACACTGTACAGAAGTTGTTATTTTTAAAGCAATTACAGTTCTGAAAAAAAGGACTTGTAAATTAATCTATTAATCTCTCATTAAATATTATGTAATATAACATCCATTATTTTTAAAATTAAAAGATAGTAATTTACTTATTTATAACTGTAATATACCATCAATATATAATTTTGTATTATTTAAAAATTGACTAATTACAATGTTCCTTTAACAAATCCTTTTTTACAATTTTTATCAAGTTAGTACTGATTTAAATATTAAAAAAATTAAAATAATGGCATCAGTCAAACTATATAGTATTTAGCCCAGAAAGAATATGACCACCTTATTTACTATTATATTAATTAATAAAAATGTCCTAAACATTCGGTAAAATAACAATCAATGCACAGTACAGGATATTTCCATTTATTAGAATTCCTTGTCTTTATTCAATTTAAGTAATGCACAGTACAGGATATTTCACTAGTCACATAAGAAGAAATTATCATAAATTTCATTACAAAGTTTATCTACAGAAAGTAGGTTCAAACTAAATGTTTGGAATGTGTTTTATATGTTTAAAGGTTAATCTAGTTCCATTAGATATTTTCAGAATAACATCTCTAATACCAACATGCTTTACTACATCTTCATGTGCTAATCTTGCATTTCCAATATCATCATGAGTGTAAAATGAAAAAAATGTCCTTTCTACATATAATATAAGTGGAAGTACCACTATCAATTACTCAATTAGTTTTATTATTTGCAAGATTGATGACATTATCTTCATAAACCAAAAGAAATTGATTAACTATTGTATTAACCCTATCTTCATTATTTTTATCTTCTTTACCTTTCTATTTTTCTGTATAACTTTTATTTTTATTATCCTTCTTCAATTTTCAATAATATTTTTTGATATTCCCTTTTTAGCCACAATAATAACATTTAATATTTTCAATTTTTTTCTAGATTTGCTATACTCTAATCTTTATTTCTTGTACCCTGACTTTTACTTCTCTTCCGAGAGTCAATAACCATAACATCTAGTTATGGAGAAGAACCTTATGATTTCTTTCTGAACTCTTCATTCAAGATGCTATTTTTAGCAATTTTCATAATCATCATACCATCTGAGATAGAATTAAATATAGATATTCTAAATGTCTCCCATGAGCTTATGAAGAATCAAGAAGCATCAAATCCTAAACTTCATGTTCAAATTTAATAACCATAACAAAAAGTTGATTAATAATCTGTTAATGCTTATTCAAGTGATTTGCCACTAAAGTACTACCTTAATATTTTATGCTCATCATTTACTTTAGCAAGAACATTTTATTATTCCTAATATTTTGAGTATATAACTTTTCAAGTTTAATCCATAATATACAATCATATGTCTCATCTTTGATATAATTTCACATATTTTCTTTTAACCACTGTCTGATATATCCATAAATCTACTTATACAATAAATCTCATTCTAAATTTAATTTATTTTTAGGTTTTTCAGTAGCAAATTCAGGTAAATATAGTCTTTCACATAAAGCAAATCTTCTATCTTCCTTTTTTAAAGAGCATAATTGTCTTCATTTAAAAATATCATTCTATTTATATTAGCATCCATGTTTACACAAATAAAATATACCAAAGTCTAAGCTTTGATACTACTTGTTAAGAAAATACAAATTCAGAGTAATATATAGCAAAAATTAAATAATTCATTTGAAATAACTTTTCTGACACGTATAATAAAGTTAATAAACAAAAAATAATATGAAAAAAATAAATCAGGAGACTAGCAATTTTTTATATGGAAAATCCTTCAATGTAAGAACAAAAATTACAAGACTTAATCTAGTAAAAAACTTAATAAATAAGATAATAGATATAATGTCTTCTTAAAAATTTTAAGAACAACCTATATAAAAGGAAAAAAAAACTCCTCACAAAAATGAGTGAAATTCTCAATAAAATTAATATAATAATTAACACCAATTAATGTATAAAATCAGCTAGCAAAAAAGAAGAAAATTAACACAAAAATACGTTCTTCCTCTGTGCACTATCCCTTGAACAAAAGAAAAATAACTTGCTTTTGCTACTGCTCTCTTTACGAGGCACAGCAAAAGTCTTATATATATATATATATATATATATATATATATATATATATATATATATATATATATATATATATATATATATATATATATATATATATATATATATATATATGCATGAAACCCTAAAATATATAAGCCACCAAAGCCTTTTTTTTTTTTTTCCTATTTTCAATTCCACCATACCTTTTCTTTTAATATGAAATCCCCCTCCCCCTCCGGCTTATATATACACAAGCCTTTTTAAAGGCTTTCTTAACCAAATTTGGCCTTTTTTTTTTCCTAAAAACATCCAACAAACTCCTTTTTTTTCTATTTTGTTTATCTTTTTTATCCTTTTTACTAAATAACAAATATAAAAAATTTATGGATCCACTTAGGAGAAATCCACCAACAAATCCTTAATAAATTTAATGAACTTTCTAATGATATAAATATAATTAAAATTAAAATTGTAAATAAAGTAAAATTAAATTAAATCTTTTATTACTTAAAATTAAACTTGATTTAAAAAAGAAATTCATTTGAAATTGAAATGAAATTTGGCCTTTTTTCCCCTAAAATGTCCAATGGGCCCCTTTTTTCTATTTTATTTACTTTTTTATCCTTTTTACTAAATAACAAATATAAAAAATTTATGGATCCACTTAGGAGAAATCCACCAATAAATCCTTGATAAATTTAATGAACTTTCTAATGATATAAATGTAGTTAAATTTAAATTTGTAAATTAAATTAAATCTTTTCCTATTTAAAATTAAACTTGATTTAAAAAAGAAACTCATTTAAAATTGAAATGAAATTTTATTTTTAATCATGCATGCCTAGCAAAAGGTAGATTGTTGGATTTGAGAGAGAAGGAAATGCAGTTGCGGTGGAGTTTATTAAACTCGGACTCGAATTTCTTTCTCGTTGATGTTTTGAGTATTGCGTTTTATTAATCTTGTACATGCGTTGATGTTTCAGAATTAAGTGCCTTTGGTGCTCGATAAATCTTCTGAAACCTCAGGGTACGCGCAAAATGTTTGATTTTTACGGTTATTTCTTTCTATGTGATAGTAGTTTGGACACATAATACATCATTATTTTGTTTCGAAATTATAGATTGATACATAGTGTTTTCAATTTCTAATGACTGTATTTCTAAATTTTTGAAAATAAATAAATAAATCTCCAAAATTATGGTTCAATATCACATAATTTTATGAAATTTTGAAACCTACAAATAATCCCATACAATTTTTAAAAATATAAAAACATTAGCAATTCACTTTGAAAAAAATTAAAAAAAAGCATGTAAATCACTCATAACTATTCCTAACTATTTTTTATGTATGTGAATTCAGCCTATTTTTAAATGATATTTTTTCTATAATAAATTATTAATAATAAAATTGATTCCATAATTCATTTTTTATATTATTGAACACAAGCGTTTTAAGTAAATTATTATTAAAACTCAATCAAATTATATTTGAGGAGGTAAGGTGGGTGTTTATTTTAATTTTCTATCTTTTTTGGCTTTGTTATAGTAAAAAAATAATTTGAAAAAGTCATAAGCGGCTCGTGGCTCATTTATGCCTTTTCCTAGTTTCTATAATTGAAATTTCAACATTTTTTTTCAATTTTTTGGAAACTTAAAGGGAGTTATTTGTAAGTTCGAAACTTTAAGGAAGTTATATGAAACTAAATTATATGTAATTATGAGGATGGGGACTTATTGTATTTTTTCCTTTTTTTTTCTCTTTCTTTTTTTTTTCGCAATATCATATGAAGTTTCTTTACTTGAGATACTCAAAATCGAAAGGCAGATGTTAGCAATCGTGTCATAGATTGTGCCTTAGGAGGAACTTCTTAGTGGTTATTTTTTTAAAATAAAATGATGGTCAAATGGATCAACTATTATAAAAATTAGAACAGTAAAGAATCCCCCCCCCCCCCATCTCAAAAGTTATCTTCACCATTTGAACATCTGTTTATTGACATGTCATTCATTAAACCAATACTTTTATGGTTCATAAGTGGTAATTTTGTTTTGCTATCTTAAAGAAGCATTCTTCGACAAAGTCAATGTTTGATATATAATCATGTGGAACAGCTAGGAAACTTGTTATTGCTGAGAATAATGTCACATAGATAATTATCATAATAAAATTATAATATAAATAAAATTTGACAACTAGTATTTGATTTAAATAATAACTCCTACTAATACATAATTATCTCTGCGCATCATCAACAGTATATGTTTCCGCTTAACGTGCAATCCTTCTCTTGAAGCTTCTGTTTCACTTAATTCATGCTAATCGGATTACTTTTACTGTAAACATGCACTCAATTATGAATCAATCAAAGATATTAAAAAAGTTTAAGCATTTATTTGTTTTTTTACAGAAAACATATTATGTAGAAATAAGCTTGTTTAAATATGTTTTTAATTATAAAATATTAAGATAGAAACAATATTCTATCTGTTATGGCAAATGTGCAAATTGTAACATCCTATTTAAGAATCTGGTAAGCTCAATGACCATTTGCAATCTCAGGTTGTAATCATTGAGTTTGTTAAAGTGGAAAAGCTGGTCCAGCAATATGTACTCTTTTACGTGCTCACAGGCGGATAATTCGGGTCCTAGGCGGATTTTACAATAAAGACGGAGAGAAAGAGATAATACCAAGAAAACGTTGATTCGGTTAATAACATGCCACTTCTGGACAAATTTTATGATACAAGTATTCAAATCTCAAAAATAATTCTTATTAGTAGCCAAAAAAAAAAAAGGAATTTGATGCTCTAATTCTCAGAACATTGATTCAATTAATAACATGCTGCTTTTGGATAAATTTTATTATGCAAGTATTCAAATCTCAAAAATAACTCTGATTAATGGCAAGTTTTTTTTTTTTCTGATGTTTTAATTCTTAAAATGGTTGTTTGATTCGACCACTATTTTGAAAGAATAAAAAGAAAAGAAAAGAAATGGCCAAGAGAAGTTCAGAAGGAAAAAATATGTGAAAGCCCAAGCTTAACAACTTTGGACGCTATAACCAATTGAGCTCTTTCAGCTGCAAATTCTATTGATTTTACTTATAACGACAAATAGCTGAGAAGTAATTCCATTTCATCAACCAACCAACAAGTCAGTTTTTTTTTCTTTTTGGAATAATTGTAGGAGTAGTAATCCACTTAATACACGCAGAGAATTCTGAACCTATGGTATGAGAGGAATAAAATTCTTAAAACAACATCAAATACCACTATACCATTAAAAATATTGGCTGATGCAAAACTAATTTCAATTAGAAATATAAATAAATGAACCTTTTTTTTGGGATAAATTAACAAATTAGTATCTAAAAGATACATACCCGCCACTTGTTATACAAACTTCACGTCAAAAGATCCTAGGCAAGAACTGGAAGCATTGAAATCTAAGTCTATTATATATAAACATATCTCAAATTTATTCTTCTCAAATGGCCAAATGAGCATAATGCACATTAAATGGTCTCGGACGTACAAACCAATGCAACTGGTATAACATAAGCACTGCTTTTATATATATATATATATATAGAGAGAGAGAGAGAGAGAGAGAGAGTAATGGACTAAGCCTTATTTAAATCAGCTTCCTTCAAACCCTCAAAAACATACGATGCCGCCTCATCAATACATTATGATGAAGAACTAAATGTACCGGCCAACCAGCAATGCTATCTTCACTTATTTTTATTCACGAAGTTTAACCCAACAAGACACAAAGTATGCAACCCAATTTTGATTCTGCATCTAGTGAACGAGATTGAGTGAATGAGATACATTAGACTAGCATTTTTCATCACAAACACTTCAAGATAAAATAAGGCCAGACAACAATACTAATATCACCCAATTTTCCTCACAAATTTTCACTTAACTAGATACAAGTTGTGCAGTCCTCCACAAGTCATTTTGTGTCCAACTGAGTAAATGGAAATGTGAGACTAGTATTTTCCACGAGAAAGTTCTTCACAATTATATGCACTGGTAGTGCTTTCAGAAAAAATTGGAAGAGGGAAGATTATGGGAAGGGAACAAGAGATAACCACCTTTCCTCTAGCTCCTCCAGTTTCTAGACATCAAAAAGCCCCCATCACATCATCAAATTCATATTGGTCAGACGGATCAATCCATAATTACTAAAACTGAACCATCAGACATTAAACCCGATAAGGGCCTAGTTCACCAACTCGCTAATTTAACTAATGGATTATCAGTTTAATTGTTTATAATAAAAAAATATAAATCTATATAAAAAAATAAAAAGGGATATTCAATAAGTAAAATAATAATAAGTTCATATTATAATTTATCAAAATATAATAATAGAAAGAAAATAATTCAAGGTCACATAAATTTTCATGTTCAAATAAATTAGAATTTTTTTTAGAGACTAACGATTCAATATAATAGAAGGGTTCAATCGGGTTAACCAAAAACTATCAGTTGAACCAATTTTTTTTATCAGTTCACATGCAAAATTGATTTGATGGTGCAATCCAAACCGGACCAATTATTGATTCACCGTTTCATCGATTGAACATGCCTCTTCAGTCCGAGTTTAATAATTAAGGATCAATCACTACTTTGATCTCTCCACACTGCAGATATGGCTTAAGCTTCTCTAAGATCTCCCCAGACACAGTCAAGCTTGAATAAACTGCTCTAGGGTGTGATGAAGGCCGTGTAATGTCAAGCATTGCTCCATCTCTGGCTTCCACCACAGACTTCTTGCAGTTGCCTGAAAATATTATATCATGTATTGAACAGTATGAAACCAGAAAAACAGGGTTATGGTGCAGCCTATCTGTTCCATCAGAGTCTATGAAGTTGTAGGACAACTCATTTAACTAGGCAATTTGATAACAATCAATCTTAGCTACCAAAATGAATAAGATCATTAAGGTCAAGAAGTTTTCCATCACAGGGTTGATTGCGATGGATAGGAATAAAATGTCCCTCCAAAATACTTACCCGAGAAGTAATTATCATCATATTTGGCTAAAAAAATGACAGCTAATGTCCAAAAGGGAAGCTTATCACCAAAGAACTCACCGAGGCAGTAGGTTCCCAACAACTGCCCATTCATGAATCAAAATTTAGTGAAGCCACCATCCAAATTTTCCTGCTAGAGAATGCTTCACCATACAATGTAGAGACATCTGCTTCAATCAAGCAGAATTTGTAATTGAACTTTAAGATCAAGAAACTTACCAATTGTGTCATAAAGAAAATCAAATCCCCCCGAATGTCTTAATATTTTATCTTTGTATAGTCAACAACTCCATCAGCGCCCAACTGCTTTACAAATTTCACTTTTGGCCTGCTAGTTGTGGCCCCAACGTAGAAGTTCTATACAGGAGCTTTGCAAGCTGAGCAACCAATCTTCCAACACTGCCTGCTCCACCAACCACGAAAATTGTCTGACCTTCCTTAAATCCTGTAGTCATGAAGCCTTCTGTTGCTGCCTGAACTGCTAAAGCAAACTGGCTGCCTCTTCAAACGAAAGGCTCTTCCGTTATCTAGGAACAAAGCTCTCCTCTACCAGAATGAACTGTGCCAATGTTCCAAGCTGCTGTAATCTTTCTTTTTTGTTAAAATATTGGATGTTGCCATAGACCTCATCATCTACATCAAATTTTGCAACACCAATGCTTTTTCCTATTACAACACCAGCCATGTCACAGCCAGGGACAACCAGTATAAATCCTCGTACATGTCATAGTATATTGCAGATATAATTATCAGCCCACTTATAAGTAAAGAAAGACAGTTCATGCTTATAAATAACCTTCCATTTAACAAGTTACTCAGTAGGACAAGAACTGGGCATTTCAACTAGTTAACAATAGTTGGCTCAAGCAACAAACAGCTTGTTGAGAATCTTCAAATGAAGAATGCCTAGATCAATATTCTTGCAATTAACAAATAGAAAAACTTGCTTCTCGGACAGCTCAACAGATTACAAAGATCAATGAGGAAAATGCCATCATTTTATTAATTTTCTTTTTCAATTTGAATTCAATTTTGGTGTACTTATGCATGTTATTCCTGAAGTTGCTGCAGAAACTGCTTGTCAAATTGACAATTCGACAACATATTTCTTACTTTACATACATATGTGACATGTATAATATACATATATAGGCCATATCATGCCAGCAATCTCCAGAGAGTATCTTCTTTAAGTTATAAACACAATCAAGCTGTCTGAGTGCATACATGAACATTAAATCATCAGAGTTGGGAAAGAAAAAATAAGTGTCATAAATCCAACAAAAGACCAACCATGTATGAGCTCAAGAGCCCTAAAAAATAAGCGTATGGCATTGTTATTAAAAAAATGACAACCAAAACATCATAACACGATAAATCTTCGCCTTCCATAATCAATTCCAATGCATAGGAAAATCTGAAGGAAATATGGGACATTGACGCCTCTTGAAATCAATAGGATTCAGAGCAGCAGTTTGAACTTGGACAAGAAGTTGATTATACTGAGGACTAAGGAAAGGAAAGCTCCCCATCTCAAGAACTTCTTTTGGACCATACTCCTTAGGAAACAAAGCTTTTTGCATTTTCATGTTGCAAGTCAAAACTTGTCTCCCTCTAAAATTTATACAGAAGTTAAGACCTATCAACCACTAATTCGAGTGAGTTGACATATCAAACACCGCTAGGACACAGAGATAAGATAATGACATGAAGAAGCTACATGCATACCTAGGAGAGATTCCTATTTAAGTAAAAATTGACAGTATTCCTTTCACATGAAAAACTAATGTCTATATTATCATTTTGTCCCTAGTGACTGCCACCAGCCTACTTGGTATTTATTTCAAGTCTCTAGTGTGTACCAGGTATTTATTTAACTAATGACACCAAAATAAGTAACACAGTTATAGAGACTGCCATTTCTAACTTATAATTCTTGTCACAGTAAGAAATATAATAATAAATGGAAGTTGCCAATCCAATTTTTATTTGAAATATTGTCATCTGCATGCAACATGAAAATTAGAGTTCAATAAAGAATCCCTTTGGAGTGAATTACGTTGTGTATCCATAAAAATAACAATTTGGAGAACTGCCCTGGCGAAAAGGGTTGAAAGAAGTCCAAGCATACTACAGGCTTGAGACCCTGTAACATCCTGCTGAAGATGCCAATGTGACAAGCCGGATAAGCATAGATGTCAATATGAAAATATTCTAGTCTCAGAGAAGGTCAGGTCTTATCATCATCTCTACCTTGAGGACAACACAAATCTAAAATTAGGCCAGCAAAATGAAAGCTCCAGCCTTTAGATTATGTGGTTATGGCCTGATTGTCCTCATAACTACAATCAATAATATCAGCGGAAAGATCTAATTATAGAAACCCGTTTTAGATACCAGTGGGAAAAGAAAAGGCAAAACACAATCCATAACCTGGGTTTTTGATGTATCTTCATTACTTGCATGAAAATTTTACATTTTAATTTCTATTTTCTTTTCTTTCCTCATTTTAGTGCATCTTTAAATAGAAACCTTAACCTGTAGTAAAGCAGAAAGCTTCTTCACTTGAAAGTCTTATTTTTTATTCTTCCATTCTAGTTGAATTCAATGCTCAGTGGGAAAGTCAATATGAATTAAATATCTGAACAGAAAAAGTTCATCACCTTCTCCATAAGAATATGCCAATAGGCTTCATATAATAAGCCTAGCAACGATCGAAACTGTTTGGCGCCTAGCAACGAGCCCTTAATCCTCATCATCATTCGTTTGTAATAGTGTTATAGATCATTAATGATTCACTACTAAACCAAATACAGTAAGCAATGTGCTACCTCTGCAATGCAACATAACTCGATAACTCAATATATGAATGGCTTTCATTACTGATTGATAAGTTCAAATCTCCTACTTCCACCCTCACATCCTTTCACAAAGAAACTGGCACCGCTGTAGATTTCGCACCCTTTATTAAAGGAGTGATATTTTCTCATCCACTTTTGAATGCAGATTAGATTTATTCTGCAGGAATTCTGTTCTGCTGATTGGTTTGCTGGAAAGGGTGTACCTTAGACCTCATATGCTTCCAAAGTTGTAATTATGACTGGTAACATAAAATTATAAGAAATGTGAATCTGGTTGTGGATATGTTTACTCAGCAGCATTGTCAAGCAATATTAGTGCATCAGAAAATAGATAAAGGATATGAGTGACAGGCTAACAAATAATGACTGCGTAATGGGTTTCTGAATTATCCGAAAGTTGCTAAAATGGTGATATGGTAATATGGATAATCCAGCAATAATAAAACTCTTACAAATGAGACAAAAGTATGGTAGATAGAAGTCAAAAGAAATGGTTAAATGTGAAAATGCCCAAGCAAGTAACCCCATGAAGAGTTAGGCTACTAACAGACATGATGGCTCGGTTCTCAGGTTGAAGCTCTCCGCTGTGATCTTCACCCCACTGCTATGCATTTAGTCGAACAGTTGATAGGCTTGAAGCTCCGTACTGATCATCACCGCCTGCTAAGCATTTAGTCGAACCATTGATAGGCTTGAAGTCCAAAAACAATCACCAGCCTTGCACGGTCTGAACTCGTCCAACGAATCAGGAAAAAGGTAGAGTGAGAAGGTATGCCTGAAAAATAATATACGCCGTTGCCGGGGATCGAACCCGGGTCGCCCGCGTGACAGGCGGGAATACTCACCACTATACTACAACGACCCGATGATGATAAGCTAGTGGCAAATACATATGCAAGGCACTGATATATTCAAAACTTCTTCAGCAGAATTTAAACTTATTTAAGGACCCAAAACTGCATAGGTAGAGGGTATAAAATGGATCGAAGTCTGCAAATCAGTCTGTGGATTCCATAAATATAAACGAATTTGAACTATTTAAAATTTGATTGGTTTTTTTTATGGGTAATATGGATCAATTCGGGCGAATCAAAATCCCCACGAACCGAGCGGAGACAAACCGATTGGCAAACTTGTAATTAAAGTTCACGGACTGGTTCGTGAACTTAAGGATACAAATTTCTTGACATTTAATCTATTTTTTTTTTACAAATAATACGAACCGAACCGGGCCGAACTTAAACGAACCGAACTTAAACGAACCGATCCGTATCCGATTCAGTTTGCCCATTTTACACTCCTACGCATAAAACGGTTTTGGCCATAAATCTTCCCATTCAAAATGCAGAGACCAGATCTAGGGAGTAGAGGTGTACATGGGCCGGGCCACCTGACCGACCCGATGAGCCCGGCCCGGAAAAATAGTGTATTTAGACTCATTTTTTTAGCCCGATAGGCCCGATGGGACTTTTTTTTATGGCCCGATTAATAATAGGGCCGGGCTCGGGCCAAGGCAAAAAAAGCCCGATAGGCCCGGCCTGGCCCAATTATAATAATTTATTTTTAATAATATAATTATATATTAAAAAATATAATTATATCTAATTATTTTTAATATAAAAAATATTAATTTAACATATTAAATATTTTATATATTTAAATATCATATTATCTCTTTAAATATATATATATTATTTTAAAATTTTATTTTTTATTAAAAAATAAAAAAATTATGTTTTTCGGGCTTTTCGGGCCAGGTTTCAAGCTTTTTGTTTTAAAAATCGGGCCAGGCCAGGCCAAATTTTTTTAAAACTTAATCTGGCCGAGTCTGGTTCGAGCCTTTAATTTTATATAATTTGGCCCGGTGACCCGACCCAAAACCCGCCCGGCCCAGCCCATGTACACCTTTACTAGGGAGCATAGCTCCTATAATTATTTTTTCTCTTAACATTCTTAAGTTATATTTAATACATCATATAAAACCCAATAACATAAGATAAACTATATAATTAAGGTTTAATGTTTGAGTATTTTAAACAAATAATGACTCTGTTTCGCGTAATAAATAAGCTAATTTATAACTTATTGATCTAACCTATAGAAGTATTTTTCGCACTAGTTTATAAATTATTTAGAATAACTTATAATTTGTTATTTAATAAGTTACTTAAAATAGTTTATAACTTATAAGCTGCTACTTTTTTAAAATTTTTTCAAATCTATCATTATTCTTTTTATTAATTTACAAGTTATACACTTTGTAATATAAATTTAAATAATTTTTATAAAATATAATTAATTTAATTTTAACATAATTATATCCTAATTTTAAATTATGAATATATAAAAATATATATGTAAATAAATAATATCATAAAATATAATTAATCATGTTTTAAGTAATTATAATTTTATAATAAATAATAAAATAAAAATTATATAAATAGATATATAACTTTATAAAATATAATTAATTAAATATTTTATTTTATTTTAAATTTTAATTATATTAATATAATTTAATTTTTAGATAAATATAAATTATTTTATTATATATCTATTTTTATTAATATATTATTTTATGTCATTTTATAATTTCAACTAATTTAACAGTTAATTTTATGAAATACTTTAACTAATTTATCAGTTATAAACTATCGGCTAGCTTATTAGTTATCAACTGACTTATCAACTATTTATACAAAATAGAATCTATATATCTTATTTGAAAGTCTCTTTTTATGCATTTAATTTCATATAAGGTTATTCACTTCTTATAAAAAAAAGATAAGAACTGATAATATAATGTTAAGATAAATAATAAAATTTTAAAATTAAAAATATTTTTTTACATCTTTATCTCTTTAATTTATCAAAAATAAAGAATATTTTTATACAAATCTTTATCTTATATTGTTATAAATCAAACATTATAAAATATATAACCTTATCCTATACAATACTATAGCATATTATTGAATTATCTGGTGTGCCAAATATAACTTTAGAATTTAATTTCTAAAATTTTTGCTAACTATCTTCAAAAGATTGACTTGAAATTTTAGAGATAAAAAATTTAAAGTTGTTCTAAACCCTGCCAGTGATTTTTATTCGGGACTAAAATTTTAATATTATTTTCACTTATTTTTTAATAAATAAATTATTTTAATATCATAATTAAATAAAGTATAAAATTAAAAATATAATATTTTTGATTTGTTCGAAAAACAATTAACAATGGTATTAAAAATCTCAATGTTATATTTCCATCTCTTTTTACTCCTTTTTCCCTTATTCTATTTCTATAACAAAACATTAAGTTCCGTTTAACATATCATATAAGATATTATAAAGAATATTAGATAGTATAGTGTAGTATTGAATGGGATAAGATAATACATTATATAACATTTGATTTATAATAGTATAAAATAATTTTTTTTATAAAATTATCATATATTAAAATTTTTGTCTTATATTATAAGAATGTATATTTAACAAAAATATCCTTACATATAAAAGATAAATTAACGATTATAAAGATATTTTTTCAAATGTTGAATGTGAAAAAAAAAAGAACAAAAAAAAATAATAGAATTGAAATGACATGAGATTATTATTGATAATGAATTTATTGTACAGAAAATTTAGTATTAAAAGCACAATAATGGAAATCTACAATTTGAGACCATACAAATATTTAATAAATAAAAGTGTATCAAAGCAAAATAGATTAGTGATGAATATTTAATATAATATAAAAAATTCTTAATATAGATGAGAGAGATTGTCTTTTACCTAATTATAGAGATGATTTTTCTTTTTTGTCAATTTGGAATAAGGTGTTTTAATAAAAGATAAGGGACATGAGACAGAGAGAGAAATAAAAAGAGAATTTTTTAATAAAAAGAAAAATAAATTTTTAATAAATAAGGGAGATAAGAGTATAATTTTTTTAAATTTTAATAATTTAATATTTATATTGATATTATATTATCACCTCTTGTTATTTCCCTTAAAGAATAGATAGTCTTATACAAAATTAAAGGTATAAGACAAAACTTTCAAATAAGTTTTATAATCCATATGAGATTTTAAGTATTGTATAAATTTTGTTTATATAGTCTATTTTATAATATTAGATTTTATATGATATGTCAGACAAGGTCTAAATTCGTAATTTTATTATCCTACTATTTCATTCATATACATAATGCCAAGCAAAATATAAAAAATTGCACTGATAATTAATTAAGTTTTATAATTTTTTTAAAATATGAACTATTCTTTCATTTTGGAATGGTTATGATTGATATTTATAACTTTTAATTTTTTCGATCAACAATAAAATTATGTCTAAATTTTAAATTTTAACGAAAAATCACCATTTTTATGTTAACTTTTGTTGACTAATATTTTTATCTGACTTGACTCCGGGCATAAAATAAAATTACGAAAATAGTATTAAGAAAAAACACGTTTTCATTCAACAAACCGACCTTAGGTTAAAATACTTATCGGGTTTCGATATGACACAATAAATCGGTAGGCTCTCGTTGTATGGCATTAATTCAAGGCACGAATATTTTTTTTCTGTTTTAGAGTATTTACATTGTACACGTATATTTTTCTAATTTTCTTTAATAATAAGAATGATCAAATTATTAAATATATATAAATAAAATTTAAAATGTGATAAAAGGCAAAATCTTTATGTTAAATCATAAACTATTTCAATGAAAAGCTCTCAACATTATTAAATTATTTATTTATTCATTCATTTACGGCATGTTTAGTTGTGCAGAAAAGTGGAGAGAAGAGAAAAACCAAGTAGAAAATGAAGGAGAAAATATTGTTACACCACATTTGGTTACAATAGAAAAGAAGGGAGAAGAGAAAAAAAAATTGAAAATTTACGTGGGTCCCACGATCAGAAATTCACCTCTAAAATGGAAAGAAACGAGGAGAAAAGGTGACTTGTGAAACCGAGCTGGTCACTGTGCAACAGAAGAGGCCATTTTTGTTTCCAACGCAGCTCGCCACTCTAGATTTTCAAGCTGCCGACGTCGTCTCTCTAGTAAGTCGTCCTGTTCTCCGTCTTCCCTAACTGGTCTTCTTGTTGTGACTTCTGAAACAACCATGCGATCGGCATTATTTACCAGTCGGTCGGTAGCCGTTGCAGCTCCTCCATCAATGGATGCAGCTTTGCCTAGTTGCTGGATTCAGCTGCATCTTCATTATGTCGAGCCTCTGAACTTTGCTGCCGGTCTGATCTACAGCTGGAAGGAGGCATGGAGCAATTTGTAGCTCTAGTTGGGGATCGGTTCTGGGTGATCCGACACAGGGTTGGGGCATGGAACAGAATCGGGTTCCTGCCCGACCCGGTACCAATTTTAAAAAAAAAAAATTTGAAAAAAATTTCATATAAATATATATTTACATATTTTCATTAATTATTTGTGTGTGTGTATATATATATATGATGAAATAATTAACTACTAATGGGTTACTTAATTTTAAGTAGTTACATGTGTAATTTGATATTTTAGAAACCAAACATATTTGAACAAAAATTGTATTTACTAGAATAAACTTGTCCAATATGGGAATCATTTTAAATTTTAACATTTATCCTAATTCCTTGTTCTTTATAGTTAGGATATACAATGTTGATAATGTATAAATATAGCAAACTTTGCCTGTCATTCTCATTTACTTAGATGTCAATGTTGTTAATTTATATACGTATAGGTATGTTTAAAAAATTTAATAAAATACTAATAATGAGCTAATTAATTCTAGATTTAATTAAATTAATATTATGCATGATTTTTTATTTTTTTAATAATTAGATTTGTAAATATTAACTAAAAGTTGAATGCTTGGGATTATAATTAAATATTTATTTTAATTTTTATTAATTTAATATTTAAAATTTGCAAGTTAATTTGGTATAAAAAATATTTTTCTATCAATTTCATATCCATTCTAATAAAATTAAATTATTTTATCCATTTTCTTTCTTTACTATTTTCTCCTCTATCCAAACACACCTATTTTCTCCTCCATTTTCTTTTCTCCCCTATTTTTTCTTACAACCAAACAACGTAAAGAAAATAACTTCTTTCCTATTTTCTTTCTCCCTCATTTTCTTTTCTCCCTCATTTTCTTTCCTAACCAAACAAAGCTTTAAGCTCCTTAAGTTCACAAACAATATCATAAGGATTGCCTTAATGCATTTAGAGAGTAAATCTCTATTTCCCCCTTTGTGAAATGCAATTTTTTTCGATTCGTCCTTATGAAATATATTTTTTCAATTTCATTCCTATAAAACGTTAATTTATTTAATTTTATTTTTAAAAAGATGAAATTAAATAAATTAATCTTCCCGCAAACACTAATAAAAGAATGAAATCGAAGAAACTAATATTTTATAAAAATGAAATTGATAAAAAAATATTTCACAAAATCAAAACTAAAAAAAATTACATTTCACAAGAACAAAAA
The DNA here is from genome assembly GCA_020226215.1 of Sindora glabra. Classification (NCBI taxonomy): domain Eukaryota; kingdom Viridiplantae; phylum Streptophyta; class Magnoliopsida; order Fabales; family Fabaceae; genus Sindora; species Sindora glabra. Next base: position 21,645,853 of record CM035234.1, read on the forward strand.
TAAGGATTTACTCCATTTAAAAACCCCGTCTATCGTAAGTAAAATTGTGCACTATTCTTGTTTAAATTTAACCCTAAACTTTATTATATTGTATAAGAATATCTGACAGATGATCTATTGAGGAAGGTTTTGACATGTTGGTGTCAAAATATTATGACTCTATACGTTATATATTACATAAAAAAATTAGATAAACTATACATATTTTCTTTGATACAAGTTAATTATATTTATATTCCTTTTATTTTCAAAACTATATACTCGTCTTCTAAAGCAGAGAAAGTGTATATGTATTAAAATAAAATAGGTGAAAGGTGAGTGTATATAAAAAAGACATATTAATATACGTTAGGAATGATTAATAAATCATAATTAAATACATAATATACATACTTGATTTGTCTTCTTGGATCCTGATGCTATATTCCACCACACGATTTGTCAAGAATCACCTCTGATCAAGAATTCTAGCTTCTATCTATAACAATAGCACCAAAACCCCACGTACTATCTTGTAGAGAGAAGGAGATGAAGAAAAAAAAATTCTCTGAAGGAAAATTCTCTAGCTATAATAAAAATTGAATCGTACATTTTCACACTTTTTCCCTTTTGTCTCTCTCTTGTTCTTTGAAGGGGAGTGGGTAGTTTTTTTCTCTCTCCCACTTTCCCACTTCTTAATCAGTTACCAAAAAAACTGATTGTTTTTTATTGAATTCAAATTCAAGATAAAACTATATATTTATTTAAATAAATAAATATTTGTTTCATAATAAATGTGGATCACCCATTATAGGTGTCTCCACATTCATCATCTCTCACTCACATATAATGGGATGAGCCATACCATATGATCTTCTTCTCTTTCTTGGTTTTTCATACTCGGCGTATTGTTGTGACCGTGTGGGCATGACGTCGTCCTGAGTGTTCTTGTACTAGAAATTCTTATATAGAATTAATACAAGACAACCCTTACTTATAGTTATTTGTATTATGCCTCAAATGCCTTAAATTTTTCCATATACACTTTTCATTTGCCAATCTAATCCCTCACGAGCTTCACATTTTCACACTTTTTCCCTTTTGTCTCTCTCTTGTTCTTTGATGAAGGGGAGTGGGTAGTTTTTTTCTCTCTCCCACTTTTCCACTTCTTGATCAGTTACCAAAAAAATTAATTATTTTTTATTGAATTCAAATTCAAGATAAAACTATATATTTATTTAAATAAATAAATATTTGTTACATAATAAATGTGGATCACCCATTATAGGTGTTTCCACATTCATCATCTCTCACTCACATATAATTGGATGAGTCATACCATATGATCTTCTTCTCTTTCTTGGTTTTTTATACTCGGCGTATTGTTGTGACCGTGTGGGCATAACGTCGTCTTGAGTGTTCTTGTACTAGAAATTCTTATATAAAATTAATACAAGACAACCTTTACTTCTAGTTATTTGTATTATGCCTCAAATGCTTTAAATTTTCCCATATACACTTTTCATTTTCCAATCTAATCCCCTCACGAGCTTTACTATAAGCTTGGATTGCTATCTATATATGGATAGTGTCCACGCTTATGATGTTACTAAAATTAACTTCATAACAGACATGTCTCAGATACTAGCATAATTGTGTATATATCGAAAAATCTTTATTTTGCCCGTATATCACTTTAATTTGAAATAGCTACTTTCCTAATATTTTTATATAAAATTAGTATTTGTGACCGTGTGGGCATGACGTCGTCTTGAGTGTTCTTGTACTAGAAATTCTTATATAGAATTAGTATAAGACAACCCTTACTTCTAATTATTTGTATTATGCCTCAAATGCCCTAAATTTTCCCATATACACTTTTCATTTGCCAATCTAATCCCTCACGAGCTTTACTATAAGCTCAAATTGCTATCTACATATGCATAGCATCCATGCTTATGATGTTACCAAAATTAACTTCATAACAGACATGTGTCAGATACTATCATAATTGTGTATATATCGAAAAATCTTCCTTTTGCCCGTATATCACTTTGATTTGAAATAACTACTTTCCTAGTATTTTATCCTTTAGACCATATATATCATGATCATATACACTTTTGTCCTTCAGATTGTACTAGAATTCTTAAATAAAATTAGTACAAGATAACCCTTACTTCTAGTTATTTGTATTACACCTTATATGCCCTAGATTTTTCCATATACACTTTTCATTTGCCAATCTAATCCCTCACGAGCTTTACTATAAGCTCGAATTGCTATCTACATATGCATAGCATACACACTTTTGATGTTATTCATAATGGACATATCTCAAATATTAGCATAATTGTATATATATCAGAAAATCTTCCTTTTGCCCATATATCATTTTGATTTGAAACAGCTACTTTCCTAGTATTTTATCCTTTAGACTGTATATATCATGATCATAGGATGTATATTAAGGTAGGGAATACTACATCATTTCTCTATGATATCATCAAAGTCAAATGATATCTTTGAAAAGAATTTTTTTTTTAGGACTCACACAGTAATGAACCGAGAATCTTTCACTTACTTCTCGTTTGCGGTTCTTTTTGCACGTGGCATGAATCACATGCTATAGTGTTTCTTTTATAACATAAGGATGTTTATTTATTTTATTAGTAACACCGCACAGACTTTAGTTCAGGTACACCTAATACCTAACTTGAATTCTTCTATATCATTCGACTCCTTTTGACATCAATATGTGAAGAATTCATTATTTGGCTACAAGTATTGTGGAAGGTGGAAGATTCCACGATTCGATCCATATTTGTATTCCGGATCTCATCTCAACTTTACTTCGTTGAGACGACATATTTTATTTTGTGTTACTTCTCTACCAAAGACACAACATTACTCATTATTATATTGGTGAACACATGTCTCATCTCTTTCCACTCCTCATGAGTGTCAGAGGCGGCTGTTCGTGTGAGTAAACCAACCTTATTAACCTGTACGACATACTGGACATTCTTATACTTATACATATATTATAACACTTATAATTGAATGAAAACATACTTTATTCATTTCAATTTTGAAAAAGTTCAATTACATTCTACGCATATCAAGAGATTTTACATGCTCTATATATACCAATGTTTTAAAACTCGGCCCGGCCATCGACTCGGCTAGGTGAGTAGGTGAAAGTTGGACCGGTTTAACCGGATGGTCAAACCGATTACTATATTTTTATATATAATAAATAATATATTATATATATGTATATACTTTACTACTATATTCCTAAAATAATAAATAAATATTAATTTTATTGCAATTACATTAATTATCTATCATAATTTTAGTTCAAATAAAATGCAAATGACAAAATTTTTTTTCTAATTCAAATTACTTTCATATAATTCTTAATTTTTTCATTTAATAGTAATTGCAAATGAAAAAAATATTAATTTATAAGAAAAACTATTCATCTTGATCCTTATAATTTATCAAGAATCAAGAAAGAATTTTTTTCTTTTAAAGTTCTTGAATTTAAATTCAAGAATTTTAAAACTTTGTTAATCCATTATTATAAGAAAATTTTAATATTTTTTCTATTTTTGAACAATTGAAAAAAATTCAAAATTTTCAAAAAGAATATTATGATTACTGATATTTTTAAATTTAATATCTTAAAGTATGTGTTTTATTTATTTTGCTATATATATGAAATAAATTAGTTTCTAATATTTTTTTATATTATACTTTCTTACTTAAGGCTTCCATAATTTTTTTATTTTTTTATATTGAACTTTTAAGTTAAATTGAAATTAAACTCTATCAATTTACAAAAAAAAAAAAAAAGAAAACAAATCGAACTGGGTGGACAGGTTAACTGGGTCATCGGTTTAACCACCGGGTCGACCGAGTTTGACCAAACTAACCTAGGTTTTTGGTTAATCTGGATTCCAGGGTTGAACCGGATCGTTTTTGAGCCCAAATACTAGTCCGATCGGTTGAATCGGTCAGGCCGGTCCGAGTTTCAAAACACTGATATATACATCTCTAAGTATAGCCTTAATAAAAGGATCTGCTATCATCTTTTACATAGAAATATATTGGATGGTAACCTTTTTCTACACTATTGCATCTTTCACAAAGTGATACTTTATGTCTATATGCTTAGTTTTGTTATAGTATTTTGGATCCTTTATGTAGGCGATGACTGCCTAACTATCACAGTATATCAAGACAGTGTTTAAATTCTCACCACAAATTCCCAAATGTTCAATGAATCTTTTCATCCATATTGCCTCTTGTACCACTGCAGAACATGCCACAAACTCTGCTTCCATTGTTGACAATGTAATGCATGTTTGCTTCTTACTACACCATGATATGACACCATTATTTAGCAAAAATGAGTAGCTTGATATTGATTTTCTCTTATCCAGGTCTCCTGCCCAATCCGCATCAGAATATCTAACTAAGCATAAGTCATCTCATTGATAGCATAGTACATAGTCAATGGTGTCTTTCAAATATTTCAATATCCTCTTGACAACTTTCCAATATTTCTATCCGGGGTTTGACCAGTATCTGCTTATGAGTTCGACCACATGGTAAATATCTGGTCTTGTACACATCATTGCATATATTAGACTTCCTACCGCACTAAAATAAGGAACTCTATCCATTGATTTCTTTTCAAATTCATTTTGAGGGCACATTTCTTAACTCAATATTTCTTGACTTAATGATTCACTCTTATTTACAAGGGTATCCATAGGTTTGCAATATTTCATATTGAATTTCTCAAGAATTCTCCATATATAACTTTCTTGAGAAAGAGAAACATATTTCTTGAAGTGATCCCTAAAGATTTTGATTCCAAGAATATAATCTGCTTCATGCATATCTTTCATCTCAAAATTCGAGGATAATCATTCCTTAATAGTCATAATTGAATTCATATTGTTTCCAGCTAATAGTATATCATCCACATAAAGGGATAATATTACAAAATTACTTTCATGTCGCTTAATATAAATGCAATGGTCTTCCTTAATCATTTGGAAGTCATATGAGGTTATTGTTCGATGAAACCTCAAATACCATTATCTGAATAACTATTTGAGTCCACAAATGGTCCTTTGAAGTTTACAAACTTTCTTTTCTTCTCCATTTTGTATGAAACCTACTAGTTGTTTTATGTAGATTTCTTCATTCAGTCCTCCATTAAGAAAAATGATTTTTACATCCATTTAATGTAATTTTAAATCTAGATTCGCTACTATAACTAGGAGTAACCTTATTGAATTGAAACGTACGATATATGAGAATGTGTTCTCATAATTTGTTCCTTCATGTTATGTATACCCCTTTGTAACTAATCGAACCTTATACCTTTCAATTAATTCATCTTCTTTTCTTTTAATTTTTTTAGAACCTATTTGTTCCCAATTGCCTTTTGGCCAAATTGTAGGTCAACTAATTCCTAAACTTAATTAGTTTTCATTGAGTCTATTTCTTCCTCCATTACTTTCTTCCAATATTCCTTAGTAGGAGAACTTAAAGCCTCTTAAACTATCCTTAGCTCTTCTTCATTTTGAGAACCTAGAGCCTCTTCTAATGTTCTTGGCTCTTTTGAGAACCTACTTGTTCCTAATTGCCTTTCGGCCAAATGGTACGTCAACTAGTTCCTAAACTTAGTTAGTTGTCATTGAGTTTATTTCTTCCTTCATTGCTTTCTTCTAATATTCCTTAGCAGGAGAACTTATAGCCTCTTAAATTGTTCTTGGCTCTTCTTCATTTTAAGGAATGACCATAAAAGCTTATCCTTCAATTGAAAAGTATTTTTTGGGTACACTTCTTCTCTTACTTTTCCATAGTGGGGCTTCCTATATCATATTTTCTCTAAATACAAGGTTTTCACTCATTCTCTCAAAGCTCTTACTTGGATCGGCATGCATTCTTTGAGAACTCCTACTCGGATAAGATGGATAAGATTCAATATTATTATCCATTTGATCTTATAACTCATAAAAAGATACAATTCGATCAATTTCTCCTCTGCTAGGAAACTCAATTTTCAAAAATATGACATCTCTCAATTCAAGTTCTGTTATTGTTCCATCCTCATTTTCACCAATGAAAATGTATCCCTTAGACAATTCTGAATATCTTATAAAAATACATTTCTTCCCTCTTAGACCTAATTTTCCATATTTATGGGAAGCATGATGAACATACACAACAGACCCTCATGGTTTAAGAATACTCAAATCAGGTTTGTAGTGTATCCATAGTTCATAAGGAGTAAATGTAACAAACTTTGAGGGCACACGGTTAAGTATAAAAGTAACTGTTAAAATGGCATCTCCCCAATATGAAAATGATAGATTTTCCTGTGTTACCATTGACCTAACCATGTCTAAAAAAGTCTTATTTCTTCTTTCAGCTATTCCATTTTATTGTGGAGTACTAGGGATTGTAAATTGTCTTATTATCCTTTTCTCTTCATAGAGCTCTTTAAATTATTTGGATAAATATTCACGTCCACGATCAGTCCTAAACGCTTTAACTTTCTTGTCTATTTAATTTTCAACTTCATTTAAATAGTGTCTGAAATATTCTAATGCTTCTAACTTATGAGAAATTAAATAGATATGACTGTATCATGAGTAATCATCAATGAAAGTGATGAAGTACCAAGCTCTGTATCTTGCCCTCACACTCAAATGACCATATATATCGGAGTGAACTAGTTGCAATGGAGTTTCTACCCTAGTTCATTTTCTAAATGATTTTCTAGTTGTTTTACCAGCTATACAATGTTCACACAAGAACATTTTCAATTTTGAAATTAGGCCCTAACAATCTTTCTTTTTCTAATTTAATCATCCTATTTTGATTTATATGTCTTAATCTACTATGCCAAATGTCCATCTCAACATTTAAATTAGAAGTGAAAGCAGTAAAGTAATCAAAAGCAGTGTTGTTAATAGCATCTAAAATAATAAATCCATTGAAAATAAAGCTAGAACCATAAAATATATCTTTAAAAATGTTAGCTACATTGTCATGAAAATTAACTGAAAAATCGAAACTAAGAGGGAACAAACAGAAACTAAATTCCACCGAATGTCAAGTGCATAAAGTACATCATGCAGGATTAAAGTTCTTCCTCCACGCAAATCCAATTTACATATATCAATGCCTTTAACTTCAATCCTTATATTGTTTTCAATATAAAGCCACCTGCTTTCACTTGACAAATGATGGTACTCTATGTAAGATCCTCGATCCTTACTCATGTGATCTATGGCACTTGAATCCAAAATCTATAAAGAATGAGATTTTGTTAGAAAAATAGTACTGGAAATATATGAAAAATATTTGAAATTAATATCTAGTAATACCTTGTTTTGTTCATTTTGTTAAGTATAATCTCAAGTAAAATAGCTCATTCTTTAGCAAGCATAATATTTGATCTTTTTGAGATTAAAGTTCCTTGTGCCACGCTTTCCTTCTTCTTCTTGAAGGTTTTCTTGCTCTAAGAATTACGCCTAGTTTTTCTCTTCTGGAATTTTTTGCCTTTCTTAAATTTAGGCTTAGAATTGGAGGGACCCACTCCCTCAGCCATATATACTTGCCCGAAGGATCTATAAGCCCTCATACATTCATTCTCGAGTTCCAGATGTTTTGCCACATCATCAAAAGTTACAATACTTTTGTTGTGAGTCAAGTTAACCTTCATATATTCCTAACTTATAGGAAGTGATCTAATCACTGCTTGTACTTGCTGCTCATCAGAAAGTGCATGTCCTGTTACTTTCAGCTCACAAATCATATTTGACATTTCTCGTAAATGTTATTTCATCGATGTATTAGGTTAAAGTTTGTATGTGTCCAATTTGATTATGAGTCTTTTCAATTTGATGGCAGAAGTACCACCAAAATTTTCTTTTAAGGCAATCCATATTTCCTGAGCAGTTGAATAATTCACATATTCACACATGAGGTCATCTGCCATTGCACTTAAAAGTGTGATGCAAGCTATGCTATTCTTTTTCTTCTAAATAGTATATGCTTCAACATCTCTTCTATGCTGAGCTGTATTCCCAGTTTCATGTTCTAACATGACATTGTTCAAGATTTCTAGAGCATTTTGCTTGTCCAAGATGTATGAAATTTTTCGATGCCAAATGTTCCAGTTGTCTCCATTTAATTTGTCACCCTTGTTTAATTCATTAATTATGTTCTTACTGGCCATTATGCTAAAAGTATGAACATTTCCTATGAGTATACAATGTTATTTATTTGCATAATTGTTGCATAGAATAATAATGACACTACTTAGTTCATGGTCAGGAGTTTATATTTGTCATACCTCTATCACATGTTTGCATAAATATTATCATTATTTCCTATCGAGATCGTTCTTATGCAAATATCATACGTTGTGTTGCTCTTAGTTAAAAAAACATAATATATTAGCTCCCACTCAAGTGCAGGATTTCATAAAGATAAATGTATATCAAATAAAGATGTTTAATCATTCATCAAACAATAAATAGAGTCAATAAAAATTCAACAATGTTCATAAAGTAATCTCAACAAGCCAAGAGAAATAAATACACCAAAATAAGACATTCATAGCTAGTGTTTCTATTCTAACTTTCTATTCTAGTTTTAGTGTCTTCATCTTTTCAAAATTGTTGAATAGTTTTAGTGGATTCTTGGAATGAGCTGAGCTAAATTATGTGCATTCATAGCTTTAAGTGGACCTTTTAAGTGTAATACCTTTTCTCGAGTGTTGTGTCCAAAACATCTTGCACTTTTCATGTTTTGAAATTGTGACATCAGGATTATTTTTCTCTCATTGTTTTTGAAATGGTGGATTTCCTGTTATCTCAACTCTTCCATGCATTTTTCCAAGTCTAAGTATTTGACGGGTCCTAGTGAATAGTCTTTGCATTTCCATAAGGTCTTTTTAATTGGTATCCAGAAGTCATCATCTGGAATTACATCATTAAGGTACGAAACCAAAGGTGATTAAGAAACACATTTCCTCTTCAGCTGAGATCCCTTTTTAGTTGTTTTACTTCAAATAGAAAGTCTATCATTGGGTAGTCTATGTGTGCATTTCTTTTGTATAAAGAGTGCATGATTTCTTTTAGGTTTTTGGGAGTGTTAACCCAATCTAATTCTCTAGGTTCTTCTACTATCACATTCTCCACAAACTCATATAGATCATATTCTTCTTTAAACCACTATTCCATGTCTATTCCAAAAAAATAGACACAAAATATTATCAAAATATGATATTTTTGACACTTTTTAAGTCAAAACAATGTCATATAGGCTTCAAAAATGCATAAAAATACACCAATCTGTAGGTCTTGATTTTAGAAAATTTTAGAGTTAAATTTTACCTCCAAAGGATGTTGCATGCACCCACATGCGCTGTTGCAACATTTCTATCCAAAAAATTCTAGAAAAACAGAAAAAGCTAGAATTTGCCACACGTGATGATAGTGTGTGAGGCACATGCACCACCTTGCGCACATTTTTCGGCCACTGGAGCCGATTAGAAATAAAGGAAAAATTTTTCTTTCCAAAGAAGTATAACACGTGGCAATTGGACTTTGGAATGAACCCCACGCACCACCCCGGAGAGTGAAGAGAGAATTTTCCTTTTTTTTTTGAAAAAAAAACTACTCAAAATGACGTATCATTTTTAACCGAGTCAAAATAACGTGTCATTTTTTGATCGGGTCAGACACTCCACACATCAAAATGACGTGTTGTTTACTAACGGCTCAAAACGACATGTCATTTTAGTTGTCTTCTTCATCTAACCAAGTCAAACCCGACCCAGTTGACAACCTAAACGGGTTTGTTCGATCCGGAATTGTATTTTGGCCATAATTTTTTATCTGAAAGTTCATTTTAAGTTATTCAAAAGTCATTTTTCCCAAAATTTAATGCTCTACAAATCTAGGCTAATTTTATAGCCTAAAAAATTAATTTTCCAGGAGACCCAATATTTCAAAGGTTATGAATTTTATGAAGTTTTAGGTATTCTAGTTGATTTCTGATGTTCAAAAATATTTTATGGATGTTTTATGCATATCCTTTAACACTAAAACCATCACTAACAATATTATTCCAAGAACAACAAAATCATACAATAAATTTGCATTTATTTGGCCAAATTTTCACATCACAAAAATAAAATTAGGAAGCATGCTTTCTGACCAAAACAAAAATTACCATTTAAATACATAGTATTTGAGAAGTGCATTTATCATAAAGCATCTCATACATCAATACATCTCATACATCATGTACTTGCATTTAATTGCATTAAATACGCTTGGAGAAATACAGACATCAAAACTAACATAGCTTTGATACTAATGTTAGGAATAATCAATAAATCATAATTAAATGTGAAATATACATACTTGATTTGCCTTCCTAAATCCTGATACTATATCCCACCACACGATTTGCCAAAAATCACTTCTAATAAAAAATTCTAGCTTCTATCTACAACAATAGCACTAAAACCCCACACACTCTCTTGTAGAGAGAAAATGAAGAAAAAAAATTCTCCAACGAAAAATTCTCTGGCTCCGATAAAAATTGAATTATATGTTCTCACATTTTTCCCTTTTGTCTCTCTCTTGTTCTTTGAAGGGGAATGGATAGTTTCTTCCTCTCTCTCACTTTCCCACTTCTTGATTAGTTATCAAAAAAATTAATTTTTTTTTTGAATTCAAATTCAAGATAAAACTATATATTTATTTAAATAAATAAATATTTATCACATGATAAATGTGGATCACCCATTATGAGTGTTCCCACATTTATCAATATATATCTTCAAAATATATATATATATATATATAAATTAAATAAATTAAACGCATATTTGGTGATATGATAATTCACATATTTTTCCATTTTGCGATAATAAATTAAACGCATTAAATAAATTTTGGAGCGCTTATTTCTTCAACTCAGCGTTTAATGATTATTTTCGAACACAAGACTCCTTCAAAAAAGTTAACCTGAAATTTTGGAGACAGAAAATTTGAAGTTCTTTTAAACACCGCCACGATCCCTTTTAAATTATTTTAACATTATGACTAAGTAAATCAAATAATTAAAAAGGTAATTTTTTAATTTGTTGAAAATTAATTAACAATAATTAAAGAGGTAATTTTTTAATTAAAAATTTTAAAGTTCTTTTAAACACCGCCAATCCCTTTTAAATTATTTTAACATTATGATTAAGTAGATCAAGTAATTAAAAAGGTAATTTTTTAATTTGTTGAAAAATAATTAACAATAATATTAAAAATCTCACTGTTATATTTTCACCTACTCCATTTTTATAACGAAACATCAAATTCGTGATATATATATAATATTAAAAATTATTTTAAAAATCTCACTGTTATATATATATATATAGCTTGACCCACTCAAAAATTTTACTTGATCTCTAAACAAAAAAATCCTGTCTTTGCCGTTGACTCATTGTTCCTAAGAAATATATATTGTTATAAAATAATCCTTCGGGTGCAATTTTTCACACCAAGCATTAACTGAAATGGAATATACGGATGTGTTAGTTTTTTTTTTTTTTTTTTTTAGAAACTGACATCAAAAATTATTTTTAAATTAAAAGAAACAAAAAATAAATGATGATAGTAAAGAAAAGTTTCATTTAATTACAAAACGATCATCAATTATAAAAAAATAAAATAAAATAGGAAAACAACTCAAAGTTAGTTTTATTTGTCTAAATTTAAGTTATACATATAGAGTTATAATTTTTTTAAAATATATTATTAAAATAATTATTCCCTCCATTCCTTTTTATTTGTTACATTTTGAAGAATTTTTTTATTTCTTTTTATCTATCATTTTAAAATTTCAATAACGTATTAAATATTCTTTTTTTAAATTTATCTTTCTTTTTTACTAATAAATATTTTATTATTTTATACTATTAACTAACTTGCATTTATTCCTTTACATTTCTTTTTATATTTTCAACTATCTTGAATTTTATGCATAGAGGATAATTTTGTAAAGTTTACTACAAATAAACAAATTAAATCACTTTCTTAATACAGAAGAATCAGTTAAGAGCAATAGATAAATAAGAATAGAGAGAGTATTAAACAAAAAATTTTATTTTTAATAATAAAAGAAGAAAATTATTTTTAAAAATATTTAAAATTATTATTAAAAAAAGGATCCTAAACCCTATATATCCCCTTTTTGAAATGACAGATGACACTTCTTAAAACGCATCATAATTAAGTGGAGTTGCACGAAATAATAAAAGATTAATTTTTTGCAATTTACTCAAGAAAAAAAAAATAGGAACAATGGTACTAACATGGAAAGGCACAAATTTGAATGGAGATTGGGGTTGGAAAATGCCATTGTTGATCCATCTTTCAGGCTTAAATTCCTCAGCATCATCTCCCCACATGTAGGGCATCCTTCCCATAGCATAAGCCACGTAATAACACTGCATCACCCTTCTTCACTCTATAGCTATCAGGAAGGATGTCATCTTCTTCTGCCACCCTCCCAGTCTTGACTACAACCAAAGAAAAATAAATCAAACAATAAAATTATATGTTAGGAATTAATAATAATTAATCCAAATAGAGGCAACTTGAATCAGTAAGCCCAATTATTCTTAGTATTGCAAAAATTAACAATACAAGCTAAGTTATATTAGCCCCACCTATTTCTAAATAGACTAATTGGGATACTCTGGTTTTAATTGCATAAACAGTACAATCTAAGTCAAATTGGTTTTAGTAAATAGGTTTAGATACTCTACTTTTAGTTCGCTATTTTAATATCATTTCAAAAGAGAAATATATACAAAATTACTTGGTGAGGTGGTACATAATCTTGAGTCTCATTGAAACTAAAAATTGTGTCTATCTTTCTTCTAAAACAACAAATCTGAATATTTTATATTAGGTCAAGTTAATATGACTCAAACTATGCTACATAAGAATGTCGACTGAGAATATGCAAAAATCAATGTGCATAGATAACATTTTTAGAAAAAGTAAAAGGATAGAAGAATCTAGAAGATATAACTCAAGATGGTTTGCTTAAGTGAATGTCATATAAAGGGCTCACCACAGGATCTGCAGGATACAATCTGAGGGTCTCTGTCAAAGCAACATGAAGATAATGCATTTTCTCAAGTGTGGCATCTGTTATATTGGCTACAAACTCATCTGCTTTTACTTCACTTTCCTCACAACATCTTTCACTTCTTGTACAATTTTTTCCTACGCAAGAAGATTAAATTTACAATGATAATGGATTAAATTTAAATCCTAAAAAATAATACATTCAATAAGTAAAATAATAATAAATTCACAATATGGTTCATCAAAATATGATAATAGAAAGAAAATGACTTAAGGTCTCACAAAATCTTAGTCAAATAAATTAGGGTTTTTTTTAAAGGCTAGCAATTTAATATAATGCAGCAGTTCAGCAGAGTTAACTAAAAAATACTGGTTGAACCTGTTTTTTACCGGTTTATATGCAGCACTGGTCTGACGGTATGGTCAAAACCGAACCAAACACCATTCAACATTTTACCCATTGAACCAACAGATTCGGGACGAGTTTAATAACCATGGACTAATCATTGCTTTGAGCTCTCCACTCTGCAGTGCAGATATGGCTTAAGCTTCTCTAAGATCTCCCCAGACGCAGTCAAGCCTGAATGAACTGCTCTAGGGTGTGGTGGAGGCCATGTAGTGTCAACTATTGCTCCATTATCTCTGGCTACCACTGCAGACTTCTTGCAGTCACCTGAAAATAGTAAATCATGGATTGACCAGTATGAAACCAGAAAAGCAGAGTTATGATGCGGCCTATCTGTTCCATCAAACTCTAAAAAGTTGTAGGACAAGTCATCTAACAAGTAAATTTGAAACAGTCAGTCTTAGCTACTAAATTGAATAAGATCATTAAGGCCAAGAAGTTTTCCATCACAAGGCTAATTGTGATGGATAGGAATAGAATGTTCCTCCAAAATACTTTCCTGAGAAGTAATTATCATCATTTTTGGCTAAAAAAGTGATAGCTAATTTTCAAAAGGCAAACCAGTCAAGCTTCACCGAGGCGCTAGGTTCCCAATAACTGCCATTCATGAATCAAAATTAAGTGAAGCCACATCCTAGTTTTCCTGCTAGAAAATGCTTCAGCATACAATGTAGAGACATCTGCTTCAATCAGACAGAATCTGTAATTGAACTTTCAGATCAAGAAATTTACCAATTGTGTCATAAAGAAAATCAAATCTCTCCTGAATGTCTTCATATTTTGTCTTTTGTATAATCAACAACTCTATCAGCGCCTAACTGCTTTACAAATTTCACTGTTGGCGTGCTAGTTGTGGCCACAATGTAAGAAGCTCCATACAGAAGCTTTGCAAGGTGAACAACCAAACTTCCAACACCCTTGGCTCCACAAACCACAAATCTTTGTCTCTCCCGCCTCAGATCCTACAGTCTTAAAGCCTTCTGTTGCTGCCTGAAGTGCTAAAGCAAACTGGCTGCCTCTTTGAATGCAAGGCTTTTCGATTTTCTAACAGTCTCCTCTACCAGAATGCACTGTGCCAATGTTCCAAGCTGCTTTAATCTTTATTATTAAAATCGCCATATACATCAACATCTACATCAAATTTTGTAACACCAAAGTTTTTTCCTATTATAGCACCACCCATGTCACAGCCAGGGACCACCGGTATAAATCCTCATATATCACAGTATCTTGCAGATATAATTATCACCCCTCTAATAAGTAAAGAAAAACGGTTCATGCTTATAGATAACCTTCCATTTAACAAGTAACTCAGTAGGACAAGAATTAAGCATTTCAGCTACTTAACATAAATAGTTGGCCTAGGAAACAAATAGCTTGTTGAGAATCTTCACATGAAGAATGCCTAGATCGATAATCTTGCAATCCACAAATGGAAAAACTTGCTTCTCAGACAGCTCAACAGATTACAAGGACTTATGAAAAAGAAAAATCCCATCATTTTATTAATTTTATTTTTCATTTTGAATTCAATTTTTGGTATACTTATGCATGTTATTCCTGAAATTGCTGCAGAACTGCTTATCAAATTGGCAATTCAACAACATATTTCTTACTTTACATACATACGCATTATGTTTAATATATAGACATAGGCCATATCATGCCAGTGATCACTGGAGAGTATCTTCTTTAATTTATAAACACAGTCAAGCTGTCTGAGTGCATACATGAACATTAGACCATCACAGAGTTGGGAAAATAAAAGAAGTATCATAAACCCAACAAAAGACCAATCATGTATGAGCTCAAGAGCCAAAAAATAATGACGTTAATCACTTAAGCGCATGTCATTGTTATAAACAAATGACAAAGAAGACATCATAACACACTAAATCTTTGCCTTCCATAATCAATTCCTACTCATAGGAAAATCTTAAATATGAGACATTGACGCCTCTTGAAATCAATAGGATTCAGAGCAGCAGCTCAAACATTTAGACAAGAAGTTGATTGGTAGGAAACGGAAAGCTCCCCATCTCAAGGACTTCTTTTGGACCACACTCCTCAGAAGACCAAGCTTTTTGCATTTTCATGTTGCAAGTCAAAACTAGCTCCCTCTAACATTTATACAGAAGTTAAGACCTATCAACCGCTAATTCTAGTGAGTTGACATATGAGACAGAGGAGATATTTACACAGCTAGAACACGAAGATAAGAAGATGATATGAAGAAGCTACATGCATACCTAGGAAAGATTCCTATTTTAGTAAAAAGTGACAATATTCCTTCCACATGAAAAACTAGTGTCTATATTATCATTTGGTGTCTAGTGGGTACCTGGTATTTATTTCACCTCTCTAGTGTGTAACAGGTATATATTTAAACCAATAACACCAAAATAAGTAATATAGTTATAGAGACTGACATTTCTAACTTATAATGCACTCTTGTCACAGTAAGAAATATAATTATAAATGAAGCTTATCAAGCCCAATTTTTATTTGAAATATTGTCATCTGCATGCAACATCAAAATTAGAGTTCTATAAGGAATCCCCTCTGAGTAAATTATGTTGTGATTCCAAATAAATAAAAATTTGGAGAACTGCCCTGGTGAAAAGGCTTGAAAGAAGTCCTAGCATGCTGCAAGTTTGAGACCCTGTAACATGCTGCTCCTGCTGGAGATGCCAATGCGACAACCCTGATAAGCATAGATGCCAATATGGAAATATTCTAGTGTCAAAGAAGGTCAGGTCTTATCATTATCTCTATCTTGAAGTCAACGCAAATCTATAGAGGCCTGCAAATTGAAAGCTCCAGCCTTTAGATTATATGGTTACGGTTTGATTGTCCTCGTAACTATAATCAATAATATCAGCAGAAAGATCTAATTATAGAAAGCCGTTTTAGATACCAGTGGGAAAAGAGAAAGCAAAACAGAATCCATAACCTAGGTTTTTGACATATCCTCATTACATACGTGAAAATTTTACATTTTGGTTTTTCTTTTCTTTCCTCATTTTAGTGTATCTTTAAATAGAAACCTTGACCCGGAAAAAAACAAAAAGCTTCTTCAATTTTTTGAAGTCTTGTTTTTTTATTCCTCCATTCTAGTTGAGTTGAATGCTTAGTGGAAAAGTCAATCTGAATCAAATATCTAAACAGAAAAAGTTCATCACCATCTCCATAAAGAATATGCCAATAGGCTTTGTAGTTTGTATAATAAGTCTAAAACATTGAAACAATTCCCTAGCGACGAGTCCGTAGTCCTTATCATCATTCCTTTGCTATAGATCATTAATGATTCACTTCTAAACCAAATACAGTAAGCTATGTGTTACCTCTGCTTTTGCAAGATAACTCAATAGTCAGTGTATGAATGGCTCTCATTACTGATTGATAGGTTCAAATCATTTCTGCTATTCTTACTCGTATCTCCTACTTCCATGCTCTCATACTTTCACAAAGAAATGAGCCATACTATAGATTTCACACCCTCTAGTAGCGGATGTGATATTCTCACATTCACTTTTGGATGCAGAATAGATTTATTCAGTAGGAATTCTGTTCTGCTAATTGGTTGCTGGATAAAATCGAAATGGTGTACCTTAGACTAGACCCTCATATGCTTCCAAAGTTCTAATTATGACTGATCACAAAAAAAATCAGAAATGCAAATCTGATTGTGGATATGTTTGCTCACAAGCGTGTCAAGCAATATTAGTAGCCTCAGAAGATAGATAAATGATGTGAATGGTGAATAGTGACCGAAAAAGATTGAACGTAGATAGATGATGTGAATGGTGAATAGTGACTGAAAAAGATTGAATGAGATGAGGCATAATGCATGATATTTATCAAAATCAACTACCTGCCAATGACAATGTACCATAACCAAATTCAAACGAATGGCAACATTGTCAATCTCTTTGACAGGCTAACAAATAATGAGTGTGAATGGTGATGTGAATGTAGATAGATGATGTGAATGGTGAACAGTGACTGAAAAAGATTGCATGAGATGAGGCATAATGCATGATATTTATCAAAATCAACTACCTATCAATGACAATGTACCATAACCTAATTCGAACGAATGGCAACATTGTCAATCTCTTTGACAGGCTAACAAATAATGAGTGTGCAATGGGTTTCTGCATTATCTGAAAGTTGCCTAAATGGTGATGAGGTAATATGGATAATCCAATCATAATAAAACTCTCACCAACGAGACAAAAAAGCTTGGTAGATAGAAGTAAAAAGTAATGGTTAAATGTGAAAATGCCCTCGAAAGTAATTCCCATAAAATGTAGGCAAACTAATAAAACACGATGGCTCTGTTCTCAGCTTGAAGCTCTCCGTAGTGATCATCACCCCCCTGCTAAGCATTTGATCGAACCGTTGATGGGCATAAAGTCCCGTCGTGATCCTTCCCCCGCTCCCCCCCCCCCGGCGGTAAGCATTTGGCCGAACAATTGTTAGGCTTGAAGTCCAAAAGCAATTACCAACCTTGCACAGAGCGTGACAAGACTTGCGGAACGAATGAAAGAAAACGTGAGAAGGAATATTTTATCGCGATCAGACAGAATAAAAACTTTTTAAAAAAACGCCGTGCCGGGGATCGAACCCGGGTCACCCGCGTGACAGGCCGGGAATACTCACCACTATACTACAACGACTTGTTGATAATAGCTTTCAGGCACAGTATATCTAGACGTCAACGGTGTAGGCTTGCAATTCCATAGGAAGGCTTTCAAGCAATTTGCGTCAGGGAATTATTGGGTATAAATCTTCCCATTCAATACCCAGAGCCCAGATTTAGTGAACCTAACTCCTTTAACTATTCTCTTTCTTAACACCCTTAGTTATGATTTAATTTCTAAAATTTTCAATAACAACATATTTAACGCTTAATATGTTTAGTGTTAAATATTGCGTGTTTGATAATTTTTTATTCTAAAAAAAAATTCAATTTAAATATTTAGAAGATAATATAAATTATAAAATTATCCTTACATATATATATATTAAAATTTTTAAGTCAAATATATATTATTTAAATTCTTATTCAATAACTCTTTAGCCTAAATATATTTATAAAACATATAATTTTTTTGTTATTAACATATTCTATTGTTCATATGATAAAAATGTGTAATAATATATAAAAATTAATAATTTAAATTAATAAATTTGAATAGTATAAAAATTTAAGTGGGATAGATTATTAAAATAAAGTTAAACAAAATTTTAATAGTGTGAATAAAAAATGTGCGGGAAGCATTAATAAAATAAAGCACCCAACCTCAATTGAAGAAGTCGAAAGGCAAGGGCCGAAGTTGGTTCGATCGGAAATAATTTTAGTTGACTGATGCTGAATTCAGTGATATGATAATTCACATATTTTTCCATTTTGCGATAATAAATTAAACGCATTAAATAAATTTTGGAGCGCTTATTTCTTCAACTCAGCGTTTAATGATTATTTTCGAACACAAGACTCCTTCAAAAAAGTTAACCTGAAATTTTGGAGACAGAAAATTTGAAGTTCTTTTAAACACCGCCACGATCCCTTTTAAATTATTTTAACATTATGACTAAGTAAATCAAATAATTAAAAAGGTAATTTTTTAATTTGTTGAAGATTAATTAACAATAATTAAAGAGGTAATTTTTTAATTAAAAATTTTAAAGTTCTTTTAAACACCACCAATCCCTTTTAAATTATTTTAACATTATGATTAAGTAGATCAAGTAATTAAAAAGGTAATTTTTTAATTTGTTGAAAAATAATTAACAATAATATTAAAAATCTCACTGTTATATTTTCACCTACTCCAGTTTTATAACGAAACATCAAATTCGTGATATATATATATATATATATATATATATATATATATATATATATATATATATATATATATATATATATATATATAAAGTGCTAAGCAGAATATAAAAAATAGCATTGTTAAGTAAATTTTATATTTTTTAAGAGAAAAATATGAATAAGATTTCAATTTTGGAGTGTTGTAGTTAATATTTATAACTTTTAATTTGTTCAATCAGTAATTAAGATAATGTATTTAATTGTACCAAATGTATACACTCCTTTTAAATATTTAAAATGAGAAATCACTATTCTTTATAAACTTTTTTTATTAACTTTTTTTATCTGATTGGCTCTGTGCATAAGAAAGTAACGAAATAGTATGAAGAGAAAAACATTCTCCCTCAACAAACCGACCTTATGTTAAAATATTGGATATAACTCAATAAATAGGTACGCTCTAGTTGTTTGGTGCTAATTTGAGGCACGAATATTTTTTATTTTAAAGTATTCTCGTTGTCCTCCTTTATTTTTCTCATTTAGGATGCAACTATCCTTTTTCTTTATTTATTTCGTTAGAAAATATTTTTTATAAAAATATATTATGCATATTAATAAAAAATAATATTATTTGATAATTTAAAAAAATATAATAATAAAAAATAATTTTAAAATTTTTATATTTAATATTAAAAATTATTTTTATTTTAATATTTTATAATTAATTTTTTATAAAAAAAAACATTTTGCGAGAGCTTTAGGTTAAAAAGTGATGTTGACCATAAGAATTGCCTTGAATACTTCTAAAAACTCACTCTATGGTAGGCAAAATTGCGATCTACTACGTTCTTGTTCAAATTTAATTTTGAAGTTTATTATATTTTACAGAAGTATCTGGTGAACGATCTATTGACGAAGGGTTTGCCATGTTGGTGTCAAAATAATATGATTTTGTAAATAATATGTTACATAAAAAATTAGATAAGTTGTATTTTTCTACATTCAAATTAATTACACTCACATTCCTTACATTTTTAAAAATATATATTCACCACTCTAATTTTTCCAAAGTAGAAAAAGCAAATATATATTTAAAATAAAATAAATGAAAAGTTCGTATATATAAAAAGACATATTAATACATATTTTTTAAAATAAGAGAAATAAAAATATAATTAAGTTAAGCTTACGAGGGATTAAGTTTAATTTTCCCTTAAAAATAAAATATGCAATACTTTGCTTCACATATTAGATTCTAGTAACCTAGGAACTGCACAAAGGTGAAGGCCCTTGTCAATGTGCAATGTAAACATGGTCCTGTAGGTAACATTTTCTGCTTCATTTGCCAGTTTGAGTCGGAAGAAACGAAGAAGCGTCATTGATATTATTTTCATCTGTCTGTAAGCAAGGTCCTTCCCTAAGCACATGCGTGGACCAGCCTGTAATCACAATAATGAGCGTGATGTTAATGTTATGAAATTTGTTGTATTCATTTTCATGATTTTATTTGCAATGATGATATTTATTTGTAATTTTATTAATTATAATAAAATCATATATAGTTATAATTACAATTTAAAATTATATTTAATTCTTCACACACACACACATATATATATAAAATAATTTTAGGTTGGTCATTCAAAAATTTAAAAATTTTAAGTGTTCTACGTATTTCCAATACTTGATATCTGGAGGTAAAATTCCTGCCTTTGTCATCGCTTGGTCTAATATTATTTTACCAAAATGTGGCTTCAGAAAGGTTTAATGTCTTCGGCTATATTTTAGTTTGGTGTTTTTTTTATTATCAGAAACTAAAAAATAAATAATAAAAAATAATAAATGTTATAAATGAAGAAAAATTTTATTTAATTACAAAATTAATATTAATAATAAAAATTTTTCATTAAAAAAATATTTAACTCAAGTAATATATAGTATTATTTGAAAGTTTTATCTTTTTTTATATTCGAAATTGGATCACTGGATTTTATGTATATATTTAATGATTTAATTATTACTATTATTATAAAAAAAAGTTTTAAAAAAACTTAGAAGTTGTTTTGTATCTTTCTAATTAGAAACAGAAATTCTTTTTTTTAAATAAAATATAAAAATAATTATTAAACAGAAATTCTTATTTTCAAAAATAGTAAAGAAACAAAAGATACATATCCGTTCTTTAAAATTATGGGCTGACACTTTTCAAGCCGTATCATAATAAGGGTGGTGTTGCAAGAAATAATAGAATATTAAATTTTTGCAATTTACTCAAGAATTTTTTTAAAAGAAGAAAAAAAGAACAATGATACTAACATGGAAAGCCACAAATTTGAATGGAGATTGGGGTTGAAAAATGCCATTGTTGATCCATCTTTCAGGCTTAAATTCCTCAGCATCATCTCCCCATATGTAAGGCATCCTTCCCATTGCATAAGCCATGTAATAAACTGCATCACCCTTTTTCACTCTATACCCACCAGGAAGGATGTCATCTTCTTCTGCCACCCTCCCCGTCTTCACTCATACAAAAGAAATATCAATCAAACAATAAAATTATATTTTAGGAATTAATAATAATTAATCTAAATAGAAGCAATTTGAAGCTCAATTATCCCTACTAAAAACTAAGAAATTGACTAACATAAAAAAGGAAATTTGTTTCCAGCATTTCTTTTTTCTTTTTTGGCTATCCTGTACACTTGCAAAAATTAACAATAAAATCTTAGTTAAATTAGTCCACCACTTCTAAATAGACTAATTGAGATACTCTGATTTTAATTGGATAAACAATACAAGCTTAGTTAAATTAGCCTTACCTCCCTATAAATAGGATCAGATACTCTACTTTTAATTCGCTATTTTAATATCATTTTAGAAGAAAAATAAATACAAAATTATTTCATGAAATGTGGTACATAATTTTGAGTTTCATTATAATTAAAAGTTATGTTTATCTTTTTTCTGAAATGTCAAATCTGAATATTTTATATTAAGTTAACTTGACTTCAACTATGCTATAAAAGAGTGTCGATTGAGAAATGCAAAAATCAATATACGTAGGTAACATTTTTAGAAAAACTAAAAGGATAAAAGAATCTAAAAGATATAACACAAGATGGTTTGCTTAACTGAATGTTATATACAGGACTCACCACAGGAACTGCAGGGTACAATCTCAAGGTCTCTGTTAAAGCAGCGTGGAGATAATGCATTTTTTCGAGAGTGGCTTCTGTTATATTGGCCACAAACTCATCTGCTTTTACTTCACTTTCCTCGCAACAGCTCACAACATCTTTCACTTCTTGTACAATTTTTTCCTGCACAAGAGGATTCTTGCACATCACGTAGAAGAACCAGGACAGTGCTCTTGCACTTGTGTCTTGGCCACCAATCACGAGGTTTAGAATTGTATCCCTCAGATTCTTATCTGTCATGTTTTCTGGGTCCTTCTTGCTTTCCATCAAAAGCCTTGAAAGTACATCTTCCTTATCATTCTGGAAACAACCACAATTTTTAGAAATTTCATCAATTTTCAATTATTCAATAGCTGTGTCTCGAAAAGGAGAAATTTGCTTTTGGATCAGGTTAGAAAAATTCTTAAAAAATTGAACCTGAATGTGTATTTTAATTTGCCTTCGCCCTTGCCAAGAAATTCGTATAAACCCATTAAATTTTCAGTTTTCAATAAAGAATTAAGACACAATTTGAGATATAGTTTTAAATTTCAATTAGATCTGTTACAGCTATAGTTTTAAATTTCAATTGAGTTCGCGGTTGTGTGTGTGTTTTGGCCATTAGAAATATTATGAAAGTTGTTAAAAGTTTTTAATTCAAAACATCTGATATTAGTTAAAAATTTTGCATCTTTCACTATATCCAACATTTGAATTTTTTTTTTTTTTAATTCTTGGTCTAAGTGTGCAGTGGTTAAAACACTGTGAAAGTTAAAATGCTATTCCGAATGCTAAAATCATGATTTTCTTTTCATTTTCCAACAAATATGAGTGAGCCTCCGAGAATGCAACCTTTTTTATTAGAATAATAGGTCTCCATGGGAAAATGATGGATTCCAACGGGAGAATTGTTTCTACATTTCTTTTTAAATACATATCATATCAATCAACATAATTGTGGTCAGGGCGGAGTCAGGTTTGGGGTCTCCTCAAAGATCTATTACCTGTTTCATACATACATAGATACGTATATATATATATATAGAGAGAGAGAGAGAGAGAGCGCGCGCGAGAGAGAGAGATTCTTTTTAAAATTTCAATATATATATAATTATAAAAAATGTATTTATTTATAATAAAAATAAATTTTATTAAAAAGATAAATAATTTATATTTTTATTTTTTTATTTCTTTTTATTGAATAGAAATTTTTATTATATTATATATTAAAAATAATTTATAGAAATATATCTTTAGTTTAAACAAAAAATTTACATAACTTACAAAATATTTTTTATATTTTATATAACTCTAATTTTATTTTTTATAAAAATATTATGTGCATTAAAATTGACATGCACTTATTTACATTACATATATAATGTAATTGCACTAAAATTACTAATTATTTTCTAGTTGTTTTGGTTTTATCATCCTTAATTTTTACTATCCTTTATACATATATAAAAAAAAGTATATAGACATGTAAACTTTATTAATTTAATTATATTTTTGCAAATTTTATAAATTTTTATTATAATTTTTAATAAAATTATGAATACATTGTATGTTACAACATTTATAATTTTGTATTTTTATTTACATTATACATATAATGTAATTGCACTAAAATTATTACTTACTATTTCTTTTGATTTTATCATTGAAAATTTTCATAATAAAATGTTTATACATGTCTAAAAAATATGCATTGATATGAAATTTATTAAATTAATTATATTTTTAAAAATTTTATGCATTTTCATTGTAACTTTTTCATGAAAGTCCGAATAATTTATATATTACAATTTTTATAAATAAGCTTATATAATTTTGTTTAATGTTCAATAATTTTTTTATTTACTTTGCAAAAAAATTACAACACATTAAGTTAAAATTATTAAAAATATTATAATTTACTTAAATATTTATATATTCTTTTAATATGTATCAAAATAAAATTTCGTTAATTAGACTTCGCCACTAATTATAATGCCTTTCATGACAATAATATTACAGATCTATCTCTTAAATTCTGATCGTATTTAAAAGTATGGGATTTGCACGTAACAAATAGAGAGAAATCCTAGCATACACATCGTAATATATGTATATAAACAGAAACAGTATCTAAGAAGCAAAAGGAAGTAATTGCACTCACAAATTCCTGCTGAGTTGCCAGAGATTCCCTTTTACTCTTAATGATTTGGTTGGTAAAATCAACAAGCAACTTAACATTCTTCTTGATAGTGGCCTCAGAACCAATGTTGAGAAACCCCTTGAGCTTCCAGAATGGATCGACATAACGCCTGTAGACCCAAGCACTTGAATCTTCGGAAGCCTTCAAGAATTCAGTACCTTGTTTGCTTGATCCTTCCAAGCAATCCAATTCCAATCCAAACCCAACTTTGAACATGGTATCCATAGTACACCTCATCAGCATATCCTACAAAGTGAACAAAATTATTACATATATATGTGTAAATATATATTATAAGGGTGATTATACGTTACTTAGAACCTTGTATATTCACTCCCACTCTTAGTTGTGGCTCATATCCCTTGCCAATTAATAATGATCAAAATGTTCGACTAGATCTTATTCGATTGAACACTGTCACTCTAACTCAACCCACAACAAATGACACATAATCAACAAATATACAAATATCATAGTCACATGTTTATCTTCCTCATTAGGGACAAGCTAAAACACCAACCATCACAAGTTAAAGTTATCCAAACACGTTAGAAGCAACACCTACAAAGATAAGCCCAAGTGTGCCATCATGTTAGCACACTCTTAAATGACAGAGTTCTAACAGAAGTGCAAGTATGCACGTGAGACTCGTGATACAATTCTATATTAGAAACTTTACATAAATTATTATTAATTTAAGTATTAGAATGTGCTCAATAAACTCTTCTGCCATGCATACCTAACTATATGTTCCATGTGCAAATAACTTGATTCGATCAATCCACCTAAAGCCTAGCCAAATCTTCAGCGGTTGTTACTAACAAAAAACAAAATAATATACAACATGCAGAGACAAAGGGTAAGAGATTGTTTGGGGGCTGTATTGTTTTTTTCTTTTTTTAATGCAATTAAGATTACTAGTAAGTTGATTTTTTTTCTAAAGTAGGGGTAGTTATTTACTTAACATTAGAAGATTCAAAGTTTGAACTTAGAACACAAAGGGAAATAAAGCCTTCAATACAATATTAAATGTTTTTGTACCACTAAAGATACAACATTTATTTATTTGAATTCAAGTTCAATTAAGATAAATAATTTCTAGCTTAAGTTCCATAACTTGCAAAATTCAAGCTTAGTCTTGACTATTGTACAAGTTCAATCCAACCCAAATGCGTCATGATATATTCAATGATTATCATTAATAAATAATATAAGAATGATAATAAATTTATTTTCACAATGTACCTATCATTTCTATTTTCTTATGTTGATTTTTTTCTTCAAAACAAAAATAGTGATACATAGATATGTTCAATAATACTAAAGTATTTAGTATTGGATTCTAGTTGTTAAATCTATTAAATATTAAATTTATGGCATTTGAATATTTTCTTATTTTAAATATTGAATTTAATTAATAAATTAAATTTTATTACAAGGTGTAAAAATCTTATAGAATCTCAAAATTATCACTAATTCTAATTTTAAAAATTCTATATACTTGATAAGTAAAATTCCAAAAATAGAAATAAGCTAAATATCTTTGTCCAACAAAACCTTATTAAAATAAGAGCCACTATTGTATAGTTAACTAACAAATGGATTCAATGAATTTTCACATAGTTTTATATTCAATTTTAAAAAATTAAATAAATAAAATATAATTTTAATTATGAATATATTCAATTAAGCAATTAATATTTTTAAACACATTCTTACTAATTATATTATTATATTTATTTTAATTTTTTAGAGGGAGCCAAACTAGTAAATTTTTTTGACATAAAAAATTTTATACATCTAATTTAAAATTTTTGAAAATTTAGGGGGGGGGGATGGCCCCCCTAAATGAACTGAGGCGCGACCCTTGATTCTATAAATAAATAAAAATTATTACTTCACTGATAAAATAAATAAATATAAAATTAAAAGAAAGAAACTTGTGATTTCTCAAAATGTAAAATCTCATGCATAGTTCAAAATCTATCTTTCTTTTAATAGAGTAAAAATCTTTCTTCACCCCCCATAGAGCATATTTGAATATCTCTCTTGCAATGAAGTTTATCCCACATGGCATCAAACTTGAAGTTTTAAGTTTGAATCCATCACAATTAACGTCCCCCATAGAACAAATTGTCTCACATCTATTTTAGATGCGAGAACAGCACACTTCTATGTGAAGTTCACTTTTCATAAAATCACGCAATCCACGCGGAATGGAAATAAAATCTTTGATATCCAAATAGTTAGGGAATATACAAGAGTAACATCAAATCTAAGAATAAATCTCTTTTTCATTCCGATGATCGAAATTTAAATTTTCTCACCTTAGTTCTTATAAAATGTTATTTAATAATTTTATTTCTATAAAGTACTGATTTATTTAATTTTATCTCAAAAAAAGAAATTGAACAAATTAATTTTCATGTAGATACAAGCCAAAAAAACAAAATAAATTAATATTTTACTGAAAATAAAATTAAAAAAAAGTTATATATACAAAAAAATTTTAAAAAAAAGTAAATTTCACATTGATGCATAAAAGGGGTTTACTCTAAAGCTAGATAGAAGAACAAAATTAACTAGATCACCCTCACCTGCATGTCAAAAACCATATCATGACTGGAAATTTCTGAAATAACTCCAAACAATTTGGCAGCATTTCTTCTAGAAACAGAGAAACTAAAATCCCTAACAACTTTAGCCGAAATCTCATGGCTTGAAAGCTTCCTCTTCTGCCTCCACTTCTCACCATCAACTGGAAACACACCCTCTCCAAGGAGCTCGGTCACAACATCATTGTTGTACTTCCCTTTGCAATATTTGTCAAACTTCGTTTTCAACACGTGTTCGATAACCCTAGAATCCGCAGTGTAGAACTCATTGTAAGATCCCAGATTAAGAATCCGGTAAGTTTTATGAGTTTTTGCAATCCTAGTTTGGTAGTCATAGAGTTTGTTAAAATGGAAAAGCTGGCTAAGCCCCGTGCCTTTTATGGGTGGGTAATTCGGGTCGAATATGGATTTTCCGATGATGAGGATGGTGAGGAAGAGTAGAGAGAAAAGGATCAAAAGGGAGATGAGGAAGGAAAGACACGTGAAAGTCGATGGAGCTAACATCGCTAATACGTCCATTTTTGTTTCTCTGTGCTTGAACGCTGTCGAGGTCGATGTTGCATTGGCTTTTATAGGAGTGAAATAGGAGAAATTTTTTAGCATTCTGACTATCTAACATTATTAATGATATTTAATAAATGAATAATAATTATTAATAAATTTTTTATTTTTGAAATATTAAAAATTATAAAAATGATAATTATCCTCTATATGTACTAAGCATAAATAAAGATAAAGATAAATGGTACAGTTTGGCCAGAACTTCCATACCTTAAATGGAACTAGGGTTGGACCATGAATACGTGGCGCCTTAAGGACCACAATTACTGTAAGCTTACGTAAACGAATCACATTAGCTATTTATGCTTACCGAATTTGGCAAAACTAGTAATTGGCTTCATTTGCAAAGGTTCAGAATTCCACGCCCAACTTATTTTCTAGGGCATCACATGCCTAGTTTGCTGATGTCTCATTTTATGACAGGTGTGCGAGGATACTGGTCCTGCCGCCAACTCAACCACTTGTAACTGGGTTATAGATTTTATAAAATTATAAAAATTGCTATTTTTATTAGTTCCAAAAGAGTTTTAACACTAGACTTAGATCACTATAGTTATGGTACATGATTAGATAAGTTTGACAGATAATTATGCAGTGTTACTCACTTTTATAATTCTCTAATTCAATATAATAGCTATATAATTTCAAATTTCTTATTAAACTTGTCAGATTTTAATATCAGTGTTACAAAAAAAAATGAAGTTTATAATATAAATTATATTATGTCATATTCTTGTATAACTTTAAATATTTATCTTCAGAATATTATTATGGAAAAATTAAGTAAGAAATATAATTATAAGCTAATATTCAACTATTTAAGTTACGGAAAATAAAGAACTTTCTTAATTAATTATAGATTATACTCTAGTATATTCTTTTATAACTTTAATATTTATCTTCAAAATATTAATATGGCAAAATTAGTATAAGAAATAAGAATATAATTAAAATTTACTACTCAACCATTTAAATTATAAAAATGAAAAAATAATTTTTTAATTGGATGTAACTGTACCATATTTAAAAATTTTAGAAAATAAATTCTCAAAATTTACATATAAAGACTTGAAATTAATTCCATTAATTTTGTTGGCATATTGATGTCGGAGATGTTTGATTTTTTTTAAACTTGCATCATGTATTATTCAAAATTTTTAATATTTATATTCACAATTAGATGATATTTAGTTTACGAAATCATAAATTGTTGATATTTTAAGATACATGAAAAATGTAATTCTTAAAAATATAATTTTAAAAAAAAATCATACCATCGTATTTTATTCAATTAAAAAAGATCAATAGAAAGGTTACAATATTACGGTGATGGATCATATTGAATGATAATCAATGATCATCATTAACAATAAATAATAATAGGCAATGATCAATACTAAGTAATGATCAACGATGATAAATAATAAAGAGTGGTAGTCAACGGTAATAAATGATAATTGATGATAGTCCATGATAGAAAGTAATGGTAAGAAAAGTGGTGACTAATAAGGTCAAATAGTAGTAAATGATAATTATAAATAGTGGAGAATGCTTGACTACAGTGAACAGTGATAGTTGATGATGATGAATGATGGTCAATAATAATAAGTGATTCTAAATAATCATCATCAATAACAAATAGTTTAATAGTAGTCAATAATAATAAATAATGATAAATTGATATGGCAATAATATTAAAATTTTAATGAAATGATGAATAAAATAATTTTTTAGATGACTAAAATATTTTCATATTATACAAATTTACAATGCTTATTTCGCCCTGTGAGAATATTTAACTTAAAATATTTTACTAGATTATGAATATTGCTTAAAGAGATTTTCTTAGTTTTTAACCAAACCCATAACCCTTAGAACATTTATTGAAATATGAGAAAATTTTTGTGAATCCAATATTAAATTGTTAAACTAGGCCCTTCATTTATTTCATTATTTGATTAGTAACTTTTGTTGTCACGTGTGACCTTCTTTTTATACATTTCAAATTTTAATTGAATTAATAATTGCAATCTCATCACATGGAATAGATGAAAGTATACTGTGCAGTAATTTATATTAAACAGGTTATATAAATTCATACAACTCTTGCAAAAAATTTCATGATAAATTTTAAAAAAAAATATTTTAATTCAAATTTAATTGATAAAATATAAATTTTTATATTCATTTATATGCAAATATCATAAAGAATTATAATATTTTATATATGAAATTGCAATTGCAATTTTTACTTTAAACCCTTATAAAAATTTATATACTTTTTGAATACATATCAAATACTTTTTTATTGAATAATTATTAACAAATTAATTATCATATAAATTAACACATAATTTATTGAAGATATTAATTTGCACTATAATAACATTTAATTTGTATTATTAATAGCATACTTAGGGCTTTTATTTTTGTAATAATAGTTAGATTAATAAAATAATAAATTATCATCACATAAAAATATTTAATTATATATTAATATCTATAATGTATATTTTGTTAACATGACTATTGTAGCAAGGGATCCAAGGGCAGCTGAGAGAATTTCAAAAATTTGAAGTAGGGGGTGAGAGATTTTGATCGTTGGATTTTTATTTCTCGTATTTCATTTACTTTCTACAATTCATGACCTGACACGTGTCCAAGGTACTACATACCCTGCCTTATCTTTCGGGCATAATAGTCTTGACCTTCACGTAAGAATTGTTTGAAAAATATTGATGACTCTGATGTTTAATGCTCTTCTCATAAAAAGGATTATTTCAACAAATGTCGAGTTACACTGAGTTGTTTTTCCGTCAAAACCAGAGGAATTGTATTAGAAGTATTAAAATGAGTTGAGTTCAACATATTAGTTTGATTTGATACAATTTTGCTTAATTTGAAATTAGAATTGATGTAAAAAATGATAATAATAACTTAATTTATTTTATGAGGATTCACGCAAAAATTTTTTAAAAAATATTGATGAATTTGACGTTCAATGCTCTTCTCATAAAAAAGATTATTTGAACAAGTGTTGAGTTATGTTAAATTGTTTTTCTTTTTTTGTGAAAAAAAATAAAAATTTTACTAAAAGTAGCATTTTTAAATCTAAACAAGACTGATTGATTTAACTAATCCAATCAGGAATCAATCCTTAATCCAATTTAGATGATTGCTAATACTCCAAAGGGCAGTTCAACCTTTTTGAAGTGCCAAAACTCGATAAATATTTGAAACCGGTCGAACCAATTGGCCAAATTGGTTGTAAATGAGTTCGGACAAATTTCCATTATGCACTTTAATAAGAAAATGACGTTTTATCATGGAAAGTTATACACTTAACCTACGCATATGCATTGGCCTTGACCATTAGAGCACTATTGTGCTTCATACCTTACCTGTCATTAAATATATATATATATATATATATATATACATTGAGTATTGTCACCTTATACAACCAATTCCTTTATCAATAAAAATATATTTATTATATAATAAATTATATTAATTAAGTTTATATTAGATATTATTTTAAATTATATTATTTTAATTAATTTTATTATTTTAAATATTTTTTAACTTCATTTAAATTATGTCATACGTGTTACTATAAATTCTAATAATGAAAATATGTTTGTTTTTGCATAATAATAACATACAAATTTAAAATTTTAAAAATATTAGATTTCTAATAACTTAAAAATATTAATTCATAATGTAATGTGTTTATGTTTTTATCATATATATTTTTAAATATAAAAATATATTAATTGATTCAACTAAATGATTGAATTAGTTGAACTAGTCTAACCTTAATTCACTTACCTTAACGGATTAATAATCAAGCCTAAGTTTAAAACACTAACTAGAATTATCAAAATGAATTAAGTTAAACAAATTGGCTTCAAATTAATATAATTTTACTTAATTTGGAACTAGGACTAATGTGAAAAATGATAACAATGATCTAACCTATTAAAAAACTCGAACTACTTACCTCATTCTGATACAAGATTAAGATTGATAAATATTAATTCATTAATCTGTTAATAGTAAAAAATAATAAATAATTAATTTATTATATATTAAAATTTTAATTTTGATATATTAAAATTAACTTTAACATACATATATAATATTAAAAATATATATGAGTAATATTAAAATTTATAAATTTATATATTTAATATTGTCAACATATATTATATAAATTTATCAAAATAAATAATTATATTAAAATTTAAAAATATTTAATACTAAAATTAATAAATTTATATATTTAATATTATTAATATATATTACACAAAGTTATTAAAATAAATAATTATATTAAAAATTTATAGAACTCAATCAGAATATGCATATATGTGAGTAAATTTAACAATACAATAATTTTTTTATTTCAAATGAAATGATCTTTTTTTTATTAAATCTCATCACATTTCATTTAATTCAAATCTAAAATTTTCAATAAAAACATAATTTACAAATGAATAAAAACTGAAACACTACTCAAATTCGAGTAACCATTATTAATAACAAGACATGCAAATAAATTAAATTCTAATTTTATCATGATTCCTTATAAGAACAGCCAGAAAAAGAGGATTAGATGAAAGATAAGTGCAAGCGGTAAAGAGGGGGGATTTGTATTATCTTTCCTTCTTTTGGTCATTTTCTTATTTTGTTGTAATTTTGAAAAGAGATTAATACAGTATATTTTCAATTTTATTACACATAAAAGAATTTAAAATTTTATTAGATATTAAAATTCTGTATACATATCTATTGACTATAACGAAAATATGATGAATAAAAAAATGAGTAGTTTCAACCTGTGATTTTTATCGCATGTGATATATGAAAGATTTTGTCTCTATATCTATTAAATATAACACGTAAATGAGAGGTTACAAATTTTAAAGAAGGGAGTACCTTATGGGTGAAGTCTTGCAATTTTTCACAGGGGAAATTTTTTACAAAATGAGAGGTTACAAATTTGATTTCCCATATTAATTGCTACAGTACCAATTTCACAAAAGAAATTTTCTAGAATGTGTCAAATATTTTTCATGCTTTTCACATGGAAAAGACAGGCTGACATTAAAAATAATAAAAATGATGGTGACTATGGAAGGAAAGCAGCATTAGGCAGGAGGTCCCCTCCCAACATGGAAAAGGGCAATTAATAAGGAAAACCGTGCGTTCATGTGACTGCACTTAGATGGGGGACCAGGTTCCTACGAAGATCTGAGTCCACGATTGTATAAATGTAACCCAATGTCCATTTTTGCATTTCACCCACTTGACTCCCATCCATCACCTCATATCATGTCATATGATCGGGTAGGATTGCGATCAACTTTGAAATATTGCCCCGCCCCCTTCTTACCTTTCAATTTTCCTTTAGGGTATGTTTGACTGGAGGTGAAAATGAGAGGGGGTGGAAATGGAGGGGAAGGAAATGGAGGTGAAAATAATTTCACTTGAATTGTTTGGAATGAGTGAAAATAGGAGGGGGAGTAAATATGGGTGAAATAAATTTCTTTTGTTTGGAATGAGTAAAAATAGAGGGGGAAGGAAATGTGAATGAGTGAAATGACTAAAATATTCTTTTGTTATGTTATATTGATGTAGTTATAATATTATTTAGTAAAATTAAATAACAAATAATTTATGGATTAAGAAAAATATGTTAAATTTTTTTTCTGAATACTAACATATTTAAAAAATTTTAATTTCTTATTTTCATATAATTAATAAATATTAAAAATTTTGCATTATATTTTAAAAAAATACTTATGGTGAGGTAGTAAAATTATTATATTATCATTGTTTAGTAGAATTATAGATATTTGATGATAATAATTTCATTTGATAATTTTAAATTACTTTTAATTTATTTTATTACTAATAACATTAACCAATAATTAATTATACATTTTCTAAAGACTGTAATTAATATGTTTTTATTACAGAATTAATTAATAAATGATATCTCATTTCATAGAATTAATTAATAAATAACATATTTCTCTAAATATTGTCAATTTATTTTTTGTTAGCAGAAGATATATATCATGTTCATTAACTGTTGCAGTATACATATACACGCATACACAAAGAAGCAGTAATTCACTTAATATAAATATACAAACTCCTATATTGAAAATTAATGCAAAAGAAGTATAATTAGTGGGAATGACATTCAACATAAGTAAAGTTGAATGAAAAGCGCTTGCTTCTTGGGTGCAACGTACATACATTGTACAACTCCAATAACTGTAAACATAACAAAGACCTGTCATATAAGGCAAATACCATTCACATAAGGGCAAAGTACTGTCTTCACATATATAAATCATTGATCCTTCAATGACAGCATGTCCTAATTTTAAAATAGACATAACATAATAGAATTCCATAAAGTCTAATATCGTCGTCAGTTATCATACTCTACTAATTATACACACACACACACAATACATTACACTACATAATGTGTCCAGCCACATGTTCCTGTAAGTAATCAAACAAAGAGAATGATTATATCCAAAAACTAACTCCCACCCTACAATGATCAGTGCATAGTCTACTGTAGTCAACACTTCCAAATCAGGCACATTTTCATGAATTGGTAGAGCTAGAATACCTACAATTAAGATAAACACATAGTCAGAAAACCCCGTAAGGATATGGATAGTGGTTGTCAGGACATAAATACAAATAAGCTAGTTAACTATCATGCAAACTCAATATACATCAATAAATAACCACATTACCCTATATCTTTCTCCAAGGTGGCCTTGTATCCTTCCATCCTAAGCAACTCAATCATCTCCAGCATTCGCCATAAGTTGGTACAACAATTGTAGATGAAAATGAGGTGGCACAGCAAAGAATTTATTCCTAGCCTTTTCATTATCACACAAGAAGTTATAACACTTCAGAAGGAAATCTTGAGGCACTCCTATGTTCTCCAATTCTCCCCAAACTTCTGCCTCGCTATAATAATGAGGTCTACTACTCTGAAAGATAGCTACACTTTCTTTAATTGCCTGAGTGTGTTTGTCTGCTACCTCTCTCATTACCTGTGTCATCTTTTCCATTCCTATGTCTAGTCTTTCATACCCTCTTTCAATGACATCAACCATAGGTGCTTTCCTTTTGGAACCTCTTGAAGATGAAGTTCCTTGTGAGTGAGTGGAAGGATTTGAAGGTGCATACTCTTGAGAGTGAGTGGAGGGAGCTCCCTCAGGACTGAAATGAGGTGGATGGTGTGTGAAATTAGGATCTTCACTTCCCCATTGAACATTCGGATCAGACATAAATTCAAAGCTGTTATTGAGGTCAATGCCTTCTCCCTCCCACCTATGAACTTTGTCCCTTGATGTTTCAGCTTGTCCACCTGTAGCTCGGTCTCTAGCAAAGAGCTCCAACAACTTGTCATAATTATGGATAGGAGTCCGTTTCCATTTTTGTGCTTCTGGCTTGTCCTGCAAAATGCACCCTCCATTAGATAAACATTTAACATGAATAAACAATAATCAATGCCTTTTAATCGAAACATATGCCTTTGAATGAAACATTATAAGTAAAAGCATGCAATATGAATCTTTATGCCATAGGGTGTCTAAGTTACTTGATTCATTACCGCAGAAATCTCGTTCCATACTTCGGGCTCAGCTTCAAACATTCTTGTAATTAGATTCCAAGCTACTCCACTCCACTTGTGAAACAGATCAGAGCACTCGTTAAAATGGTCCTTTAATGTTCTCATTCTATTTTTGATGTGGTGTTTTTGGAAAAATGGACCAATGGTCTACTTTAGCTCCGCTACTATAGTGGCATATGCCACTGTAGTGAAAGTCCCATCAGGCCTATTGCCCTTATGCACTTCCTCCAGTAATGCATCTAGCAACATTGCATCTATATCGGGCGTCCACCATAGTGTGTCTCAAGATGAACCCTCCTCACCGCTACCAGATTTTCTGTTCCTTGGCATCGTCTATCTGTAAAACATAACATAAAAATTTAGTGTTAGTTAATATAATTAAAATGAAAATTGTATATCACCATGAGAAAGTAAATGAATTAAAGGAATTCACAGTTGTAAAAAACTTGTATAACATACACAAGTATAGCTCATACTAACACTTACATCAAACAAATCATATCCACCAACGTATGCAATGCATATTGAACTTAATATACTAATTTTAGATAAATTTTTGGAAGTAAATTAGAAAACACCGTCAACTCACACATGAAAGCTTTCCATTCTATGCTATCAAAAATTAGACAAACCTTCATAGCTAAACTGTCATACAAGGATAAATGAACCACTAGGCTTACATAAGACACAACTATTGTAATAAAGAAATATAAAATATCCATACAAGCTCCCATTTATGTTACAACAATTATCCCTATCACATTGGAAGTTAGAAAATGATCCAAAATATAAAAACTCTGACTATCACAAGTTACTCTCATAGTCATTCCACATTTGGGTGGCTATGTGTTCCCTAAGAAGGTATCCTTCTCGATAGTCTTCCTCAGTATTTCATGCTTCAAGATTCCCAGAGTCTTCTATGTCATTGAGCAATAGCTCACGATCCACTTCATCCATCAACCGTGGATCGGGATCAACATCCATCAGAAAATTATGTAGTACACAACACGCAATGGTGATATCTGTCATGGTGGTGAAAGAATAATATGGTTCTGATCCACTGGCAATAATAGGAAACCTCTTTTTAAGTACACCAAATGCTCTCTCAATCACATTTTTGAGCGAAGCATGTCAATGATTAAATATTTCTTTTGCATTCTGTGGACCACGTGTTGTGTACTCCTTCAGGTGATAACGCACCCCTCTGTATGGTGTTAATAGCCCACTTTTCAAAGGATAACCTGCATCTCCTAGGTAGAATTTGCCTAGGATATATGACAATCACACAAATATAAATCACTATCTTCATATCAATCTTCTAATGAACTTCTGAGAATCAAATATGTCCTATTGTTTAAAAGCATGACATATTATCTTACCTCTAGGGATTTTCAACTTATCCCCTCTTTTAGTCAATGCATGTTTTAGGACTCTAGAGTCCGATGCAGTTCCTTCCCATCCAGCTAAAACATATGTAAATTTCTTATCAAAACCACAAACTGCTAATACATTTTGAGTTGGATAGTCCTTTCTACCTCGGAATCGAGGAGCATCTTCTCTTGATACCTTTACTCGTATATGAGTCCCATCTAAGGCTCTAATACAATCCTGTATTATATTAATTATTCAAAAGTTGAAGTAAAAGATGATTGCAACAGTAACAACACACATCAATGAAGTATCTTAACATTCTTAACTAATTGAATTACCTTGAAATAAGGATAAAACCTACTGTTATTGAAAATCTGTTGAGGAACATTTGATCCTGTAGGTTGAACTAGATACTCATCCCCAAGGAAAATAGTAGCCCGTAAAACATTATGAAAGTGCCGACTGATTGTCTCCCCTAATCGATGGAAGAAGAAAGACATAGTCCTATTTTTTGCATTATGAGCTAATATGTGCAAAAATTGGGCAACTTGCTCCTCGACTACTGCGTATTTAGAATCTCTAACTCTACCAGTTGCCCTCAACTTTTGGCACAGGTGATGGAAAGTATGGGGACTCATGCGTATGAGATTATGGCAACTATCAGGCTGTAATAAGTTTTCAAGTAATTGTTGACGTATTTGATCTCTTGAACCACTAGGTTCATCAACAGGAAGTTGCAATCAACTCGCTTGTAATTGTAACATTTGCATTGACTGTACAGTGTATGACATCATTTGGATAATAAACATATTACATAATCTTTCCCACTCTTCTATCATATCTACATTATGAAATTTGAATAGCTCCAGCCACTCTTCGAATGAGTCATCCATGTTATCTTCCACGATAACTTTGAAAATACTGTAAATGTGTAACTATTAAATGGACAACATAAATTCACAATTATGACATGGAAGATTCATAAATATGATTCAAGTGATCATTTACAAGAAAATAGGCCACATAAGTTTACACAACAGTTAATGAATAATCCCCATCACCCATTTAAGTTAGGTTAATACCCATAGACGTGCACTTACTTCAAACAATGATGAATCGGTGTATCAAGCCTTTTGTAATTCCTTAGACAAGGACTCTTCCTTTTCACTGCAAGATCTGTGCGTAAGACACCCATGTAAGAAATTTCTGTTAAAGTGTACTCATGCATATAACAAGTGTGTATATAAATTAAAACATGGATAATTGAAACTCAAGCACCGTAAACACACATATATGTTGAATTCAACCACACTAAAACTTTGAAAAAAAATTTCTGCCATCATATTCATAATATTCATTTTAATTAATATAGTTGTGTGAATTAAAATAACTACAAAGAAATGTAAGAAAATGATTTATTCCTTTAGAGCCTACATTCGGATAAAAATTTAGTAAAAAAAATTTTGAACCCCTTATACGATTGTGTGGTATATATATATATATATATATATATATATATATTTCATGTTGTCATTTTAAAAGATTTTATATACATCAATTATGGTAATAAGTCGGTTAGAAATTGTAGTTAAGTTTACCTTGAAATTTTACACAAATGAGAGATTAATTTATATTATGAAATAATTATATTCTCATCATCACATTCTTTTACATTAGTGTAAGATTGAATAATGATTTAACTCCTATTTTTTATTATATTTTCCAACAAGTGAAATCAGTGTTTTATTACAGAATAATTGGATTAGTTAATTAAGTATATAATTATTATATTTTGATAAACGGATAATAATTTAATTTATAAAATAATGTACCAATTGCTTCTTAAACAACCATGAAATGTGACAGTTTTAATTTTTGAATAAAAAACCTAGTAATTTAATTAAATTTAATTGTGATATACTGTTATTATAATTTTTTGGTTGAAAAAAATAATTAATTACGTTGTGCCTTTAACATATAATTTTAATCCAGTTAAGCCGAGTCAAACATGGTGTATTTTTCAGTAAACAAAATTATCTTAAAAAAATGATAAATGATAAATTACATTGCATTCGAAAGTAACAATCACACTGCATTCGAAAGTCAACAACCACATTGCATTCGAATTTCACAGAAACATTACTAGTCAACAATCAAAGATTCATATTGCATTGCATTACTATTTGGCAGAAACAATCACACTGCTGAATCTTCCCTACTTTTCAATTTAGCAGAAACATTACTAGTCAACAATCACAATTGCAACAATCAAAGATTCATATTGCATTCGTGTTCAGTATGAAGATGGAGAGAATGGGAATACTGATAGGAAAAAATTTAAATTTAATGAAAATGGAAAAAATTGAAATGCATCGGATCGGATCTCTGCCGGGTTTCAGGTTCGGAGCACAGATGACACAACCCGACCCGGATCCTCAACCCGACATCGACCAGATGACACCGTGCTCAGCTGTCTTCCCCCGCCCACACCACCAGCAGATCGGCCTTGCAAGAGCTCTGTCTGCCTCCGGAGAACCTTCTGCCGCCTCTCCACCGGAGATTGACGCCGAATCGGACAGTTCTCCTTCTGTCGAAGTCCTCTGCCAAAAAATGCTAAAAACGACACAAAAGCTTGCAAACTGACAGAGAGGAAAAGAGGGATACCTGATTGGTGATGGCTTCTAGCTTCTCCGGCTGCGAGCAAACGGCAACGGCAAAGAATCTTCTCCGGTGCTGAGGAGCGGTGTGCGGCTAGAGAGGAGGCAGAGTGCGCGAGCAGAGCGAAGGGTAGGAAGTG
Source organism: Sindora glabra (assembly GCA_020226215.1). Lineage (NCBI taxonomy): Eukaryota > Viridiplantae > Streptophyta > Magnoliopsida > Fabales > Fabaceae > Sindora > Sindora glabra. The sequence continues at coordinate 21,685,680 of CM035234.1, forward strand.
GGAAAATGTTTTGGGCAATTACACCCACCCCACTTTCACCCCAATTTGGAGGGGGATTAATTTCACCTCGGCCCAGGAGAATTTTGCTTTTTCATTTCCCCCCTGCGTTTTCACCTTCAGCCAAACAGGTGAAATTCGGAATTTCACCTCTATTTTCACCTTTACACTTTCACCCCCTCCCTTTTCAGCTATTCCAAACGCACGCTTAAAAAAATACGAGTGATGTATAAAAAAAGTTCATAACCTTTAAGATATTTATGAAATCCAATTAGGTGATTTTATAAATTATTATATATTAAATATTTTTAAAATTAAATTAATATAATTTTTATAATTATTAATTTTTATTTATTATTGAAATGAAATTTAAGGGGACAGCACAGAAACTTTCTTAAAAGATAACAGCTGGCACTTTCATGGGACACGATGCCTAGTCATTTGTCCAGCCAATGTATTTACTGGCCACAGATTGCATTTGGACAAAGTTGAAAATAGAAATATCAAGGATAATATAATCTTTTTTCTGAACTATTTATGAAACCACTGACTGCCAAAGCAGTGTTTCATATTTGGTTGTTTTAACATCAACTAACTAATTATTAACTATTAAAAATAATTAATTTAATAAATTAATTAATTTTAATCCAATCAATTAAAAATTACTTGAACAGTAATTTAGCAAAGGCCATAATCCGTCAAGCACAATCTTTTGTAGGATATTTCTATTTCGAAGCATCGATATTGTCATATCTCTTTCTTTTTTTTTTGGCATATTAAACAGCAAAAAGAGTGCCATGAAACTAACACAACACACTGAGGACAGAAAAGGAAACAACATGTAACACAAACAACCACGAAATAACACAAGACAACACTGAAAATGCAAAAAAGAAACAATATTCTAAATCCCTAATTTCCCTAACGCTTTGTTTGATTAGAGGAGAAAGAAAATAGAAGAGAAAAAAATAGAGGAGAAAAAAAATAGAGAAAAAGTTATTTTTTTTAGGATTATTTAGTTGTAAGAAAAAATGAGAGAGAAAAGAAAACAAAAAGAAAATTAGTTGTGTTTGAATAGAGGAGAAAATAAAAGAGAAGAGAATTAGATAAAGTGGTGAAATTTTATTTTAATGTATATGAAATTGATAGAAGAAATATTTATTACACCAAAATAACATTCAAACTTTAAATATTAATTTCATTTACACTTAAAATAATTAATTAATTATAACACCAAGCTTTCTACTTTTGCAAAAATTTTACAAATTTAATTACTAAATATTAAAAAATATGTGCATAGTATTAATTACATAAACTCAGTGTCACATGAAGTAGACATATATAAACTTTTCCTTTCTATAAAAATTATAAATATAGTAATCATCATCCCCTATATTAAAACCCTACACTATGAACATTAAAGCATGTCAGTAAAGGTAATCAAGTAATCGACATAGTTACTCCCATTTCTAAATGTGATTACTTAACCAATTTTCACATCTAACATAACAGAAAATAATTAGAATCCACCAAAGCAGAACATACATTATCTAATAAAGTTGCTCCTATTCATGGGATTAGTTGAGGAAAACTAAAATTATCCATACAGAAATAAAGACAAATACTATAATAGACTAAACTGCAAATGGCTTCATGTTATATAATACACATTTCTCTAATTAAACATCTGTTCTAAGTCACAACAAGTGGACCAAAGTACTCCTCCATAACTTTTGAAGCAATTGGATTCTGGGAGTGACCTACATGTCAACAAATTAATAAAATTCTAGTTTAGGGAGTAAATATGTATGTAAGTATGATAACAATATTAGACGTATTGAAATACCATAATCTTGATCCATTTTCTGTATCTACTAGCACAGGTCTAATTGTGTTCCACTGACTGCAACTAAAGTAACTTCCTCAAAGAAAATTGGTTTTAATTCTCATCTATTTTTAACAACTACAACAATTAAAAAGAGAGATGCTTTGTATTGGTGACATACATACCTAGAAATATTTTAAAATATATCTGAGCAGATCTTAGAAGATTCCTACCTTCTTCATGAGTTGATAGAGAAGACTCCAGTGCATCTCCAGTGGTACGCCAAAGAATTTTTGCTTGGCATTCTCATTATCACACAAGAAATTATAACATTGGAGTCAGAACTCTTGCATCACTCCTATATTTTCTAGCTCACTCCACACCTCTGTAGGGCTATAGTGCTGAGATCCCCATTTTTGAAGCATTGCAAAACCTTCTCTAGCTATGTCAATTTGTGTTTTGGCCAATGTAACCCCTTCCCGCATCACCTCAGTTAACCCCTCTATTCCCATTTGTATTTTTTCATATCCACTCTCCACCAAATCAATCATAGGAGCTTTTCTTTTGGTTCCTTTAGAGGATGTGGTTCCCTGCGAATGATTTCCTTAGGATAGAGTTGAACCACCATACACAGGACTGTAGGTGTCTTGTAGACCTGCAGAGTTCTGGCCATCATTTCCCAAATGGATATCAAAATCTAACATAGCATCAAAATAATCATTCAGGTCAATGTTCTCTCTCTCCCATCGAAGCACCTTGTCTCTTGCACTCTCAGCCCATGCACCTGTTGCCCTATCCTTCCCAAATAAATCCATCAATTTATCATAGTTATGAATAAGGGTTCTTTTCCACTTCTGAACTTCTAGTTTCTCCTGTGTATAGAACCATGGTCAATAATCCTCAACACAAAATATAAAATGAGTGTACATCAGATGTAGACATTATCATTAATAACTTCAAAATATATAATGAGTGCAGTAATTCATTGACATTTGCCATTCGATTTAACTACAAAATAAATACCTTTATAATCTCTTTCTAAACCTCCGGCTCTACTTCAAACATTTCGGTCATAGGATTCCACCCAACTCCACTCCACATATGGAATAAATCATAACATTCATGGAAAATTGACTTCAATGTTTTCAGTTTGTTTTTAATATGTTGCTTCTGGAATGAGGGTCTAATCATTGCCTGCATTGTCTTCACCACAGTGGCATATGCATATGTGGTGAAGGTCCCATCCGGCCTATTCCCCTTATGGAGTTCCTCTAGTAATGCATCTAAAAGCGTCGTATTCATCTCATGTGTCCAACGTAAATTATCTTTCGCAGAACATTGTCCCTTTTCTGATCTCCGACTCCTAGACATGAATAAACCTGCACATTGCCACATAGTTCAGTGTTTTAAGTACAAAAGTTTAGCACAAGCAAATAATAAATTATGCATGGTTAGATAAGAATGTCGTTGCATCATTCTCGGCTAATAATCAAAATATGCATCAATAATTTCTTCATATCATATAAAGTTAACCTCATAACATTCCATATACCAGCCAAGTAACAAAACCATACATTTTTTTCAAATCATGAAGATCCTCATAATTTATGACATATATACATAAATTACATGCTATACAAATTAAATTTATAATAAACTATCTTAGTAATCATTCCACATTTAGGTAACTATGTTATCCCTTAAAAGTAGTCCTCGTCTGTAATCCTCCTCTAAGGTTCGTGTATCATGGTCCCCAAGATCATCCGCCAACCCTTGAAGTATTTCACGGTCCACTTCTTCTATCAAACGTTCATCAGGGTCAATATCTAATAAAAAGTTATGTAATATACAACATGCAACCATAATGTCAGACATGGTCTCGAAAGAATAATGAGGCTCTGTCCCGCTAGCTATGATAGGAAACTTTTTTTTCACCACCCCAAAAGCTCTTTCAATGATCATTCTCAATGAAGCATGTCGATGATTGAAAATTTCCTTCACATTCTGGGGACCACGCACTGAGTACTCCTTTAAGTGGTGATGTATACTTCTATATGGTGTTAGCAACCCCCCTTTCAATGGATATCCTGCATCTCCCAAGTAATATTTACCTACAAAACAAAAGACTTAGATCAACATAAGCTATATCACATTCTTAATAACAAATATGATGAGCTGCAATTTTATACCACTAATTTTGATGCTTGATTAAATCATAATGTTTACTTACCTTTAGGAATCTTCAATTTGTCTCCACTTTTGGTTAAGGCATGCTTCAAAACCCTAGAATCAGATGTAGTTCCTTTCTAACTAACTAATATATAAGTGAACTTCATATCAAATGTGCAAGCAGCCAACACATTTTGGGTCAGTAAGTCCTTCCTTCCTCGGAAGCGAGCGGCATCATTTGGAACTTTCACGCGTACATGTGTTCCGTTTATAGCTCCAACACAATTCTATATTTTAATTATTGTAACAGTTATCATACGAAAGTGAGTAATACACTTCAACAATTAACTTACATATAACAACTACATGTACATGGATTGTTTACTTACCCTGAAGTAAGGAAAGAATCTTATACTGTTAAGTATCTGTGGTGGAACTTCTAAACCTGAAGGTTAGACCAGGTACTCGCTCTCCAATGATATAACCGCTCGTAAAATATTATGAAAATGCACGGCTGATTGTCTCCCCCGATCGATGAAAGAAGAATGATACAATTTTATTCTTGACATTGTGTGATAAAATGTGCAAAAATATAACAACTTGCTTCTCTACTGTAGCATGCACAGTATCCCTCACCCTACCAGTTCCTTTTAATTTCTCAAATAATAAAAGAAAAGCACAAAGATTCATTCATATCACATCATAACATTTATCAGTTGTTAACAAATTATGTATTAATTGTTCTCGCATTTGATTTCTCTCGCTATCCAATGCATGATTAGGGTAATAAACAAGTGTTGCTTGTACAGTTAATAGATGCATAGCATGCACAATGATACATGCAAGTTGCACAGCACACAATCGCCATCGTATTTGTTATTCCTCTATCACATCAAGGTTAATCAATTATTTTAATTCCATCAGCTCATTAAATACATTATCGTTTTCACCATCCATTACTAATCCTGTTGAGGGCATAAAATAGTCAAATCACATGGTCCTGAATAATTTTGGGATAGATACGACAGAATATAGGAGGTGCCAATTTTAATAACTTTTCAATTGTTAATAACTCTAAAATAAAGTAAGATTCACTCACCCCAAACAATAAAACAAATGTTAATTGCAATGCTCTTCTAAAATTACCACACCACATAATTCTAATGCAAAAAGCACCAATTTGACAAATATCTAGTTATATAGACATGATGATGGGTAGTGTAACAAGGTACACACTGCTTGAGCTTACAACACGCTAATCAAATACCTATAGGTAAATTTTCACTTTTAGCAACAAATGTGATGTGACTGGTGGTAATATACTCTGCAGTAATAAAAAATAAAGACAATCATAAGCTAATTCTCATTAAGAATACATGGTTTCCAATAAATCTAGCACTAAGTAGATCATTATTTTAATTTCTTTGAAATTTTTAAATATACCTATACGTATATAAATTATTGACATCTTGATAATCTAAGTAAATAAGAACGACAGATAAGATTTGCTATCTCTATAAATACTAAATATTGTGTACACTTTTCTTTGAGAAATAAACTAGGATAAATGTTAAAAAATAAGACAATTCCCATATTGGACAAAGCAAGTTTTATTTTTAAACTCATATCATGTATTTTCTACAAGTTAATTATTATAACACATTATTATAGCTACCCAAAATTAATCAACACATTACAAGTTAATTATTTCATGCAATATATATTTCATTAATAAAAAAAGACAAATATGCAAATCCATGGTAAAAAAATAAAACAATTCCCATATTGGACAAAGCAAGTCTTATTTTTAAACATATATCATGTAATTTGTACAAGTTAATTATTATAACACATTATTATAGCTACCTAAAATTAATTAACACATTCAAGTTAATTATTTCATGTAATATACATTTCATTAATTAAAAAAATTAAATATGCAAATATATTTTAAAAATTAAAACAATTCCCATATTGGACAAAGCAAGTCTTATTTTTAAACATATATTATGTATTTTATTCAAATTAATTATTATGACACATTATTATAGCTACCCAAAATTAATTAACACATTACAAGTTAATTATTTCATGTAATATACATTTCATTAATTAAAAAAATTAAATATGCAAATATATGTTAAAAATTAAAACAATTCCCACATTGGACAAAGCAAGTCTTATTTTTAAACATATATCATGTATTTTGTACAAGTTAATTATTATAACACATTATTATAGCTACCCAAAATTAATTAACACATTACAAGTTAATTATTTCATGCAATATACACTTCATTAATTAAAAAAATTAAATATGAAAAATTATGTTTTTGTGCTTTTTTAAAAAAATTTAGAAAAAAAAAAGGTAACTGAGTCTGTGTGACTCGGAATAACTGGGTTCGGATAAGAACCAGATCCAATTCCATGTTTGAACCCGGAATCGGGTCCCCCTAGACCTAGAATCGTGATGCCCCAACTCGCATACCTTGATTCACCACCGGTTCTAGCGTCAGAGCTACCGATCATCCGGTAGTAGGCGGCACCTACCAAGCAGACGCCATCTCCTAGCAGCTCTGCCTTACCGTCGAGCAGAAACAAGGAAAACTTCTGAACCTAAACTGTAAACCGCCCAGCACCACCAAACTAAATAGAAAATGCAGATCTCCGTCCAACAGGCAGCAACGAAGAAGGAAAATAGAAAATGTGGCAGAAACAAGCCTTACTGGAGCTTCATCAGCAATGAATCACCAGAGGTGTCGCTTGCCAATGCACTGCTCCCTTTTCACTGTGGCACAGGCTGTTGATGCTTTGTGCTAAATTTCTCCTCAAAATTGAGGAGAAATTCTTTTGGTGGGACCCACGTACAGTCCACAAATTTTTTTTCTCTTCTTTCTAGTTTTCGCCTCCAACCAAATGGATGAAAATAGTGTCTCCACCCCGGATTTCACCTCGTTTTTTCTCTTCACCCCATTTTTCCACCGAACCAAACAGAGTGTAACACTCCGTTTGGAATGGGTGAAAGAAAGGGGCTGTGGAGTTGGCTGGGTGAAATTGACATCTTACCCTGTTTGGCTATTGGGTGAAAAGGGAGAAGGGCGAAATATGAAGTGAAAAAATGGGTGAGGTCTACAGTGTAAATTTCACCTCAGATCTAAAGGTAAAATTGTGTGAAATCTACTCCCATTTTTGCTTTCCCTTTCACTGCCCTCAAAAAACCCTTGTTCTTTCTTCTTCTCTGTCGTTGGCTGCACTGCTGGTCACTCCTTCCTTTCACCGATGTTCTTTCTTCTTCAAGCCTATGTTCTCCTTCAAGTTGTTCTCCTTCACCAACGTTCTCCTTAAAAGAAATAGAGAGGTGGAATTTAAAAAATTCCATTTGCGGAAAAGATATTTTAAGTTTGTAGTGCAAATTTTTAAAAATTTATTAATTATATTAAATTTAAAATTATTTATATAGATGTATAAATAATAAAAAAATTTGACATAAATTATATTATTTGTATATTATTTTTATTTAATTTTATTAAATAATATTATAATTACTTCATCATAATATAATATAAGGATATTTTGATTATTTTACTTAATTACATTTCTTTTCTCTTCTATTTTCACTCATTCCAAACAAAATAAATTCATTTCACTCATATTTACTCTTTCTTTCATTTTCACTCATTTCAAATGACTCAAAGGTAAATTATTTTCATTCCAATTTCTTTCTCCTTCATTTCCTTTCACCTTCAATTACTCCTCTTTTTATTTTTACCTCCATCCAAACAAACCATAAGATTGATCTTGACTTGTAAAGTTCCAAAGGCGTTTTTAGTCACGGTGATTTCCAAAAACGACAAACTCACTGAAATAGTGATAAATGATCTCAGTCGAACGCATTGTTGATGAAAACCTTTGTACCTATCAAGTTGTCCGGAAGGTTGCTTGAAAATTTTAAATTTAAATACATTTTTCTTTCTTAAAATATAAATAATGTAATTTTAATTTCTTATTTTAAACAATTTTATTTTAATTCTCTAAATATTTAATGTGCATAATTTTAATCCTTCCGTCGTCAATCCGTCCAACTACTAACGAAAGGGGATGACGTGGTTCCACAGCTCTCCTTCATCCCTTCCCTTCTGCTATGGCCAAAGCTGTTCACAACATAGCCATATCTTCCTCCAAGTTGATGCCATCTTCTTCGCTAAGAATAACTTATAGAAAATTAATGAGATTGACAAATTCAGCCCCCACTGCATTGCCAAAGCAAAAGAGCACAAATTTTCCATTTGGCCACACGAACAATAACTATTTTGAGTTAAGAAAAATGAAGACTTAAAATCGAATTAAGAAAAGATCAGGTTCTCTTTCACAAGTTATTTAAATATTTTGCTTAAATTCGGAAATGGGAATGAAGAGACTAAAATTAATTTGGAGTTTTTAATCAAATTAGCTGGCAACAGTGGCATTTTACTGGAAAGAAAATTTCACTTAATTTCTATGGAAATAAAGAGACTAAATCAACTTTTGCTTAAATTCTGATGGAATAAGGCTTGAAAAATTAAAGAAAATTTTGAGGTTACAATTGGAAAATAGAACGCGAGGGGTCTTACCCAGAAACAAATATCGGAGAGGCTGTTCAAACTCTCTGTTGACTCAATCCTAACTTATGTGGCTGGGAACAATGGTGCGGTGGCGAATAAGATTTGGAGACTAGTAGGAGCGTCTGAAGAAGAAATTCAAATCAAAACCTTCACGGTAGAAAATATCTTACACATTAATAGCCAATAAAAAAATGATACAATAAAAATTATAGGTCTGTTTGTTATTTTATTTTTAAAAATAACAAATTTTATTTAATAAATCATTTTAATTCATTTTTAAAAATATTTTTGAAATTATTATTTTGAAAATAAAAAAGAACAAATTTTAAATATTTTTTGAACTTTTTATTCTATTTTTTATAGCAGTTATATAATTAAATGAATTATTTATTTATTTCACTAAATATTATCTATTCAATATTTTTTAATTTAAAAATGTTTTTTAAAAATAAAAAATAAAAGTACATCTAAACGTATCCTATAATTGCAGGCCAGCAATTCCGTTAGTCCTTGGACGGAATTTAAACGTTTGGACCAAAATTAACACACTTGCATATTTAGAGGAACTAAAATTGATTATTTTTTTATTAAGAGGGATTAGAATTAAACAATTTACATTTTAGAGGGATTAAAATTATATTTAAACTAAAACTTTATGATGTATTTTCGAAGTTTTCTGAAAATGTTTTGGATGAATCATGTGTGGGATGTTGTACTAGAGGGACCGCCCCTGTAGGATGAGGCAGACGCAGTTCCAACTCCATTTACGATTCTGATTGTTGAATACCCAACCTTTGTTCCTCTTCCTGCAAATCCAAATTCATATGTGATTCTTCCCGCTGAATCTCCGAAACTTGTTGGTCATCACCTTGCAAGGCCAATTCTCGACGCTTACATAATTTGGAATTCCAACTAATTTGAGATTCATTTGTATTTCCTGATTTTTAATATATTAAAAATTAAAATTTATTTTTTCTATTTTAAGCAAGAATAAAAACGCAAGTTATAATTAAAGCACAGGCATATTTCTTCAATTGAATCAATATCTTAAAATTTTACATTAACTTTCTCACTCTCTCTCTCTCTCTCTCTCTCTATCTCTCTTTTTTTTTAAGGAATGAATCCTTGTTTTTGAGCAGTGCCATTGGACTATAACACTTCTGATATTTTTTTTTTCAATTTAGTTATAAAAAATGATTTAAACCTCCTATAAAGCATTATACACTTTGTCAAAAATGTATCTCTTAAGTATACATTGTGTTGAAGTCATGTCAAATATCATAAAATTTTTTAATAATATGTAGGGACATGTCATACACAATATATGTGATAATAAGTGTCAATAATATGTCCAATAATAAATCTTGAACTAAAATTTAGAGAAATAAAAAATCTTTTAAAGGGGTAAAATGATTTATGAAAAAATATTTTTAAATAATTTTTATATAATTTTAAAATTTTGGTGTTAAGGCCCCTTCTCCACCGGATATGCCCGTATCCTGTATGAGTCGAGTACACCTCAACTAACTGGTGTCTTAATATTTTTTTTTCCTTCCTGTTTTCATATTATTCTCCTTATTTAATGCTTTGATGGTTGGTTTTTCTACTCCGCTTTAATGATAGTTTCTCATCTTTTTAAATGTCAATTTTATAATTTTTTTAATGATTTTTCCCATAAATTGATGGATTTGGGTTACAATACTGGTGGAATTTATTAAAGTCGGTCTCTAATACATTTCTCTTTGATTTTTTTTTATTTCTATTTAATTTTGGAATGTTATCCTCTTTATCCAGTGTATTCATTAATGTTGCAGAATGTTTGATTTTTGATATTGAAGTGTCTTTAGTGTTTGATAATTCTACTAAAGCTTAAGACTACCGTAGAAGATTTGACTTTCATACATGAAAGATAATTATTTTGTTTCAATCTGATAAAATGACGCATACTGTTTTCAATTTTAAGGACCATTTTTTCTAAATTTTTGTGCAACAGCACATGAAGTCAAGCAATAGTTCTTTACTTGAGATCCCCACAACAAGAGCAAGATGTTAGCAATTGTGTTATTTTGTGTCTAATTAGGAGTCTCTTAGTAGTAATTTTGTTTAAGATACATTATACATTACATTATTATATATATATTTTGTGATAATAAGAGTGATAAATTACTTAACATATATACCATAAAGTTTTCAATTCAAATCTAGAATAAGTAAGGAAAAAGTTTCAAAAATAGAGAAATTCTAAGATGCCTCAAGGTTTCTAAATCCTGAGGGTGTGGTACAATCTCATCCATTGGATAAGATTACCTAAGTCTTTGATAATCTCATCTTTAGGTAATCTCATCCAATGAATTGTGTCACATACCTAGGATTTAGAAACCTCTACGAGCACTGTAGTCTTCTCCTCAAAAATAATATAAGGTGTTTCTACACCATCAAAGATATCAATTACATTTATTAGCATACGTTGAGGAAGGAACTCAATATTTGATATATATTAATATGGAGCCATAGAAGAGTCATGAAACTTATTTACTAGTTATTGTTGAGGTTAATGTGATGTACAAGATATTTTCATTTTTTTTTTTTGGACTTTGGCTCTTAAGTGTTACATGTACTTAATTTAATGAATTTATTTTTCTTTTGTAATTGTGTCATGATTTTGGAATATAACTAAATTATTCAATTAATGTTAAATTTTCATATTGTATCCGAATTTTTAGTCATAACTTAAGTCCTATAAGTCCAATTCAAGATGATCATTATATGTTTTTTGAAAAATAAGAATTAACTCTACAAATTTTTTATTGAAGGTAAGATGAAATTCGATCATTTAGAGCTTTAGATTTTTTTCAAGAAAATGACTATAATGTTATTATCCAATCTGACCTAATCTTGATTTTTAGGCCATAAGTGAAACTCTATGAAACAAAATAATATCAAACTAAAATCAAATTTTAGCTTAGGTCCAACCAAATAACTTTCATGTTTTGATATTAATGAAAACTACATAATTTTGATTGTCAAATAGTGGTTAAATTTGACTTATGGGATTTTATTACAATAAATTGTATCAATGTTTTAGTTTGTAAATTAAGTTTTTGAACTTCCAAATTAAATAATTCTCAATTTATTGTAACTCTAAAAGTCAATCCAATTAGATCTGGTAAGGCTTTCTCATAAAAGAGATCATATTTATTAGGATTATTAGCCTCCTAAAGCTAGACACTCTTTAGACAACATTCTCTCTTCTCCAAATTTTCTCTTGTAAACCATTATAAGTGACTAACTTTTTACAATTAATTCAAAGGAATTTCATTTTTAATTTAGTTTGATTTTAAGTCTTTGTTTTGTTAATTTACTTCTAATTTGATTATCCTTTAATTCTTATTCCTTTTACTTTAGGTAATTGTTAATTTGGATCTATTAGTTAGTTATCTTCTATGATTTATTGCTAGATAATTAATTATGATGTTGAGTTGTAATTAATGAATTAATGAGTAGCAATTAAGCTTTAATGATTTAATGCTTGGATATATCATTACTTTCTTGAGAGAAATAGGCTACTAAATAAATGATTCAATACTAGATTAGATTGCTAATTTGATTTTAGCCATTATCTTATAGTTTAATGCTATTGTTTAGGTGCTAGACTTGAACAATAAGGAATTAATTTAAATATTGGGTTTAGGTTAATTAATATTAGAGAATATAAGGATCGCTTTTGGGGTAATCCTTGGCTCAGTAGTAGTCAAATTAGAGTAATTCTATTGGGATATTTCTTATTCATGATAAATCAATGAATTACGAGTTAGAGCATGTCTTGAGCTAGTATATATTTTTTGTTTTATTTCAATATTTTACATAAAATTCCCATGTTCTATTTTGTTCCCATTAATTAATTATCTAATCCTTTGGGATTTGATCTATTCCAACTCATATGACAAGTTTCTTTTGTAATAGTTTCTATAATTTTAGTATAAATGACACGCATTAATGCAAAATAGATGATTATCTTAATAAAATTAGAATATAATTTGAATTGAATAATTTTCTCATCAATAAGAGATAACTACCTTGCACATTATTCTTAACATTCTCCCCTTGCAAGTCCTTCTTCTAAAGCTTTTGTTTCATTAACTCTCATAAGAACTACTTTTCCTAAAAATTATGCATTCAATCATGAATCAATTGGAGATATTAATAGAAGTTTAAGAATTCTAAGAATTTCTTCAACCTAGGATTGTTCCACTTTATCAGTCAAATTACTATGTTACTATCTATTTTGAAATTTGCAATCTCAGTTTGGACAGCTAACTGTGCTATTCGAGCTACTAAATAGTCTTGTCTTTACTTCTCATCGAGGATAGATTAATACTTGACTTGCCTACAATGGGAGGAAAAAAATATTCCTTCAAAAATTCATTCTTTTTTGAAATATGATCTAATTATTCTCTTCAGCAACCAATTGGATCCAGCTCATGCTTCCTGGTGCAAAACCAGTTTCAATTGGAAATACAAATAAATAAATAGATCGATAATTTTTCTTTTTTTTATTTATAAATTAACAATTTAGTACCTTAAAGACAAATACCGATCACTTTTTATACAAATTTAACATATCAAGAGATCCTAGGAAAGAACTTTGTGCATATAATATTTGAAACCTAAATCCTTTATCTCTTAAACACATCTCATATTTATTCTTCTCAAATGGCCAAATAAGCATAATACACATTAAATGTTCTCACATATTCAAACCAATGCACATGACATAGCATCAACACAACCCTTATATATATTGCAGAGTAATGGACCGAGCCTTATTTAAACCAACTTCCTTCAAACCATCAATAACACATCATACTAGCTCATTAATACATTAAGGACAAAGATAATGCCAACAAAACACAAGGTATGCAACCCAATCTTACTCATTTTTACTCAAAAGGAAAAAGAACAACCTCACTCAAAAGATTACCAACAATTCTATTGTCATTCATTTTTATTCATAAAGTTTCGCTTTAACTAGACACAGTGTGGGGCCCCTTACAGGTGATTTTGCATCTGGTGAGGCTGAGTGAATGGAAATAAAATGAGACCAACATTTTCCATGAAAACTCCTCCATATGCATATATTAGCATTGCTTTCAGAAGAAATTGGTAGAGGAAAGATCCTGTGGAGGGAAGCAAGAGATAACCACCTTCCCTCTAGCTCTTCCAGTTTCCAGATACCGAAAAGCCTCAATCACATCATCGAATTTATATGGGCCGGAGGGATCAATCACTGCTTTGAGCTCTCCTCTCTCCAAAAATGGCCTAAGCTTCTCTAAGATTTCCCCAGACACAGTCAAGCTTGAATAAACAGCTCTTGGGTGTGATGGAGGCCATGTAATGTCAACTACTGCTCCGTCATCTCTGGCTACCACCACAGACTTCTTGCAGTCACCTGAAAATAGTAAAGCACGGATTAGACAGTATGAAATCTGGAAGGGAGGGTTGTGATGCATTCCATCTGTAATATCGGACTCAAATGATGTAGGACAACTGATCTAACTAGTCAATTTGATGACAGTCAATCTTAGCAATTAAATTGAATAAGATCATTAAGGCCAAGTAGTTTTCCAGTACAAGTTTGATTGTCATCGATCGGAACAAGATATTCCTCCAAAATACTATGCTGAGAAGTAAATCATCCTTGTTTTTTTGGGCCTAAAAAACAGATAGCTAATGTCCAAAGGTACGCCAATCACCAAAGTCTCACCAAGGTGTTAGGTTCCCCAAGAGCCGCCCATTCACAAATCACATCTAAGTGAAGCCGCCATCCTAATTTTCTTTCTAGAACACCGAAGATTAAACTGTAAATGCTTCTGCATACTATGTAATGACTAGAATTTTCAGTTATCTGGGATAGTGCTTGGTTTTCAATTATCTGGTGCATTTGGTGGGAAAGATATGCTAGAATTTTTAGAAATCAAAGCCAATCGAATGTTCTTCTATGGATAGGATTCAGTTTGTTGCTTCTCTTTGGTTGAATGGTAATGGTTCTTTCAAAGGGTTGAGCTTGTCCGATTTCCAAAGGAATTAGGCAGCAATATTGTATTAAATTTTGAGGACTACTTATCCTCTCCTATTGTATTATTTCTTCTTTCTATAAAGGTTTCTTTTTCCATAAAAAAAAAAACTATGTAAAGACTAAAGATAGATGCTTCAATTTGACAGAATCAGTAACTGAATTTTCAGATCAAGAAATTTACCAATTGTGTCATAAAGAAAATCAAATTTCTCCTGAATGTCTTCATATTTTGTCTTTGTATAGTCAACAACTTCATCAGCGCCCAACTGCTTCACAAATTTCACTTTTGGGGTGCTAGTTGTGGCCACAACATAAGAAGCTCCATACAGAAGCTTGGCAAGCTGAACAACCAAACTCCCAACACCGCCTGCTCCACCAACCACAAAAATTGTCTCGCCCTCCTTAAATCCTGCAGTCTTGAAGCCTTCTATTGCTGTCTGAACTGCTAAAGGCAAACTGGCAGCCTCTTCAAATGACACGATTTTTGGTTTTCTGGCAACCAAGCTCTCCTCTACCAGAATAAACTGCGCCAATGTTCCGAGCTGCTTTAATCTTTCTCCATTATTAAAATCTTGGATGTTGCCATAAACCTCATCACCAATATCAAATTTTGTAACACTAATGCCTTTTCCTATTACAACACCAGCCATGTCACAGCCAGGGACCACCTGCACAAATCCTCATATATATATCATAGCATCTTGCAGATATAATTGTCACCCTGGTTATGAGTAAAGAAAAGCAGTTCATGCTTATAAATAAACTTCCATTTAGCAAGTTATCCAGCAGGACAAGAACCAAGCACTTCAGCTACTGAACTTATATAGTTGGCTTATGCAACAAACAGCTTGTTCAGAATCTTCAAATGAAGAATGCCTAGATAAATATTCTTGTAATCCATAAGTAATCATAGAATTTGACAAGAATTTGATATCATAAAATTACTTCTCAGACAGCTCAGCAGATTACAAGGATTTATGAAAAAAACCAATGCCATTATTTTATTAACTTCTGTTTTCATTTTGAATTCAATTTTCGGTACACGAATGCATGTTATTCGAAAAATTGTTGCAGAAACTGCTTGTTAAATTGGCAATCACACAACATATTTCTCGATTTACATACACATGTGATGTATATAATACAGATACCTGAGCCATATCATGCCGGTCATCACCGGAGAGTATCTGCTTTAATTTATAAACACAGGCAAGCTATCTGAGTGCATACATGAATGTTAAACCATCACAGAGTTGGAAAAATAATAGGAGTATCATAAATCCAACAAAAGACCAATCATGTACAAGCTCACAAGCCCAAAAAAGTATATGTTAATCACTTAAGCACATGTCATTGTTATATGAAGTATAAATAAATGACAACCAAGATATCATAACACACTCATCTTCATCGTCCATAATCAATTCCCACTCACAGGAAAATTTGAAGGAAAGATCGGACATTGACGCCTCTTGAAATCAATAGGATTCAGAGCAGCAGCTCGAACTTCAACAAGAAGTTGATCATACTGAGGAGTAGGAAAAGGAAAGCTGCCCATCTTAAGGACTTCTTTTGGACCATACTCCTCATAAAACCAAGCTTTTTGCATTTTCATGTTGCAAGTTAGAACTTATCTCCTTCAAAAGTTTATATGGATGTTAAGACCTATCAACTACTAATTCAAGTGAGTTGACATATGAACCAGGGAAGACATAAATACAGCTAGAACAGAGAGATAAGAAGATGATAAGAAGAAGCTACATGCAAAACTAGGAGAGATTCCTGTCTAAAAGAATAGTACAAAGTGACAAGATTCCTTCCACATCAAAAATTAATGTCTATACTATCAGGCATATATTTCACCTCTCCAGTGGGTACCAGGTATTTATTTAACCAATAACACAAAAATTAGTAATAAAGATAGAGACTGACATTTCTAACTTATAGTGCATTCTAGTCACAGTAAGAAATATAATAATAAATGGAACTTGCCAAGCCCAATTTTTATTTGGAATATTGTTATCGGCATGCAACATCAAAATTATAGTTCAATAAAGAATTCCTTCTAAGTGAATTATGTTGTGTATCAATAAAAGTAACAATTTGGAGAACTCCCCTGGTGAAAAGGGTCGGAAGAAGTCCAAGCATGCTGCAAGCTTGAGACCCTGTACCCTACAGATGGAGACGCCAATGTAAGGTCTGATAGGCAAAGATGTCAATATGAAAACATTCTAGTGTCAAAGGAGCTCAGTTCTTATCATTATCTCAATCTTGAGGACGACACAAATCTAAAATAGGACCTGCAAAATGAGTGCTCCAGCCTTTAGATTATGTGGTTATGACTCGATTGTCCTTGTAACAACAATCAATAATATCAGCAGGAAGATCTAATCATAAAACCAGCTTTAGATACTAGCGGGAAAAGAGAAATCAAAACAGAATTACATGCATGAAATATTTACACTTTGGTTCCCATTTTCTTTTCTTTCCTCTTTCTAGTGCATCTTTAAATAGAAACCTTAATCTGGAGTAAAAGAGAGAGCTTCTTCTTCAATTTTTTATTCCTCCATTCTAGTTGAGTTTAGAGCTTAGTGAAAAGGTCAATCTGAATTATATATCTGAACAGAAAAAGTTCATCACCTTCTGCATAAGTATATGCCAATAGGCTTTGTATAATAAGGGGTCGTTTGGTTCGCAGCAACAACGTGGGAAATTGGACTTCCCAGGATATAAACTACCATAGAGTTGTTTGGTTGCGCAAATGGGAAGAAATGGATCTTCCCGGGAACTTGTATTTCCCATAAAACATAGGAGATCACTTACCCACTCCCCCTGGGTAAGTTTTATTGCCTGCGTTTTCAATTAATTTATAGACAAAAATGACCCTGTTAAAATTAGTTAATACCAATTTTGCCCTTATAATTTGAATATCAGGATTCACTTCTTCGTGTATGTCGTTGTTTCTCGAACATCTCCCGTCTCCTCTCAACCCTAGCAGCAGTCTCCGGCAACGGTATTAGCAATTTCTGGTTCTCGAGCTTCTACCATCTCCTCTCAACCCTAGCAATAGTTCCCGGCAACAGTACTAGTGATTTCTGGTAAGTTTTGATGACCTTACTCATTATATTTCCTCTTTTTCTATTAAGTAAGTTACAGCCTCCATATTTGAAAATTGGACTTCCTTCCCAACTTTCCGTCGAAGAATAGGAGTTACAACGTCGGAATACGAACAGTAATAAAATAATGGTAGAATTTGACAAAAAAAGGGTGCATGCTTATGGTTTAGCAAATTGGGATGTTAAATCCAACCCCCACGGCAGAACTTCAAAGAGGTTATAGATATGATATCGTTGTTGTTTGCCTGTTGACTACCTTGAAAAAGATGAATGGTGTTTGTTGAATTCAAATTACTCAAAGTGGCTGACCATATTTTTATTACTTTTCTAACTTATAACATTCTTGCATGTAATTTGCCTATGTTATACAGTTATAGCTCGCTTACCGTTGAGTAAAAAGAAGAAGATTGCTACTACATGTATTGTGTTATACACACATATGATGCTCATGATTTTGGAAGCTATTTCTGAATTTTTGTATCTTCTGTCCTTTTTGGACATTAGATTGCCTAAGCCTATATCTTATATATTTGATAGTTGTGTTGAAGAAAGATATTATGCTAGGCTTTTAAATCTCAGGCCAATGATTTAAGAAAGTGACTTAGCATGCTTGGACAAACCTTAGGATGAATAGAGCCTGTTTTTCTAAGTTATGTGATATGCTTAGAGATGTTGGTAAGTTACAAGGAAATAGGAATACTAATTTAGAGGAGATGGTTGCTTTATTTCTATTCACACTTTCTCATGACACAAAAAATCGAAGAACTCAATTGTATTTTAGGAGAAGTGGTGAGATAATATCTAGGCACTTCAATTCAGTTCTCCACGCTGTCCTTAGATGCCATGATATTCTACAAAAGAAACTTGAGCTAGTGACAGAGAATTGTCAAGATGAGAGGTGAAAATGGTTTAAGGTAAGTTAGAATTTTTAGGAAGATTAGATGAATGTGTAAATATTTATAAATATATACAGTATCTATTAACAAGTTATATATATACACACTACAGAATTGCTTAGGTGCTTTGGATGAAAGTCATATTAAGGTTCGTGTTGAGGATAAAGATAAAGCTAGATTCAGGAATAGAAAAGGAGAACCCACTACTAATGTGTTAGCTGCGTGCACGTGGGATTTGCAATTTATTTATTGCCTGGTTGGGAGGGGTCCACACGAATAGAAAAAGAGAACTCACTACTAATGTATTAGCTGCGTGCACGTGGGATTTGCAATTTATATATATATTGCCTGGTTGGGAGGGGTCCGCACATGACAATAGAGTGCTTCGAGATGCACTTTCTAGAAAAAATACTTTAATAGTTCCACAAGGTAATAACATAGGTACCTTGACATTGCTCAATCTAAATCAAGGAACTTATTTGAGATGAAAGTACTTAACACTTATCTTGATTAATTATAGGCAACTACTATTTGTGTGATGTCGGATACATGAATTATGAGAATTTTCTAACACCATTTAGAGGCCAGAGATATCATCTAAGTGTGTGAAAAAATGGTGTTTAACTAGTATCTGCTGAGGAATATTTTAATATGAAGCATTCTCAAGCAAGAAGTGTTATCGAGAGGTGTTTTAGATTGTTAAAAATGAGATGGGGTATTCTAAGATGTACAATTTGGTACCCTAGGATAACTATGGGTAGTATTATCTTAACTTGCGCATTGATGCATAATTTCATTTGAACATACATAAGTGTGGATTCCATGGAGCCCTTGCTTGTGGATGGTGAGGAAAAAAATAATGGTGAACTTAATATTGGGATTATAGAATCTAGTGTTGCATGGAGTACATTCAAACATAATCTTGCTAGTGAGATGTACAATGCATGGTTACATGACACCACATCATTGAACAGGGTTTAGCAAAAATTATGTAGCGTGTTTCACTTGTATTGCATTTATGGATTGATAGATAATATATACTTTATTCTTATATTATTTTTATCTGAATTTGTAATAAGACGGGATTAATGACTTCGCTTTTTATTGAACTAGTAGTATGATCATCCTAAATTGCTAAATCATGAGCAGAATGCCGCTCTAACGAATTCCTATGTTTCCTCTCTCTCTATCTTTCCTTCTTTACAGATGAGTCAACCAAAAGCTCAAAAAAATGCTAATCAAGGTAGTGAGGGTGCGAACCCATTTAGAGGATACACAAGATAGCGAAGTACTGAGGATCGTGCACTAAGTAGTGCAATGATGGATCTTGTGGAGCTGGGTGGTTGGAAAACAGACAATGGTTAGTTTAAGAATAGTGCTTATAATAGGTTGGAACAACTTATGGATCAAAAGCTTCCTGGGTGTGGTATGAAGGCTAAACCACACATCGAGTCCCATATCAAGTATTTAAGGAATCAATATAATGCTATTACGAAGATGCTTGGTCCAGCTGCCAGCGGATTTGGATGGAATGATGAAGAGAAGTTCGTAACTTGCTCAAAATCAGTCTGGGATGAATAGGTGAAGGTAATATTTTATATTATGCTTTTTCTTCTATGCACATTTGTGTGTCTGTGTATATTTCTTTTTATTGGTGACAGCTTTTAAAGTTTTACCTTCTTCTCTCATTATATTTTCCTTTCTTTTATGCTAAAGCCACAAAAATGCCGTAGGGTTAAGAAACGAGTCATTTCCATTTTTTGATGATTTAGTCAAAATATTTGGGAAGGATAGAGCCATTAGAGACGAGGCTGTGAATCCACAAGATGCATTAGAGGGGATGGAAGACGAAGTAAGGGATAGAGAAAAAGAAAAGTAAGAAAAATATGTTCCTGCCTTTTTCGTGGAGGACACTTATCCAGTCCCTCCATGTGCCCCGATGGGAACTTCTTCCTCAACCACCCCAGTAAACCGTAGGTCAAAGAAGGCAAAAATAGAAAATTTAGAAGTTTTAAGAGAATTCTCTTCTAGATTTGCATGAATGGGTGATGTGATGGAGGATGTAAGTAAACATATAGGTCGCTTGGCATCTTGTTTCCAACATGAATCTGATTCTGCAGGGAGAAGGATGCAAGTGACTAGTGAGATTATGAAAATTGATGGGTTAACTCCTACCTAAGTTATGAATGTGGCAAGGAAAATTGCTCTCAACCCCCTAGAAGTTGATTTCTTTTTTAGCCTTCCAGAAAAGTTCAGAGCTGCTTATGTGCATAGTTTGTTACTTCTAGATTAGTGAAATTCTATGAAAACTAGTAGTCATTAGGAGCTAACATACTTACTAAACTCATGTTATGTTATTGAACTTTTGTATGTATACCTATTTTTTAGACACTTATCTGACATCGGAGCCCATAATGTACTAGTTGATGTGGCTTCCGGTTAATGTATATAAGCTACTAAATTAGATTTCCTCAAGTTTTTAGTGGAATATAACAATACATTCCTATTTTTTCCCATGATAATTCTATTAAGATTTATGTAGTACAGCTCAGTCCATTTTGTGCATCATCGAACACTCATGATTACACATTATCCTGGATGTTACTATTTTGGATGAAAATAATAACACCCAAGAATGTAACCCGTTGTAGTGTGAGAGAAACATGTTTATTGCTGGGGGTCTACGCACTTTTAAGTGGTCACTTCGCCTGAGAAAGCAGGCTAACCATCTGCATGTTACTGTTTTAGTCGGAGACAGTAACATCATTGCGGCTGATGGAGAATTGATCCCGGGGGGATTACAAGTGGCTGGAATGTAGGTCTTGTTAGTTAATTATGTAACTTGGCGCGTTCATCTTTGAATAAGATCCAACAACTGCCTCTTTGTGGGATGTTACTGTTTTGGATGAAAACAGTAACACTCAGGAATGTGGCTCATGAACTTCAGTCGGATGCATTTCCACTTCTGGAGTAGAGCCTGCTGTGCATTGGCTACATCGCCTGAAAAATCAAGTTAACAACCTGCATGTTACTGTATTGGTCTGAAACAGTAATATCATCAAGGCTATTGGAGTTTTGTGCCCGGGGGGTTACAGGTGGATGGAAGTTAGGTCTAGGTGGTTACTGTTTTCAGTTGACAAGTTCCTATCCGGATAAGATCTAAGAAACGTCTTTTTATGGGATGTTACTGTTTTGTACAAAAATAGTAACATCATCGATGCTGATGTGTCTTGAGCCTTGGAGGTTACAGGTGGCTGGGAGTCAGGTGTGGGTGATTATTTATGTCACTTGAGAAGTTCCTCTTCGAATAAGAACCAAGAAATGCCTATTTAGGGGATGTTACTGTTTTCAACGAAAACAGTAACATCATCGATGCTAATAAGTCTTGAGCCTTAAAGGTTACGGGTGGCTGGGAGTCGGGTGT
The DNA here is from genome assembly GCA_020226215.1 of Sindora glabra. NCBI lineage: Eukaryota > Viridiplantae > Streptophyta > Magnoliopsida > Fabales > Fabaceae > Sindora > Sindora glabra. Next base: position 21,707,784 of record CM035234.1, read on the forward strand.
GGGTGATTATTTATATCACTGGAGAAGTTCCTCTCCGGATAAGAACTAAGAAATGCCTATTTGGGGAATGTTACTATTTTGGACGAAAACAGTAACATCATTGATGCTGATGAGTCTTAAGCCCTGGAGGTTACGAGTGGTTGGGAATCGGGTGTAGGTGATTATTTATGTCACTTGAGAAGTTCCTCTCCAGATAAGAACCAAGAAATGCCTATTTGGGGGACGTTACTATTTTGGACGAAAATAGTAACATCATTGATGCTGATGAGTCTTGAGTCCTGGAGGTTACGAGTGGCTGGGAGTTGGGTCTGGGTGATTATTTATGTCACTTGAGAAGTTCCTCTCCGGATAAGAATCAAGAAATGTCTTTTTACGGGATGTTATTGTTTTAGTCGTAAACAATAACACCTAGGAAACTGGCCCGTGTGCGTGTGAGAGGTGTATGTCCATCGCTGAGGACTGTTTCAAAGAATGTCCTTCGTTCTTACTAACATTGGTGGTAGGTCTTACGAATAGTACTGCACAACTGAATGTTGTTACATCCGTAAAAAAAGAGTAACATCAACTGGATATAAGATTAAACTGTACAGAAGATTAATATTTACAATTGAGTTATACATACAGTTGAATTTTAAATATATCTAAGATAATGGTTTTACATGGATTTAATTTTACATATGTGCATAATAATCAACTTTTGTGTTATATATGTGCATAATAATCAACTTTAGTTGGGAAGACTGAAATTCTCGAGGAATTTAGTAACTAATTTTGCTCTATATTGCCTCACTTCCTCCAACGAAAATCCCGCAGTCTTGCCTGAAAAATAATAACGAGTTAGTTTGGTACCTACTAGATATGTTGCCCTTGGATAAGAAAAGAACTTGCTATTTATGACGTTTCTTCCTATTGAGGTGCCCGTTCGTATGATATTATCTCAAAAGGTGGACCTGCGGTGGCTGGCTCTACCCTCTTATCCAGTCCACTCTGTGTAAGGACTTCATTCATCTTTTTCTCATAATAGTCCTTCTGTTGTTAGCAAACTAAAGAAAAGAAAAATGAAAACTCAATGCAACTGTCTACACTGCTGGCTGTAACATCTTGTATTATTATGAGTTATTAGTTTTTGTTATGGCAACAATAACATCAGCAAAAAATACATCCAACATACAAATAACCCAATGAAGTTTAATTAAAAAATGGAACTCCGAGAAAATAAAGTGTTACTATCTTTACAAGAAACAGAAACATCAACGAATAATAGCTTATCATCTAATAGAATCACACTTAAGATGTTTTCTCTAATGGAAGACCATGAAATGAGCTACATATGAGAGATACAATGTTATCTTATTGTGAGTATGATATGTTACTGTATCTGATAGAAAGAGTAACGTTAATAAGATAACAAGGTACAAGGTGCAAGAATGTGGGTAGCAATGCAACTTCAGTCAAATTAAAAGTAACAGCACTTCTTATTCTATCGTAGTATTTAATATCACTCACCACCATTGTGGCATCACGAAAGTATGGATCCGGTGCTCCCTCTCTTTTTGGCCACAATGAGTTATAATGTGTCCATTTGCACTCTTTATTATCTAAGACAAGAAGTGTGAAGTGGTTAGGATTTCTGAAGTCATTCACGCCCGTGGAGTTCACTAGGAAGATAATAACATCTGCAGCCATTGCCTCTTTCATATGTACATCGAATTTGAATTGCCTGGCTTCCTGGAGTAACTTAGCATCGCTCACAATGTAAGACTGTCAATATAGTTTTAACCTAAGTCAGAATCAATGCTGTTTTCTGTGATTCATATTTGGGAAATGGATTGAAAATCTTATCCAGTAACAGCTATCAAATGCAAATATCTTCCTTTTACTATTCATGGAAGCCAAGCTCAAAGTGTAGGCATGGCCATCTATAATCTTCATTGATTGTTTAGTTCTTGTTAAATGATTGATAAGGGTGGCAAACTCCAAACAGTAGCACAAGAATCCAGCAGTTAAAATAGAAAGAATAATTGTATCTAACTGTTTGCCCTTCACACAGTGGTAACCATACTTTTTGAGATCGATTAGACTTAGGAAGTTCCTATTACTATTTAGGGAAGAAATAGTAACATAGCTAGAGGTGTGATTAAAGATAAAATAATAATGCTTTTAAACGATTAGTTGATACATACATTGTTCATGATTGACTTCTCCTTCATTACTCCCACCAAATCCTCGAAGGTTATGAACAAATCCTGTTGGGGGATTGACCAGACAAAAATACTGCATATGGTGATTTGGCATAGGGATTAGACAAGGCGGTAAGCAAAACTTTCTAGTAAATGCAAAGAATTGAGAAGAAAATAGGACATGACTTACTGTGGGTCTCCTGCCAATTTTATTTGCACCATCTTACTCCTGACATCTTGGGTCAGGTATTTTGCAGTTGGAAACTTTATAGTATTCGGTGCCTTATGAGTTTGCTTTTTCTTGGTTTTATCTGCTGGTGTATCATCTTCAATTATAACAGGAGCCTCTTTGCTCTGCCCATAGACCTCCTCAGCAGTTGATGTCGTTTGTCGTGCATCTGTTTGTCTTGTTCATTTTTTCAATGGCCTCGAGTACGTGAACTCATCGTCCCATTTTATTTTTCTTGTTTTCTTTTTAATATTCACTATCATCGAACGCTGCTTTTCCTCGTCTATATCTTGTTCATCAGCTTCGGTGGTTTCTACCTCATCTTGTTCAACCACCTGCACAATTTGTTCTGATAGCTGTGCATTGAGCTATTTTTTCTAATTTTCCAAACTATTGTTGATCGCCCTGAGGTTTTTTGCCTCACTTATTGCTGTGGACAGTTGCTCCTGTAGCTGTGTGTTATCATATTTAAGTTTAGCTATTGTCTCTGCATTTTGTTGTGTCTGTTATTCTGATGTCTGAAGTTTCTTAGTGAGGGATGTCAATTCATCCTTCAGTTTGAGTATTTCTATGTTTGCACTAAAGAGTTGATCCCTAAGCTGTAAGACTTCATCGTTGTCTTGTTGCTGTTGCTCCTTGTGGCACAATGCAATATCAGCAAACTGGTCCAACTTTATTGTCCGGGGTTGGATCACGTACTGGGCTGATGCTATCTCAGTATCGCCCTTTGAATCTTCCGATTGGGAGGGTGTGTCCTGTGATTTTATTTTGTCAACAAATTCAATTAAACGTAGATTTGTTTCTTCTGTGTAAAGGAGGTCATATTCTTATACTATGGGCTTAATTTCTTTATTAACGACCTGAAACATAATAGTATTTTCACTGTTAGTGTGAGAAATTGGCATGTTACTGTTTCAGTGAGAAACAAAAACATGCAAATAAAGGATAAAGTTTCAGAATAATAATTATGGGTAAATTATTAACTATGAAATACAATAAACACACAAAATAATGTATGGTTAATGAAAAGAAATTGGAATCAAAAGATATTTCTGTTTCCACTCCAGATCAGGAGAACCCCGCAATATGTTACTGTTTTATGTGCAAACCCTAACACAAGGTTAATGAAGGAAAAAAATTGACAAATCGAATATTACTAACTGTTAAAATCGATGAAGGGCGCATGTTACTGTTTTTAAAAAATACAATAACATGTTGTATTGTAACTATGGCATGCTTGTGTTTGTTATGAAACAGCAACACCATTCATAAAACAAAGTAAATTGCTGAAATGAGGATCAAATTAACAATAGAAACCTGAAGAGAAGGACTTATTACTGTTTCACATGGAAACAATAACATCGTGTTCGATGTTACTATTTCTCATGGAAATAGACAGTAACATGTTTTCTTATACTGACATGTATTGGGCTTAATAATAAGTTAACATTTTCATACGGTTACCTGAAGTTGGCTGATAAGTTAATCCCTCAGTTGGCATGTGAGGAGCTTTAGGTCCCATTTGAGACATCTTGGAACTCTTTCGATGTGATGCCCGCTCAGCACGCTTGTAATCTCACACAGTCAATACTGTCGATAATAAGTTGTTCATTTTGTCACGTTAATTTCCTTTGGAGGTTGCATCCAAGGATGGAGTAATAAAAAGAGCAAGAAAAATTAGAGGTAAACAAGTTATTCTTGTACGCAGTCATCAACATGAAAGAAAAATTCAAAAATAATTATTAACTAAAATCACATTAACAATCAAAATACCATAAAACTTTAGGTAACCATTCATAGACAAAGCAGTGACATGTTACTATTTTAGACTAAAAACAATAATATGAGCCAAGACTTGCGACAAATATACAATAAGGAGACAGGAACATTCACTCAAATGAATGGAAATGAATGAAGATAATGTAAAGGATACGGACACGAAGTAAAAAGGAGTTTTGACATCTTTAACTTACTGGCAATAACATGATACAGCCGGTTACATTGGGGGTGCTGTCCTTTTTGAGAGAATTCATTAGTTAGTCGTGAATGTGTTGTGATCACCTATATTATGCTATTGCATCTACTTCCTCTACGTATTTGATATATGACCAGCCCAATGTGTGGGCCCTGTTTGGTACGAAGAGGGTGACTAGAAGCATCAATATCATAAGATGGGAGACATCCTGCACATCAGTCTTCGATATTCCTCGCACTGCTCTTTCAAGTGCGTTGAATATTATTAGTTTACTCATCCGTGCTTTACCACGGAAACACCTTATGTCAAAGTCTGACAGTGGCCTTTTGTCAGATGTTGTTTGGATGGGCTGGTCTCCATCTCTTATTCCAAAGATCAGCTTCGCTGATGTTGGTGTTATTCTGAGATGTTCACCCCCGATATTGAAATGATTATTCTTTTCTGAGAAGGTAGCAATTATGGATTGAATTTCAACATTACTCTTCCAACACATGCTGCGATTCAGTTCCTTTGTTATTATTGCATTTATTAGGACCCAAAATGGGTTGTGTCGTAGCACCATCATGTGTCTGTCATCGAATTGAAGCTGATCAACTTGCCTTATGCATGCCAACAGATTGGACCTATATTGCTGAAATTTTTGGGTTTCTTCTTCAAAATCATCTGCTTGTATGAGTGCTTTAGTGCCTTTCTACTCAAGTAAATGTCAAATCAAGCATCAAATCAAGTATAAATAGACAAAATGGGGTATGATTAATAATACAACTTTCAATTATTTCTAGTGTATTACTGTTTCATCAAGAAATAGTAACACACTATAAAAAATAGGATATACATGTTTAACAAAACTCTACTGAACAAACAATGAGCAAAAACATGTATAAGTGCTACTCTGTGAGGTATGAATAACAATGCAACATCATGACAGTGGCGTGTTACTGTTTCACCGAGAAACAGTAACATGAGCCAAGAAACGATATATAACTGTCTTACGAATCTCTACTGTGTTGATAACGAGCAATAGGAACATAAGTTGAGAAGATGAGGTATGATTAACAGTGGAACTTCCAAGGAACCATGTGTTACTGTTTCACAAGAAACAGTAACATGAGCAAAAAAAAAGAGATATGCGAGTTTGACATCAATCTACTACGTTGAAAAAGAACAAAAACATGTACAAGTGGACAAAATGAGGTAGGACTATTAATGCAACCTCGTGGTAGAGATGTGTTACTGTTTCACCAAGAAACGGTAACAAGAGTCAAGATTTGATATATAACTGTTTTACGAATCTCTACTGCGTTGTTAACAAGCACAGGGAACATAATTTGACAAGGTGAAGCATGATTAACAGCAGAGTTTCGAAGAAATTATGTGTTACTATTTCACCAAGAAATAGTAACATGAGCCAGAAAAATGAGATATACGAGTTTGACAACACTCTACTATATTGAAAAAGAAAAAAAGATGCACAAGTACAAAGTATGAGGTATGACTATCAATGCAACCTCGTGATAGAGATGTGTTACTGATTCACCGAGAAATAGTAACATGAGCCAAGAACCGATATATAACTGTCTTACGAATCTCTACTGCATTGATAACGAGCAATAAAAACATAAGTTGAAAAGATAAAGTGTGATTAACAGTGGAACTTCTAAGGAACTATGTGTTACTATTTCACCAAAAAATAATAACATGAGCTAGAAAAAATGAGATATGCAAGTTTGACAACACTCTACTATATTTAAAAAGAACAAAAACATGCACAAGTAGACAACATGAAGCCTGACTAACAATGCAACCTCGTGGTAGAGATGTGTTGCTGTTTCACCGAGAAATAGTAACATGAGCCAAGATTTGAGAAATAACTATTTTACGAATCTCTACTACGTTGATAACGAGCAAAAGGAACATAAGTTAATAAAATGATGTATGATTGACGGTGTAACCTACGAGAAATAATGTATGACTGTTCCAGCAAGAAACCTTAACATAAATAAAAAATAAGAGATGCATGTTTAACAAAGTTCTATTGTGTTGACAACGAGTAAAAACAACTATGAGCAAATAAAATGTCGTATAATTGACAACACAATCTCGTGGTAGTGGTGTGTTGCTGCTTCACCGAGAAACAGTAACATGAGTCAAGAATCGAGATATAACTGTTTTACGAACCTTTATTGTGGTGACATAGTTGTGTTTGGTCTGCAAACAGAGACGCTAGCCCAAAAAATACAAGATATAAACAAGATGATTCGTGACTAAACGGAAAACCTTGACAAAACCAAGGTGTTTACCCTATCAAAGACTAATGAAATGAGGTGTTATTATTTCGCTGAGAACAGTAACACCCACCACATTGTGGTGATAAACTTACACATTAAACATGATTAAAGGCAATGCCGATGGAAGAGCACTTTACTTTTGGGCATCAGATGACTCCCTAATGTTCGTTTATTTTTATGTGAATAGAATGTCAAAAAGACAATGAAATATGCACGGTGCCATTTTTCTGTTTCTCATACAAACAGATATTATGTGGAATGACAATAACATGCAACAAAATATTTGGTATACTATGGTCATACTAACTTCTAGGGTTTCCCTTGAACTTACATAGGAACACAAATCCAAGGAAACTCTGACATTTTCATTCAAGTTAACTGAAGTATGATGCCTGTACTAGAGTCAATGCTACCTGTGGACGACCCATTTGTGCGGAATTACTGTTTGATCTTGTTTTAAGCGTCCGATGTCGAGAAATGATGTTATCCGGTTGTTCATGGTTGTTAGAGTCTTTTCTTGCTGTATTTGGCGATGATTTGCACGGTGTCTTCCTGCGTATTGAGATCATTGGTACTAAGCTTTGAGATGGAATGCGAAGTGTTGTTACTGTTTCGGCATTTTTGTGTCCCCCGAAATGCCCATCGCGTGTGTCGCTTCATATTCAGGCCATTGCGTTTTATCACTTCGATGTCATGTCCTTTCATTTTCCCGCCCCGGAGAATAGTAATAATGCTTGGGACTCTCATTTTTCACATAAAAAAATTGAAATCAATTAATATCTGTTAATATATTATTTTGGAAGTTATTGTGGTCATTTCATTATTATATCGTAGGAAATACAAAGTTGAACCAAACAAAAATATAGGAATTTCTTTACCGGGAAATGAAACTTGTTCCATGTTAACTAAACAAAATTTGGGATTTCTCAAAAAGTTCATATGGGAAATCAACTTCCTATAAAATTTCATTTCCCATGGGAGCTTAGTTCCCGTATGAACCAAACGAGTCCTAAGTCTACAAAATCCAAACTATTAGAAGCCTAGCAATAAGTCTCTGACCCTGATCATAATTCTTGTGATATAGATCATAAATGATTCGCTTCTGAACTGAATGCAATAAGGAATGTGTTATCTCTACCATGTAGATAACTCAACAACTCTATATGATCTCTACCATGGGAACTTAGTTCCCGTATGAACCAAACGAGTCCTAAGTCTACGAAATCCAAACTATTAGAAGCCTAGCAATAAGTCTCTGACCTTGATCATAATTCTTGTGATATAGATCATAAATGATTCGCTTCTGAATTGAATGCAGTAAGGAATGTGTTATCTCTACCATGCAGATAACTCAACAACTCTATATGAATGGTTCTCATGACTGATTGATACATTCGAAACAGTTCTCTCTACTCTCACATCCTTTCACAAAGAAACCGGATCCCACTCTAGATTTCAAAGGACTATTAGAGGATGTGATATTCTTACATCATGAGGAGGAATATATTTATTCAGTTGGAATTCTGTTCTGCTGATTGGTTTGCTAGATAGGATTGAAATTGTGTACATTAGATAGACCACATATGCTTCCAAAGTTCTAATTATGACTGGTCACCTCAATATCAGAAATGCGAATTTGATTGAGGATATGTTTACCCAGCAGCATTGTCAAGCAATATTAATAGCCTTGGAAGATAGATAAAGGATGTGAAAGGTGAATAAAGAGTGAAAAAGATTGAATAAGATGTGGCGTAATGGACGATGTTTATCAACATCAACTAACAGTCAATGACAATGCACCATAACCAAATTCAGATGAATGGCTACATTGGCATTTCCTTGACAAGTTAACAAATAGTAACTTTGTTGTGGGTTTCTGAATTATCTGAAAGTTGCTTAAATGATGATATGGTAATCTGGGTAATCCAACAATAATAAAACTCTTACCAATGACACAACAAGCATGGTAGATAGAAGTAAAAAGAAATTCTTAAATGTGAAAATGCACTCGAAAGTACACCATAAAGAATTAGGCAAAAATAATAGACATGATGGCTCAGTTCTCAGCTTGAAGCTCTCTGTGGGGATCATCACCTCCTGTTAACCATTTTGTCGAACGTTTGATGGGCTTCAAGCCCAGAAACAATTACCAGCCTTCGGACACTGGGCCCGCTGTGCGCTGACTCTGAACTGTCCCAGACTTTGCCCAAAAAACTGAAAGTAACCATGAGAATCGACATTTATCAGGACAAAAATGAATCTAAAAAGTATAAATCGTTGCTGGCATCGAACACGGTAGAAAAAGTGAGAAGCGACGGGTTAAAAACGAAGCTAAAAATAAGAACCTCGCCGACAGGTTAAAAAGGACGCTAAAAAGAGAGAAACCTCGCCGTTGCCGGGGATCAAACCCGGGTCGCCCGCGTGACAGGCGGGAATACTCACCACTATACTACAACGACGTGCGGATGTCTCAAACATTAAGTCAAGCTATCAAAATTTTATGGCCAGAAACCGAACTACGGTATTCGATTTAGAAAGAAATTCCATAGAATGCCCTCAAGTAATACGCATTGGAGAATTAATGCTATTAAGTCATCCGATTAATAAGTAATAAAGCCTAATTTTAACGAGAAAGAATTATTATGTAACTTATTTAATTATTATCCCTTTTTTAATAGTTTCACTTAAAATTTAGGGTTTGTTTGTTTATTATTTTTAAAAATAATTTTTTTTTGTTTTTATTTTTAAAAATACAAAATATATTTGACAAACTATTTTTAAAATATATTTTTAAAAATTATAACTCTAAATATATAACTTAAAATATATTTTTTGAACTTATTTTTACTTTAAATGTTAGTTTTATAATTTAATAAAATATTTTTGTTTAAAATACTGATCACCCTCAATTCTTTATTTTTCTTTAACCTAAAAATAATTTTTTAAAATAAAAAATATTTTTTAAAAATATAAAAACAAAAATATATTTAAACACACCCTTGATTTGTAAAACTTCTACATCTTTTCCAAAAAGATTATATCATGGTACTGTAGTTTTAATATTACCTTCTATTATTTTTTAACAAAGAAGTTATTTTGACTTTATAATTGAGGGAATTTTAAAAATTAAATAAAATAATTTTTCTTTATTTCTAAAGAGCGATTGAAGTAATCTCGGTTAGGACGGAAGATATTTCCAGCTCTTTCTATCTGTTTTTTACTCCTATTTTGTTTTTCTTACAAAACATGAATTTTTTTTTCCATTTTTTCATTCATATATGTATGGGAGCTTATTGTCTTCTAGTACTAAGCAAAATAAAAAAAATATAATACTACTATTTAGGTTTCAAATTTAAAAGAAAAGTGTAAATTACTTTTTCTAATTTTAAAGCGATTGCATTTAAAAACTCACGATTTTCAATTTCTGCAATCAGTAATTAAAATTATGCATAAATTTCAAATTAGGCCCGACATCTACTCTGCATTAAAAATTTAGTGAAAAGTTATTGTTGTCACTACTTATTTTTCTTCTCCTTCTCATTATCTATTATTTATGTAATGCCGTGGCCTATGTCAAACGTAAAGTAAGAAGGAAGTTTTTTTTTTTCCTCTTTTTTTTGAATCCATGTTACTTGTAATCATAAAAAATTAAAGCTTGTAAAGAAAAAGAGTGTTAAAATAAAGATAAACTTCTAATATAGATTGTGGTATCACGGAAATTGCAAGAAGACGACGGAAAAGAAGAAGTAAAAGCAATGGTTTTCTGTTAAGATTTTAATGAATAGTAAATCATTGGTGTAATTTTGAAACTTTTAAATTGTTGATCGCTAAAAATCGAAAATTATGAATATTAAATATAATCACCCAAAAATTGAAAAAAAATACTTTACATCTTTTTTTTAATTATGTTATATTTTCCACCCTAAACATATTTTGCAAATTGCTAATTGATTTTTAGTTACAAATGTTGATTTGCTAATTATTTTAATCAACCAAGAGTTTAAGTAATAAAAAAATTCTCTTTTCAAAAGAGAGAAAACAAATAATGTAAATTTAGTATAAAGGTGTAAGTCTTGTGATTCGTTTTATTTTAGAGAGAGAAAATAAGTAGTATACATTTAGATCTTATTTGATGCATTATATAAAATTTAATAGTTCAAAATATACTATATAATCAGAACTTATATAATATTTAGAAATTTTAAATAGATCTTGTATAATCATTTCTTAGGAGAGAAGATAAGATCTAATATAATATTAAAATAAATACTCCATCTTTAAAATTGAAAAAAAATATTCTTTTATGTCCTTATCTCCCTAATTTATAAAAAAAAAGATAGAATAATTATATTATACAAATCATCATTGTATAATTATATACAAATCATCATCTTATGATATTAAAAACCAAACATTGTATAGTATACTACCTATACAATATTATATATCCAATAGTCTCTGTACTATATTATACTATATGATGTGCCAAACAAAATATTAATGCAATGTGATTCTTATACCAATAATGTGTTAATTCAATGGAAATTATATTAGTCCCAAGCAAACTTTATCTATTAATGAAAATTGATTCATATATCAGAGATGACTCTTATTAACAAGAAAGAGATGTGTTAGTATTTTAATCGATTATCCACTTGATTTAGTGATTCATCAAATATTTACTGGAGACATTATCTATCCCATTGGGGAATTTATCAAAAGTATTGGCATGATTCCAATTCAAACATAATTTCTTAGAAACAAATTATTGTTGGATATTATAACTCGTTGTGAACCAATAAATAACAAAGTAATCATAAATAAAATTTGGGTTATTTTTCAGTATCCTCTTAAAACCTCTATGGTATTTTATATAAACCTTGCAATTTTTTCATAAAATATTCTAACTTCTACTAAAAATTTGTAATTTTTTTATAAAGTTCCTAAAATTTTTATGCTACAAGTATTACTACAAGATTTATGAAAAAAATTTACAAAATCTTATAAAAAAATTACAAGATTCACATGAAAAATGGCATTTTATAACTTATCCTTTATGAAAAAATTATTAACTTTATATAAAAAGTAATGAATTTTATAAGAAAATTTCGTAAAATTCATAAGATGGTGCATGCATTTTACCTCATACCAAGGTGGTACCAAAGAATTATCAATAAAGACCCAAATAATATCGAGCTCCAGAGAAAGGCTTGAGACTCCGTATATTTTGATATAGGTGATGCATCCTGCAAGATCTTTCCTACAATACTTGCATTATAAGTTCAGTTTGGCTTACTCATTTATAATTTAAAGTATAAAAAATTAATATATAATTTGAACAGTTAATTTCTTCATTTGTATAATTCCTCTGTTCAAAACTAATGAAATTGTTGCATGCTGAATAGATAAAATATTTAACTGTACAGTCATAGGTAGATAAATTAATAGAATTATAATTTATAAAAAATTTAAGTATGTGATAATTCCACTAATTTTAGATGCAGAAATTACATAATTGCTAAAGTGTTATGTGCAAATCACGAATTAGTTCTTTTAACACTTTAAATTTTAGGTGGATAAATTGAAAACTAACCATACCCCCAACTAAGTATAATTTTATATCATTCATTTATAAAAAAACAACAAAAATGATATTTGAAAATAAAAGAAAATAAAAAGTGAAACAAAAAATTTGATTTTATTCTTCTTTATGCCGAGATGATTTTTCTTGCCTATGACAACTACTAAGAATTTTGGGAGTAGAAAAAGGTGTTAGAAGAAACTTAAGAGATAACACAAGTAACTTAAAGCTAATGCTAATGGAATTGCATTCTGCTAATATTCTTATTAATTAGTAAACATGAACGCAGGGATTCAAATCCTCTTGCTATTATTTTCCTTTCCCATTTCTTTAATTAGAAAATCTCCCATTAATAATAGTGAATGTTTCAACAAAGAAATTTTTTATTCTCCTCTAATGTTTGGGTGAACAAAAAAAACAATTGAATCAATTAGTTGAATCGTAAAACTAGTAAAACAATCATTTATCGATGCATGCTAAGGTACCCATGTGGTACCAAACCCATGCTGATGTGGCAACATGGAGAGCCATTGGATGAGATTATGGAGGCCAAGCTTATTCTCATCCAATGGCTCTCCATGCTGCTACATCAGCATGGGTTTGGTATCACATGGGTACCTTAGAATTTCCCTCATTTATCTAATCTAATCTCATGTTATAATTTATTACATAGAAGGCCAATCATTAAACTACTAAATCAACATTGAGTAAGTTAAAAAAGCTAAATTCATTCATGGTCCTTGTGGGTCTAATGGCTACAATGCGTCACACGGTCAATCTTTTATAAGAAAAAAACATATAACAACATTGTTCAAAACAAGCAATGTAGGATTTCAGTTGTAAAATATTTATTGCTTTACTTTGTGGAAAAGTTAGAAAGTAAAATGCTTTTTGGTTTGCAAAATTATATACTATTGTGAATCATAATAATTTTGAGAATATGATTCCAAGAAATGTAATTCCTAAGGATGTTATAATAGCATATTTAGTTCCAATTAAAAAGATTCTTAAAGATGTTACAATGTATCATTTTAATTGATTTACATCTTTTTCAAATATTATTAAATTACAAAAAAAATATTTTTATCAGAAACTAAGTAGTCAAATATATTTTATAATGGTGAATAGTAATCAATAATAACAACTGATGGCTAAAAATGAGTACATATAAGTTTGAGTTGAACTTAAGTAGGAGGGCTCCATATAAAAATTAAGATGACATATAAGGCCCAAGCCCAACCCTAACCTAAGATTTTTAATTTACAAGGCTTAAGCCTAACTTAGTTTTGAAATAAGGTATTCATGTTTAAGCCATTTTTTGTCTCTTACATGCATTAAAGGCAAATAGACAAATTAATTAAGCAACTTAACATAATAAATATAGAAACTTGCACGCAAGTGAATAAGAAAAATACCAAGTAGCCAAAGATGTTTCAAATTATGGGAAGTAAACAAGCCTCAATAATATATGTAGTATATGATTTTTTTAGATATATAAAAATTTGAATAGTTTACATGGGCTTAATTTTTTAATGGAGTAGCTAGGTTCAATCGTTTAGTAAACAAGGCTTATTTTTTTGCTTGAATTCAATCCAAAGCATTATTACTCAGTTTAAGTTCTAATTTATTAAGGTTGGAATTATGCCAGAAATATAGTTCAAGCCTTATTTGCCCACCTCTAGCGATGACTATTTCAATAATTAATTGTAGTAGGTGGTAAAAAGCAATGAGTAACAATTATGGATGGGAGCAACTGTGGATAATGATAGTTGACAATGTTAAGTGTTGACTAATGGCAATGGATAATGGTTAACCATTTTTCAAAGTGTTTAATGAAGTCAAATTTAAACGTTGCAGGATTGTAATAATCAATATAAGAATTTTCTCCTTCTGTTGAGCCCAGAGATCATGCTTTCCTCTAAGTTTGAGTTTAATACTAATGGAGTTCTAAGTTGTCAAGGGTATGAAACTGAACCTTTCCAATGGATTATTAATTAGATGCCATTCTGATACTTCCATTTTTTTTAGGAAATAAAGTGGAAACCATCTAGAAGTGGAAGAACCATTTCATTGTATATTTGGACAATGAAATTTTAATTTTAGTATAACAATGGCACATAGACGATTTTCTGCAAATTATTCAATTTATTTTCACCATTTGGTGAAAATGAAAAATAATTTTTTGAAATGCACAAATTTATAAACGAATATTGTATTATTTATTGCATTTTAAATATAAATTTATATATTTTACTTCATTTATTCATATTGAAATTTAAAAATAAATAATTGAAACCTATTGTAAGTTTTCCTATGCTTTTTTTATACATTCATGTTAAAGTATGTGAGATTTTCATGTTTAATTCAATTTCTTTAAAAAATATTCCTAAAAATATTTATATTCTCAAAAATATTTTTAATTCATTATTTTCTTAAAATATTTCCATAAGAAAAGATGAGTATTCTATATTTCTATGATAAAAGAATATTTTAATAATATAAATAGATTATGTTGTTCACTTCACTATTAAAACTTTACTACTATTAATAATTTATTTCATCATGATCATTTACTATAATTAACTATAACTAATTATGATATATTATCATTAATTATTATCTATTATCAATCATTATCAGTGATTGTCACCGCCATTATCTACCATCGGTAATGGTTGTCACTAACATTCATCTTTAAGGATTACCATCAATTACGACCTATCACAATATTGCTGATGATACTATTAATTATCACTTATTGTCAATTACAAGTAACCACCTTCACCATTGCTTATTGTTAATAACTTTCATCAATAATTATTTATTATGAATGACTATTATTTATTATTTATCATTACTTATTATTATTAATTATTTAATTTTCTATTATAATAATATTTTTTAATAATATTTTTATAAATATATAAATTAATTAAAATATGATATGATAATATTTTTAAAAATATTTTTAAATAAATTAAATATAATAACATCACATTATTAAGAATTAAATTTTTAAAAATTATATTCTTAAAAATAATAAAATTCATTTCAAATATGAATAATTTTTCGAATTAAATATTACTTATTTTTTATGAATAGAAAAAGCTATGTAATCATCAGTAATCATGGTGATGGTGTTGAGTGAAAACAAAAATTATCACATTTTCAGAGACATGATTTGCTGCTACATTGGACTTTAATCAGAATAGCTGATAGCCATAGGAGGCATAGGCCACATTTTTCAAAGTACACAATTACGAGTTAAAGTACTGGGCCATGAATCATGAATTATGACATGCAACATGCACCGGCCGACTTTCACAGCCCAAACGGCTCTTTTCAGCCGACATGAACCGACCCGTTCACAAGTGCGGAGGGGTTGCAGATTAGCCTTTGAACCATTGGACCATTACATTCAACAAAGCCTGAATAAGAAAATTTTGCAGCTGGGAGAGGTTCTCGCTTCGGTTATATCTTCAGAAATTCTTTATGCAACTATACATCATTTATATTAAGCTGGCAACTGGTTCATAAAATTATATATATTTTTTAAATTTTCATATTATCGAAAATATGATTTCGAACTAAGGTTCTATTTATTTTATCAAAAATATTTTTCACAAAATATAATAATAAAATATTAAAATGAATAGATAATATTTTATTTTTTTAATATTAAATTTGAAGAAAGCAACTCCTCTTATTCAAAAAGAAATTACTTTCTTCTATTTTTAAATTTTTAAGTATCATTTTTTTATTCATCAATATAAATAATATATCACTTCTTTATTAATATATATAAATAATATTTTCTTATAAAAAATACTTTCGATAAAATAAACGATATGTAAAATCCTCCCCTTTTTTCTTTTGAAAAAAAAGAGATAAATTTTAGAGAGAGATAGATATAATTTTTTTTTTTTGAAAATGTGGGTCCCAGTACATAAAATATTAAATTTTAGAGTAAAAATTATGAGTATATTTGAATATAATTTTATTTTTATATTTTTAAAAAAATTATTCCTAAAAATTATTTTCTTATTTTGAAAATTGTATTTGGATTAAGGAAAGCAAAGAATAGAGGGTGGTCGATGTTGTACATAATGAAATATTTTATTTAATTACAAAAATTGACATTCAGAATAAGAAAATAAATTTAAAAAATAATTAAATTTTATTTTTATTTTTTATTCTTAAGTTACATATTTAAAAAATAATTTTTAAAAGTAGATTCTAAAAATAAGTTATTAAACAAATTCTTCTATTTTAAAAAATAAAAATTATTCTTAAAAAATAAAAATAAATAAATATTATATCCTTATCTTTTCAAAAATAATTAGAAAATGACAGAAGAAAAAAGAAAGGATTCAAATTTTATATGATTTTTAGGAATTTAATTCTTGAAAATATAAGATTGCCATATTTGATTCAATTAAAAATATTCTTAGTAATGTTATAGTATTATATTTTAAATATTTTATATCTTTTAAAAATATTGTTAAATTATAAAAAATATTCTCATTAAAAATTAAATGGGAAACCATAATAAGTGATAATAAATAATAAATGTTAATCGATGGTAGTTATCAATGATGAGTAATAATAATTTTGTAATGAATAGTGGTAAACAATAATCTCCAATGATAAGTTATGTCAATCGATGGTTAGTGATAGGTAATAATGATATAAGATAGTATGAGTAAGGTTTTACATATGCTTTCCATCAAATTTTGCATGAAAATATTTTAGATATATAAATTATTAATAGTTAAAGATACATATCGATGAATTTTAACATTTAAAATTACATGTAAATTAAATATAAAAAATTATAAATGGATGAAATATGATTTACTTTTAAATTAAAAAAAGTGCACAAAGTGCCAAGAGTCTTGACTAAACTAATATTTGATTTTTCTTTTTTAAGGCTTTATCTTTTTATACAACTTGAATTAGATCCTATATACATTTTTTTCTCTCTTGCATGATTATTTTGATATGAATAAAAAATATGTTCCACATCAAAATACATAAACAAATTGAAATTAAATATATAAGTTAATCGGCTTCTCTTCTTTAATAGTTTGTCCCTTTAGGGATTGTAATATTTGTATTTGTATTGTATCATAACCAAAATTCATCCTTTTGCACTATAATTCAGAGAGCATGCTACCAATAAAAGCCTACGAAATCTAAGAAAGTTACAAAGGTAAGGAATAGTGAGATCAAGTGAGATAAAACTACCTAAATTTCTTAAGCTTACCATTACCACTCTTAAGAACATTTGATTACCTGTGATTTTTTATTTGTCCATTAGGCCTCAAATGGTTAGTTAATCAGATGAGCTACTTGTATAAATGATAAATGTTAGGTGTATATGATAGGTGTGCATATTAAATAAACTTTAATGCTTAAATTAAAATATGTTTGCCAATGTTTAAATTAGTATGTATTTCGGTAGAATATTGATAAGTAACAATTACTTAAAATATAAAATATATATTTTAAACTTTTTAAAGGTATATACATGAGGCTTTAAGGCATCATTTGGTGTGATTCTAAAGATTAGCGAGGGGTGCATACATGAATTGGTAGTTTGAGCTAGCAAAATAGTATAAGAACACAAAATAAATTTATATGCTTAAGTAGCAATTTGACAAAATGAGCCTTAGTTTTATCTTTGAAACCCATATTTATAAGGGTTAAAGTAATTTATTCTAGAAGTTACTTTTGTTTCCTCCATCCCCATCATAATATGTGTCCTACTATGTTAGCTAAAATTAGGTGGGAGGTTCTAAATGATCAAATATTCAATATATCACTCTTAACTAAGCAATTTCCTTACTACACCTACTTAGTATGCAATAATTGAAGCATCACATTTCTCCACATGCAACTAAGTCTAAGCATTTCAGTTGTTGAAGAAATATTATGACTTATCAAATTGTGGAAGCCAAGTGACAACCTTTTCTAACCAAAATCTTCATAAATTGGGATCCTTATTAGTGAAAAATGTCCCTTTTAAAGAAATAAAGGCTTTCCAATTAGTTGTTGATTGAATTAGGCAACCAATGAAAGTATGCTAAACTAATTTAGACATTTTAGAACTTTCGACTTCCAAAAGAGCTAAACAAGAAACAACACTTTTTTTATAGGTTTTGTTTCTTACTTAGCTTTAAACAAAAAATATTAACTGTTAGTGTTGCCAAAAATATTTGCAAGAATAAACAATCTAAGTTTTAGTGGTAAAAGTATAAATATAACTATAGAATCCTTAAAATTGGCTTAAGAGAAGAAAGAATAAGCATTTTCTGTAAAAATATTTTTAGTAGAGCAAAAAGAGTTTGCTATAGGATAATTATGATTCTCTTATATAGGTTAAAGTAGGATTTTTATAGGTATTGATGGTGGAAGACTTGCATAGGAAGTATATGATAATTTGAATGCTTGTATAACATAATATAGCATAATTTAGTAAGAAAGAAATTTATAGTTACTTCGTCACCTTACAAGCGACCATACAAAGCATTTGAGCTTTCATTTCCATATGTTTAATTACATGTCACATATCCATACATGATTTCACTATCATTCTTAAATACTTTTGCATATGACTTTATTAGTGCAAAAACAGTCACAGAATAAGTCAAATTACAACTCGTGCACTAATCAAGTAGTAAGCTTATAACTTAACATGTAACCTCTAAAGCAATGTCTATTTTATAGAATGTTTTTAAGTCAATTACTATATATAGTAATACGTCAACAATCAATCAACATATCAATTCTAAGATTGATATGACATTTAGTTTATATCATAAATACTAGGAATTTACAACTTGAATTTCAAAGTTCTACAACTACTAAATTCAAATAAATTCAATTCTATTCTTTGTATAATATTCCAACAAGTAGCAAACTATTTTTCCTTACTAATTCAAAATTATTTAAATGCAACCTAATAATGTAAAACTACCTAAAACTATCCCACACTAGTGCCAACTAGTTAGGTTAACAAGCACTAACTTTTACTAAGTTATAATAAGCATCTTAAATATGTAAATACCAATTAAAATACTATTTTTATTTAATTTTCTAAAAATTTCCATGATAGAAGTTCGATATTAAGATAGAACCTTCATACCCTTTTTATACTCAAAATATATTACACAAATTACTCACACAGTATGGCACATCCTTTTCCATAGAATAAACTATAATTGCTTATTGATCTGATCATAGGTGAAATTCAATCCTTTCACCTCTTAGAAGCCTATCAAAATAACTTGCAAGAGACATACTTAACTTTAAAATTCTACTTTAATATGTAAATATTTATGAAAATTTATAAAAAAAATTTAGAGTTGAACTAATGATATAAAAGATCATTTTTCAATCTTTTCATATTCAAAATATATTATACTACTTACTACTTTAAGCAATTATCAAGTCGCTACAAAGAAAATAATACCATTTTCAAAATTGAAAAATAACATTTATATTCATTTTTGAAAATTTTCTTTATTCAAAACAAGTTATACAAATTACCCTTACACTCAATTATAAAAATAGTTTAAAAAAGGCATACTTAAATTAGAAATTTTATCTTAAATATTAAATTTTTAAAAAATTTCTTTAAAATTTTTAGAACCATTTAAGAGGCATAAAATACCATTTTTTAGTTATTTTTACATCAAAACGAATTGCATAAATTATTCATAAGTTAAACTATCAAACAATATGTAATAAGTCATATTTGGCTTGAAATTTTCACTTTAAATTACAAAAATCTAGAAAATTTTAGAATAAAATTTAAATTTTAAAATATCATTTTCACTCATTTTTATGTTAAAAACAACTAGCAAAAGTTGTCCAAATATTTATCAATCAAAACAATTAATAATGGAATTTTACTACTTGAAATCATAATTTTAAAATTAGTTTTTTTTAATGTTATTCCATAAGCTTTTAAACATGTTTTTAGACATATTCTTACTAAAAAATTTTAATATTGATGCTTAATAACACTAATTAAATAATTTAATATATAGCATAATAATTTTTTCTTGCAAAAATAAAATTTTTCTTTCACAAAACAACAAAAAGCTCGTGAGCTACACATTTCTATTTTAAAGTGATTTTTATTTGAAAACTTTGATATAGTCATTCTAAAACCTTCATATCAAAGTGTAGATAAGTGTTTTCTTAATTTAATCATAAAAAATAAAGTTTTTTTCCTTTAAATCATGAAAAAAAAATTTAGCCTTAAAAGTAAAATCAATCCAAATTCCATGTCTAAAATTTAATTTTTTTTTATTTTATCATCTTTATTTTGGAGTAGAATATAGTGTAATATCTTTTAAATATTAAAAATAAAATTTGCCTAATTTTAGGCATAAAAACCTATAATGCTTTCCCTTATTTTTCTCATATTTTTCTTTCATTTCTATGTAAAAGTATTTTTGTAAAACTTCATTATTTTAAAGAAATCACTTTCAATAATTTAGAAACTTCTTAAGAAAACTTTTTAATTAATCGACTATGATAGTCGTAGCTTCAGCATAACATCAGCTATAGAACAAGAACAACATATATATATAAACATCATTAAAAAGAAAATTAAGAAGAAAAAATTAAAAATCTATTTACTTAAGGATGTTATAGAACTCGTTCCTTTCACTAAGAATCCAAAATATAGCATCCAAGATATCATGAAGTTAGTGAAGAATCTAAAGAATGAATTATGAAAAGAAAATAAATTCATGAAAATTTTAAACTTATACCTTTAATAGATGATCAAGAATGCTTCATTCTCTAACAATATTTTAAGAACTTTTAAGGGATTAATGGAAACTTACTAGAATTTAAAAAGAACACTTAATAGCATTTCCTCTTTTTAATTCCTTTTTTAGTTGTGAGCCCTTCTTAGTATGAGAAAAAGTGAATTATGCTTAGCAATTTATAGAAAAATTTGGAGTAACCTATAAGTAAACAACACCATGCTTACATTATCAAGATGACATTATTTTGCTTACTTAAGACTTGCATCATTCAAGAATATTCGTTATTCTTTTTTTTTGTGCCCAAATTTTGCTATTAAATCCTTCATCCATTTTTTAATTGCCAATAAATCTAAAAACTAATTAAAAATCACTCTAATATCCTAAAATTAAGTTATATTACCTTAAACTCCTTAAATTAAACTAAATTCCCTCCTTTCTCCCTAATGACCATCCAAGCCCTTATGGATGTGTCTAAAATTACAATTTTACCATCTTTGGATTATTTTAGGATGCTTTTGGATTAAAATATTAAATTACTCCTAAACTTTATCAACCGTGAATTTTAAATACTTTCAATTTTTTTCCAAACTTTTTAAATAACTCCTA
This sequence comes from Sindora glabra, assembly GCA_020226215.1. Taxonomy (NCBI): domain Eukaryota; kingdom Viridiplantae; phylum Streptophyta; class Magnoliopsida; order Fabales; family Fabaceae; genus Sindora; species Sindora glabra. The sequence continues at coordinate 21,729,429 of CM035234.1, forward strand.
CTACATTTCTTTTTTACTAAAACTAATAAATACTTCTAATAGAAAAAATTTATATTTCTATTTATTATCTATTAACATACATTATTTGACTTAGTTCTAACTATTTTTGTTTCCTAATATTTTTTATCCATATTACAAAGAAATTGTAAAAGGCCAATCAAATTATGGTTGAATTTCATTGAAGCTACCTATAAATCTAGTGAAAATCTTTGTAAGTTCTAAAAAACAGACCTAGAGTTCTCTTGAAAATTGATTCATTTTATTGTTATTAAAGACTTTAAGTAAGACATAGCTTGGTATTCACCAAACATACTAGCTAATTAAGCACTAGTGGATTTATACTCTTTGACTGCTTGTTTACCTTTTTGTTGTTCCTATTCTTTGGCTTTAATAACCTTTAATTTAGTATCTAAAGTTAGCTAAAATTTTTCAACCTATTTTAATTCCTATTATTGATGAATTATTTTTTCTTTTAACTTTAAGATTTTATCATTATAGGCTAAGAAATTATGATTACAAGTTTGGTGTTTTGCAAGTAAGGCTTTTCAACATTCTTTGCCAATTTTATTGAAATCAAGCAATTCTTACTTCCTTTTAAATAAGCTTTCATAAGTATTTTCAACAACCAAGGCTCTGCTTAAATCAACCACTATGATTGGAAAGTCTTAACAATGTTTAAAAAATACATCTTAAAGCTAATAATTATGGGATAGTTGAACTTATTGACTTCCTTTAGGACTTATAAACTTTTCTAAAGTTTCTTTTCACTTTTTAAGTTTTCAATCATAACTTACAAATCTTGATCAATAATTTCTTGCAATGAGGTTATAACATCTTTGAGTTGTTTAGCATATTCTTCTTTGATAGCTAGTTTATCAATTAATTCAATGGCTTAAGCAGTTGAAGCTAAAGGACTCTTTTTTGAAGTGAGCTTAATGAGAAAGGTGAAAAGGTTGTCATCATTATAAGCTTATAGGCTTCTTTCTTAAATGAATTTATTTTTTTAGTCACATCCAAAAATAAGTTTTATATATTAAGTGTGATGAGTGCATTAGATTTATGTAAAGAGACTTCTAGATAATTAAGTTTTTTACCACTAAGGTAGTCGTTAATGTTTAAGAGCTATTATTCTAATTGTTGCTCAAAATTATTTTTATGTGATCCCTCTTTATTTTAGCTACTTTAAGAATTTAACAAGCTAGTTGTGGCTTTTTCGTGTCTTTAATAACTTATGAGCCAAGTTCACTCCAATTTTGACTTGTATTTTTATTTCTTTGGGAAGTATTTCAATTGGAATTGAAATGTTAATTAAAATTACTTAGGATTGATACTCAAAGTTTTTATACAATGAAGTCTAAGAGGTCAAACATTACAATGAATATGTGTATTTAGAATTAGTCAAGGCAATAAGTGTTAACTTGTTCTTACCAGGACCTTGACCTAGAAAGAATTTGTAAAGATTATTTGTGGTAAGTCTACATTAAAAAAGATTGAATAAGTAAAATAAAACTTAATTTTAAATTCATTTTGAAAATATCATAAGATAGCTATTTGGTTATAGGAGGATCGATATTAGTATTGGCCAAAGTAGTAATTAAAAAGAATGTATGGCTATGTCATTATAATCTTCAATCATGATTTCTTAGGTTTTAGTTGCAATGTCTAGTTGATTTAGTGACTAATATCAATCCTAAATGTTTCTCTTTCGCTTTGCTTCCTTTTTTAAGAAGGTTAAAGAGTTTTTTCATCTTCTATAAAAAAAATTTCAACCTCCTTATGCTATTTTTTTAGGCTTTGTTAGGTATCTTGTTAAGTCACAAACTTAACACTAGATATCATTTAGGAGATATGAAAGAGGAATAATCGCACCCTCAACTAGAAGTTAATAAAGAAAATAACTTAGTGAGTTATTACATAAAGAGAAACAGATAAATATAAATGTTACTAGATGACAAGTTAAAAGTAATTTGAGGTGTGTGTAAAGGAATAAACAAGCAGTAATCACTCTAGGAGTGCACATCTTCGACTTTATTGTTTTTATATATTTGGCTAAGTTAAAAAGTACATTAATAAAGCTACCATCTTAGGCTAAAAAGAAGGCTTTACCAAAGTGTTTTTTAGAATCAAGATTATTAATAGAAATGACTAAAAAACTTCTTTTGAAAAGCCCTAATCATGAGCTTCTTTTTTATTTTTTAAAGATACTTCACTTTCCTAAAGTGTATAATTTATGCAACTAAAACTATGTTCTACTTTCTAAGTCTTTTCAAAAGCAACAATTTCAGCATAATGTATATCTGTAATTTTCTATGAAGCCTCCACAATCTATATGAAGTAATCTGAGTCAATTTTTCATTGATACACATGTTGAAATATTTGCTACTTTAATTGAACTACTATTCTTAGAAAGACATAGTGTAAGCATGGTAAAGGGAAAATTATAAAGGGTAATTTTTTTTATTAAAGATTAATTAAGTTCATTAGCATGCAATACTTTATTAAGGTCGTCCCTAAAAGGTTTGGTAAAACTCTAAATGATAACATAATCAATTCATTAGGTAAGCCAATATGACAAGCTATGGACATAAAATTTTGACCAATTTTGCACACTAGATGAATTAATCAAATTAAGCATGGATGTAAACTATCTAAGACGTCTAGAACAAGCATAAAAGGGATTTATTCTTTTCATCTTGCAATCAACCAAAAAGAGTATAAAATATGATAAAGAAATGTTTAAAAGCTACCTTAAGCTTTGACTTTATTTGTTTCTTTAAAGCCTTTTAAGTAAGATGAATTCCCTCAGTTAGAAATAATGCATCATTTTTATCTTCTTATTAATTCCAAAGCTATCCTAAAAGAAGGTCATTAACTAAAGTTGGAAAACCTAATGAAGACCATCTATTTTGGTTAAAGACATGTTTTACTTGAAGGATTTAGATGTTAAAGTGACAGTGTTAAATATGTAAACCAAAATTGAAGGTGCTAATGCAAATTATCAACCTTTATAAAGAATTATAGCTAAAGAGATATAAGTTAAAGAGACATTTAAATGGGGGATGCAGTATAAGTGTTTACAAAGCTAATATGTCAAAAAGGTGATAGGTTCAATATCAATTACAACTTGAACCTTTAACTCCTTGAAAAGTAGTTAAGGAAGTTATATAGGTTGAATTATTGGATATGATCATGGCCAAATCATTATAAGTATCAATTGAAAGTTGTAAGAAAAGGTATATTATTTCTCTAATAGGTGATAAACTTGTAATTGCCAAAATGTCAAATAAAGAAAGGTTTATAGGGCTATATGGAACACGTAATAAATTAGTCGAAGAAGACTAAAATGAAATAGAATAGTTGCACTAACCATTGGGTTATTGGCCTAAATAGCAATCCTAGATAATTGAATAGCTTTAAAGATGGTAATAAACTTCTAGTAGTTAACCTTTTCCTTTTAAATGTAATTCAGGTAACATATGTATTAGACTTAAGAATTAGAACTAGGTGAAGGAAAATTATAGAAGGTTTTGTTTTCTTTAACTATTTAGGGGTAATGTGAAAAAAGGAGAAGTTTTTAGTTTAAAAAGTTAATCATCCAAAGAGCTTGCTATAGGTCGAAGATGATATCATAACGATTCATCATTATTCATAGGGAAAAGTTGAAATTGGAGTAGTACTTAGAACTTCAAGATTTTAGACTCTAACAAGTTTAAATTTGTAACTTTCACTAATAAGATTAAGAAGACAAGCTTGAAGGAATAGCCATCGCAAGTTATAGAAGTAAAGTTTAAGTAAAAAAGCTTTGGAGTAATTTGAGAAATTAAAAGTAAAAAATAGAATTAAGTTCTGAGAATTTATAAAGATGACTTATCTAAGTAATTAATGCTTTAAAAATCCTTTAATTATGAAAATGACTAGAATGTAGATCTTAGTGTTACTGCTTTGCCATAAGAGCATTGAGACTATCATAGGTCAACAACAAGGGTTTGAATTTCTGGCTCTGTACCTTTTTGGCTAGCGTGCCTCCTTTGTGTGCTTTCACCCTCTTAACATTTGAAGCCCTTAAATCTAACTAAAGGTAAGCATCTAGTTTCCCTTCTATTAGATCTAACCCTTTAAGGTAAGGAGTTTGCATTAGGAAGCTATAAAATCTAAAAAGATGCATGAATGTAAACTATGAAAAGCTTGCAAACATAACAGTTGAAAGAAAAGTTAACACACCTCGTAAAGCCATACACATACTTGATAAGAGATATAACCCCTAAACTTAATGAACAAAATGCTAAAACTAAAGAGCAAAGGTCATGGATTTTAATGTCATCATATAGCTAAATAACTCTTTAAGATACTTTTAAGGTGAAGATTTACAACTTAATTTTTTTTAACTTAATTATAAACTAAAAAAAGGGGTTGACAGGTTAGCTAACATCACCAAAAGTATAAACATACACTTTTTAGCCTATGAAAAATCAATAATATATTACCTAAAACATGAAGCTAGATCGACTTAAATAGAGATCGAATGATCATGTTAAGAACCATCACTTTTTAGGTCAATATTTTTAGTCAAAGGAAGATATCAAATTATCATATTAAGATAATTATTGGGTAAACTTTGGTCATATGACAAATAAAGGATGGTAAAAAAAAATTTCAATTATGACATAAGTCAAACATTTATAATTAGAAGGATATTACACCAATTCAATAATGTTGGAAAGGTTGAATAAAAAGTAAAAATCGATAATAGTTTAGTTACCCTTCAACAACTTAAAGAATCTAAACTTAAGGGCCTCTGGTTAGTATTATAGAAATGTTTAGCCTATATAATGTTTAAATCCCATGAAAATGATGGACTTTAAGTTGAAATCTCCACTAATAAGTCAAGGGCTTTAAAGTCGAATTATCCCACACGTGTCAACAAATTAACAAAAAAGCAATTGGGACATGTCACTGTGGAAGATTACAAATTACTTTGGGATTTTTTAACTATTGATAATTGTTTCCTCTTGACAAAAGATATAAATAACCAAACAAAGATTTTAAAAGTATCCTTTTTACTAATTCAAACTAAACACATATCATACACAATGCATTCAAACTTGCAACACTTCCTTGCCATCTTTGCTTTTACTTTTAATTTGCAATTTATTGTAATTATTTTTCTTCTAAATTTTTTAGTGTAAGGACATCAAGATTTTTTCCTAAATTCACATGTCTTTATTCTTGTAGATTCTACTAATAATTTGAATGTACTTGTCCTTTTAAGGATTTTATGAAGGTTTACTATTGAATTACATTTAAATTATCATTTATAGCCAATTTTGCATATTTTGATTGAATGTTTACATAGAGTGAACTTTTTTTTATTTATCTTATAATGTTTCTAGGTTACTAATTATTTCCCGGACATCAACATTCTCTAGTTCAGAACTTTTCCAGTAAACTAAGCCAAATTCATTGCTAACAAATAAGTTGAATTCTATTATGATATATTTCAACTAGAAACAAACTTCAAAAACAATTTAAATTCATCATTCAAAGATATTATTACTAAATTTCCTTTTCTAGAGTTAAAATTACATATAACTCTTTTTTAATATTTTAATATTAAAAAAATAAGATTTGCACTACTATAAAATTATGATATGACATTAGCCCTTTGATATTGGTTAAATTAAAAATTAACATATATAATGGTGCAACAACATTTTTGAAAGTATGTGCAACTTATCATATCAATTAAACTAAAAGATCAATGTTAAAAGTGAAACATTGGAAGTAAGACCATTAGTTTTCTCTAATGATCATTCAAAAAGCACTTGAATTTTCTTGTTGGGAGATATAAAGTTGTCATATATTGTTTTGCTTTAATAAATAATTTTTGTTATATTTCATTATGTTATAAATTTCTCTTTCATTATTTTTTTAGGTGTTATAAAAGGATAACATGCTCATTCTTAATGTATATTTAGAAAAGTTTTAAATCTTATAATTATAAGTATCTTATCAAACCATGGTTATCTTTTACCCTCAAATAGTTTAGGTGGTAGAGGATATTTATGGTTAATTTGAATATCATGATCATAAGATGCGAAACATTTTTAAATATGTAATATTAATAGGTATGTTGTTGTCATAATTTCATATTATACTTCAAGGAATAAATATCTAATATCTGCAGAATCTTGTAAAGCATTTCAGTAAGAGGAAAACAAATTAGAAGTTGATGATGTTACTATAAAATGTTCACAAATGCAAAATGTTATTGGAGAAAATGGTATTCATTATTAGAAAAATGTCAAGATATAAAGTTATATATATATATATATATATATATATATATATATATATATATATATATATATATATATATATATATATATAAAGGTAAATCACATTGGTTATTTATCGAAAAATTGATATGGTTTGGAAAAATTAGAGGAGGAAGTTTAAGTGTTAGATTAGAAAATTAAGATATAGTTACCTTGTTGAGTTGTTATACTTTCGATGTTTAAAGATATTCTAGTGCTTAACTAACATGTAATATATCTTTACTAGCCTTGGTATTTATAAGGAGTTGAAGTTGTATTTAAAAAATAAATAAAAAATATGGCTAAATCATGTTAGTTATTTATTAAAAAACTAATCTGGTTTTACAAAATAAGAGATAAAAAGTTAGATAAAAAATTGGTATGAGTTACCACATCAATTTTTTCACACAACCAATGTCTAAAAGCATTCCAACAGCCATTTGACATGTAATAAATAGTAAGCATTTATTAATAACATGTAATAAAGATAAACTCATTTACTAAGGGTGGTACTAAGCATTTACAAAGTATTAGGAAACTATACATTTACTAAGGATGATATTTAGAAGATATCAAAAGACTACCAAAATTTATGATGTCTCATGGCATATCAACAATGAAGCTATATGAAATAAAGCATATGTAAGATGTTGCTCTTGGATATAGATTAACAACCGATGTTTAAAGTTTTATATATTGTTTATAAATTTCAATTCTCACTTTCCATGTGAAATATCTAGGCAATGCTTTATCAAAACTTGTCTTTATTATTTATTGTAAATTATAACATTTAAGTTTCATATTAAGAAGTACATTTAAAGATATTGAAAAAATGGAAAAATAAGAAAAACTTATGATAAATTAGTGGTAAAAAGAAGTAGTATAATCATTCTTATATTTGAGGGCTTGAATTAATTGCAAAGTTATGTTACTTTTTTTTACTATAATTTTATCATCAATTTGAAATCATCTACACTTTTTGACTTAGAAACCCTTAAACAATATAAAGAAATTATGAGTGGAGTATACCTACTTTTTTTTGCATTTGAAGTCTTTATTGTTTATCAATAGATTTTGATTCGTTGTATAGCTCATTATTATTTTCTTATTCAATCATTGCTATTTGCATTCATTGTATGCATTATCATTATTTCTCATTCAATTCGTTGCTATTTGCATTTGTTTAATTGTATAAGAAAAATATTGTAATGCATAAAAAAATCAATGCCATTAGTTTCACTTATAATAAGTTCAAATAAAAAAATTCACTAGTTTATAAAAAATTCATCATTTTATAAAATAATGTCAATATTTTACTAGAATTTATATTAAAATTATAAAATTATTGTTTGAAAGATTATGAAAAAAGTTGGTCAAACAAAAGATGTATTATGATGTTAGATTTTTATTTAATAATTGATGTCAAAGTCTTCATGGTATGAAAATTTAGAAAGAGTATGGAAATTAAGGCATAAATTGAAAATAAAATGAGTAAAATCATAGCACTATTTGTAAATTTAATCCTTAAGTTCTTCTAACCCTAAAAGGACTCTCTCTCTAATGAGACATGCTTACTTTTCAACCTTAAGATGATTCTTTTTAGTTTTGTATTTATATTTACTAATTATTTTGCAAGATTGAAACTTTGTTAACCTATTGCTAAATTTGTGAAGTTATGCACTCACTGAAAAAATGCATAATATAAAAGTAAAAATTTGTTTAGTTTTTGTGTTTATTTCTATAATTTAATTTCTAATTTTATAATTAACCATATTTTTTTGCATTTCATTTTAATCACTTATACAGATTTACACATTTTTTATAGATTTCTTTGACATTTGGTGTAATAATCATATAAATAAATTTTTAATGAATGCTCATTATATTTAAGGTATTAGATTTAAGAATGATTTTTTAGGTTCATCTCATATTTTAGGATTCATCCCATCTTTAACTAAGGAAATCTTTCATCATTTTCAAACTTTTATTACTTAATTTATTGCTTAAAATTGTTGAAATTGGGAATATTGTAATATTATAGAAGATGTTAGTTTCTATTCTAATTAAGATTTTTTGTAAAGAGGAATATAAGAGGAATAATGAAGATTAGGGAGGAAGGAAGGAATTAGGGAAGGGTTAAGGTTCAGAGGGGGAATGATATACAAAATCAAAGTGGTATATGAAATTAGCTATCAATTATTTACAAAAAAATTAATATTTAATGTTATTAAACGTCTTTAAGTTGCATTCTCACAAGGAAAAGATTATGATTTCATACATAAAAAATTAATGTTATTTTAATTATTTTCTTCAATTATTAAATTGATGTGAAATTGTTTAACACAATGATAATCATTTATACATTAGTTCATAATCAATCTCAAGCTTGTCAAATAACCGGCATGAAATCACATTTCTATAGAAGTGTTATACATTAAAACCATGACAAAATTGTAATCGATAGAATATCTTTAATTGAATTATTCTATTTAAAGTTGATATTAAAAGATATTACAAAGTTATAAATTAATCATTTAATTTCTCAAAAATATCTTTATTAAATAAGTTAGTTAATTAACTAATTTAGTTGTACTTCTATATTAATTAACTAATTATAAGTTATATATATATATATATATATATATATATATATATATATATACCTATTATTAGTTATAACTTATGATTAGTATTTTCTTATTTATAGAGAATATATTTTCATGATAAATCTTAAATTTGTTCGGGATTCTAACCAATCAAAATATAAATTACGCCACAATAGTTACTTCTAATTTCGTTCACATCGTAAGTTACGATTAAATCTCATGATTCTAACTGTATTTTTTTTCTCTTCACATAACAATTTTTAAGATAAATTTATGACGTTCAAATTTGTATATCGTTAGTTATTTTTCTCTTATCTTTTTAATTCATTCAGGATAAATTTATTATATTCAAGGGTTAACGCCCAAATATAAAGAAATCACCAAAATATGAACTTTGGTAAATTACTTTAAAAAGGAATGTAAGATTTTTTTTCTTTTTAAAAGTACAACCCATTTCATTATATGTGACAGAATTATTTAGAATAATCTAATTTAATTATATGTACCGAAGGCAGAGGACATACCAAGGAATAGGTGAAAGGAGGGTTTTTATATAAGAAAGGAGACAAGAAATGACGATCATAATTTACATTTAATGATTTTAATTAAAAATTGTATTATCATTAAAAAATATATATGATTTTATATTTTGATTCTAATCTTTCAATGTCAGATTTAATGATTTCAATTCATTTTTTTAACTCTCATATAAAAATATTCCTTTCATTTGTTATTCTCTTTGAAGGCATTATTTGAAAAAATTAAAAGAAAAGTTACATGGAAAAAATTATTCTCTTTCATTCATTAAATAATGAAAATATATATTATTTTAAATCATTTTGTACAAAAAATATTTTTCTATTTTATAAATTTAATTGCGTATTTTTATTTGCAACGTTATATATACAAAATTTTATAAATTTTTATTAACATTTATAAATTTGTTTGATTATTACGGCTAAAAAATATCCAAATTATTATTTCAATTAATTAAATCCGCAATAACTTTTAAATATAAAAGTAAAATTTGAGAGTGACAATAATAATGAAATCTTTATTGAGAGTGACAATAAAATTGTTGTGGATGTGTGGAATATGTAAATGTCGTTGACATGTAGGGTTCTATTTTTGAGGTGGTGAAGAAATTGCTACCCTTTTCTGTTAATATTGGGATGATATGATGTCTCAGAAAATGTACTGTGATTGCACATAAGGCAGCTAAATGTGTGATTAGAAGTGGTGCCAAAATGTCTATCTCAAATTCCATCAACTGTCGAGATGTATATTTTTCGAAATATTCAATCCTTTGCCGATTAAGTCTATTTTATTTCAATAAATAATTATTTGTTAAAAAATAAATTATAGTTTCTTATTTATGTATTTGATTTTTTTCCAAATTTAAAATAAAATTCTATTACTAAATTCTTATTTCAACATTAAGATTATAATTTTAATTTTGATATAAAATATTATCATAAGTATTTTGGTGGAAAAAATTTATAAGAAATTGCTGTGTGACCTTCATCAGTCATTTCTCTTCTATCTATATATAGAAAGAACAGATAAATATTTAGATATAAATATATTGATTGTCATAATTTTCCTGATCAAAACCAAGTCGGATATATACAATAACTAACGACATGAAACGATGGAGACAATTTTTTTTTTGGTAAAATTCAATTTTTTATTTTTGCAAAATATTTTTATCAATTTTTTAATAAATAATAATTTGTTTAGTTACATCATTTTTAAAAACAACTTACCCTTTAATTCTACTAAAACATGAGTGCGTAAAACTTGAAGTAACCAATACATTTCTACGCATGTCACTCAAAAATAGGCAGAGGCATAGAATGGAGAAACGATGAAGGCATACCTCAATTGATGATTGCACATAGATCAACTAATGCACCTGAACTTGAATATGGTGATAACTTCATTCAAAATTTAAAGGTTTTTAGCTATAAGTTTATAATAGATACCACAAGTTACTTTTCACTGGAGAGTAAGCTAGGAGAGAGTAATTTTGGCCTAATCTAAGGTGCGGAATTGACGAGGAAAGGTATCTCTCGTCAGCCTGTAGGGAATATTAACTTATGATACATGGATTGTAATGATAAAATGATTAGGAAGATTTATCTGACCAGCTGGAAATAGCAGTGCAACGACTATCATGAAGATCAACACAGAGCTATAGGAGTTCAAGAATGATCATAATGTCATAGCAAAACTGCAATACATGAATCCCTGTATCTGAATCAATTCTTCAAGAAGTTTAAAATCAAAATTATCAATGATTACGCTCTAAAATCAAAATTGATATGATTTAATAAGAAGGTGAAATCCACCGGAAAACAAAGTTCCAACTCGTAGGTTCCTAAATTTGCAAACTAAAACATTCGGGGTAACATTCATCCAGTAAATCTCCTTATGTTCTAAGGAGGCAAAGAAAAAATAAATCACCTCATGCTTCCTCCCTCAACCTATCTTCTTGCATTAGCAGGTGATCCGCATCATCCCAGATGGGATCCGGTAATCTCTGCCTTCGGCTGTACACTCTCGGTGCAAGAACCAAGTCCAGGGTCTGGGGTTCCATGCGCCCGAATCCGCCAGCACCCCACTTCTCGCCCCAGCTATTCATCACTATCCAATAAACAATTCTTCCATTTTGAAGCCCGTATCCAACAATACAGACAGCATGCCCCAACAATTCATCTGTTCCCCTTTTTTTCAAAAATTGACCACGACCTTTATAAACAGGTATTCCATCACTTGAAATACAATCCTCACGTACCATAAAAATGCCAACTAGAGGTCCATGTCGCCGCAGCTCGGTGGCAATAGTCTGAACATCAGATGGACCAAAAGGGATCCACCTGTGGATCTTATAGCGGGGCTGCAAACAAAATTTAAGAGTGAGATTAAAAAAAAAATCCTTAAATTATAAAATTTAATTAAATTTAATAACAATACTCACAGAATTATTGTATAGGTCCCTTGCTTTATAACAATGAGTGCGCATTCGACGGCAGTACCAAGTCGGATAAAAACGGCGGCAAAAGGGAACCTTTGGGGGGGGGGGGAACATAAATTAAACATTAAATTTTGAAGCTAAATTTAAAGGGGACTATAGATCTGTGAACAGGTAGTAGGGGGAACGGCTTGAAGAACTTCCCTGCCCTTGTTTATGATTTGGTTATTTTACATAAAATAAAGCTGGTATCCATTTTGGAAACCAGAACTAGTATCTTTAAAGCTCAGAAAGTGATTGGTTCGTAATCTGCGTGATGTCCTCTAAATAAATTGGCTACCAGAACTAATATCTTTAAAGCTCAGAAAGTGATTGGTTCTTAATCTAACTTAGGGTCATTCCAAAGAACTTACCAGTGAAATCAAATCTTAATAATATTGTGTTGGATGAAAACATAAAACAATATCAAAATGGAAACTAGCTTCCGGATACTACTACATTAATACAATATTCAGCACAACAAAATGAAATATCATGAAGACAACAGCACACAGAGACATTTAATTAGAAAATAGCAGAGATATCAAACCAAGGTATGAAAAAACAAGGGTAAAACATGGCATGATTTCAAATCTGTAAAAATGAAGAAAGAAAAGAAGCACTATACCAGAAAGAATCTTTTTGCCCGTCTCCACATTTTGAAACGGTTCTTCTGTAAGACCCTTGGTTCTCGCCCAATTCAACATTTTTAGTGTAACTGTAATCGGCGGAGTCGGATGGGTTGGGCGGCACCTTCTGTGTAAATCATCATGGCAGAGCAGAGTGGGAAAAGTTCCCCTTTCTCTCATCTTCTTGAGCCTTATCCTAGCCTCAATAGAGTTGGCAAAAGCCATTGCCAAGCAATCATCTGAATTAAAATCAACAATTTCCGTAAGATCAAGAACAAAATAAAAAGAAAGAAACTTCAAATCAAACATAAAAGAAAAGAAAAGAAAGACTTTATAATGTAAACACAATTTACTAGCCCCTGACGCACAATGAAACTAGAAAATCAAAAACATCATAGAAGGCTTTGATGAAGAACTAAATGGAGAAGCCTACCCCTGTATGCCTCACGTACAACTGGTGAGAGGATTCTGTAGTCATTTTCCCTGGGAACTCTGTACGAAAAATTTAACACCATCTTTGAACAAGTAAGAAGAATGCAAGAAGGGACTGAGAGAAGATGCTTTCGAACGGCCTTGGACGCTATGCTGACTCCGTTTCCTTCTTCCTGGCGCCAAAGGCCTTCGAGGAGGGGAAGGCTGAAAGAAACTGAATAATCCGTCGGACGCAGGGTCCGCTTATTTTGAAAGGATACTCTACCGTGTGATAATGGTGTAGATTTGCCTCATCACTTAACGCAATCTAAACCTTCGAGATTATATAAAGTTTCGGATGACCAAAGTCAACAGTCTAAAATTGAGATGCGTCATTTTGTCTGACTGTCCGATTTGTTTGTTTATCACAAGAAAGTATGATTGCACAGTGATTACTGGGCCACATTGGCGGGCCCTTAGACTGGAGTTCAACAAAAATAAGAGGTTGGAAGAGTGAACAATAAAAAAAAAAAAAACAAATAATAGCCGGTTCAGTTGCTTGGTGTATCATAATCTCTTCCTCATACACTTATGTTCACTTAATATTAACTTCTAATTGCACATAATGAAAATTTGAAAATTATTAATTATTATGTAAATTAAAATCAATTAGTTAGTAATAAAGTATAAGAAATTTAAATTTATTTCAAATAATTATGATGGTTCAGGAAAATAGTATAATTAAATAAAATAATAATGAGAGTGAAATTGATTAATATTTTATTAGGAAAAAATGGATATTTATTCAAAATTTAACTCGTTTAATTAATTGAATTGAATCAATTTTTTTTATTCGACTGCTTTAGCTAGTGAGTAATTTAGTTATTTTTTCTTTATTTATTTATCAATATAATAGAGTATTTAATTAAAATTAAAATTTTTACTATTTTAAAAATAACATTTCATTATATATAATTATATTAAATATTAAAACCCTTTTTAGAAAATTAAAATAAATTAAATATTAAAATAGAAAGTATAGTAGAGAATAATATTTTCTATTTTAAGTAAAAAGTTAATTTTTTTCACCACTATGATACTAATCATCATAATTTTTAATCAAAATTTATGCATGTAAATCACTCAATTATCTATTAAACAAATAAAGCCACTCTCCCTGGCTTCAGTAGATTTCTGGAATCATCCAATGTGATCATGGATCGGCACTAAAAATTGGCTAGTTATGGCATGGAATAGTGGCTGGAAGTAGATGCATTTCGGCCTATTATCAAATCCCTGTAGTTCAGCTGGTTAGGAGGGTTTGTGCGGATTTACATCTAAGCGGTATGATCAAATCTATTTGCTCGCTTTGAGCTCCAAGGTGTGGTTTAGAAGTCCTCCTGAATCATGCTATGCTTTAATTATTGCGGACATGAGGTGCGTCTCTTTTCCAAGGTGTATCATTTTTTAGTTTTGGGCTTTAGCCCTTTTGTTTAATAAATAAATAAATACATAAAGCCATTAAATTTATTGAAACGGATTGGAATTTACGAATGGGTATGCATATTTAAAATATATATATATATATATATATATATATATATATATATATATATATATATATATATATATATATATATATATATATATATATATATGGATTAAATTTTATAAAATATGAATTTGCTTAAATGTATATATAAATCAGTTTGTGCAAATTAAATCAAATGATCCGCAAAGAATATATATTCTTTTTCTATTTTTCAATTCTACTTAATCTAAATAAATTATCTTTAAATTAATAATTTTAAAATTAAATAAATTTTATTATAATTTATTTAATTTTTAATTATTGATTTGAATTAAAAATATATTAAATATGTGGTTTTGAATTTATAATTATTATTTCAAATTTAAAATTATTTTTAAAAATATTTTTTTGAAAAAGGAAGAAGTTTGCAAATCTAGTTTACAAATCTGAGATTTGTAAATTTTAATATTTGAATTTTTATTTAAAAATGTCCGTTTACGATCTACGATCTGACTTACGTGGATGAATTCCTGAATAGATCAAATGAATTTATTTAACAAGTACAAAAGCTATAGTGATAAATTTTAATTTAACGTGATGAAAGCTTTTAATTTAAATAATATTTAATATCTTTTAAAAATTTTATATTTTTTAATATATTAAAATTTAATTTTTAGTAATTTAATCATTTCCAGTATTAAAAAAAGTTTAATACATTATTTCACTTTAAAAATTTTATTAGCAATATTAATTTTAATTGCATAAGATTATTGCCTATATCTTTAACAATAATTTTAAAATCCGATGAAGATAACAAATCTTAATAAAAAAAAAAAATCCAAGCGTAAAAAAGGAATTTATTAACAATTAACCTAAGACCCATCGGTATAGCCCTCAGCGATCAACGTCTACAATCTCTTTATTTCCATTTTGATGTTATTTTCCGTTTGCTTTTCCAGCGATTACATTTTTTCACAAAACATTTCCCTATTCATGTGATACAAACAACTGCACTCTCATTTTGCTTTTCGGATTTTGGAAGCCAAATCCCAATGTCTGGGGCTTTCTTTGATTCGATACGGTTTGGTTCGGTTCGGTTCGGATTCCTATTCTTGCTACACGGAGGTCCGGATTAAGGCTTGATTTTCCTCAAATGACTCTGCTAGCTCTCCGACCAAGTCATGTAGTCTGACATCCATTTGAAATTTCATATTTTCTTCAGAATCTTATTGATTTAGCAGAATTTTATAACTTGATTTGTATATATGGTTTGCATTTGAAAAATCACACACACACACACACATTTCAGCTGGCAGGCTATGAATGCTCTAATCTCTAAATTGGGATGTTCATCTTTACTCAGAGCATATTCCATCAGCACCATAAGATCCAATGATTTTATGCGACCCTTTGGAAAGGTGGGCTACTGCGAACTAATATCTGTGCCTCTATTGTCACCTTCAGATGATTCTTTTATTTTATATAAATTTCTGTTGAATTGCATTTGCTTAAGAATGGTTCAGAGTTTTTGTAAATCTCTCAGCAACTTTTAGATTTTTCAAAAAATAATTTAATTGTTGCATATCCTGAGAATGGCTTTTTTCCTTCATAGAGATATGGAACATCTCAAGTGGAATGGACTCTGGGAAAAACTCAGAAGAGAATAATTTCTTCGACTCTTAGTTTAGGAAACATAAAATGCATCCTTTAACCTCTGGAAAAATATGCGAGTATAAAAAAAGGTAACTCATCACCATCATCTTGTCAATCTGAAATTCGCACAAGAGGCCACGAAATCTTAGTTGCAATGAAAATGCAGTTAGATGCTATTCTAATATGTTTGGGTTAATCGTGATCTTGGAGGGAGGCTGGCGTGTTTTTTAATCCATTTTGCATAAGAGAATTGTGTTCTTTTTCCCTTTATCTTTTAATGTGTGACTGCTTTCTGCCTGACAACATTCTGATTTGCCGTATAACATGAAATTTTCCCTTGGCTTTGTTATGATCTATGATGCTCAGACTCTTCAATTTCTCCTGCCGTATCCGTGTCGACACGACACGACACGACACGACACTGGTACGGAGATGAAGATGCCCACGGGAGAAGAAGAATAGTTGAAGAAGAAAAAGTTGATCTGTCATGAAATAGAATTGAATCTTGATCATTTATTCTCCTAAATTGCAATCCAAATCGTGCATATTAGTGCTGAACTATGAGTACTGATTGACAATCGATTCCATCTCCAAATCGCCGATTATCCAACAGCTCAGCCAAAGAAGAAACTGAGCTGATGAGGATCGGGGAAGACATCAACGGTTTTGGAATTCGAGAAGGAGTGAGATTGTGTAGAAGAAACGAATATGTGAGAACTAAGCGAGATCGTGTAGATGAGAAGATGGGTAGAAAAAAATCTAAAAAAAGAGAGAATTAAAAACAGAAAGAGATAAAACGAAGTGGATATTTATAATTTTCTAAGCTTATAATATATTAAATTTGTTTTTAAATTTAAATAAATTGATTCTTTTTAGCTCCAAAACTCCACAGTTTTTTTTTTTTTAGTTTATGATGTTAGAGAGATAATTTTTTCTTAACTTAATCTTATTTTTTTAAAAAAAATGTTTTAAATTTAGATAAGTTGGCTCTTTTTTCAAACTTTTTATTATTTTCTTAGTTATATTGCAAAAATAAATTTTTAAATTTAAAAGATTAACTTTAATATATAATGCTTATCTATAAATGATAAAGATTAACTTGATTATTAAAATAAAAAAAGAATAACTTAGTATTTTGATTTAAGAAAGAATTATCTAATTCTTTTTATCTATTATATAGTAGATCTTTATATATAATTATTCATATTCTCGTGTCTATATCCTAAATTTGGATACTTATTAACCGTATCCTTATATTTTTAAATTATAAATTTCTCGTGTCAAATTCTTAGATCCATATCCGAATCCGACACTCGAGTCCGAGCATCATAGGTTATGATGTCATGCAGTTTGTAATTAAGATCCTTAGGTGCACCCGAGAATAGAAGCTTGTAGCAAGGATGTTTTACTTTCATCTAGGCAAGTGATTATTTTGATGTGCATATCAGGCTCATTGCTCATGAAACTGTTGTTTACATGTTTCTGCATGCATCACAAGGTTCTACAATGACAAATTGTACACTGGCCAATAGCATTTTGCATCTTTCAATATTCTACATCCTAAAAGTATTTTCTGCACTGCTGTTTAGCACTCTGCTCTTCAAACATGAAACTCCACATTGTCAAAAGTTTCTATACTTTGCATGAAAAAATGGGGGAAAAGAATACTCTATGAAAACAAGATTCTTCATTACTAATTTAAATCTATTGACTTTCAGAGGTTGACCAAGAAGCAAAGGTTTAATTTTTTCTCTAGATCTCTTTAGTTCTTGGATTCTAAATCATTTTATTTTTAGTGGTTGATATATTTGAAAGGTTGCCTTTCCTCTAACTCTTCTTATATTCTTATATTTGGTTTATACTTTATATTCTTAATAATCTTATTAATTTTTCAAAAATATCCTTATTCATTTTTTCATTATAAATTGTAATCAATCATAATTTTAGTTAAAATTATATAAATATAGACTTTTGATTGCCTTATAAATTAATAATTTTAATTGTTTTCAATTGAAACATTATAAATTTCTAATATATAAAATACTAAAATTATTGAAAATAAAATTTTAGTAAAATTTATAAACTTGTACATTGAAATAATCTAAATGAATTTAATAAATTTTTACTGAATGATTTCATCTTGAACAACCACAGGATTTCTCAATATCTTATAAGTAGGATTAACTAATTTTTATTTACAATTATACAATTTGCATCACAACATAATTTTTAATAAACCTATGGCTTTGCGATGAGTAGAAATCGACTAAACATTCCTCAAATACCTTGTAAGCTTGTAGCTCCTACTTTCCCTAAATTACTTTATTTGGTTTAGATTCAGGTTGAATTTATTCAAAATGTTACTATTATTTGATAGGATACGAATTTTAACATGTAAACACAAATTGTCACTTTTAACAAAAATGTAAAAATTAAATTAAATTTTTATTATTCAACTTGTATAAGTTTTTTAAATTTTCTTTTATATAAAAATTATAAATTTTAATAAAATAATATATAAAAAATAATTTTTTAAAAAAAATAAAAGTGCATATCATATGTAGTTTTATGCATAATTTAAAAATTAGATTAAATTAACTGGTTAGACTAGTGAATTAACTAATGAATCAGCCAAGTTAGAAGCATTAAATTGGAAATGTATATAAATCAGTGTGAATTAATCAGAAATGATGAACCCAGTGAACTAAACTATTAAATTGGTTTATTTCAAAAAAATTTATTTTTTGTAAAATTTATTAACTTTACAATTTCACAATAATTGAGGTGTAATACATTCATAACTTTAAACCAATTAAATTTATGTTATTTTTTAAATATTTTTAACATAAATTATTGATATATCATTTATATTTTATTACTTATTTATTTATATTATTAACATATATTATATTATTTTTTAAATTTTATCATGGTTTGTTATTATAAGTATATAATACTAATATATACATACATATGTATACATGTGTGTACATACAATTAATATCTTTTAATATATAAAAATATATGTAGTTAATATATATAAATAATTTTTATTTTTAATTTAAAATTAGTTAAATTAGTGAATTAGTAATTAAACTAGCAAACCAGTGAATTAATGTCTTATTTGGTTCAATGATCGGTCCGATTTTAAAAATTATACTTTTATAAGTTTTACAAAAGAAAATGTTTTCATTTAAAATTGTAGTTCTATGTAAAAATGAAAAATTATTGAAGAATTTTTTATACAATTTTAAGTAATAGAATTTTGACTTTTTTATAAATTTATTGTATATAAAAATTAAATAAATTTATATTATTTTATAAAAATATGAGATTTAATATAGAAAAATTACTTCTATGATTTGTATATTACTATTTTCCTTAAAAATATCATAAAATAATATAAAATTAATAACAGTAAATTAACATAGAACTTTCAAGAAATTTTTTATCTCTTCTGGTGACTTCATTTATTGACAGAAATAGATAATAAATATCAAGAATTAAAAAATTATTATCATGTTGTATAACATGTAATAGAATTTAATTTGTACCATAAAATTCTCCTAATAAAATATGAGAGTAAAACTATTATTTTATTTTGACATCGATATTCTCATCTCATAAAAATATAAGATGCTTACCTCTTCTTGAAAAAAAGTTAGCTTTTAAAATATTCTAAAAAATATTACAATTTTAATTAAATTTTTAAAAATTTTAAATCTAGAAATATAATATTTTCATGAAATATTTTCAAAAATGTAAAAAATTATTCCACTAACCAAATATCTCTTAAGTGCATTCTTAGTTTCTTAAGACAACAAATAAATAAAAGTAAAAATATTTTTTTAAAACTGACAAAAGGAACAGAAAGAGTACAAATTACATAACCCATTTATAGGGTAAAAGCATTTTAATTTGTCCATTAAATATCACATAACTTACTGTTTTTTCTCTCTAATTATTGCCAATACAGAGTTTCCTCATAAATTTGCGTATTAATTATGATTTTTAATTTTTAATTTAACAAAAATTATTAAACGGATTCAGTTCAATTGATTTGGAATAATAAACCAAAATATATTAGGAGCAGACCATTAAATTAGTCCCTAAAAAATATAAATTACATCAAATTTTTTTAAAAAATTTGTTTTACATCATACAAATACAAAATTTTTACATTAAATTCGTCTTTAAATCTGATGTAATTTGTACTTTTTAGGAATCAACTTGGTGATTTACTCATGTGTTAATATATTTAAGGGGACAGAGTGGGAAGCAAATTACAACCAAAATTATAATCATAATTATAATTATAATTAAAACCTTGCCCAAAACATTAACAATGTCTACAAAGAGTCATCACTCGTGTAAGAGCCGTCATTTAGAAGCGAAGCTTCTTCTACGCACTGCAGCTATCTGTTCACGCACGCAAAATCTCAATGTAAATTTACTTCTGAAAACTTTTAAATTCAATTCGCATTACATCAAAATTGGAAGCTTCGTTGATCAGATGATGATTTTCTCATTCAATCATGAGTTTCATACAAGGATTCATCGATTCTCTTAGCTCAATTTTCTCGGCTTCCGACTCTTCTCATAGTTCTCCCCCAAATCCCACCATACCCAGTTCTTCAACAATGGAGAGCGTAGGTGGGCCCTCAGTTTCCAATGAGAAAGTTGCGTTTAAACTGAAAGGGTATTTTGATTTGGCCAAGGAAGAGATTGCCAAGGCTGTTAGGGCCGAAGAGTGGGGCTTGATAGATGATGCTATTCTTCACTATAAGAACGCCCAGCGGATTCTGATCGAAGCCAATTCAACTAGCGCCCCTTCCTTTATCAGTTCCAGGTTTTGAATTATTCGATTGAGTTGCGGGATTTTGTTTATGTGTTTTTGCGTGATTTCATGTATTGACATATGCATCTTGGTTGTATTGGCTTATTGATTGATCTTATGGTGATTTGCTGAGAAAAACAAGGGAAGTGGCCTTTATAACTAAATGGTTTTCTATTATACATTTGTATATCTATGCTCTGAAGCTTGTGCAAATACGTTATTGCATATTCACCAAGAGAAAATTTTGGAATAAAATTTCTTTGTTAAATTTTTTTTCCTGATGTTCTCAGCTTTCAAATTGCACAAAAAGCTATTAATTTAATCAGAGAGGACTGTCACCAGCTTTGTAGCAGCTCAAATGTAGTCCATTTAGGCGTTTTGAGTGATTCTAACAATAGCCGACCTCAAATAGTCATTATATATCTTCGAGAATCTCTAGTGGCCTAATCTATTTTATATTAGTGATTTAGTGGCATTAAGTGATACTGACCATAGCCTATCTCAGATATAGTGCAGCTCGAATGTAGTCCATTCGGACAGTTTGAGATTTTGAGATTCTAAGAACAGACAAGCTCAAATACTTCATCATATACATTCCAGAAATTCTTTGTAGCCTTGTCTGTTTTATAGCACATCAATCGATTCTGCCCATAACCTATCTCAATTATGTGTGCGTGCATTATAGATAGCTTCTAGTCATCTTGTCTGTTGCTCAGTCTTTCTTGTGGTTGCTTATTACTTATTTTTTTCATAAGGAACTCTATTAATTCTTCGACAGTGAACAAGAGAAGGTCAAATCATATCGTCAAAAAATATCAAAATGGCAGGGTCAAGTTTCTGAGAGATTGCAGACTCTAGGTAGACGAGCAGGTGAATACTTAATATTCTTCAAGCATTTTTTTTTTCCAATTATGAATTTTAAGGAGTGCTTAGTTTTCATTTTAATGCTCTGCTTTCTTCTTTCTTCTTCTCTACTTCAGGTAGCACATCTATTAACCAGGTATGGTTCCTGAACTGTAAGCCCTGAGTTTCTGTGTCAAGCGTTTTTGTGCAAGTCAGTTAGTGCATCTTAAAGTAGTATGTGTGGTGTTTAGCATAGCATTTCATCATCATCTTCTTCTTCTACTTTGTTTTTTTATTTTTTTTCGTGTTTAAAATTATAAAGATCTTTCTGTGGAGCTGAGATAGACTCGGGATTTTGCATGAACTGTTGGCATTTAGAGCATTGTAACTCATGTTAGAAATGTCAAATTTTGATGTGTCCTAACAGGCTTCTGTATTGATGTATATGCTTGTCTTTTGAGAAGATAAATGAATTCTTATAATATTGAATTATGGAAAGTTATCCTTAAGGAACCCTCACAATCAGCAGTACCAGTGCATAGAACTTGTGCTTATGTAAATTGGAGAAGTGCTGCTACTTCATTTATGTATTACCAACTAAATTTTCAGGAAAGATAGCTGCCAAATACTGATCAAGACTATTTCTTTAGTTTGAAGTAAATAATTTTAGTTGCTTAGAAAGTGTTTTTTGGCACACTAATTATGGAAAGTTGTCCTTAATGAACCCTACTAAACAGCAGTAACAGAGTGCAGAATTTGTGCTTATGTGAATTGGAGATGTGCTGCTACTTCATTTGTGTATGACCAACTAAATTTTCAGGAAAGATAGCCACCAAATACTGATTAAGACTTCTCCTTTAGTTAGACTTAAATATATATATATATATATATATTTGGTGATTAGGCTTAAATATTTTAGTTGGATAGAAAGTGTTTTTGGGACACTAATTATTTGGCCTTGACAAATTATCATGATGTTTAGTTTTTTATAAAAGCATTTGTATAGTGACTCCTAAATATTGAGAGGACAGCTACTTTTTTTTTAAAAAATTTTTCAGAGCACCTCAACTCGTGCGCAAACTGCTGCAGTTCCGATTAAAACATCAAATGCTGGAAGAGTTGTGCAGCAAAAGTATCCGCAAAGAACCAGTCAAACAGATAAAGTTGTTAGCCCGAAATCTAGCCAAGCATCTGCTGCAAACCATGATGCAAAATTGGTTGAAATGATTAATACTGCCATAGTAGATAGAAGTCCTTCTATAAGATGGGAAGATGTTGGTATGAATCTATCATACATTCTTGTTCCTCTTTGTTATGTTTGTTATAATCATTTAATATTTCTTATGGTGGATATGCAGCTGGCCTTGAAAAGGCAAAACAAGCATTGATGGAAATGGTCATTTTGCCAACTAAGAGAAGAGACCTATTCACTGGTCTACGGAGGCCAGCTAGGGGTAATACTTATAGAATGTTGTTCCATCTGAGTATATGGTAGTTAAATTTTATGAAAAAGGAGAAAAGGGGAAGAAGCTGTGAGTATACTTATAGAATGTTGTTACATCTGAGTATATGATAGTGAAATTTTATGAAAAAGGAGAAAATGGGAAGTAGCTCTGAATTTTGATTTTGTAGGTTTGCTTCTGTTTGGTCCGCCTGGCAATGGAAAGACTATGCTTGCCAAAGCAGTGGCTTCAGAATCAGATGCAACATTTTTCAATGTCTCTGCAGCTTCCTTGACATCAAAATGGGTGTGTCTCTACTTTGATTGTGTCCTATTTGTGTATTTGACTTTTGTTGTTCTAGGTTATTTCCTTGTTAGGAAGTTTTACCATGTCTAACTTGTACTTAGTAGGTGGGTGAAGGTGAAAAGCTTGTGCGGACTCTCTTCATGGTTGCAATATCCAGACAACCATCTGTGATTTTTATTGATGAGGTATAACTCTTATAGAGCAGAGAATTTGCCCCCCCACCCCCCACAAAAAAAAAAAAAAACAAATAATAACAAGCTAGCAAAAGGGATAATTTTCTCTGAAAACATTGTTTAATAACTTTGGAAACAGGCTCATGCTCTCTCCAGAATTTTCATTTGGCACTTGGTGTTCACAGATTTGTTGTAAATGATCTTTGTTTGACTAAAATTATTTCAAGTTTAGATAATTTAATGGTTCATTCTTGGTAATAGTTTTGCTTAGAAAAGGGGGGTATTGTGTGTCTAGAAACTAGGTGCTGATTTGCTTGCAAAGAGATTGAGTGTGTTGTGTATTTTCTATTTTTACATCATAGCTGTGATTAATCTGTATAGTACTGTAATTATTCTTTATTTTTCAATTGAGAACAGATTGATAGTATTATGTCGGCAAGGTCAGCCAATGAAAATGAAGCAAGCAGACGGTTAAAATCTGAATTTCTTATCCAGTTTGATGGGGTGACCTCCAATCCTGATGATATTGTAATTGTCATTGGTAAATTTCAAATCTGATAATGCTTTCCATATTCACTTGAATCAGTTACCTGGTTTTGTTCTCTGATGTGCTTCATATAGTTCAAATCTATTGGTAGTTTATATAATGTAATTTTTAGCATGATGAGACCACATTTTTGGTTTCTTTGCATCAAACTAGTTAGGGTGAACAAATTCTCATGATTCTATAATTGTAACCTTTGCTGCTGCTGCTACTATTTGCTTCCCTTTTGGGACATACCTAAGATGGAATAAATTGCAAATCATGTGGTTGTGAACATTGAAATATAAGGGTGTCAGAACTTGCTGACTTAGATTTCTTGAAAACTGCTGCATAAATATATATTTACAGTCAATAGATTCATAGATGGGCTTTGGGACCATTTCTGAATGATCTCTATCTACTTTGTGTCGTGCATTATGGAACCAATTATGCTGCAGTAACCCCCCTTCCTTTCTGTTCCCCTTCTTGTCTGTTGATTTCAGTTGGATTGTTGCCAAGAAAAATGTATAATTTCTTAATTAGCCTGCTTGGGTTGTGGCATCTGTATTTAAGGAATTAAAAATTGAAACTCAGATATGGCGGCGCCTGCCTTATCAGATTCTATCCTCTTTTTACTGAAAAAGTAATTCATGAAACTAGCCTCTGTTAGTCTGTTTCTTGCCAGAAAGTTCTAATATTTTTGTCACTCTTCTCAAATGTAGGTGCTACTAATAAGCCACAAGAATTGGATGATGCAGTTCTTAGGAGGCTGGTGAGTATATCCTTGGGACTTTATACTGCAGTTTATCATTTGACATACTTCTAGAAAGTAGTGAATACCATAAATACAGTGGCCGATCTGCTTATCCTTGCAAAAGGGGGTTTGGGCCCTGATGGGGAAGAGAGAATTCCTGATATGAGGCAATTGTTATTAAAGCAATATTAAGTTGAAAAGTAAAAATAAACTGTATTCTATGTACCTTGACAGGTTGCCCAAACTCCTAAGCAAGAATCTTGTATATATATATTTTTTTTTATATCATATCATTCATGTATCATTGATCTTCTCTCTTCAACATTTGGCATTCCTTCAAATGTTTGGTGCAGAGAAACCCTTAATTGTCACAGGAACTTTGAAGAATAATATGTAGAGAGGCTCACTATTTCTTGCCCATTTGAATATATGTTATAGATTCTCATGATCGTGAGTTTAAAATTAATCAATGCTTTTTTTATGACTGTGTTTCATGATTCAATTTGAAAACCTATTAGGTGAAAAGAATATACATACCCTTACCAGATGAAAATGTTCGGAGACTTCTTCTAAAACACAAACTCAAGGGTCAAGCCTTCTCCTTACCCAGTAAGAAATGTGCTCTTACTCGTCTGAGACGACCACTTTTATTTTTGCCTAACCCACAGTGTACATATGTTTTTGCAATCTGTTGCCACTTTCTGTGATCTGTTTTTTCATTCACTCGGTAACTTAAAATTTTTATTTGCAGGCAGAGATCTAGAAAGGCTTGTAAAAGAGACAGAAGGTGACTAATTCTCTGAATCCCTATGATTTGGCTTTGATTTCTAATAAATTAGACTAATATTTTGGTCTGCAGGGTATTCTGGAAGTGATCTACAAGCCTTGTGTGAAGAGGCTGCAATGATGCCAATTAGAGAGCTGGGTACTGACATTCTCACTGTTAGAGCAAATCAGGTGATCTTGCTACAAAATGCTATGGTCTTATATAGGCTGTTGTACGGATTCCTTTCTACTGCAGTTCTGATTTTGTTTATAACCTGGGAGATAAAACTTTAAGGTATAAACTAAAGTGGACGTCCTTTTGTTCAGTACTGAAAGTGGACTAGGCTTTTCATTGAGTGACTTAGTTTTTATACCTTCAAATATATTTATTTTCTGGAGACACATCTTACGGAAGACTTCATTTTAAATGGAAACTAATGTTTGGATTTCAGCGTCATGCCAAAGTGTTAAACGTTGAGTGTACTTGCTAAAAGCATTGGGATTGTAATGCCTTGTGGGGATTTGGTGCTAGCCTTTGTATATACCGTGTTACTGGTAGCCCTCTTTCATTTGTTTCTTTTGACTACTTTTGCTTTTACCAGGTAAGAGGACTGAGATATGAGGATTTCAAGGCAGCAATGGCTGTTATTAGACCCAGCTATAACAAAAGCAGATGGGAAGAGCTTCAACGCTGGAACGAGGAATTCGGCTCTAATTAAAGCCTCATCAAAAACATTATCCGACATGCAAAATTTGAAGAAACTCTTTACTGTGCTATGGATTTAAAGCTTGACTGGATCTGAAGGTTAATGGAAGAAGGTAAATCAGGTGCAAGCCAAGATTCTTACCATGACCATGGAGAAATCTTAATTTAGTGATCTTAAAGCCTCTCTATTGGTTACTCTTTGTGCATGTTTATGTCATGTAGCTATTGGTTGTCAGCATTTTTACGCCATTCATTTCTTGTGTACCCTCCTCAAGGGAAGGTGGGTGTCACTCAAGACTGTAAAATGACAATTTAACGGAATAGGCCAGAAATGATATGGAGCCTGAACATTTATGTTATGTTTGGACAAAGGAGAATAAGGTGAAAAGGAGAGGGTAAGGAAGGTCATGTCATAACTTTCTTGTTTGGGAATTTTGATCAAGGAGTGGAAGAGATTGGAGGTTTATAATTAATTCTTCAAAGTACTCTATCTCCTTTTATTAATCACTATTTTGTATTTTCTCTGATTTGGAAGATTTTCTAAACATCCAAATTAGGTGAAGGAAAATCCTCCCTTGATCATTCATCTTTCTCCATTTACTTCACTTTCATCATTTTTTATTGTCTTTTCTTCCCGACTCCCAAAAATTGCATGGCAGCATAGGGGAGAATGGGAGGGAAGGGGAAGAAAGGAAATGTTATGCCATAATCTTCTTATTGTGAAGTTTTGATTAAGGAGGGTAACCATGACTAATTATTTAAAATCTTCCGCTGCTAGCTATATGTGTTTCTTCAATTTGGCAGATTTTGGGAATTTTTTGGACATCAAAAAATGAAAGGAAAGTCATAACTTAATAATCCTTTATTCTCTTTCCATTTTCTTCTATTATCTTTTCTTTCCTTTCTCTTTTAATTTTTAAACATGCAATTTGAGTTTATATTTTTAGGCCTGATCATAATTTTTGTTTCTCTAATATATAAATTCATCACATTTAGTCTTAAATAAAATATTCTATTGGAATTCCTTTAATATATAAATTGGATTAAATTAGATTTGAATTAGTAACTTTTGTTAAATTAAAGATAGAAAATCTTAGTTGGCACACAAATCATTAGTAGGGCTTCAATTTAGTGATCATCGGGAGGATAATAAGTGAAATTAACCATGTTAATTTCGATCATGTGTAAATGATATAACTTATTTAAGGTGAACAAACATCTTGATTTATAACATCACATAATTTACTATTTTCTTTTTCAGGGATTATGAACTTGGATTGCCGTTGGATCTATTTGTGGCAATTAAGTTCTTCAATTATCAATTTAATTAAATTTAATTAAAGTTATTAATATATATCAAATCTAATTGAATTTGTACGACTAACAAGAAATATTATATTTAATAAGGATGAAATGCATTTAATTTGAAAATTAGAGAATCAAAGTTTGCCTTATTTTTGCAAACTTGGTTCATCCTGATCACCCGGTTTATGTATTTGACTGAACTGATAACTTTCATACTAACGGTGAATTTCAGGTTTCTAGTTGTAAATACGAACCACAACTGTAATTTCTTTGACGTGAACTGATGTAATTTCATGAATATTCTCGGAAAGAAGCTAATATTTTCTCCACAATAACCTAAACTAAAATAGTTTGAGATTGTAAATGAAATTTGCACAGCAGAATTTTTATGATATTCAGGTGTTGTGTGGTTTAACTACGTTCTAAAAAATGCAGAAAGTAAACATGTAAAATTATTTAGGTAAAATACAGTAACTTCCCCTGAGATTTAACTTAAATATACTTCCATCCCCATGATTTTCAATTTTGGACTGCAAGTCTCTAAAAAATGGAAAATTATTACACTTCCCTTTCTAGGCACCTAATTTCTGTTAGTGTATTTAGCAGAAATTTTGTGGGAAGTATGTAACAAATATTTTGAATAATATTACTCTTATATCAATAGTAATCATATTAAGTAATTTATTGTTTAGTTAATAAACTTAAGTTCTTATTCTATGATAAATGTGTGATTTATTGTTTAATTTTTTTACTTTTTAATTAAACTATAAAAGAGGAAGCTAATAAAAAATACAACAAAAAAGGTGTAAAAAAATGAAAACAAGAGTTTAAAATAGAAAAAAATTAATAAATATGATTTATTTCCTACTTTTTGGACAAAACCTGGATGAAGGAAGTATACTTGGTAAATCAAAAAAAAATATATAAACTTTTACATATATTTTTAGACTTAATAAATGTAAATATTATATTTATTAATTTTTTATGGGATGAGATTAAAGACTTTGCTACATTTAAATATTTTTTTGTAATGGTATAGTAATAATCGATATTACTTTAGAAATTTTACTATTTATTATATTTAAAAATTGAACTCTAAGTTTTATACATGACATCTATCTATTAATTGGATTATTGCTACTGCTATGATTATTCAAAAATTGAAAAAATATATTTTTAAATGGATAATTAGAAAAATTAATTGTAAAATAATAATACTTTTGCATTTAGTTATATTTATAATATTTTTCAAAAATGATAATATTATAAAAATAAATTTTGATTTCTCATTCCTATCATTATTATATGTTTGTAATTTTACTCGGAAAAATACATTCAAATTTTTTTATATTTAATTAAATTATCTTGATGAACACTTTGGACATATTGTAGCATTAAGAAAATGCAATGAACAAATAAGAAAAAAATACATAAGCTGTAAAATAATAAAATTTAAAATTAAAATATGCAATAAATTAATTCAATTAAAAAATTTTAAATTATTCAAAACATTTCCTTAATAAAAAGTAAATTATTTTGTATCTATACTAGTTAATGGTGGATCTATTTACAATTTTGTAGGGATAATTAGCTCCATAAATAAATAAATAAGTAAATATAAATATATATATATATATACACTAATAATATATATTGCCCCTGTAAGTTCTTTTATACATATTTGTGTGCATGTGCTCCAGAATATTTTCTACATTATCGAAAAAAACTATTTTAAAAAAATATAAAAACATTTGAAATTTCTTAGTTACATATAATGACGTAGATAAAAAGATATTAAAATGAATTTATAAATTAGATTTTATTTTTATTTAAACATTTAATTTTGTCTAATAATTTATTTTATATTATATGTAAATTTTACCCTTGCAACTTAACATTCCTAGACCTGCTAGTCTTAATAGTTCTTGAATTATAAACAATATAAGTAAACAAGAGAAGAAAGGGAAAATATTTAACACACTTGATAAAAGGAAGCAAAATAGTACATAAAATATAAAGTCATAAATAACAAGAGTGAGCATAAAAAAAGAGAAAAATAAATGAATAAAAAAAAAGAGGAAAAGTGTTGGAGATGTAAAGTAATAAGAGTTAAAACTAGTATTATGTAGTTATTAATTCAATTAAATAAAAATTTTAATATATTTAAAATATTTTTATAAATAAAAAATAAACATATTATATTATGTATATTATTTAACAGAATTTAAGTTGTAAATAATAGGAGTGAATAAAAAATAAAATGAATTACATAAAATGAAGAGAAACAATGTGTAACTATTCTTAACATTATATCAATTAACATATGCTTAATTTGAAATATAATATTCAAAAATTGATATAAAGATATTGATGAAATTTAAATAAATACATTTAATTTTAGTCTTTAATTTTTTTTTATAAAATAGGATGTGTAATTATGTGAAAAAATATATTTTATTAAAGTTGCAAATTATGTGAAAAAATATATAAAAAATAAATATATTATGTTATATTTCTATTACTTAGTGATATTAATTTCTAATTCATAAATAATATGAGTGGGTATAAAAAATGAAAAATATGTAATTAAATAAATAAAAAGAAAAGAAAAAATTTGTTAACTGCAAAGTAATAAAAATTAAAAATAAAATGTGCAATTAATCGATTCAATTTAGTTATAAAATTAATTTTTAAAAAAATATATTTATAATAATAAAATTGTACTAGGAAGACAAAATTCAAAGACGTGCTCCGCGTCTTTTTCAACATCGGCAAAATAGTTTTTTTATTGTTTGAGTAAATGCCGTTTGGTTTTGTTACTAGTAGGGACGCCGGTGTAATTTTTCAAAATAGGGGGGTTTCAATGTAACTAGGCCAAACCTCAGGGGAGGTTAAGGTAATTTATCCAATTATTTAGGGTATTTCATTTTCCCATCTAAAATTAATCCATAACAGCTCTTGGACAACATTTCACACTAAAATCTAATATTGAACTCAGAATTTATATTTGACACTTTTCACAGTTAATTAACAATATTGAGTTATTGATAAATAAAAAAGAGCTACATCATTTGAACATTAGAGTAATAAAAATGTTATTCTGCAATAAAGTACTTGATATACCGGTTAATACTTAAAAGAAGTGTGTAACTCTTCTATTTAATCAATGAATTAAAATTAGTACTTGTTAATCATTTGTTTGCTATAATTTTTAATCTTTTTCCCCCTATTTTCAACCGTTTATTCATGAAGAAAATTCAACTCCAAATCTTATAAGATGTCCCCCTTCAATACCACCCTCTTCATATTTATTATAATTATGTGACCAGCTGTCGAGAAGATTTAATTTCTTTTGTCAGAGTCATATCACATTATATAATTATTATATTCATTCTAAAAAAACTGCCCAGAATTAAAAGGTGATTGTTAATTTATTTTGCAGCAACAATTATGAAGATGATAATCTTATTTATAAATTTAAGATTTTTCATCCTATTTTTTGGCCAATGATTTTACATAATATGAATCATTGTTTATTTATGCTTATATGTAGGCAGGGTTTGTTGTCCTCCTGTCATGTGTCAAGCAGGGCTTAAGGCTGCAATCTTTTTTTTTTTAATCGGTTTTTGGATTTTGTCCGTCGTGTCCTTAATAATGTCGTTAAGCACTTAATAAATTAAGTTATAATTTATTATCTTAATCAATAATTTAAAAAAAGTCTTAATACTGAGGGTGTTTAACAAATAATTTTTTATTATCTTTTAATTAATTTGAGTGCTTTTAAATTAATTCAATTAATTAATTTAAATGTTTAACAAATAACTATTTTAGTTATTTTATTGATTCTTAAGTAACTATTCTAAAGAAGTTAAGAATAATAACTTTTTAAAATAACTTATTTGCATTTAATATTGAAAACAACATTCTTCCTCATAATTATGACTTTTTTTCTCACATTTCAATCAAGCAAATATTAAAGTTTCTTTATTATTTCTTTAAAAAATTTAATACATATAATAAATCATAATAATTTATTTTTAAATAAAAACTAAATATATAAAATAAATTATATTAAAAATTTATAAAATAAAAAAAATTACATGAATGTATCATATCTTTTCTATCAAAATGTATAAAAAATGAAAAGAATATATATATATATATATATATATATATATATATATATATATATATATATATATATATATTTCATTTCATAGTGAATAATAAAAAATTTATTGAGAAAATTATTAATCTTTTATCAAATAATATATTTTGAATTAAAGAATAATACATAATAAAAAAAAGAAATAATGGGATGATATTACTTGTGAAAGATAGGTAAAATGCACAATTTATTAATATTTTTAATAATAAATATATGAATTTTAAATTTAATAATAAAAATGATTACAAAATAAGCTTTAATAATTATTGTATCTACCAAAATATTACAAGTTTTTTAACTAGAAAATTATAATTGTTTATTTCTTAAAGAAAAATTAAATAAGTGTAATAAATTATAACAATATAATTTTTTTAAAAATTTAATATAATAAATAAAATATTATAATTTAAAATATTTCTATTTAAATAATACTCAAATAAATAATAAAATATACATATATTCTTATATGTTATTTTACATACAAACAGTTAATAATAAATAATTAATTTTATCAAATATATTTATATAAACAATTAATGATATCAGTCGGTCAAATTAAATAATATAATTAATTATCAACTAATTTAATTATCAAATAGAACTATTAACTTATTATTAAGAAAATTTTCCATAATAATGATGATGCAAAAGTATTGCATTATTATGATTCAAGATCAAAAAAGTAAAAAATCATTACAAGCATAAGCCAACATTAAAGAAGCCGTAAACAATAAGATACATATATTTAACATGATCAGCCTTAAGCCTACTCTATTGGCAAAGGCAAGAAATACGTATAATAAAATATTTTAAGAGAATTATAGTAAGAATATAAAATGTTAATAACTTTTAAATAGACAAATAAAGAATTTCATGGTCTTCCTTTAATCCACAATACATACCTGGATCAGCTTGTAGAAGATTGTTTTTTTTTTTTTTTACCCCTAAAAATTATGGTTTGATCATTTAATAATGGTACTCCCATTTTTTTAAATTCATTCTTCCACGAATTCTTGTTAGTATATTTAAAAGAAAAGGGAAAAATATGTGATACTGATGAGTTTTTTGGGCCTAAACTTTCGGTGTTTGGTAGTCTTATTCGGCCCAGTCCATACAAAAGATTCAAAAAAATAATCTGAACAACTCAGCGGGAATCCGGCGTAAAACGGTGTGTTTCAGGTTGAGTGGCATCTATCAAATTCAAAATTTCAAACAAAGTGATCGTTCTATGTTTTGGAATCTAAAACGTTCAGAATCGAAGCAACACCGAAATGGGTTCGCAAAATCAACAGAAAGAAAACAATCAGAAGAGGGAATGGTCACTACAAGACTTCGAGATCGGTAAACCTCTCGGAAAAGGCAAATTCGGCAGAGTCTACGTTGCCAGAGAAATTGAGGTAATTGATTTCACTTCTCAGAATCTAAGTTTTTAGCAGTCAAATCTCACTTAATGTGCTTGAAACGAGGTTTAATGCAATTCAATCTATTTGGCCTGTAATGTATAACTACGATTTCCCCCTTCAAATATGTAAATATTAGAGTTGAGGCTTGGTATTGATTATTATGTAGCTTCATTTTCCTCATTTTCACGATGAGATTCTGAGTTTTCATTGTGGAGAGGTATTTGTGCATTCAATGGACTATAAGGTTAGTCTCTGTTGGATAATTTTCTTTAGAGAAATGGTGCTTGTTACTTTCCTTACAACTAAAAATGTATTCTAATTTAGCCCTGTTTTTCTGTTTGCGTTTAATATTCTTTTGAGGCAATTTTTTTGGTCTTTTTGTGAATTCTGAGTCAGATTGGCTATTCATGGTGTTTCCGAATCATGCTTTTATTTCCAGAGCCAATATATTGTGGCATTGAAGATTATCTTTAAGGAGCAACTTGAAAAGTATAGAATTCATCATCAGCTTAGGAGAGAGATGGAGATTCAAACCAGTCTTAACCACCCAAATATTCTGCGTCTCTATGGCTGGTTCCATGATGCTGAACGTGTTTTCTTGATACTTGAATATGCTCATAATGGAGAGCTTTACAAGGAGCTCAGAAAGAAAAATCATCTATCTGAGAAGGAAGCTGCCACTGTAATTCTCACACTTAATCTTTACTCTTGATATAGTGGGAACATAGAAAGATTAAGTGACAATGGTTTCCCCCGCCCCTTTTTTCCGCTTAATTCCTTCTTGTCCAGACATGTATATAGCCTTACAAGAGTATTTGTATGTATAATATATCTGCATGACAATGTTATCATTTTAGTCCCCCTACTTGATGAATGCTTTCTTCTAACTTTTGTTTCTTGTGAAAATCCTAGTATATTTTGAGCCTCACGAAGGCATTGGCATATTGTCATGAGAAGCATGTTATTCATAGAGATATCAAGCCAGAGAATTTGTTGCTTGATCATGAGGTATGTTTAAAATGGCCTTATGTGTGTTGTCATTTATCTTTTCTAGAAATGTGAGTTTTTCTTCAATCTTTATTGACTACTGGCGAGAAGAGGAGTTTGCTCATGAGCCTAAGTGTGAAAATTTTTCAGTTCATTTCTATGCTTATTCCTGCCTAACCCCATGTTCAGTCTGGCAAGGGTTTCTATTACATGTATTTCTCAAAAACTTTCACTACTACCTGAAGTTTTTGACACATTTATGAAAAGTTTAGAGCTTTCCCTCCCTATAATATGAAAAAGAGAACCTATAGCAACGAAAGAAGGGATGATATTACACTGAAAATATTGCTTTTTGTACATCAGATATGCAGTGAAAATTTTAGTGGCCGGTTGGTATTAGTTAATCATATTTTGAAGTCATCTTAAGGGAACTTTTTCAAGTAATTGTGATTATGCTTTAATTGCAGGGTCGCCTTAAAATTGCAGATTTTGGATGGTCTGTACAGTCAAGAAGCAAGAGACATACCATGTGTGGGACTTTGGATTATTTGGCACCAGAAATGGTAGAAAACAAAGCTCATGACTACGCAGTTGATAACTGGACCCTGGGTATCCTTTGTTATGAGTTCCTCTATGGCGTTCCCCCATTTGAGGCTGAGAGTCAAGCTGATACCTTTAAAAGGTATGGATGCAGACTTGCCTCGTAATGTATGGCACAACATATGTCGAATCTTGCTAAATGTGATGAATTTTATATTGTGCAGAATAATGAAGGTTGATCTAACCTTCCCTTCTGCGCCTTTTGTGTCTTTGGATGCCAAAAACTTGATTACCAAGGTATGTTCATATGTTATTCGTATCCTGGCAAAAGCAACATCTTTCAGTGCACTGATTTATGGTCTGTTTGAGAGAGAAAATGTGGAGTAAGGGAAGGAAATAATTGGCTATCATGCTAAAAATGGGAAGACCCTCAATTTCCTTTTCTTCCTTTTCATTTCCCATACTTCGAGCAAACAATTGGTTTTTTTTTCTGACTACAAAATGGAAATTTGTGCAGCTTTTGGTCAAAGATTCTTCAAGAAGGCTCTCTCTTCAGAAGATAATGGAGCATCCTTGGATAGTAAAGAATGCAGATCCTACGGGTGTCTGCAAAAAGTAGCAGAAAAGCTGTATTGATTTTGTACTGTGACTATGAGGAATCATCAATTTTGGATTCTGCTTCTGAACCTACGTGGAAGCAATTAGCAGCACGTAGTTAATCCTCAAATCTAGCAATCTGAGGATTCACTAGGTGTTAGATTGTTTGTACATGTTATACGCAAAGTGGATGTAAGATTCTACAACTATGTTGTATAGAGGGAGATGCATGCATCGTAGTTTCAAGCTAGTTTTGTTGAAAATACATGGTTGCATTTGACATCAATTATCAATATTAGATCAGTTTTTTTTTTTTTTAAGTGGTTTCTGTTTCATGTGTTTTAGCCTTATCATTGGCTAACGTGAAGATAGTGAGATAACCAAGAGATGAATGCATTATTAGTTAGTGGTAAGCCTAGACAAGGGGGGTTAGCGATCCTCTTAACCTGCTCAGATGGGACCATAGGTTTATGTGTCATTATACACAAAAAGCGAGTGTAAATTTCTTAAACTCAATTGACTAAATAAGATAATATTTAATTTAAAATTATTTAACTCCATAATGTAAAATTTATTTTCTATATATAAAAATATGACAAATGGTGGTAGATCACATATAAGATGGAAGAATTTTACCAATCAATCATACATAATAAAAAGAATGATGTATTAGATTTTTACCAATCATTCAGAGTAATTGGAATGATGTATTTAGGGATGCGAAAGTGTCAGAAGTGGGATTTGAACCCACGCTCTCTATCGAGGACCAGAACTTGAGTCTGGCGCCTTAGACCACTCGGCCATCCTGACATTGGTGATCTGGGGCTCACATGGTATTCTAGAAAACAACTTAAATCATCGAAATCTGCTGCCAATCTACAATTATATTTTCTTATTATTTTATTGAAAAACTGACATTTATACGAATTTTGTGTGTAATAATAACATAAAAATTTACAATTCCATTAATCAAAGTTGCATAAAATATTTTCTAAAGTTTTCTTTTTTTTAAAAGTTACAACTTCTGATAAAAAAAGATTATGAGAAATATAAAAAAAAATTTAAAAAGTTACAAGAATAGAAATCAATATAAATTTTGGGCAACAATTTGAAATATAATTCTAAACATAAAAATCAGATATATAAATTTAAATCCACTAACTGCAAACTCTTGGCTCCGCCACCAGTATTTTTAAGAAAATATCATATAACTGACGAATTAGGATCAATTCTCCATTTGTGTTACTGGTTAAATCCCTCGTATATGGATTTAAATAGCAAGCCACAACATGTGACGCAGGGCCATGCAGCTCTGCCGCAACCGCATCATACTGATTGCGGTATTTTTCAAAATTACATGTCCACTGGTAAATTTCGGCCACAACATCATAACACTACGCGCTACTGCTACAGCCAAAATGCAACAATCGCTGTAACATTTATAAGATTTTTTAATAGAATAAAAATTGAAAACTTCTATTTTTTACTTACAAATAAATTTTATTTGACATGATATGATATTATATTAAATTAAAAGAATTAGTATAAAATATATAAATTAAAAGTTGTTACATAATTTTTATTATTTTTTATATGAATAAATAAAATTTTCCAATTTGGATGTCCACGACTTTTATTTTTACTTCCGCAATATTTGTTTGTTACTACGCAAAGTTACCATAACCACGATCACAATTGGAGTTTAGAACCTCATCTCACGTAGAAGAATCGTGGCAGGCATCAATACAAATGCTGGAGTCTTCGTGATAAATAAGTGGGCCAAAATTAAAACCTAGGCCTTGAGCACTTGAATAATGCATGATTTTCACCCGACTTATTAACTGCTTCAGCTGTGATTCTTTACATCCATAATCTCTACTTAATCAATATCATTGTTACCTTCAATCATGAATATGCTCCAATCCTTGTTCCTGGACTTGCAAATCACTACAAAAGAACGGTTGAAAAACCAGAAAAACTCAAGAAAACTATACATTCCAAGGATCAAAGATGATAATTCTATGTTAACAATTAAAGACAATAACTGAAATGGACTGTCGGATAAATCAAGCCATTGAATGATGAGTTCCATGGAAGTTCTTCCCAAAGAGATACTGATACTGCACTGTAATTGATCTGCTTTAGTTTCTTGCGGATGAAGTAACAGAATAATAACCACCATAGCTTGGTAGAAAAGTATGTTTTGATGTACCCAAGATAGCTCCAAATCTTGTAAGAAAGATACGACCTCATTAGATCAACTGAAGAGACAACGCAAAAGTATTTTTGTTGCTGTTGATGAATTTGTTTCCAGAATAGTGGTAGTGTTGACTGTTTACAGATTGCGTAATTCTGTGTTTTCTGCAAACTTTTATTGAGGTAATTAGAGTTGGAATAGAATTCAACCACATCTCTCCACTGGGAAGTGTGAGATAACCTTATCACTGATAACAACATCATAAAACAAGTTGTAGTTTGTTTTTACCAAAAAGAGTAACATCCGAAGAACTCAATGAGAGGCAGAGACAACAGAAAAGGTTACAAGATTCAACCTCTGATACAAAGTTTTATCTGGGAAAAACCATCATAGAATGTGCATTGTCACTTCATTTTGGCTTCTGTAAACAGAACATGGCGATTAACCCTAGGATCATATTTTCGGAACTCAAGCTTTTCTGTGAACTGCCTAGGTTTCCTTTTCACATAGAAGAATCCAGTCCCAGCAGCCGAGACAAGTCGCACAAACATTTGAGCCTTCTTCTTCTGGTTTCCCATTCGTCAATCTGCGCACGAGACAACTGAATCATCGTTACAAAACCAGATATTGCTTCTCATAATTAACTGCATATACATTTTTTCAGTTAAAAAGAAAAGAAAATTGCACATGAAGCTACTATGGAGAAATTCAGATGAGAACATATAATGACGTACATGTCACAGCAGCCAAACAGCTAAAACCTGAAGTTTACATGCAAATCCATATACACGACAAGATGCTCGCACATAGTGTTGGTTGGGCCAGGAATCTACAGAATTAAAAAAGTAAGCAATGACTGCCATGGATGCCAACTTTGTGAAATTGGTGAACCAAAAAATTGACAGACTAAAATTCATCAATAAAAGCAGCAAGTAAACAGGTGAACTAAAAATTGCTTCAGTTTTAGACTGATCAGTAGCCCAACTCCCAAGTAACTTTCAAATAATAGTTTCAGTAGACAATAACAAATAAGAATTTAAAGAGTTCTACAAGAAACAATCTAAGATTATTGCAGCTTCGGATCTGGAGCCACTGACTTCTTTTTACTTTGTCAATTATCTCCACTTTCGGATAGACAAATACATAATCCCCTATGCTAAGATCCACAGTATTTTTACTGGAACCCATCATTTCAATTAAAAAAGATTTGCATCTGTTTCTTTTTTAAATTTACACCGTCAATTTCCTAAAATCTCTTTAGTAAATTAGCATGATGAAATCTCTTCTAAAATTTAGATACAATCTGGGTATCAAGAGCATCAAGATTTTCCATGCAAGCAATGGTTCTCTATGCAGTATCAACTAATTTTCCACGCAATCAAAGTATCAAGAACATCAATATTTTTTTTGAAAAAAAATAAAGAAAAAAGAAAAACAGTGTTAGAAAATCATAAAGGAGACATTTCCAATTTGTTTGAGCATTTAAATTTTCAAGGAATTCATTCTGGCAACACAGCACCAATCACAGAACTATTTTATCCAGATGAAGGCAGAAATAAAAAATAGAAACAAGAAAAAATTAATTTGATCCTGCCTTCATGCCCCCTTCTGGGATAGATGAGCTTGAATGGCTTAACAAAGGCGGATCAGTAATTTTTAAAGGGAATAACAGTTTGATGTTCAAGTGCTTCTAACAAGAAGTAAATTAACTAGGTTTAGCTAGATTTTAATTTATTTACAGAGTATCAGATCCACTACATAAGAAAACGTTAAGTACCTTGGTATGTTTGGTTTCCACACATAAAACAGTGAGGAAAGCCGGTAAAGTCAGCATTTTTTATTCAAAGCTTCAGCATTTTCATTGAAAGTGATTAGAAAATTTAACACAGAAGAGGATGACAATTAATAAATACCTACAGCTACGTACCAATGTCAACAAGACAAAAGCAACCAAAACCAGAAGCCCATAAAGGGATAGAAGCAACTAAGGAAGAAATCACCATAAAAGAAGCAAAATTTAGCACCAGAAACTGGGAATTATAGATTGGGACAAGACTGAGGACTTCAAGCTTACCAGATACAAATTCAAAGCGCGGTAGAGTTGCAGTGGCAAAAACCCCAAATGCAGGAGAAGCTGCAAAACCGTGCGTAGTTAACCCTTCGATCAAATTTAACCCCAAGAAACTTTTTATGAAAGTACAAAAATGCCCTTATTAATTCGCACCCGGCACACATTAGCATTCTGCCTTTTCTCTCACTGCCCTAGTCGTTCCTCTGCTCTCCCCATCTGTTCCGCAAAAGCCCGAACGAGGATCCGGTAGAAATTGAAGGTAAAAGCATCAACGTCTTTGTGTCTGTTTTGCTGTTAGGTGTGGAAACAAAGTCAAAGTTTCAGGCTTTTATCCTATATAAGTTGTTCTCTTCAGTTTCTTGGGAACCAAACAGATTGAAACATTATTTCCTCTTTTGTTTTCTGTGTGGGCAGTGTAAAGAGCTGAGTGATCGAATTTGAGATGGCGAGCGCTGTGGATGCTGCCGGAAATCCGATCCCAACTTCATCTGTATTGATGGCTTCGTCGAAGCACATAGGACTAAGATGCCACTCGGAAAATGTGGAGTTCCTGAAATGCAAGAAGAAGGATCAAAACCCAGAAAAGTGTCTTGATAAAGGCCGAGAAGTTACTCGCTGCGTCCTTGGCTTGTAGGTTTTTTTCTCCTTAAATTCTTGATATCACTGAATTCTCATGGATTTGAATCTGGGATCTTGTTTGCTAGATGAGAGAATGGTTGGGAAAAATGGAAATGGATGGTTTATATTCATTATCTTTCTTAAGATATTCTAAGCTACAATGATGTCTTGATTCAAAAGAGCTCGAGCTGGTTAGATGAGCAATGCCAATAATATACACTATCATAAGCTGATTTAGGTAAAAAGGATTGTCACTGTCATATGCCTAGGGTTCTCGTATAGTACTGACTAATTCTCAAAGTCCATGTAGCCATCCATATTTAGATCTTTGTAATATGCTATTGTGAGAGAGCAGTTTTCTTATCTAGCACATTTGAAGCAAACTGATTTTATAATGTGATCCTAGATGATCCTAGTTGTAAGCTGTATTCGTACACAAATGCATTTGGGGCGAATTTTAGGGTCTCTAGTACAATTTACTGAAATGGGAATGAAAATTTTTTTTT
Source organism: Sindora glabra (assembly GCA_020226215.1). Classification (NCBI taxonomy): domain Eukaryota; kingdom Viridiplantae; phylum Streptophyta; class Magnoliopsida; order Fabales; family Fabaceae; genus Sindora; species Sindora glabra. Next base: position 21,770,327 of record CM035234.1, read on the forward strand.
CCCAGTTCTTTCCCAAGTAGGTTCCAATCACAAGATAAAAAGTTTGATTCTTTGCCTCAGTGCTTCAATGATTTTTATAGTATCTGTTCATAGATGCCCAAGCAGAGTGTCTCAATGTCATGAGTCATTAACCAGAAATTTACAGATTGTCTCTAAAGACACTTGTATAGTCAATTTGTGAAAGAAGACAAAAATATTGGACATGATGAATGAGCAATAGCATATCTTCCTAATGTTTGTTCTTAGTTCATCGTTGTAAACTTAAACAGCAAAGAGGAAAAACAGTATATGTTTTACCTCTCATTACTAATTCCTTGATTGGAACTTGGAAGATAATCTAAAATGCATATTCCCATGTTTGAGGGCTGGAGCACACTTATCTTCATTTCAACTGAAGCTACCTGATCCTGCTTATTATCAGTTTAGGTTATTTAATATTGCAATTTTGCGTGCATAATGAGGTTTGATTTAAAGCCTTGCTAAATTGCTTGAAAGGGAAACATGCTGTGTTTCCATTACCAAAAATAGTATTCCCAATTCTATGGTGTTGTATAGTAGAATATAGAGAATAATGCATAATTAGAGGTTGATATTCTAGAGATTAAAAAATTTGATACGTTTACTACTTCCCGAACATATAAAGGATAAAATTTGGAGTTGTTTATTTTCATTATATGCCTCTTTATGTGGAGAGATTGGCTGACAGATGATAATTCTCATCCTTTTTCAGTTATCTTTCCTTTATAATTAAGAATCGTGTAGAGTTGCAATTAGTTTATTAGTTTAGAGAACTTGCATCCTTTATTTGTTCATCTTCGTTCTCTTTCCCTTTGATCACGCCGTGGCAGTGTCTTATGCTGTTTTCTTCTTTCTTTTCTTTCCCTTTCTATTGTCTATTGAACGCACAGATACATAGAATAGGGAGAGCTAGGGTCTTTTTGTTTTTAGGAATACATCTTCTGAAGGATAAATCTCTCATTTGCTTCTGTATATAGTTACATAAAATTTAGGCTCTGTTTATTTCATTGAAAAGTATTTTTCATAAAATATAGTTATAAAATGTTAACATGAAGGAAAGCATTTTATTTATTTAATATTAAATGGGAAGAATTTTGGGAAAGTAACATTTCCTGTTTCAAAAAGAAATTTGTTTTCTTTCATTTCTAAACTTGTAAGTATCATTTTCTTTTTCAGTCATTAATATAATTGCCTTATCATTCCTTTGTTAATATATATACAAATGATATTTTTCTATGGAAAATATTTTCTGATGAAACAAACAGAGTTTTATATAATAGAAAATGTTCTATTTACTCAACATTACATGTGGGATTGCTTGATGGAGGACAACATGCACTGCTTCAGTGCAGAAGTTGTTTCCTCCCATTACCATAGCATCATTATTTTGTTCACAAGGCATTACATGACATGATAGTCCTTTGCTTGTATGCAAACACATGAAAGATTCTTTTTACAAAAGATGTTTTGATCAAAATAAACAAACCCTTAAATTGATAGCAGAAATTAAGTGAAGGAACCCCCCCCCCCCTTCTTGACCACGTTAGACGTTGCAATGACAGTTTGGCATGCTTCATTACATAAACCAGTTTGTTGATGATAAGATGAGGCTTTGTGTAGCTGCTTGCTTTTTCTTTTCTGTTCCTTCTCATTTAAAACGTAATAGACTTCTTATTGAATATCTGGCCCGTATGAGAAAACATTTATAAACCATCTATCGCCGCCATATGCATACTCTTTTAGATCGTGCGAAATTCTGCCTCAAGAGATAAAGTGAACTGAGATATAGATAGACTTTTATTCTTTATTTCTCTCCAATTTAATACTTGTTTGGCAGGCTCAGGGATCTCCATCAAAAGTGCACCAAGGAGATGGATGAATATGTTGGATGCATGTACTACCATACAAATGAATTCGACTTGTGCCGCAAAGAGCAGCAAGCCTTCGAGAAATCATGTTCCTTGGAATGAACACTGTCCTTCCCTTGTTAACAACAATAACAACACAGGCAACCTGCAGCGAATTGCTTGTTTATAAACATTTAAAATGAGCTTGTTCCTACCAATTCTTACCATTATCTATGTTGGTTATGAATTTTTTTTTCTTCAAAAGAATTCTTAGTTGGACGACATATCCTCTTGAAAATAAGTACTCATCTGAAGTTTTGAAGATGGATGATGTTTGTAATTTGGTATCTCTGGAAGATAGCCGCTTCAATTTCTGTTGTCTGAGGTTGCTGCTGCTGCTAGTCATAAGTTATCACTTGACCATAAGGAATTCTTAAAACATAGCATTCCATCCCAAGTTTATATTTTATAGGAAGGAGGCATAGACATATAATTATCACTTAGTATTTGGGGAATCCATATAATTATGTCGTTCCAATTTTATCCGACGTCCCAAGGGAACAGACCCATATAACCATATAGATTCTGCCGTATATATCCATCTTTCGAGCAAAGAAGTCTCACTTATTCCGGAAACGATAGAATATTATTTAGGCCTAGGTTTTTGGATTTTGTTAAGGCATTGACCAAAGGTGCTGTCTATTTGGTTGGTATAATTTAAGCACCATTATCAGTCAGCCTTAGACCTGTTCATGGCCCTTGTAGGCCGGATTTTGAATAAAATCCATAACATATTACCTTATGTTAAAATCTAAATCTTATCTAATATAATTTTAAGCCCATTTATAAATTAAAATTTATGCTCATGAGTTTGGGTAAAATTTAGGTTAAATCTAACAATAATTTCAATTTGTTAGAATAAAATAATAATATAATATAAATATATTTATCTTATTATATATGCTATTATTATAAATTTAATATAAAAAATATTAATTTGTGGGATCGTTGTTATTTTTGTGAGATAGATGATAAATTTAACTAAATATTTAGCCTTTTTTGTTTTTAAAAAATTTTAGTTGATTAAAATAGCTTTACAAAACAAATTTAATTTGTCATAACTAAGTTTATAAATTGAGTTCTTAATCATTTTCATATTACATAATAAGAGATATATTATATGCTACAGTAGTATTTTGTTTCCCAATGTATGTGTTGCTAGGGCGTGGTTTTTATTACACCGGAGACTTAAACAATGTATAAAATAAGAAATTCATCAGTAGTTCATCAACACTGAAGAATTTAGGAATCTGAATGACTATGTGTCAATTTGAAGAAAATGGCCTTATTTGCTAATTAACTGATAGTTGTAGTGGTTAACTGATTTAATTAGTTATTAGTTGATGACTGATTATGTCAGATGATTTGATTAGTTGATTAGATTAGCTGATTACATTAGCTTTTTGAATAAAAGTATTTAGTAAAATTTGTTGTTTATATGTAAAATAATATATAAGGGTATAAATATATTTTATTATTTTTTTATGTTATTTTTTAATTTTACTTAATTTATTATTCCATTATATATTATATATTTTACTAAACATTTTTATATTATTTATAATTTAAATTTAAATATTATTGAATAAAATTGATATAACATAATATATTTAATTTTTATTATAAAAATATTAAAAAACAATTTAGTTGAATTATACTTAATTACATATTTTAATTTTAATTCTTATATTTTTTATATTCACTTATATTAATCATAATTCAAATATCAATATTACTAAATAATATAAGTATAATATAATATATTTTATTTTTATTATAAAATTATATAAAATACATTAAAGATTAATTTTAAATGAAATATACATAATTAAATATTTTATTTTAAATTTTTTATTTATTTTATTATATATTTTTATGTACTTCATTGTGATTGTTGACATTTTAGATATTAATATCATAGATTTAAATAAATATAATTAACAAGATATATTTAATTTTATTATAAAATTGTTTAACTATGTTAAAATTTTAATATAGAAAGTATTATTTGCTTTTTTTCATTATTTTTTTCTTTTATCATGTTCACTTTGTATTTATCGTAATTTTTTACAACTTAAATACTAATAATATAAATATAATTAACATGAAATATTTAGTTTTATTATAATAATATATTAAATAAAAAATTTTAATATAGAAAATATTAATTATTTATATACACTATTATTTAATAAAAATGCTTAAAAATTTAAATTACATTAATTTACTTATTTAAATTCACTAAACATTCTCTTGATATCACTTTTTAAGTATTATATTTCAACTTAAATTACATCAATTACTATTTATTTAAGATTTTATAACTTATGCAATATGTCATTTTTTATCCATATTATAATATTTTTATATTCAATTCTAATATTTTTATCCCAAATGTTAATATTTTTAAATAGTATTGCTATAGATATAATGTAATATATTTTATTTTTATTTTTATATTATTTTATAATGCATAATTTTTTATTTATTCTATTTTATGTATTTTATATATTTACTCTTATTAATTAAGAAAAGAAAGTAAAACAATGTAGGCTATATGATATATGTCTTCCCTTTCTCGAAAGACATAGGCATGTTTTTTTGTATATATTAATTTTCATATGTTATTTGTGACAGAAAGAGCAGAACACAGCCACAAGGAGGACAAATAAGTAATTACAAATTTTTATTGAGAATAGTTCGATCATTTTATAAATACATCAGCTATCAACTGAAGTAAAATGTTGTAATGTGTAGCATTTTTTAAAACAATTGATCCAAAAGAAAAAGTTGTTCCAAACAACTGTTTACCGAACATCATTTTTGGATAAAAATCAAGTCAATCAGCTAACATTCAGTTAACCAGCCAAAAGCCATTCAAAACGCCATTCACTAAACAGAGTCAATATTTATCAAATGTTATGAAATGGAGGTTTTACAATAAAACAAGTTACAATAAAATAAATGAACTACTATCATTTATTGAGTATAATATTCAGGAAAAAAATTAAAAAATTTCTTTCTTTTTTTTGTTGGTGCTTTCACGGTAGGAGTTTAATTTGGGGAATTATTTATGGATGATAAATCCAATACATAGAATCACAAGTGGTTAAGTTTTCGAATTTATTCTATCATCCTTTTGCAACTTTCTTTGATATTTACCCGAAGATGTTAGGTTAGCATTTTTTTACAACTTTGATATTTAGTTAGATGTTGTTGAGTTAAAAATTTTCAATTCTTTGCTATTTATAGATTTGATATTTAGTTAGACATTGTTGAGATAAAGTTTTTTAATTCTTTGCTGGCTAATCTTTTAGATGGTACTGCATAAAGTATTTTAGCATTTTAATTCTTAAGTATTTGTTGATGATGTTTAAATGGGGGTGGAGGAAAATCGGAGGAAAAAAAACAAAGTTGACGATTTGAAATTATCACTGTAGTTCACAGAACAAAGACAGCAGTAATTTGAAACAATTCTAATTTTAATTTAATGTTGACGATCAATGTCAGTGGTTATAGTTATATAAATTTTAATTTCATAAATATCATTTCGTGTAAATCATGGGAATATTATACAATGCTAGTTATAAGGATTGCATGATTAAAAATAATAAATTTCTTGTATTTTATATTTAATAATTGACTTAACCATGCCATGTAAATCATGGTGTTTACTTGTAAAATTTTAAAATACTGGTGATATTCTTTGATTCTATAAAGTTAAATATTTTTAAAGAATTTTTAAATATTTAATAAAATTTATTATTTTACATGATTAAAAATTATTAATTGGTATATTTGATTGATGATTAATGTTATAATGAAAAATTTTAATAATATATTAATTAATTATAATATAAACATTTGTTTTAGGATTTGGGTTTGAGCTTAACAAACATAAAAGCTTGATCCAATAAATAAGCTTAAACCCATAACTCATATAATAAATTAGGCCGAAACTTATAATAGGCTTAGCCCAATAAGCATCCACTGGTTTTCAAACTCATAAACACCTCTAATCAGCTTGCAGATTATAACAATCCTTTAGATAAACATGCAACTTAAGTGAATGAAGTGAACTAGATGAGTAAATAGAAATTCTGCTTCAAAAGATGTACATTTTTTATAGGAAAATCTTATTTTGTAATATTTTAATAAAGGAGCATTATGTATCGTTAAAATAGAAAAAGTTATTTTTTACTAAATTTATTATATTTAATATTAAATATATCAATTATTTTTTTATTATTTTAATAATTTATAATTTTATTTTTAAGAAAGATATTTTCCACTATAACAACTAAACCTTTTCCATCAAAAAGATTGTAAATGGACAATTAATAACTTTAGAAGATTACGAATGAAATGATTAATATTGTGTGCGCATATTAGATTAGGGAACGTGAGTCTCCCATATAACATCTTTGTGTAATGAATTAGTGCATATTGTTTGTTTCCACATTGCATTTTCATAAATGAAAAGAGATTGCTCTCAAACACATGCAATGATTTCATGAGACTTTGAAGATATCTTTTTAAAGATCAGTGTTGTTTGCATACGGTTCTTCACCACCTGTATCCATAGCAGAGTATTGACCTAATGTCATTTGCTCTAAGGATTTTACTTCCATGTTCATTTATCGAATTTTATGAAAAAATTGTAAATATTTTTCATAAAAATTGCAACTTTTTATATAAAACCTAGAATTTTCCTTATAAAAAGCCGGAAGTGTTTAAGATATAGAAATGTAATTTTTTTCATTAAAAATTGCAATGTGAATGATCATATTTGCAAAGCAAAAATATTTGAGAACTTTATTAAAAAATTATAAACTTATGCAAAAGAAATTATTAAAACTCAAAAAAGTTGCATTGATGCACAGAAGCAAATCCGTTTATTTATAATACACGTATATAACTCCGCTTTATTTTTCTTGCTTCACCATATGTGTAATGTGATCTGAAAGAGTTTTGCGCACATTAATATATGAAGATAGTGCAAGCAAACGCAAAGTATCATGGCTGGGAGGAAAATGCTGCAGATATTGTATCAAATGGTGTCGTGGTGTAGTTGGTTATCACGTCAGTCTAACACACTGAAGGTCTCCAGTTCGAGTCTGGGCGACGCCATATTCTTTCTTTAGACGGTTTTTGTTGCGGACATTATTTTCAATCTCCTGCTGAAGCGACAGGAGTGTAGTGATCTAATGCATGCCCACAACCAACCACATTTTTACACGTATGATTATACATGGCTCAATTGAGCATTTATGACGTATCATGATTAAAAGTGTAAGTCTATTAGTAATGTTATATGCATTGACTATAAGATTTAAAATTGGATATTATATACAAATTAAAGATTATTATTAAATATAGAATAATAAAAGTAAATTTGTGAAGTTTAATTCAATTAATATGAAATATTCGAAATTTAATTATGAATTCTATTTTTGATACGTATAATATTTTTAATAGATAATTATTAGATAGAGATTATAAACTTATTTTAAAGTATTTATATTTATCATTAAGATCATTTAAACACAAAGCTACAAAATCAACTAAATTGTTAAATGGTAACTCGATATGTGAATTTGTAAAAGAAATCATTATTTTATTGGAAGTATATCATTCATTTTATTATAATTAATCTTTCACTAAATTAATCTGTTCCGAAATTAAGGTAAATACCTTCAACTAGCAGTAAGGATCATAATGATAATTTAAAATTTAGAGGATTAACTACGACCATACTACCTATATAATAATAATCATTCTTTAAATTTGATGTTTATTACTAACTTAACTTATCTAAATTGTACTCATCTTACAAAATATCTTGCAACTTGCGGCAAACTACTTGTTAATGATTAAACCGATGAAATGAGTTTCTTTTTAGGAATTTTCACCATTATTTAATTTGGTTTATGAATTTTTCCTCTTGAAAAGGATTCTAAACTGAACAACATCATCGTCCAATATTAAATTACTCTTCAAAAGTTTTGAAATTGGATGATGCTTGCAATTTGATATATCTCTTGGGATATTGTCATTTCAATGTCATGCTTACTTAGGAGATGAATTGAGGCTGCCTGCATGACCTTCACCAGCTTGCAGAATGGTATGTACAAAGTTCTCTTTATATTATCAACGGGCAAGCAAGTCTCACAAACAGTATTTATATATTTGGATTCTCTTCTATTTTGTGACAAACATTTATTATATACGTATATATATGCACACACCGCATTCTCATAATGAAATAGGAAGAGTTCAATCTCATACGCATGCATTCAGTTTAATGAAAGAAAAAGTTTAGAGACACACTTCACACACATACATATATGGTACGTGCCAGTAGTAATTTTTTTAAAATCAGATAGTGATTTTTCTTATTAAAAAATGAAAAATGTTATGAAATTTTTTATTATGAAATTACTGCTTGAATCTAAAAAAAATATTATACAATTTAATGAAAATTATTACCTGATATATATATGGGCGTGACTTGTTTCAAATATATAGCTAACAAAATTATAAATGAATGTAAAAGTATATTCTTAAAGAATAGTATCGCTTATGTTATAGAGTAGATCAAAGAGAGTATTGAAGAATTGAAAATCTAGAGATTACAAAATTTGAAACATTTATATTACTATTTCCCAAACATATGAAGAATGAAATTTGGAGTCGTTTTTTTTCATAATGTGCTTCTTTGTGAGAAGAGATTGGCAACAGATGATAGTTCTCACCTTTTTTCAGTTCCTCTCCCCTTTATAATTAAGAATTGAGCAGAGTTGCAACAAGAACCAACATATTTTCAATACAAGAATATTTGACAATTCTGTGGAAAAAAATTGTAAACCCTTACCAAATATATATATATATATATTTATTTATTTAAAAAAAACCAACAAATAATTCTTGCTGTGATGCTTCCTTAAAAGGAGGAAGCACAGAATCAAATCCGTCGGTTTATAATACACCATATGTGTAACATTGGAGTTCCTCTCCTTTTGTCCATTTTTTTTTTTTAAAAAAAGGTTGTAGATTTTCGAAAAAGATAAAGATAATTTTTTATTTAAAATTTTGAATTTTAATATAAAAATAATGAGTTTCAAAATAAAATTTGTGTCTTTGATGATTCTAATTCCAAAGAGTTTTGCACACATTAATATGAGACGAGTATAAGGGATGTAAAGTTGGGAGGAGATTATTACAGTAAATTGTGTCGTGGTGTAATCGGTTATTACGTCAAACACCCTGAAAGTTTCCGGTCCAAGTTTGGGCGATGCCATCGTTAAGTTTTCTCCTTTCTGTTGTACACAATACTTTCCATCTCTTACAGAAACGATAATGAGCAAAGTGATCTAATAGGGGCCTCCGGCCACAGTTCTGTTCTACTTTTCGATCTGCGAAAATCATGAATTTTTTTCCTCTTAATTTCTATTCATTCATATTCTCTAAAACTCAATCATTTATGTGATTGTATATCAACCAGCAACATTTTCATCATTACTCTTCAATCTGTCAAATTAAATCATGACTTTTTCCTATTATTTTATATTTATTCATTTTCTCTGAAACTCACTTATTCATATGTTATAAATTTTTATTTAGAATGAACTGAGCATATATGACTTAAAATCAGTAAAAATGTAAGTCAACCTTAGGGAGAGATTGTAAGCATATTATAAAGTAATTATAATAATTAAAAATCATTCACGATCAATCATATGTGACCATGTAACCAATTGATAACTCATCATGTTATCTCAAGGAGGAATGATCGTCCATGAAAGATAAATTAATTACATTACTATATCTAACTTATCATTAGGTCAATGTGCTTTAAATTTGAGATAACCACCTCTAGCTTCAATTGGCAATAACAATTATAGTGCCATTTTCGTGTCCAAATGATTGGCAGCAATCATACCACATTTACGATAATGTTCATTCCTTAAATGTGATATTTACCAAATAAATAAATAGTAATTGCCATCTTATTAAATATTTGAGGACTTGGAATAGAAATGGTGATAGAACAGGATAAAAGTAGCTCAATCTTCTCTTGCTTGGTACTCTATAATTAAGGATAAAATTTACCCCATCCTTATATCCCATGGGACAATAAAACTCCACAAAAATTTGTGGAAAATAATAAATATATAATATCAAATATTTAAAAAATTAGAATTAAAAAAATCTACGTTTAAATATTGCAAATAATGCATAATCAACATAATATTAAAATATACATATAAAGTCATATATAATTAATTTAAAATTTTTGAAACATAAAAAATAAATTAATGTATAATTAATAAAATATTATTAATTTTTACCTTTATCATTTTAAGTGAAATTTTAATATATTTTTTAAATTTTTGAATAATTGAATTATTAAAATGACTAAAAAAATTATACACGTATATGTATATGTGTATAAAGTAAAAAATTTAATAATTTTATAATAGTGGAGTTCCACAAAATAAGACAAGCCATTATAATAATGACTATAAAATAACTAAATAATTTTTAAATAATTGATTTGTTAAAATGATTAAAAAAATTATACACATATATGTATGTATGTATGTATAAAGTAAAATATTAATAATATTATAATAGTGGAGCTTCACAAAATTAGACAAGGCATTATTGCTCCATTTCCATTATTTTACTTTGAGTGAAAACTTGTCCCATCCCTTACTTTATAAAGTAAAAAATCATATCATCCTTAAGCTGTATTAGGACAATCTCTACAAAGTATTATAAATTTAGGACATTTTGTCATCCTTAAATTAAGGTACACTGCTTGTTCATAATCAAATATTTAAAATAAATTTGTTAATTTATAATTTAGAGGTAGCAAACAAATGAGTTATGATAAATGTCGATCGGGTAAAAATGAATGGATCATTAGTTATTGTTAATCTATTTATCTATTTATAATTAAATATAAAATTATAAATGGGTTATGAATGATCCATTATTATTGGATATATGATTAATTTAACCTATTCATTTATCTATCATATTATTATTTTATATTTTGGTGTTTCTATCGATATTACTTTTCATTACTATGTTATATTTATTATTTTAAATTAAATTTTTATTATTTCTTTTAAAATTATAATTTTCCCTTATCTTTTATAATATAAATAACCATTTTCTTAATATTATATTTCTTAGAATTAAATTCAAAAAATTAAATATAGTCGACTAAATATTTTAACATTGGCATACATTGAATAAAACATATTTATTTCAAAATTGACATTATAACAAAATCTAAAACATTCAAATTAGTAAACATATTTATTGCAAAAGAAATGAAATAAAAGGTTTTTTTTACATTTTTTACATGCTAGAAAATATCTTTAATTAATAGCAACATTTAAAATTATTTTTATGAAATTATTTAAAAAATTAATTAGTATCATTAAATTTATTTTTTAATTTAATTTATATAATATTAAAATAAGATTAGTACAAGTGGTTAGAATTGATTTTACTTTCTTTATATAAATATTAAATTTATTTTTAAATTTAATTTTTAAATAGTATTAAAATAAGATTAATACAAGTGGCTCAATTTAATTTTACTTTATCTAGATGAAAATTAATATCATCACATATATAAGAATATTGTAATATGATAATTTATTCAAGATATTTAAATTTATATTAAATTATTAAGATATATTTTTTATAAATAAATTAGTTGAAATTTTAATAATATTTCTTCTTTATTTATAATACTTCCTTTATTCCTTTTTATCTATTACAGTTTGAAAGATTTTTTTCTTTTTTATCTATTGCATTAGAATTCTAATGATGTATTAAAAAATTTTTCTAATTTGGCCCTTCTTGAAATACTCTAAATTTATTCCAAAAAATATTATCTCTCCATTTATAATTGTCTTGAACTTTGTGTATAAAATTATTACTAGTCATTTCTCTACTCTTAACCAATTTACATTGTTATAATCAACAAATTTAAATGTACTAAGTAGTGCACTAATGGCATCATACACAATACTTTTTTAGATTACTATTATTCCCAAAATATCAATTTATATAACCATTAACATAAACCATGAAATGTATCATGTCTTATGAACTCTTAAAGCATTGACTTTTATTACCATTCCAAATTTTAATGCTAATGGTAATAAAAAAAAGGAAGTGATATTTGCATACTGATCAACAGAGATTGAAAATGAAGATAGTTGAAAAATCTTTGAATATGGAGATAATTAAAGCCATTATGAATTCAGATTCAATACTAAATTTAGATTTCACACATAAGTTTGATTCAAGTGTGATGCTTAATGGAGAAAAGAAGAAAGTTGTTCTAAATTTGGATTTGAATATACCTGCAAAGTTTGGATTTAATTTAAATAAATTTCTAAAGAAAGGACAATAAGCTTTTCTGAAAAAAGAATTTTAACAAGTACTTAGGATGATGTTAAAATTTTATCTTCCTAATTTTTATTAAGAGTATTATGTGTTTTGTGTTATTATAATTTGAGAGAGATGCTCTTACAATGAAGAATTATAGATGTTTCTATCATTATATGGAAATGCTTCCTTTTGTCATGGCCTACTATTCACATTTTTTTATGTACAATAATTACATGTTATGATTTTAGCAAGCACCTTCTAGCATCTACTTAGAATGTTCAATTTAATAAAATAACCCAACCATTATTTTTCTATTTACTTAATTAACTAATGGTTTATAAAACTTCAAATGATAAATGAATTCAATACTTAAAAAAGGCAACCATAATGCTTCATTCTAAAACTTTGATCAACTTGTTTGAACCTAAGCTTGGCTTTTAAAATAAAAAATATAAATAACTTTCTTGTAATGGTTTATCTTATTAAACATGAAATAAAAGATATTTATTCCAAACTTAATGGAATATGATTAATAAATTAACAATTCAAGTCAATGTAATGACTTAAGCTTAGGGAGCAAAGTAGGTGACTTATACATGTATGAATCAAATATGGAAGTTTAAAAAATAAGAAGGATAATATCTTTTTCACAATAAGACTTTAGTATTGAAGAAGAGAAGGTAAACAGGAAAAGTAATGGTTGACAAGCATCTTGTAAAGTATGAAAAATCAAAGTTATGATATAGTCCAAGGTCCTATCATGTCTATTGATTCAAGTACTACAACATCTAATGATTTAAGTAAAGAGTTTGTAATATGGTCCAAGGTCCTACTAAGTTTGTTAGGAGTATGAATTTTGGCACATATTTTCCTTGTGACAGTATTGGTTACCATGTTGTCAATGAGTTCTGGTGTTGTTTTTGTTTAGCATACATTCTTAGACAAAAAACATGATTATACTCATGTAACTAAAAATTTTTGCACTTTTGCAAATATAAGTTTCTAAGAATTTATCAAAAGAATATTCATTGTCATTGAAAAGGACAAACACCAATCATGCCTTTTGTCATTTAGTTTTCAAAAGTGACATCATACCTTTGTTGGAGCAACTAAATTCAAGGATTATATTTTTATTTGTTTATTAAGATTGCTTCTTGACTTTTTTCATTTATCTAGATCAATTGAATTTGAAATTTGACTTAGTTCAAAAAAGGGAAGTTTTGTTATTGTCTAATGTTGAATTTACATGACAATGATATTGATATTCATGTATGCACTTGTTACATTTCAATAACAAGAGCATTAGCTCTTAAAATTGTAGAAGAAAGATTGTATGGTTGATATTTGACCAAGCCAAACTGCTTCATAAACAAAACACATGCTCTACTAAACATTTGGCGATGAAAAAGACCAAGCCAAACTGTTTCACTTTCATGGCAATACACATCCGTAAAGCATATAGAAGTGAACATTAGTAGTAGCATCAGTTACATAAAGTAGAAAAATAAGCAATTTAAAAAAGTAGAATAAATGCATATGAATCCACCTTTCGTCTCGCAGGTCAACCTTATACCTTTAACAAGCTTTCTATTCTTATTCCTTCAAGGTCAACCTTATATCTTTCCCATCTTATTATTAAGAATTTCTCATCTGGTATTCACATCATCGCTTCCATCATATTTCTTAGTTTCTAATGTCACTCATTGCATAATTTATATTATAATATGCATATTAGAGCTCAGTTTTACAAATCATAATTTTAGCATGATTTCAACATAGAGCAATTATTCATCATCACAAATTAAGTCAAAGTACATAACATAATGTATATAGCAGCAGCACCATACCTTCTTGCATGATCACAACATTTATTCACATTCTAATATAAATCACATTATACTTTTCAACATGCATATAATGATATAAACTTAATCACAATACAAATTATATCATTTACCATTGTAATTCCATCACAATCAATTTGATAATGACATCACCATACCTTTTAAACATGGTAAATTTGTAATCACTCAAACAAATAACCATTGCCTTACCACAAACATCATTCTATATCATTCTTACATGATTACAAAGATAAATCAATATTAATCTATAATACATAATTATTCCTTTAAAGATTCATGTTTAAATGTATACATAATTCATATCATTTATAAGAAATATTATATACATATCATATGAACCAAATAATATCAGATGATTTATTTAGGGAAGAAATATACTCATTGATCTTCAAAGATGTCCATATTTCATTTTCATCTTTTATTTTTTTCAATTTCATAATTTATAAATGTAATTTATTCATAAATAAGTTAGCATTCCTTATTTTCTTTTCCAAATATTAAAATTCCAATTCCACATGATGACATACTAACAATCTAAATCATTAACTTTTTTATATTTCCAAGGTTAATTCTTGAAATTAAAATATACTATTATATAGCAATCCTAAATTAAACTTATATAGGAAACAATATTATAATTTAAAGCTCTAAGAAAGCTCATTTTATGCCACTTAATCATCTTAGATTTTTACTTTCTTTATTTTTAAATTTATCATCAAAGATTTTTCTAAATCGAAGAATAAAACGACTATAATACTAGGATTTTAAGCTCTAAGAAAGCTTTAATCACATTAACATATAAAACTATATACTTATTTCTTTATATTTTTAACCTTTCTTAAAAGATTAAAAAATCATGTTTATTAGGAATTTTTTAAATTAAACTCCAAATATCAAAATATTGGATTTTGATAACATAAATATACTCTAAGTATACTAGTTTAACACTTTTAAGCATAAAATTTTTATTTTATTAGCCATCATCATGTATTTGAGTTTACTTATAACATGAGTTTTCTAATGTATATAATTATTGCTAAAAATATTAAAGCATAATACTTTAGAATGGTTTTACTCATGTTATTTGAACATTTTACAGCATAATATATATAATATATATAGAAATATTTTCATAATATCATCTAATGTTCAAAATGCTCTCAAAAATGGGTTTATTGGTTCAAGTTCATAATAATAAAATTATGATGTAGCTCCACTTACTTCATCAAGGTAACTTTGCCAATAACAAGAACTCACCGGAATGCCAACAAATAAGAAAGGTTAAATGGCCTTGCTTCTATCTTCCGACCATGCCTTGAATGGCCTCTACTCAGAACCAATGACTGCCATAAGTTAAAGGAGCTACTCATCAAATAGCAAGGGCAAAAAATAAAAGACATGCTAGAGCGAGATGTAAGGGAGACCCGTCTTTTTAAATTGTTGAGTTGGGCTTTCCTCACATCATTGGGGAGTTACCGTTGGGCAAGAAGGTGTGCAATAGGAAGGCATCTCGCAATGGCAAAGTTGTAGCTGAAAGAAGAAAGAAAGAGAGAAAGAGAGAAAGTAAGCAACTAAGTAAAAAGGGAAGAAACCAAGGAGAAATATAGAAAAGGGGAAAAAGTAAATAAATGAGTTAATGGTTTTAACCCCACACTTCTTGCATTTCATGAGCTTAAATCTCACCCTTCCATTTCGATTAAGATTCCATCCTAATTATCTATTCTTATTTTAAAGAGTCATAATTTATAAAACTTTTTTCTTTTAAATAAAATTTAATATTCCAATAATATTTGGATAACATTTATGTTATGTAAAATCATGCTAATATTATATAGCTGAAATTCAAGATATTCATATTTCACTTTAGTATAATTACAAATAATTTAGCTATCCTCTTTAATTAAAATAAATAATTTAAGGTATTTGACAATAAACTTTAAATATCACCTCTAGGTATTACAATAAATGGATCCTATGTTAAAAAATGCCATCAAGGCATAACCAAGCTTTTAATGTGTGATATGGCAATCTTAACCATTAACATTATATGAACTACAAAGTCTATCATTTTATGGTTAAAGAACTATTAAGTCTATACTGAATACATAATAATCAAACAAATAATAAACCTAAAAGCCTAAAATTGTTGCATTTCACATAGAAAGAAAAAACAACATTAAAGGGAAAAAAACTAAAATTAGCACCTTTAAGGATTGTTTTGCAAAAAAAAGAAGGAAAAATGTCATAAATTGGATAAACACTAGAACACAAAAAGAAATAGAAAATGCCAAAACTTGAAAAATGCAAGAACAAAAAAAATTAGAATTTGAACAAATAAATGAGAACTAGAAAAAAAATAACCAACCAGTGTTTAGATTTGGTTCAAGTACTTGCATGTTAAACTCCATTTGTATCATCTTCTGCACAAGGCTCTGTTTCATCTTTTGCAAAAAATTTTACTATAATGATTATCTACCATTTAAAAAAAAGGAAAAGATATATACTATAAGAAAAAAATTAACTACTAATATTTAAGTTTGGTTCAGGTACTTCCATGTTAGATTTTATGTTTGTATCATTTTTTACCTATAGCTCTATGTTTAAGTAAAAGAGAAGCCTTAATGAATTAGGATTGAAATTAGGTTTGCAATGAAACCTTCTTTTATAGCAATGTTAAGATTTGAAACTAAATTTATGGTTCCTTTACAATAGATTGTTGACCTTCATCATTATCAATGTGTTAATGTGTCAAAATGAGACTTAAATCAATTTCAAGTAATGGCATTTGTTATCTTTGCCTTGAATTAGTTTACTATAAGTTAGGCTAAACACTAAGGACCATTATATATAACATAAAAGTTTCGGCCTTTAAAACAATTTTTTATGGCAAAGTAAAATGGTCAAATTTTTTCGTAATGAAATTTTTTATTTGAAAAAAAATTTAGATTGAAAAGGAATAGGTAGAAGGACTATATTTTGGATAAGTGTACGTATAGCCAAAATTAAGATAATGAAAGGGGAGAGAAAGAGAGTTATATGCAAGTGGAGAAATGGTTAAATGGAGTAAATGTTGATTTTGGATTAAAAGGTAATTTTGAAAATTTGAGTAAAAATAAATTAATTAAAATATTTTCTTAATTTTTGTAAATTTAATTAATTGAGATAGATAAAAAAGAATAGAAGGAATATTAATTTATATGATTTACAAATCAATTATATATATATATAAACAAATAAATAACTACTTATAAATTGACTCAATATCACTTTTATTTAACAAAATTAATAAAAATTTAACTTATTTTAATCATAAAACTAAAATAAATGAATATGGATGAATAAAAATAGAGATGAAGATGGATGAATAAATGAATATAAATAACAATTGCTAACTCTACTAAATATATATTTTGTTAGTTCAATGTTATATATGCATAAAAGAAGAATTAAGGGTAACTTATCTATCGTTCACCTGCTTAAGGTGCCTTATGAAAATGATGCTATTGTAGAGCGTAGGGAATTCTTAGACTATGATAATATTATTAAATTTATCATTTGTCATTGAAAATCATAAAAATTAGAATTTGCTATAAAATTAATAGAATGAATACTTGAGAAATAATAATAAAAAGATATGAAAAAGATGTAGAAGAATTATAAGAGGAAAGAGAATATTTGATTCAATTATAGATAGAATGATTTATACAACCGATATTTATAGGGTAAATTGATCAAATGTCATAATTTCATAATGATAATTTATAAATAGAATTGAAACTTAATAATTGACCATAATAAGAATGTAATATCTAATCTAATAATGGACCATAATTGGGAGTATAACGTTTTGCCTATGGACATTCATATTTAATAAACTTAATAATTATTCATAACACTTCCCCTTAGATGTCTATTGTATAAGGAATATGCCTCATTAAAATCTTACCATAGAAAAATCCAATGGGACAAAAACCCTTAGTGAAGGAAAAAAGTACATTATTCCTTATACACTCCTCTTGTTCATAACATCATTAAAGTTCTTTAAGTTGATGCATTTTAATTTTGTGTATTAATCTTTCAAATGTTAAGGTAGATAATACCTTAGTGAATAAGTTCGCTAAGTTATCATTTGAACAAATTTGTTAAACATCAACATCACCTTTCTTTTGAAGATCGTGGATGAAGAAGGATTTTGGTGAAATATGCTTTATTAGATCTCCTTTAATATATCATTCCTTCAATTAAGCTATACATGTAACATTATCTTCAAAAAGTATAATTGGAGTTCTTTTGCAAAAGGATAGTTCACACATCTCTAGAATATATTGAGTCATAGGCCTCAACTCAACATATTCTTAACTTACTTTATGAATTGTTATAATCTCTACATGATTTAAAAGTGGCAGTAAAAGTTTATTTAGTGAAATGTCATGAAATAATTGTATTATCATTAGTAAATAAATAACCTGTTTGAGATCAAACTTTGTATGAATTAAATAAATATTCATTATCTGCATAACCTATAAGCTCTAAGCTAGATCTATTTGCATATAATAAACTAATATCAATAGTACCTTTAAGGTATCGAAAGACATATTTAATTTTATTCCAATGTCTTTGAGTTGGAAAGGAATTAAACCTTACTAAAAAGCTAATAACGAAAGTTATATCAGGTTTTGTATTATTAACAAGATACATCGGTGCACCAATAGCACTAAGATATAATACTTTAAGACTAAGAACTTTTTCATTATCATCTTGAAAATGAAAGATATCTTTTTTCACATCTAGTAATTGAATAACCATTAGGGTATTCAATAGATGTGCTTTATTCATTTAAAATCTTTTAAGGACATTTTGAGTATAAATTAATTAATGTATCAAAATTTTATTTTTCAAATGTTCGATCTACAAGTCAAGGCAAAACTTTATTTTTCCAAGATCTTCCATTTCAAATTCTTTCTCTAAACAATCAATTGCTTTTTTAATCTCTTCAAGAGTTTCAATAATATTCAAATTAGTAACATATAAAATAATAGTTGCAAATTTAGAATTTGTTTGCTTTATGAAAAAATATAGATATATTTGATCATTATTATACCCTTCCTTTAATAAGTATTCACTAAGACAATTATATCACATTCATCTTGATTGCTTTAATCCATATAAAGATTTTTGTAATTTAATTGAATAAAATTCTCAAGACTTTGAATTATATGCTTTAAGCATCTTAAATCCTTATTGGATTTTTATATAAATGTCATGATCAAGTGAGCCATATAAATAGGTTGTAATAAGATCCATAAGACGCATATCAAATTTTTCATGTACTGCCAAACTAATGAGATAATGAAATGTGATTATATCCATCACAAGAGAATAAGTGAACTCATAATCAATTATAGGTCTCTATATAAAACCTTGGGCAACAAACCATGCTTTACATCTCACTACTTCATTTTTCTCATTTCATTTATGCACAAACACCCATTGATACTTAACGGGTATTATAATTTCAAGTGTTTTGACTACAAGTCCAAAAACTTTATATTTTTCAAGTGAATTTAATACTACTTGAATTACATTTTTTTCATTTTGACCAATCATATCTACATCGATATTCATTGATAGATCTAGATTCATGATCTTCGTTATCATTCATAACATTAAGTGCTACATGATATGCGAAAATATTATTGATAACTATTTCTTTGTGCTTTAATCTTTTCTCTGTAGAGACATAATTTATTAAGATCTCCTTTTTTTCATTATCTTCATCATTTTTAAGTACCTTAATTTCTTTTAGAGTTATATTGTTTGTTATATCTCTAAACTTTTCAAAAGTATCTATTTCTTTAATGAGTTCATTTTGAATAATTGCTTCTTTCCTTTTATAGGGATTTTTATCTTTTAAATCGATTAGTCTACCATGCTTCTGGCATGCTTTAGACTCATTAGCTTTTTCATTAATAGATTATCCTTTAGGGACATCAATCTTTATAGGAGCATTAGCAGCTGGTATATGTGACTTAGTCACTTTTTTTAAGTTAGTAAATGCATTTGGCAGTTAATTCATTATGCTTTATAAGTGGATTATCTTTTGAATTTCAAACTTACATTGCTTTATGCATGGATCAATATGCTACAAAGTATTCCACGTAATTTCTTTAACCAGATGCTTGTTCTTTTCTCCCTCTAATGTTGGAAAAATTAATTCATCAAAATGACAATCAACAAAACGTGTTATAAATAAGCCCCTTGTTATTGACTCAAGATATTTTATAATAGAAGGGAAATTATACCTAACATATATTCTCAATCTCCTTTTAGATCTCATTTTAATATGTTATGGTAGAGCTATTGGAATATATACTGCATATTCAAAGATGGAAAATATTTGGCTCCCAACTATAAGCTAATTGTAAAAAGGAGTATTTATGATAACTAGTTAGTCTGAGATGCACAAGTATTGTTGCATGTAAAATTGCATGTTTACAAGTAGAAATAGAGAGTTTTATTCTCATAAGCATGGGTCTTGCTATTAATTGAAGTCATTCAATAAAAAATTTGACTTAAGTCATTTTATGTATGAACATGAGCTATAAGATGTTCAACATTTATTCCTATTAACATGCAATAATCATTAAAAGCCTATAAAGAGAACTCATTAGTATTATTAAGATAAATAAACCCGATAAGGTAATATGGAAATTATGCTCTTAATCGAATAATTTAAGCAAGTGATCTTGCAAATGCCAGATTACAAGTTAATAGTAAACATACATGAAACCATCTGTTGGATGCATTTATTAATACTATAAAATATCTAGATGGTCTACATGGTGGGGGACTAGGCCTATATATGTCACCCTGTATACATTCTAGAAATGTTGGAGATTTAATTCTAACTTTTACTAGTGATATCTTAATTATCAATTTACTAAAGAACATGCAACACACAAGAATTCTTTATATTGAAAAATCTTTAGGCTTTTCAAGATTTTTCAATGGGTGCCCATGTAAATTCTTGATAATTTTTTGCATCATTAATGATTCAAGATGCCCTAACCGTTCATATCAAATAATAAATATTTTTTAATCAATAAACTTCTAGTTTATTATTGTTAGATTTTGGATCAACATACACAGCGAAAAATTAAAAAAAAATTATCTGAAACTTACCAAGGATCCATGCAGAAATGCACAAATCAATGTTAAAGTTTTACCTTTTTGTGTGCTTGTATTCTTTCTGAATAAAAATCGTGAGAAATCGAGACGAATCATGAATCTAACGCTAGCTAGAAGATACAGCATTTGTACGGTATGCATGCAGAATGAACAAAGACTTCTCACCTTTCACTAATTTGCTAGAATACGTCTCTCTCTCTCTGGGATTAGGATTAGTATGTTTTTTAGCAAATTTAGGGTTTAATGGCAGCTAATGTGTATCTGTAAAGTGCTGCCTTCAAGTTCCTTTTATAGAACTAAGGCAAACTATATTCCTAATACTATTAGGATAATACTTCTAAAAAAATTCTAATCTCACTTAATAACTATTATCTTATCCTTATCATGGAGAGAGTGAGGAAAGATAGGACTTATCAATTAATTATCTAATATTAAAAATGACATATAGTTATCTTACACTAGAAAATAATATTATCTGATAATATAATTATCTAATATTTAATAATATAATTATCTGATATTACTTTAATATTAAATAATATCACATAATATATTATATATATTATGTGAAAATATATTATTATTATTATAATATATATATATGCACAAAAATAAGTCTAATAATTAAATTTTAGTCCAACTAAAGCTTAATTAATTATTATTTCATTTCTACTCCTTTTATGTGATCCTGTAAATTTTTACTACATTGGTAATAGTTCATTTGTGGACTATAAACAATGAGTGGTGTCTGACAATATATTCACTTAATATCTATGACTTAATATTCACTTAATGTATGAACAATACTTTACAATATAATCCCTTTTGTAATGATATCCAAATCAAACTAGAAGCATGGAATGCGTCATCCTCATTGATGTTCAACTTATATTTCTTGATACCAAGTAGACTAACTTAAGTAAATGATTAATATCTCATATTGATTCATTTGAGTATGGTCATGTATTTCTTAATCTCACTCAATTAAGGGGCCCAAGGATATCACTCCTATTATGTAATAGGAACAAAATTCTCATCTACATCACTCACATCCCTCTGCATGATTCATGATACACCCAATCAACGGCTTACAACATATCTCGATTAAAAATGATAAATGACAATATTAAAGTGTGTGACTCCTCATGTAGAGAACCATAGTGACTTCAGGTCAAATGACTATATGTATTGTGGTCACATGAAAATAACTAATGACACAATTCATGTAATTTTCTCATTACGGGTCAGTACAATACATTTATTCACTAATAATGTACTCATGTATTAACTTGATATTACATATCCATGATTCATAATTATTAGTCATTATACATGCTAGTCTTGATGTATTATTACTATCCTTTTCATAATAATATTTGATTAGGGATATTTTAGGAATAGCAAAACTATTCCAGAGACAATTAATATATTAAGTTATAAATTGCACAAAAAAATAAATAAAATATAATAATTGCATTGCCAAAAAATAAAATATAATACATTGTGCATTATTATAATCATCTTTATAATTAGCTCCTAGAACACACACCAACAATTGTAACATGTGTTTCAATTGCATTAATATATGTGTAGTACAAACTAGATGTAATTTTTCAAGTATGCATTTGTTACTTGAAATTATACTAGTGATATAAAAATATTTAATATTTCCTTTATTTGTTGTCTCCATATGATATCCATTTTGATAAATATCCTTAAAACTCAATAAGTTTTTATGAGACTTAGTAGAATATAACACATTATCAATGTGTAATTTTCTTCCTTTAGGTAACAAAATATTAACTCTTCTAGAGCCTTCAATTAAATTTATAGTATCAAATATAGTACTAATATTGACTTCTTGCATTTTCAAATATGAGAAATATTTCTTATTCTTAAGTATAGAGTTTGTTGTTGCATAGCCTATAAGATATGTATCTTCATTATTGATTGCAGATCCATCTAGTGAAACATTCATATTCTTTGTTAGCATAAAATACATAACATAAAATGTTTAAAGTTAATATAAGGCAATTAAAGTTAATATAAGAAATGCCATAAGTATAATGAAACACTTAAAAAATATATAATAGCTTTTATGGAAATGACATTAAAAGTAAAAAGATAATTATAGCAAAAGAAATTATTTTTGTACACTCTCATTTCCAATTAAATAATTAATTCTACCTTTAAGGTGAGAGAAGAAGTCAACAACATTTAAATGAGTTATATTTATTTGACCTTCATTAGAATCATCATCTTTGTAAACAAAATTTATTTCTATCTTTTTTCTTTTAAGTGATTCTTGGTAAAGGTTAATAAGATGCTTTAATGTATGACATGTATGAGATCAATGACCTTTACTATCATAACAAAAGCATATGTTTCTCAATATATCTATTATTTTGCCTACTTTTTTCTTTATCATTCTTTTCTTCAATTTTTCCATTTTTAGTGTGAAATTAAGTTCTTCATATAAAAAACATGATCACAATTACATTTACAGCTATAAGTAAAATGGTCATATGTTAGGAATGGAGAAAAACTAGTTAGATAGGACTCATGATTTTTAGTCAAAAGTTCATTATTTTATTTAGCCATAAGGAGATAAGAAATTAACTCAGAATATTTCTTGAAATAATATTTCTTGATATTATTACTGCAAGAGTAAATTAGATGTATGGAAAGTGGAAAATGTCATATCTTCATCAGTGATTTTTCTCCACATAATTTTAATTAAAAACTAATCCTAAACATTGTAGAGTTATACTCATTTACAATTGAAAAAAAAATCTTGTAACCTTAAATACATCCACTTATGGTATGCTTTAGGAAGAATAACAATTTTCTAGTAATCACATATTTCTTTTAAACTATTCCAAAGAATAAGTGATTTTTTTATCTTGAGATATTCAATTTTTTTAATCCTTTTAAATTTTCTCGTAAGAGTCACAAATTCAAGATTTATAAGATTTGCCATAATACTATCATAGACATGTAAAAATGAATGAGAAAAGTTTCAATATGACAAAGATTGAATATTGAAAAAAATTATTAATCAACATATGATTGATACAATTATTAAACCACACCAATCTTTTATTTCATTATTAATCTATATGGTGATCAAACATTGTAAAAATTATCAAATTTATAAAAAATATATTTTAGATTATATTAAAAGTGAATGAAATGAGAAATAAAGGTAAATTATATATCTTTATTAAATATATGTATATTTATACATCACTTGCTTCTAAATAATTCTTTTCTTTTTTCAAAACTTAGTTTCTTGAATATTCATGTTCATCTTTGTGTAAAGTTAAACCTTACCATACAAGTAAATTTTCTTTCTATATCAATATAACATATAATATTATTTCATAATAACAATTTTTCAATAATGAGAGAATAACATAATCAAGTGTTTATCACATATCCATAATTGCATGCCATATATATATATACACTCACACATTTTATAAACACCAACATGTACTTCAAAAATAAATTTAGAAATTTTACTCACTTAGTATCTAAAAATAAATTCTCATATTCATATACATTATTTTCTCTTTCTTGATTTAATTCAATTTTTATTTCTATTAGTATTTCTACATATCATATTCAATATTTTATAACTATTATTTCTTTGAATAAAAACTAGTAAAATGTTAAAAATAATATAGAAATCAAAATCAAAATATGAATAAAATAAGGAATAAAAACAACATAAGAGAGAAAAATTACTATATTAGCACAAAGTAATAAAATTAAGTAAAATAATTTATGTTTGGAAGAAATTACCTCAGTGGATCAAAGTCTCGTGCTGATAACGTGTTATAAAATTAATAGAATGAACACTTGAGAAATAATAATAGAAAGATATGAAAGAGATATAGAACTGTAAATAAAATAAATTATACAACTCATATTTATAAGACAAATTGATCAAATATTATAATTTCATAATGATGATTCATAAATAGAATTAAAACCTAATAATTAATTATAATAAGAATGTAAAGTTTGATATAATAATATATCATAATTGAAAGTATAACGTCTGACTTATGTACATCCACATTTAATAAACTCAATAATTATTCAGAATAGAATTTAATTTGTTAATAATTGACTTTATGTACAAAATTATTTATAAATTTAATTTTAAATAAATTAAATTAAATTTTTTAATGCATTAGATGTTTCTGGAGGTTGATACCAGTACCAACAAAATCAATTGCATATTAACAAATTTCTTCATTACACTACGGACATCAATACGTTGATAAAATTCAACATCCTACGAAGAAAAACTACTCTCGGCCATTTCTAGAAAAATTGAAAATTTTCGTTTCAAAAGATAGATATACGATCAAATCTATTTCTATATTCTTATCTCACGTCCGGATTCATTAAAAATTTTAGAATTTAATTTATTGAAAATTAACTTTACAGAAGAAATATTTGTATATTCCATATAATATGTATGAATCCTTAGTTTTATTTAATGAAAATTAGCTAATATTGAATATTGTTATACATAATTTTATAGAACTCATATATATTAGAAAAAGTATTTTTAATTTTTAAGATATTGAAAAGTAAAATTTTTACATTCCTATTAAGTGAGAGTAAGAAACCATGTTATGTGTGGAATATATAATTATTTTTTACCTCTAATTTGTTTCAAGAGAAAATGTATTTTTGGAGATTGTTTTTGATTTTTCTATTTTTTGTGATAATAAAAAAAATAATCAATAAAAAAGTAGATTATAATCAGTAAAAAATGATAGTATATATGATGAAAATGATTTTTACTTTTAATTAAAGAAAATTATTTTTTAATCACTTTACATTAAATATTATCACTCTCCCCCACTATTTTTCCCCTTTTTTTCCTTCCTCTTCCCTTCCTTCTCTCTCTATCTCTCTCTACTATCCTTCCTTCTCTCTCTTCTATTTTCCCTAAGTTTTTTTCCCTTATCTCCCTCTTTTTTTTTCCCTCTCCTCTTCTCTTTACTAGACCCTTGTGATCCCTTCTTCCATCACACTTTCACTCCATCTTTTTTCTCCTTTTCCATTCCCAGCGATGCATTAAAAATTATGTTGAAAAAAAAATATGAGAACAATTATGAAAATTTGACAACTATGATTATTAATTTTGGATAAGATTAAATAAATATGAATTAATTTTATATAAAAAATAAAAAATTAAAATTTTTATAAATATTATTTTTAATACAAAATGTACTTAATTTTTTATTTTTATTATTAGAGATTTGTTAACTATTGTATTGATAACATATCAATGCTTAATATTGAGAATAAAATTTATATATATAATGTTATTTTTAATAAAAATAATTTCTCTTTTTATACATCAAATAAGAGGAAGTATTTTATGTTATATCATTAAATAACAAAAATTCAATTTATTTTTTAAAATATATTTTCTTTCATAAAATTTTATTTTTCGTGAAAACAAAGGACACCACCGTAGCTGGTGGGAACATGCCTGCTCTGCATGTTTGGCTACCTTCATCAGCGTTATCCGTCAGCTTGCTACAAATGCAATGAGCAATCAATTAATGATGGAGTTAACTATGGTATATTATTAATATAATAATATATTATTACGTAATATATTAGATTTAATTTTTAAAAAATTAATATATAATTAAATTTAATGGTGTATTATAATTTTTCTTTTGAAAATTGCATAAGACAAATTAAGTGAGTCAGATGGATAAATGCACACTTTTTTCTTTTATATTTAAAGTTTGAATCTTAATTTTATATTAGTGCATATAATAATTAAACTATTTTTATTATAAAAAAATTATAAAAGGACAAAAATGGTGGATTCGTGCTATATGGAATGTACAAAGCTCTCACAAACAGCATTCCCATACACGTTATGTGACGAATATGCATGATATATGTACATATATAGACATCACATTCACATGATAAGTTAATATCTAGAGTTTTTAATTTAAATAATATTTAATATTTTTTAAAATTTTATATTTTTTTATTATATTTAAAATTTAATTTTTAATTTTTATATGTGTGCATAAAATAATTTAATCATTCTTCCATTGGTTAATCTCATACGAATGATGTGCTTAACGAAATTGTGAAAATACATTCTTAAACCATAGCATCGCTTGTGTGATTTGTCTTTTGCGGTTTCTTTCACATTCGTATGCACTACAGAATCTTTTTAGGAGTTAAGGGAGGCTGTGCCTTGCTAAAATTTTTAAAATGCATCCGTATTGCATAATCATATTAAATTTTATGTTAAAAATAATACGTATATCATTTAGCTTTTCAAATTATTTTTATCTTCAAAATCTCAAGATTTTATGTCAAAATCTACCATTATGCATAGTATAGTTTGACTTAATAACCTTTTTTTTTTATCAGCAAGATTGAGTAAGTCAGTTGACCCCGCAATTACAAAAAAAAAATTAAATCTTATTTATTTTATTGAAAAGTATTTTTTAAAATAAAATTATATATATTACTGAAAGGAATACAAATCATTTATGTTGATAGTTAAAAAAAATATTTAAAAATATAGCAACAAAAGAAAATAATTTTTTATAAAATAGAAGAAATTATTTTTTTTAAACTTTTCATATTTAATATTAAATAAATAAAATATTTTCTCTTATATTAATATTTTATAATCATATTTTATAAAAAATATTTTTATTAAAATAAACATAACCTAAGGTCAAACCAAGCATGATAAAATATATGAAGTGTTTAAGTGAGAGGGCAATTTTCTTATCTAACTATATATATAGGAGTGATATACTAGTTGTATTTGTATAATTAAAAAAAATGATACATTAAGTTATAGTAATAGAGGAAAATAAATTTATCTTTAAAAGGAGAAATTTATTTTTTCTAAATTTTTATTTAACATAAAATGAATAAAATATTTTTTTATTTTAATATTTTATAACTATATTTTATAAAAAAATATTTTTATCAAAATGTAGAGTCTAAATTTTATTATTAAAGTGCATCTACTACTTTCAAACATACATGCGAGGGAACTAACAATTTATTGGTGCAACATCACTTGATGTTATCTTAAAAGTTTTACTTCCTATTATATCTAGGATTCAAACATTTATTATAGGATAAAATTCTCATTCACTTATGTATATTGCTACAGAAAAAGAATTACATTAAAAAATATTTTAATTACTTAATGTTATATGTATAATTACATGATAAAAGATAGCATGTACCATTTCAAAGTAAAATTTATTTCCTCTCACTACTACAATATATCATTATTTTTTTTAATCAAAAGGCATTACATGATATGAACGTTATTTATTTATATATAAATAAATAAATAAATAATTCTTTATTAAAAAATATGTTTCAACAAAATAATCCAAACCTTAAATAATTAACGGAAACTAAGCAAGGGACTTCTTTTTTTTTTCCTTTTTTTTGGGGGGGAGGGGGAGGAGTGGGTTAACCACATTAGACGTTGCAGTACGGTTTGCCGAGCTTCGTTACATAAGCACGTTTGTTGATGACAGGATATGGGGCTGTGTGAAGCTGCTTGCTTTTATTTTTTCGTGCTTGCTGCAATAATTTTGAGATTTTAAATTTTAAAGTGGTATAATAAATTTTAAAATTATTAAATTAATATTATTTAATTATAATTATTTATTTTCAATTAATATGATTAAATAATTTAAATTTAATAATTTTTAATATTTTTATGTCACTCCAAATTTCAAATCCACGGAAATACAATAGAATTCTCCTCTCCTTTCTGTTCTCTGTCATCTAAAAATGCGGTAGACATCAGACTAAATACCGTGCCTCTCAAAGGAAGCATTTATACGCCTTCTATCGCTGCTTGGTGCGTACTCTTTTTGGAATGTGTGAATTTCTGCCTCGGGAAACCATGAAAACTGAGTTATGCACGGCCTCCTATTCTTAGTTTCTCACCAATTAAATACTTGTTTGGCAGCCTCTTGAAAAGGGATTTTTAGGCTCTGTTTATCTGAATGAAAAATATTTTTTATAAAATATTAAAATAAAAATATTTTTATTTAATATTAAATATAAAAAATTTCAAGAAAATAACTTCTTCTATTTAAAAAAAATTGTTATCCTCCATTAGCATGCATTTAGATTTTTTTTAATCTATCAATATAAGTTATATATTATTTTTTTATTAATATAAATATAAATAATATTTTCTTATAAGAAATACTTTTTGATGAAATAAGGAGGCCCCTAATTATACAATACTATTATCTTGGAAATAAGTACTCATATGAAGTTTTGAAGTTGGACGATGTTTGTAATTTGTTATCTCTCTCTGGGAGATAGCCACTTCAATATTATTGAGGATGGCTTGCAAAACATCCACCAGTTTCTGTTGTCTGAGGCTGAGGCTGCTGCTGCTGCTGCGGGTTGGGATCTTTTAAAATGTAAGATAATCTTTAAAGAATAAGGTAGACATTACAATTACTAATAAAAAAATTAAGAAAATGAGTAGTTATTATATTAAAAGTATTTAATAAGTATTGCTAATTTTCACGTTCATATATAAAAATTAATCATTTTTATTTTTTTATTTAGATAAAAAAACTATACTATTAATTTAATAATAACAATAAAATATATTATAATCAATTCAATTTGTTACAATCATCAAAAGTACAGTTATTACAAAAATAAAAAAGAACGAATAGAATTAATTTTTTATATTTTGAATTAATATCTCTCTATTAAAATTTTTTAAGTGACTCTTATTATTTTATTATAATTAAATTAATAATATAATTTTTATTTAAATAAAAATAGATATTACTAACCTCCATATATAATATCGAGGTTAATAATCCCCTTCTTATTATTATTTACCAAAAAGTCTTCATCAAAAGTTAAGAGCTTTTATTTTATCCTCAAAGGTGCAATTTTATACTTTGAGAGTCCAATTTGCGATGCGATGACATTCTCTTTTATTGATCGATGAATTTGTGCATATTGTACGTTTACCCATTGCATTTTTATAAAATAAAAAAGCCTGCTCTCAGACACATACATCGATCTTTTAATGAAATTCTGAAAATGTTTTTTTAATTTATAGAGTCCAAACTAAATATTAATATTATGTGTTTAAGTATTTGAGTTAGTTTAGTTTGCAACAGGCAATATAAATATTTTTTTGTGCTTCAGTATGTGTAATGTAACTTAAAAGAACAATAATGTTATTTTCATTCTCTCACATTCTCTTAAAAAATTATTAGATTTCATTTTACATTTTTTATTAGAAGGTGTGATAAACCCACTTCTAATTTAGACGTAAATTTAGCTCTTTTATTGAAAGAATTATGCTCCATCATAACAAGGAAATAATCTATTAAGTGGCAGGGTGCACAGAATGCACTTAGGTTGGGGAGAAAATACTGCAGAAGTTGAAGCAATTGGTGTCGTGGTGTAGTTGGTTATCACGTCAGTCTAACACACTGAAGGTCTCCAGTTCGAGTCTGGGCGATGCCATTTTTGTTTTACACAATTTTCTGTTGCAGACAATACTGTCAATCTCCTACAGAAACCAGAATGAATAGAGGTGACCTTGTACATGCCCACAACCTGCCACAATTTTATTTTACCCAATCAATCCGTCAACCATGAATTTTTTTTTCCTATTAATTTATATTCCTTCATTTTCTTTGAAGCTTGTTTATTTATGTATTGCAAATTTTTATCAAGAATGAACAATCTGACGAACATGCACATTTTCACGCAGGATAAGAGCACACAACTCCATTGGGCATATATGACTTAAAATCAGTTAAGTGGACATTAGAGAAGGGTTGTGGATTTATCTTAAAGGTCTTACAGCGATCATGAACTATTTCTAATTAATTAAATGCGATCATGTGATCTTATAGAAAGAATCATTATATTGTTAGAGAGCAAGTAAGTCATTTTATCATAATCAACTTATCATTAAATTAATTTATATCAAAATTGAGATAAATATATCTAATGATAATAATCATGATGCTATTTTTGAATTAAGATGATCAATCGCAATCTTATCACATATATGACAATGATCATTTTTTAAGTGTAATATTTATCACTAACTTGTGTAAAATGAAAATGAAAGTTGACTTACTAATTGACTTGTAGCAAACTCCTTGTTCATAATTAAACATTCAAAATGAGCTTATTTTTATTTAATTTGGTTATGAATTTTTTTTCTTTTGAAGAGGGATTTTTAATTGAAAAACAATATCCTCTTAAAAATAATTGCTCTTAAAAAGTCTTGAAATTTGTAATAAATTTGATACATCTATTTGGGACATTGTCACTGCAGTGTTACACTGAAGAGAGGAATTGAGGGCAGCCTGCATAACCTTGACCAGCTAGCAGACTACTGCAATTGTCAATCGTTTAAAAAAGATTGTATTAGTTGAATAAATATACACTTCATTTCTATTAAAAAGATTACAAAAGGACGAAAAACGGTGGATACATGCTATATAGTATGTACAAGGCTCCCTTTATATTTAGGAGTCTCTAAGACTCACCCTCTATTTATTTCTTAGATTTTTTTTTCTAGCCTCCGTTTCTTCATTTAAAAAAAAAAAAAAGAAAAGATATTAGATACAAGCTTATATTCTCTTTTATTATGTGACGAACATAAATAGTTTAGACATTGCATTCTCGTCAATGGGAAGGACGAAGTCGCATGCTTATGCATTGAGTTTAATGAAATTGTAAACATACATTCTTGCATAATAATAGTATCACTTTTGTACACTGTAGTCTGCAGTATTTTCAGATTTATGCACTAGAAGGGCTTTTAAGGAGTTGAGAGGTTTTAAAATGCATTGATATTATACAATTATATGAAAAAAATTGAAAAAGAAAATACATAAACTACTTGATCTCTTAAAAAGTTTTTTACTCTTTAATCCTTGAATTTTTATATTAAAATCCATCATTATTCAGATGTATAGCATAGTTTGACTTAATTTTTTTTTCAAATAACAAGAGTGAATAAATCATTAAATTCATACATATAAAAAATTAAGATCAAACTAAATATACAAAGAAAGACGAAATGTTTAAGTCCCATCAAACTCAAATGCATTGCACTATTTAGATCCGCTTGAGGATTACCATGAAATAACACATGGAAGGAAACCACTGCATATAAGTTCCGCGAGTTAAGAAGGAAACTCGCTTAATACTAACATTGCATACCTTAAATATTTAGATTAGCTTGGTTTGAAATAGACCATATGTATAACCCGTTTTGTTATGCTTCATTATATATATGTATAATGTAATCCATGATATGAGAAAATTATGCTCACACATTATAAGAAGAGCGAGTAAAAAGAATTCTTTCAAGTTGAGAAATGTTATGTTACTCTCGAAATAAAGTACTGTTCCTTACTTTGGAAGAAAGAGAAGAGTACAAAATGCAAAAGGTAGGTCCCGCATAAAACAGTAAATAGAACCCACTCCTTACCTGTGCTTATCTCTTTTCCGGAGTAAGAAACAGTACCTCTCTCTCTCTCTCTCTCTCGGAATAAGGAACAGTACTTTACTCCAAAAGTAATATAATATTTTCCCTTCAAGTTGGGGTAAAGTACAAAACAACAATGTCTAGTAGTGTCGTGGTGTAGTTGGTTATCACATCACTCTAACACACTGAAGGTCTACGATTCAAGTCTGGGCTACGCCATTTTTGTTTTCCTACTTACATCAAACAATATTTACAATCTTTCCTGTCATTCTACGGAAAGACAGGGAGCTAACTTCAATTAAGTGATCTAATACAGTCCTCTGCAACCAGCAACATTTCACATTTTTAAGTGCATAGCACAAGTCAAGTAAAAAATTACAAAAATTACAGGCTCACAGCTTTGAAACAGCTTCTTAGAAAGAAACATAGCTATACTCATCCATGTTGTCAGTGATAGTAGTGTCAGTGTCACTACTGCCAATGCTTTTCTCATTACATTGTGCCAGTGGGGAGCTTGCTGGGATTGACATGGAGAGATTTGTATTTGGAATCCTACGATATGCTTTCTGAATGTTGGCTGGTGTTGGGGTGGACAGCGGCCGGGCAATAGTGGCTGCTGCTACTGCAGATGAAAGAGAAATAGTAGCCGGTTCCTGATCTGTGAACCGCTTTTTAGCACCTCTGTGAAGATGTGAAGCACAATACTTCTGGTTGGGAACAACAGCACTCCTGCACCGCCACTTCTTACCATCTGTTCTCCGACACCTGCCCGGTTCAAGTTCTCCACCGTTGCTGTTGCTGGGGCAGGAATGACCAGAAACTGAAATAACAAAATATATGCATTAAGTGTTTCAATTAGCTATTGATAAGAAACTTTATTCCCCAAGTTGCTTAATTAATTCAAATTCAGATGCACAGGAAGAAATCCAAAAACATCAATTTTCTTAATGAGATGACCAATTCATAAATTTCCTGAATTGGTTACATTAAACACATTAAGTCCAAAAATAATTAATTATATAGGGACAGTAATCGATTTGGTTAGTTTCGAATATCTGTAAACTCATCAAGTCTAAGATGTTTGCAGGCATGATATTGTTTCCTAACAAACAAATGATGAGACTATCAATATTCCAATACTAATAACTAGTTAAAAACTAATGTTTTTTTTCCCCTTTTCTCCAAACCATGTAAACCAAACTAAGGGAGTAAGCTTCATTTGACTTGCATCTCACAATCAGATAATGACACATAACCTTTAATTATATAGCAAAAAAGCTCAAGGCTTGGTGCAGAATCGATCTCACGTTTGTGGTTTAATCACAAAAGCGAACTAAATGAACTATATCTATAGACACCTGTAAGGTGGAGTGCGACTTCGGCTGGAAAGTCTACCTAAGATTAATTGGTTGGAAAGTACACATCACTACCAAAAAAATAAATAAATAAAAATAAAAATCAGAACACAAAGTCGCAATCTCGCCAGTAATACCTTGAAGGACACTCCTTGGGGAGAAGCCTATTCCAGTAGAGTTGTTCTTATTACCATCACAAATGATGTTCCCTTTTCCGTTGCTTCTAATGTTACTGTTTTTGATGTTGCATATAAAGCTCCCAACATTGTTGTCTTTCTTATAGGTTTCTTGGTTGCTTGTGTTGGAAGCAACTGATGTCATGCTGCTGCTGGCGATCGCCATAGGCCCCGCAGCAGTGGTCAGGGTTGAACCAGGGGAAGTCACATTAGATGAAAACAAGGCTTTTCTGTCAGCAGAGATGATGTTATGCTTGCATCTGTTAATAGGGGAGGTTTTAACAGTACTGCTGAGTTTGCTGGATGGAGCAGAGGAAGATGTGCCATTGGGTTGACTGCCTAAAGGTTTTGGAACTACAGATTCTGTGTTCAAACCTAGCTTGGCATGTAATTCGCCAGACGGCTTTTCTATCAAAGAAGAGTTAACTTTCGATGTTTCCACATGCTTTCTTGAACGATTAAGGCCTCTGTGCATGTGTCGTTCACAGTACTTCTGATCAGGAACTACGTTCTTACTACACCTCCATTTCTTTCCATCAGATCTTCTACACCTCTGTGGTTCAGCATCTGCCATTTTTCCGTGAGCAAAACCCAGGTGACCGATACCTGTGACTGAGATATGAATAAAAAGGAAAGAAAACATATAATTATCTTTTACACTTAACCGATATTAAGCACCCCAAGATTGAAAACTGGCCTACCTTAGAATAATTGGAAGAGTAAATGATTGAATCAAACACAATATTGCATCAAATATTTCTACTCATTACTCATTAGGCAGGCACTTTCCCAAATTCTTGGAAGCGAAAGAACATAACATTTTTCAAGTAATAATTCAAAAGATCAAACACGGTATTCACTTCAAGAAGAAGAAAACAGAACTTCCACCGTAATAAAGAGTGACCGGGCTCACAGACTAATCACACAAAGAATAACTCAAACCAATCTAAGAAATCATTTTATTTTTGCTATATTCCCAAGTCCCCACACAGAAAACTAACTCAGTTGTGTTTATATTTTTCATAGAAACAAAAAATGCACTCATAAGTTCCGAACTGCAAAAAGCAAAAAGTAACATACAACTCGGGAATTGTTTATATAACCCCGCAAAACCAGACCCATGAGTGTCGGCCACACTCTTCAAAATGGGAAGCACAAGTTGCAGAGGAACAGAAAGCCCATATTGGAAGTGCTTGAAGATGAAAACTTGATGTTGAAACTCCCGCCACTGAGCCTCCATAAACATCTCGCGTGCGATCACCCCAGTGCTCACTGCTTCTGCTGCAGAGAGAGCAGCACCAACCCCAAGGCCAAGTTCAGGAGACGAAGACTCTTCCTTGACCACATCCCCTTTCTCTTCCACACCCTCCATCGTCCAATTTCTCTCGACTTTCTTCTGGGCCCCACTTCCTTCACCTCCAAAACCCACAAAAATGATAAGAAAATAATAATAGAAAAATCACGGAGGAAAAACAACAAGCAGGTTGCGAGCAAAACTGAAGAGAAGAAGAGAACCGGTTTCGTTATTTGCAGAGGCAGAAGCTCGGTGCAGTTGAGCTTCCATTGTCACATGAGCTTCACTGCAAAAGATTGATAACCGATTTCAGCGTCTTTTCGGTATACAGATTATGTTTATCGAGCTGGAGAAAAGCACAGTGAAGAAACGAGTGTCAATCATCAAAGGCAAATTCAAAAGCCAAAAGCAAAATTCAGAAACGCTTCGGTTCTAGTCTTTTACTCTCTCTCTCTCTCTCTCTTCGGGTTGAGAGAGAGAAAAAGAGAGAGTGCAGTAAAGCGGTGTCAGAGATTCTGACAGTCAGCCTTTATGACGTTGCAAGCCTGCGCACTCACGCAGGTGAATTCAAACAAAGAAGGTATTCTTTTGCGAGCTTGAAACTGCGCGTGGCTACACGCTCCCATGACTTCGTATGGCTTTGACTTTTGCCAAATTTTCGTGCTTGCACGCGCCTCGGCGATGGAAATGACAGAAAAGGCGACATGGTGGATTCCAACGTGTTCTTGTGGGACCCTATTTCAGATGAGACATCTTTGCCGTTGTGGGACCCATGTTTCCATGTTAGGCGACAGCTGGGCCTCCTTGTATTCTAATAGTGTCCCCCGGAGAAGTTCTTAATTTCTCCCACTGCGGATTATTGTCCTAATTATTTTCACATAAATTAAGATAATAGATAAGCTTATTTATATTTACTGAATTTTATAAAATTTTAGTTCAAGAATTAAAGTTTTTTTTATTTTTTTATTTTATGTACAAAATTCAAGATAATTAAAAATAAAAAAATATAATAAAATAAATTTATTAAAATATTTTAAATTAAATACATAAAATAATAAAATATTTATTAAAAATGATAAAATTAAAATATAGAATTTAATATTTTGATATATTTCTCAAATAATAAATAAAAATGATAAAAATTTTCCCAAATGCAACAAAGGAAGAAAAAATTAGAATTATAAGTGAATATATATATATATATATATATATATATATATATATATATATATGTATGTATGTATGTATGTATGTATGTATGTATGTACATGTATGTGTTTGTCCACCAATAGAAATTAAAATAAATATAAAAAATTATTAAAAAATTAATATATATATATATATATATATATATATATATATATATATATATATATATATATATATTTATATACATATATATGTGTGTCCATCAATAAATAAGATAAATATAAATAGAAATTATTAAATAAATAAATAAAAAATATAAATTACCTATTTTAATTTTAATATAGTTGTATTTTATCGCATTCAAGTTCAGAAATTTAAAAATAATACTTATCTTCTATTTAATTAATCATTTTATCATAATTATATTTTAATAATTTTTAAATACGAATCAAGAAATTATAAAATATATCATAAAAATAATAAAATGTTAATTTTTTTTTTATTTTTAAATAATAATTCACTCTTTATATTTAATCATTTAATTAAAATTTTTAGATATAACTTAATTTTTATTAATTATATAATATAAAAATTATTTATAAAAAAATTTAAAAATAAACATATTATAATATTTTATATTTATTTAAAAATTTCATGATAAAAATATAATCTAATAATATAATTAAATAAATAAAAAATAAATGTTAATTTTAAATTTTAAAAATAAATAAGATAATATCTAACTACCTTAAAATTAAAAAGAATAATTTATCTTTTTTAATTAGTTATAAAAAAATTTCATATTTATCTTAATATTTTGTATTTAGCTAACTTTTTATTAGTAATGAATATAAATTTTATACTAATTGATTAACTAATGCTTTGCTTCATTCAGGTGATTTCAGGAGAGAAAGAGAATTCTGGGTAGAAAAGCACAAAAAAATTCTCAAATCTTCTACTTGACCAACTGCAAAAAATAAGAGAGAAGAAAAAAATGGGTTAATTTCATACGGTGGGACCCACAGATTTTTTTTCTCCTTAGATTTGAGGAGAAAACTGAAGAAAAGTTACTAATAATGCTCATTTCTTACTTCTTTAATAGGTATCAAGTACTACTACCATCTCCTCTACTAGAAGAAGTTAAGTCCGGTGCTACTTCTACAAGTTTGAATCCAAGCAAGTAATGTGATTTTCTTTCTCCTCTGAACTATGATTTGCAAGTTTGTGTTAGTTTCCCTTCCTAGTGCCATATTTGTTATTGCTACCTTTCTTTTGCAAATCTGCCACCGTCTATTGCTGGATGCTCTATCAATAGTTGATATTCAACTCTAAGTGTCTATTGTCCTGTCTTTGATTACTCCAAGGAACGATCTAGCCTGTTCATTTGATGCAGCATCCTTGCACTGCATGATTTAGTTGCGCAAGTCATTGTGTCCTACAAGTCAAGTCATATGGATTCAACCCAGATCCAATGCTAACTTGGCCTGCAGATACACGACTCGGTTCCATCTTTCTTTTATAAATAATTAGAAAAAAAATATTATTTTTATGTTCAAATGTATAAAATTTACTAGAATCAATAAGCTTGATTTTTTTCCCTTCTCATATGATTACAATTAGTTATTATCTGTAATTTCTTCCTCTTTCAATTTGATGGGCTCTTTTTCAAATTTGAACAAAGTTATGCGTATGGTTTCACTAATCTGGCCAGATAGGTTTAAAAAAAAAGGCCATTCTAGTTCGTCATTTTGAAGACTTG
This sequence comes from Sindora glabra, assembly GCA_020226215.1. NCBI lineage: Eukaryota > Viridiplantae > Streptophyta > Magnoliopsida > Fabales > Fabaceae > Sindora > Sindora glabra. The sequence goes on from CM035234.1 coordinate 21,809,002, forward strand.
TTCTGCTTTATTACTTCTGCTCCTTGTCCTCCTTTTTTTATAATTATCAAAATAAACAACTAATTAATTATAAATAATTAGTTGTGATATTTAGGTTTGCAAGTTTAAAATTGAAGGTTAGGGCATTAGAAAATTTTGGATGTTAATTAAATATATAAATATATATAGAGAGAAAGAAATATAGGTAGTTTAGTTTTCATAATAAGTTATAGAAATTTCTTCTTGTTTAATTAATTTGGATATTAATTATTTACTAAATTTTTATATGGCTCAAAATATTGATTATTATTATTATTATTATTATTATTATTATTATTATTATTATTATTATTAGGAGTAATTTAATTTATATAAAAAGTAAATTTTTCACCAGAGATTGAACTTTCTAAAAAAATTTCCTTGTTAACTTCCTATGAAGTTTTTATAATTATTGGATTGATATTAAAAAATTAATACTTTTCAAAAACTAATTTTTTACATTTTATTTGATTCAATGTAGAACTTTTTAAAAAATATTATCAAAATAATTAATATACCTTTAAATTTGTTATATAAAAATGAAATATTCATAAATCTTAATTATTTCTAATTATTTTTTGAAATTATATTTGTAATATATTTTATTGAAAACATATTGATTTATTTCTATAATTATTTTGTTTCCTATCAATTTTATTTACATTCAAATGATATGAAAAAAATTTCTCCTTTATTTTCTTTTTTTCCTATTTTCTCTCACAATCAAATACAACTAATTTCTCTCATATTTTTCTCTCTCCTATTTTCTCCTACAATCAAATACATTTAGGGAAAATAGCTTTTTTCCAATTTTCTTTCTTCTCTATTTTATTTTTTGCCTATTTTCTTCTCTAACCTGTGTAAGACTCATTTGGTGAAATCTACTCAATAAATATAACTGATAACTCGTATCTTCTCACTTGCTTGAACATGATGGCAATTATCAATTTCATTATAAAATATTGTAAGTTAATCTATTACTTCATTTCTGAAATTTTCGTTCGCCAAATATTTAGTCTCTCAAATATCAAGCTCCCCATTATGAGTCCTTTGATAATAATTCTATTAAAATTTTTCATCCCTCCATCCACAACTGTTAATATGCACTGCTCTTGTGGCATAAAAGTGCTAATGTGGATTTATTTTTCCAACTAATATAAATGACATTCTAATAAAAGAAAGGACAATTTTAATATACCCAGAGTAAAAGTTTAGGTATCGATACCTTAACTTCATGGTAACATAATAACCATATGATTTTGATGAAGTTAAAATGAATGGTTAAGATGAAATGATAAGAGACTTACCAAATAAGTAAAATATTTATAATATGATATTTATATTTGTAGCCTCAATTTTTTATACAATTCTAAATTTAACATAGATTTAATTATTTAAATAAGTTATTTATATTAAGTTATATACAAGAATTTAATTCTGTCTATTATTATATATGAAATATATGATAATATTACAAAATTAATTCATTTGTAAATATTAATTTTTAATCCTATTAACATTTTATATTTAACTTTTATTGTACATATTATTTGAGATTATTTTGTATAAAATTGAGATACTATTGATTAGTTAATGAAAAAAGTTAGCACTAAAAAAATACGTGATTTATTTAAAATATAAAAAAATTAAAAAAATCTAATTTCTTATATTTTAAAAGTTTCATTTTAATTTTTTTCTTTTAATTATCTTTCACTCATACATAGAATGTAAAAAAATTATAAATTATTATTAAAATAAATTTAATCTTTTAAATTATTCAAAAAATCACACAAGTTAAGATAATCATTATATATTAATTTTATAAATTCATTATATTTAAAAAAATAAAAAATTTCATGTTTCATTTTACTTTCTCTAAAATTTACTTCCAAACTCGATAATTCAATATAAGTAATTAGTGCTACTTTTTTTAAATGTATTAAATTATAAAAATTTGTTATAGTTTAATAAATTTAAAAAAAGTAGCACTGATTCCTTATAAAGTTAATTATTGTAAAAAATTATAAAAATTATAATTAAAAATTAATTATAAAAAATAATTTATTATATAATTATAATTTTATATTATTAAATATTTTTATGTCAATAATATTTTAAGAAAGCCTAATATACTAAAAATTATGCTTAATATAAAATTAATTTACATATGTTACAATTAATTAATAATTACTTATTGTTAAAATAAATAATTTAAATAGCATTTTTTAAATGGAAGAGGACAAGAATCATGTAACCATACCATTCTCAGCACGCTTACAACAACAAAATCAATCATACAATTGAGATTCATCAATAAAAAAAATCAAGAGATGAAAATCTACTAAATATAGATTTTTTTTCTTTTAATCATTTTCCCTCCGATGATAAATAAATATATTATTTTTATTGTGATAAAATTTTATTTTTATATTAATTTAGACTAAAATTATATTAAAGAGATAAATTATTATTTTTATAAATAGTTAAATTTAGTATTTTTTTATATATAATAAATTTTATGAAAAATTATGTATATCTCCCTTATATATCGCCCTTATATAATGAGAAAAGAAATCGACGTACTTAATGAAATATATTGTTTTCAACTTTACTAAATAACGTATTTAATTTAAAAAATTTATTTTTTAATTTTTTTAATTTAATTTATGTAATAACATACTTAATTTATTTTATTTTTAAATAATTAATATTTTATTTCATTATTTGAATGATTTATTTAGTATGTTATTATCACTTAAATATTTAAATTTTGTTAAGACCAAATAAAAATAATAGAAGTTAGAATTGGATTTTTGTGATTGGATGTGTATAAAATTGAAATAAATTATTTAAAATAATTAATGAAGTATGAAAAAATTAACGAAGGGAGAAAAATATAATTTCTTGATAACTAGGGGTAGAATTAAAAATATAAATAAATTTGTTGACTGATTATTTTTTATTTGTGTGCTATGATTTAGTTTATTTATTATTTTTATATGACATGTGTCATATATTAATTAGTTAACCAGTCAAGGCATTCATACCCTAATTTTTATTTTGAGTATGGAAGAACTATCTTAAAAGAAATACAAAACAGAATAAATTAACCACAGAAAACGGAGAGGCTTTGAAATTCTTCATTAGTTGGACGCTTTGAAATTCCCTGCTGTTTCCTTCTATACGGTATGTCCAAGACTCCGAATTCAATGACTCTCTCTCCCCCGAAATCACATAATCGCGCCAACTCTGTCTTCCCTTCTCCATCGTTTGAATTTATTCTGTTTTGTATTTCTTTTGTTAGAATCCACGTCATTTATTTTAGTTGATAAAAGTTAATCCACATCAGCACTTTTAACAATTGTGAATGGAGGGATGAAAGATTTTAACAGAATTATTATTAAAGCACTCATAATGGAAAGCCCAATATTTGAGGGATTAAATATTTGGTGAGCAAAAATTTTAAGGATGAAATAATATGATAACTTAAATATTGTTACAATGCTAGCATGCCACTTAAATTTGGATATTATTTTTTTTTATATTTTAATAAATAAATTATTTTGATAATATAATTAAATAATCTTAAAATTTATAGAGTGAGCTTTGTTTATCAAAATATAAATAGAAATAATATTAAAATTAAATTTTTAATATTAAATAGAATAAAAATTATTTTATAATGTTACTATCTAAATATCAACTTTAAAGAATTCTCATACATAAAGAAATTTATTTTATCATATTTAAGATATTAAAAATTATAATTATCTTTTCCATACACTGAGTAAAGTTGCATATTATCTTATAATTACAATCTATCAAATTTTTTTGTTTATATATCTGAGAAGTTTTTTATACTTCTACTATAGTATGTACTTGTATGTTATCTAATAAAAAATAGTCAGTTTTTATTTTTGTTATTTGTAATGAGTTTTGAAGAATATACACATATTAAAAAAATTTATTTTTCATTAAAAAGTCATTAATAATTATAATTATTTTCTTTTTGTTAAATGTGAGTAAGAATAAATGTTAGGGTTGAAGTATATAAATCTTTTTATACCATAAGAAATACATATATTATTTAATTATAATGTATATTTTAACTTTCATTTATCAAAAAGAAAACAATTACAATAAAAATAAATAAATATGAGGCTGAGACTTGAAAACAGACGACAAATATTTGAAAGCGGGGTAGGTTAGCCCAAAAGACAAAATAAGAGCATTGTGCAACTAGGCCGAAAAGGAGCGTGGTGCACAGTGCGCACAAAAATGCAACGAGTCACAAATGCGAGATTCAAGTAGTGCCGGTTATCTCACCATTAAAATTTTTAATTTTCATCATATTTAATTTTTAAATTCAAAATTTTATATTTATACTTTAAAAAGATCACGGCTTTACCATTAAAATAAAATTTGTACTGATCATGAATTTAAAATCAGATACATGTAGTAAGGATGGATGTTAAATTCTTTTAAATATCGCTTTTCCATTCACATTTTTAATGGGCTTTAAACCCTTTTTAACATTCTAGCATTCACGTTTTGCTTGGTTGAAAATGTTGACTTAAATCGATATAAATTATTTTTATTTTGATGATATTAAATAATATTTTAAAATTAATATTTTTGTGAAATATTTTATAAAGTATCTTTTGGTTGACATGTTGAAGAAATATGAAGTTTTAGAGGTAATTTATTTGAAGAATTTGGCTTGAAGAAATATTGAAGTCCTTTTGAAGATATATTTAAAGAATTAATTTAGAACTCTAGAAAAATTAATGTACATAATTAATTTTAAGATGTTATGACTCAAAATGTTACAAAAGTGTTGTTAAAATTGATGTTTTGTGCCTAATAGGTTTTAAAATCAAAATGCATATGAAAAGGTGAAAAATTGTTTTAGATTTGAGTTTTGTATTAAAAATCACTTTCTTGAGTTATATTTAACTATATAGTCAATTATTAGGATTTAAAGGCAAACGTCAAAATTAATAGTTCTCCAAATTAATAGTTAACTATATAATCAATTATGTTGATCTACAAATAAGTCAACTAAATCATAATTGACTATGAATGTCAAAAGCTTTCCCGTAGTTGAATAATCAACTATACCAATTATATAATTAACCATAGTTCAAAATTTTGAATTTTTAAATTTGTATAGTTGACTATATATTGATTATCAATGAACATGATTTTAACATATGTCAACTACAAGTAAGCAATGATTTCTACTCAGACCTAACTCATAAAAACATTATTTTTTTGGAAAAGTAGAGGCATAAAAACCTTAATATCCTTTGAGTTTTCATCTTTACAATTCAAGTTTCAACCTTTTGAGCCATATACCTTGAGATTCAATCATTTTACATCTTTCAAGATGTATTTTTACAAGGGTACACCTACCATTATTTCATTTCTACTTATTTTTTCTAGATTTTTCATCATGAATAAGGGATTCCATGTTTGTTAGAGAAAAATAACTCTAAGCAGCGTTCTTATGTAAAGAAACATGAGGGGAAGGATTATACAATCTAAGAAGGCTTTGTAAGGCTTTCCAAAGTTGTCAACTTTGAGGAATTTTAATGCACTAAATATGGAATTGAAGGACTTTTGATTTTAAAGAATGAAAGTATACGAGAAATTCTCTTTTTAGTGGAAACCACCATACATGGTTTACAATATTTTTTCCCTATCTCTCTTTTAATTTCTTGTGATTTATTGAATTTACTACTTGGCTGAGCTATCTAATTTGTGCATTGATTCATAAGTTATAGAACTTGATCGATAGAATCTTGTTTGTGTTCAAGTTCATTGTTTCCAATTGTCAATTTTGAATTGCTCTATTTTGATTAATAAAAACTCTATTTTTAATTTGAGAAATTTTTTTTGAAGAATCACAATTCACCTCCCATTAACATATCCATTCTTTGTAGAAAAGAAAAAAGAAAAAATATAGAAAAGAAAATAATAGGGAAATAGTTTTCTCTTTTCTTACTTAGATACATAGAAAATAAAAGGAAAAAAAGAAATAGAAAGTGATTTTTTTATTTATTTGAATAGAAAAGTAACAAAAATAAATTAAACTAAAGTAAATGATAATTTTTTCATTAAATAAGTAAATCAGTTTGGAAGTTAAATAAATTCAAGGATAAAATTATAGTAAGTTAGTTTCCACTCATTTTCCAACTCTTTTTCTTTTGCGTCCCTTTTCTACACTATGATTGAGTAATGATAAATATTTTCTACTCTTTTTTCTAATTTTATTTCTACATGTTTTTTTATAAAAACAAGTAAGATGATATACTTTTTTAATGAGGGAAGTGATTAAATTATTAATTGTACACATGCAAGGAATTAAGTGAAGGATATAAAGTCTTTAAAGAATATAATATATCATTTAAACTAAACGATCTTCATAGCATTCTTGTATCTTATTGATAAATCATTAAAATAAGACAATTTATCTAATAATATGTACAACTTTATAAATAATTATAGCCCAACATTCTATTAATTTATTTCGATAAAAATTTAACGTGTATTTGGATATATTTTATTTTTATGTTCTCAAAAGTAGTTCCAATAAATTATTTTTTTCGTTCTTAAAAATTATTTTGGATTGAAGGAAAAAGAATAGAGGGTGATTAATGTTGTAAATAAAAAATATTTTATTTAATTATAAAATTAATATTAAGAATAAGAGAATAAATTAAAAACATTTAAATATTGTTTCTATTTTATGTTTTTAAGTTATAAATTTAAAATTATTGTTCTTTAAAACATATTCTCAAATAAATTATTTTATTTTTTTAAAAAAATATTTTTAAAAACAGCAAACAAGGAGACCATTATTCGTAACATTTTAATCGTATAAAAACTATATCCATTAATCTTTATTCCTTATTAGTAAATGAGTAAATAAGAAAATGACATATTATGAAAAGATTTAATAAATTTTGTTAATGGTAAATTTCGTTATATTATTTTTATTGACATCATAATAAATAAATAGATAATAATATAAAAATAATTTATATTGATTTAATCAAATTTAATTTATACTATTAGCATGATCTTAAAGCATCATTATCTATTACTACTAATTTGTCAACTTCTAATATTTAGCATTATTGTTAATTATTCAATTTTTCCGTATTGACCACCATTAAATGATTATGATATTGAAAATGTTAATCTAAATTAAATTGCCTATAATGTTTCTAAAATTAGGTAACTATGCATATCAACTAAGTTAACACATAATCACATAGTAGATGTCAATTAATTTCCCTTCTAGAGATATAAATGTAGACTGATAGTTTTATGGAGAAAACTTAAATGAAGTTTTGTGGGTATTTGCTGTAAAATTTTTAATCAAAATTTTATATATATTATTTTTCCAACTCATTACTAATAATAACAAATCAATAAATATAATTATTAATTAGGAATTAGGAATTAAATATACATATAAAATTTTAATTGAATATTTTACAAAAGTATTTATAGAACTTTACTTAAGTTTTCTCCTTTTATTATTATTAATCTTCATTATCTAAGAAATAAAATAGTTAAGATATATTATTTCCTGATTAAAGAGACAACATTCGAAAATAAGAAGAAATAATAAGATATTTATTGATTCATTTTTGGATCATTAATGACCAGGATAATGTTAACTATCGCAACAGGGCAACAACAAAGATGTAATAATTAATTTTTAATTAATAATAATAAAATTAATATTAAAATTATATTTAATATTTTATTTTTATTTTAATAATATATTATTATTAAAATGAGAGCCTCTCAATAATTGTGGTATTAATTATTAAATAGGAATTAATAATTACAACTTAACCAATCCCCTCGAGGCAATGGTCAGTATTACCCTTTTTAAATATTTATTTCAAATTATCAAATAAAAATGTTAAAACAGATAAATTATAATCAAGCTTAGAAATGAACATTTTATTATTGGGTGAATATTGTACCTTTCCATTTAATCCTCGAGCGTTAGGCGGTTTGAATGACATTGAGTAGACCCAAACTTGAACGGGTAAATTCATGGATATCCATTTACTTATGGATAATTCCAATATATTTAAACTAAAAATTTAAGTACTGATATTTAAATTTTGTAATAGAATGAAAAATCATTAAATTTCAGCTATATAGTAATGGATGGTTAAGATTCATAATTAAAAGACTTATTTAATAGATAAAGAATTGATGATATGATATTTTTATTTTGAATTATAATTTTTTATTTTAAATTTATTAATAATTTAAAATAAGTAATTTAAGTTAATTTTTTATATTAATTTATATGTATATTTTTATACCTTTTTATTATATGATAAACATAATTTAATAATTATTAACTCAAATTTATTTATGATAAATTTTAATTTAAAACTTTTAAAATTAAAATACTTTCAAAAAATTATCATATAATCATCTTAAAAATATAAAATATAGTTAATAGTTAATAAATTAAAATTTTAAACTTTTACTTTATGAAGCTATTTTTTATTTCTTCTTCTCTCTTTTTTTTTTGAATAATCTCCTTCACTTATTTTTTACATATTAATATACAATAAAATCTTTTAAAATACTCAATTTAATAATAAAATTTTGTATTTCTTATATGTGTTCAGAAATGACTTTTCTAAACTTGTTTAAAATATGTTAAGTAAGTTTTATTTAAAAATTAAAGTATTGTGTATACACTTATAAAAATATAATATGTGTATTTTTTATTTTTATCATATTATAAATTATATTAAACACAAGCTTTTACAAGATAGATACTATGATTTTCAAATAAAATATGTATTTTATTGATATAATTTATTGTTATTAATGTTTTTTATATAAATGAGATGAAATAATTTTTCTCTTTGTAATGTGTGAAATTATAAAGAAAATATAGATTAACATCAAGAAAGAAAATACAATTAATAATTTAATATAACAAGTTTGAAAATGGACTATTTGTATCAAGTTAAAATTATAATAACAAATCATCTATATTTTTTAGTCTCTAATTTTTAAGGGGAATGTACTTGAACATACATGCATAGGTAAGTATGTGTATATGTACGTTGGTTCTTTATTAATAATTTCTTAATATTGTTTGATTTTACATAAAAACCTAAATAATTTAAAAGAAAATAAGTGAAAAATATTACATTATTTTAAAAAGAATAATATCATGATTTCTATTAAAAATGATTAGTTAAAATAAAAAAATTCTAAAATTATCTGCACATAGTACATTAATGTCTAGATATTATTTTATTGCATTGTATATAATAATGTTTTCTTCAATAAATTTACAACAAGTAAAGATTTTATTATTAAAAAAAATAATGTTACTGATAAAATAATTAAAATAAAGTATTTAAGAATATAATATATAACTTTTTTCAATTTTGGGATAAATAACAATTTTCTTCATTTAATGCAAAAGTATGAAGTTTTATAAATATTTACTTTAATATAAATGAGTAGTTTTAAATAGTGGAAAGTAATTTATTTTTATTTTATACAACATTTAAATTATGAATAATAAATTTTAATTAATTTTTTAAGATAACTAATATATTATTTTATTTAATAAAATAATAATTTTATTGTATACTTTTAAGATTAAGTACAAATATGAATTTTAGAAATATTTGTGTATATGTAAAGCAAAGAGAGAGAGAGAATAAACATTTGAAGTAAAAAAAATTTAAATTTATGTAAAGAAAAAATTTGACCTTACTTTTTATTTAGCTATTAATTTGTTAAAAAATTGAGGCTAAAATAAAATTAAAACAAATTTAAGGTCTGATTTAAAAAATTTATAAAAAATAATTATCTTGAAATTTTTTTAATATAAATAATATATTATCATTTCATTAACTTATTGATTAAGATTTCGCTATCCATAATTATAGTTTGAATATGAAATAACTATCTTTATATATATTCTAAGTCAATCAACATGCAGGCCGGTTTAATGGTTGCTTTAATTTTTTTTTTTTTAATGAAAATGTACATGCTCCTTAGAACCTTAAAATCTCACACTCGCTTTTGAACCGGAAGTGTACACATGAAAGTTTGACAGGATTTTTAGGAAACCACCTATTAATCGATTTTTATGATTTGAACGCTTTAATGAATTGAGCATGTCAATCAATAATGTTTAACAACTAATTTTTTATCAATCAATTAATTTAAAAAATAAAAAATTTAACATTTTAAAATAACTAATTTATATTTAGTGTGGAAAGGACACCTTTCCCTATGAAATATACAATTTTTAATGTCTTTGCTCCCGACATGCAAGAAAATTCTAAATTATAATTATTTATTTTTAGTAAAAATTTTAATAAATGTGATAAATTTTATCAAAACCTATACTTTAAAAATAAAAATTTATATATATAATTATATATCTTCTATCAAATGACAAATGGTCTAAAAAATAGAGAATATATGATTTCATTTTGTAGATAAATATAATAGTGGAAAATATATGAATAAAACCATATTCTTTTGCCAAATTTTAATAATTATATATGCATCTATACAAATGTCATAAGAGTTTTTATTTCTTAAAAAAATAAATAAGCATAAGAAATTACAATGCTCTTTTTTTTTTCTAGAAGAAAACTTAACCTAATAAAAAACATGTTAAAATTTAAATATTATTAAAATAAAAATTTTAAATAAATTATAAAATATATTTATATTCATAGATGTTAGTTTATATATAAATAATTAATTTTATTGATATTTTATATAATTAGTTAATATTATTAACTAATCAAATTAATTAATATAATTGATATTAATATAATTAATTAATTATTAATATAATCAACTAGTTGGCACATATAGCCTAAGCCTTGTAAAAGAAATCCCTTTCCACGTACAAATATTACAATTTGTTTTTTGGCTGTAAAACTTAACCACAACATTAATTATAAATAGATTGTAAATCATTGTTACAAGTCATGTCCACTAAAAAAGGAACTTCACAGATAGAATTTGCTCCACTTTCTATTATTTTAAAATTTTATTTGGCCCTTTCACAAGTTGCAAAATTTATGATCCTACTAATTCAAATTATAAAAAAATAATAGAATTTAGTGAATAAAAATCTATCGTATTCAACTGAAGTTAATAAGTGTCATGAGTAGATCCTAAAATAACATGCACCATTAATCTACAATCACTTTCAATCATAATGTTTATAAAACACGTCTTATGCTACTTGGCATGCTCTTAGAATCGCATGACCCTCTGCTTCATTTGGAGAATTGCAGTGTATTTTCTGAAACAAAAAACTTTCCACCTAAATTACCTTATCCTAACCTACGATTGCGATTGCCACTGTATCATTCTTCTGTATTGCATCTATGTTAAGTTTTAAACATTCCACAGATAGTAGAATCTATTTTGCATTGATTTGAATCAGCTGGCTTAACTCCATACATAAGTCTTTCTATATAGACTTGGATAACTTTAAAGTTAGAATAATTCAAAAATATCTATCCAATTTTTTCACTTATAAATATATTTATTTTCCTATGTCAAGGTTTACACATTTTTTCAGGTAATGAAAGCAGTTCCTATTACGTATAAAAAAAAAGGAGAGTAATTCCTATTAATTTGAGACAAAGCAAACTTCTTTACTAAAAGCACCTTTAAGAATCGATTTATAGATACATTCTATGTCAAATAACATAAGAAATAATTTAATAATTCTGACATACTTTTTTGGATTTTGCTTTGCTACGATTTTCTTGTAATTTTTTTTTCATAAAATCTTATATTAGAAACGGCTATACTTATAATATAAAAATATTTAGATGTTTTATTAAAAGGACTTTGATCTACAATAAATGTAGATTACCTTTACGCTGTCGCCCACCAATTTAGTATTATATTAATAAAAATTATTAAAATTTTTATTTTTGATGAAAATCATGTCAATAAAAATTATTCAAATTATGGTAAAAATGATTTACTATTAATTATTTTAATGATATCTCAACTTTATATTCATCTATTATCGTGAAAGGTTATATACTATAGACCAAATTTAAATTCTTATTAGAAGTTGCAAAAGACTTTAATTTGAAGTACATAATTGCTAGTGTAAATGGTTCTATCCTATCATAAACTTACATGTTATCAAGTCGTGTGATTAAAAAAATTGTTAAAATTATCTCATTGTTGTTAAAATTTTGGTTAAATTACTCTACTGTCAATTTTTAATTAGATGATACCATTTAAAATTTTGAACTGAATTTATATAATTATTTTTCATTTTTGATCGGATGCTATTTACCATTTTAGGATTCGATTTGTTAGCAATTCACACATGAAAATATCATTCTATTATGATTAGCGAAATGAAAAATAAGTGATATAATTTTTTATCTCTTCATAGTATATGATTATGTCCAAGTTATTTATCATTTAAATACAAACAAAAATGCTACTAAAGCCTTATATTAACAATCATTAAATTATATTAGAAGTGTATCTATCCATATGTACTGATTGCTGACTAAATCCGACAAAAAATAGCATAAAATATAAATGTAGAAATACAAGGATCAATCCAAAACTTTTAAATTGTAAGGAACTAATTAAAAATGGATTGAAATTACAAGAAGTAATAGAATATTTTAATTTGGAAATTTTAATTATTATTAATTTTTAATAATATATCATATTTTTATTTATTAATAATATAAAATATTTTATACTAACATTTAATTAAATTTACAATTTTTAAAATAAATTATAAAATTTGATTCTCTAGTCTATTTCAAAGGAATTCACATACCTTTTCTTACGGGTATGCAAATAAAATTTTCTACGCCCTTAAATCACGTTTAAAAAAAAGCATGCTACAAAAAGTCAATTTTTTAAAAGGTCAAATATTTTTACAATTGAATTATATTTAATGTATTAAAATTTATATTTATAATTTTATTTTATTTTTTTTTTAAATCGTAAAAAAGACATGAAACATTCAAATTCAGTTTCGTGGAGCATTAAAACAAAACTTAAAACCCTTACGAAATCTCTTCGGGCTTCGCCCCAGCAGAACACACCGATGGTGGTGGACCCCGCTCGATTAAAGGACGTGGGGTGATCACGCAAATTTCATGAAAGTAAATTAAAATACTAGAAAGCCCCGCATATGATCACAGCTTTTAAAAACCTCCTTTTTTTTTTTTTTCTTGTTTGGCTTTAAGAACATCTCACAATCAATTGATAAACCTAATTCCAAAAAAAAAAATTCATAAACCTAAAAGAATTACTCCAGCCAATAAGATCCAAGATAAAATAAAAAAAATAAAGGAAAACAAAAATATGACTAGGCCAATTTAGATTCGGGGTGTGAAAACATAGGACATCGCGGTCACAGACAAAGCCGCCAAACCAGTGATAACTACAGATGCTTCCACGTGACCACCTGAGCCTTTATCCGAATCGCTATCATCATCCGCTGATGGCTCATCTGCCGGAGCATCCCCCGGAGCTTCACCCGGAGGAGCCAGTGGTGAAGCGGGTCCCGGAGCAGGTGCACGACTAGCCGGACTAGGTCCGGGTGCCAAAGAAGGAACCGGAGTAGGTGCATGAGTTGCCGGACTTGGCGCTGGTACCAAAACTGGTGCCGGGGAAGGAGCTCTAATGGGTTCTGGTGCTGGAGCAGGCGACGGGGATTTCGGGAACAACTCACTGGGAAGGAGGACGCTATCGATGGTCAAAACGGCGAGTGGAGTGGCGTCCAACACCGTTTGAGCGATTCTCGACGAGACAACGCCGGTTTGCAGAGTGACTTCATTGCCATCTGCAGCGGCGGAAATTTGGAACTTTCTGGCGGCGGTGCTGGCCAATGTAGATATCGGACCTTTACTGACCTTCAAGGCTCCAATAGGAAGGTACGTACTGGAGGCGTGATACTGGAGGAGCGAGACCCTATCGGCACTGGTGAGGTTGCGCAGATATGGGACGCCACGTGCCTGGAAGGCCCCATCCAGCGGTGCAAAAATGGTCAAACCTTTGTCAACGGCGGACTCATACGTATTTATGACGCCGCTTGAAACGATCAATGAGACAAACGTTTTGCACCCATTTTTCTCGAGCAACGCCGTTAGATTAACACCCGACGGAGATGGAGTCGGAGACGGAAGCGTTATGATCCCCGGCGGAATGACCAGTCCGCTAATCTCTTGTACAGAGATATTATACGAAATCTCCTTCACCGATTTAACATAGGCGGAGTCCGGTTTGGATCCTGGCTCGGCGGAGCCGAAGCCGATCTTACCCCCTTGGAGCTTGGTGAGGTTCACGAAGCCCGTTTGGCCAGCGGCGATTCCCGTAGTTTGGTACAAGGTGGTGAGGGTTGTAAGGTTGGGTATTTGGCTAAGCTTTTGTTTGTCAAAGTAATCTAGGAGGACGTTGACGGAGAGGACATTTTTTACGGCGGAGATGGGTTGTTTGGATGTGAGAATAGATAATGCCGCGTTGTTCACAACGAGGACAGTGATTGTTTGGCGGCTATTGATATCGTCGGCGAGCTTTGTGTGGGAGAGGAAATCGTTGAACTGGCTGTATTCCGGAAGGCTGGAGAGAATGTTAGTGATGTTGTGGGCTGAAACGACGGCGTTTACTGCTGATAAAGAAAAGAGGAGAATGAAAGTTCCCAATGCAGCCATTTTTTGTGAAGACTAAACGAAACAGCCAACTTTGAAGCAAGAGTGAGGACTTGCATGGGGTTTAAGAAGGAGGCTGGTGGGTATAACCAACCATGGTTAAATAGTGCGGTTTAGGAGAAATGGTACCAGGACTGATCAAAATATGAATTGCAGAAATTTCCACAGTAGTGTGCATATTTATGGGTACGAGCATTTTCCTAAAGCAATATCATTTTTTGTAATATGTATAAAAAAGTGAATATTTTCCTTATGCAAAATACATTTATGTGAAAAAGGTTAAATTTAATTTATTCTCATTATAAATTATTTTATAATATTATTTATTTATGTGTTAAGATGTTATATTGTTAATCTTTTTTATTATTAGAAAATTTCTTAATTAATTACCTAAAAAAGAAAACTTCTTAAGAAAATTCTTTTTAATTAAATAATCTTTTATTGATTGCGTAAATTATTTTATAATAATAATAAATGAATAAATATGAAAGTTCTGGCCGTGTTTCTTTGTTGCTATTCTTTG
Organism: Sindora glabra; assembly: GCA_020226215.1. Taxonomy (NCBI): domain Eukaryota; kingdom Viridiplantae; phylum Streptophyta; class Magnoliopsida; order Fabales; family Fabaceae; genus Sindora; species Sindora glabra. The sequence continues at coordinate 21,824,287 of CM035234.1, forward strand.
GCCATAATGACTTTAATTGGGCAATTTTATTTTATGGTATGAAATTATTAATTATTTTTAGTCGGGTATTAATTGCTGTGGATCATCATATGATGAGCTGTGAGTAGGAATTTGGAATGTGTTTATTTGAAAGGAGTGAATTCAAGAAACGGTAAATGAGATTCACAAAGCTGGCGTGGTTTTAGGCGGAAAGTAGTTAAAAAAATTAGTCAATTTTACAATAAACGAATCCTTATAAATCCTAAATTTGAGCCATATTAATTATTAATTATGATGGTATGAAATCAACTGCACATTGCAGTATGGTACCAAATGGTTACAATGGACAAAAATTGCAAAATTAAGGGGAGCGTCTTGGGAGTTAAATTTTTTCTGTGTAAATTTATATCATTAAATCGTTAGATATGATTTAATTAGTTTTAGGAGGAATTTATCATTATTTTAAAATTGATTAAATCCTATTCATTGATTTAATTTATACAAAAAATGATACGTCATAAAAATTTTTAAATTTAAGCCTTATGATCTTCGAAAGAAATGTTCAAATAAGATAATATTAAGGTTTAATGTAAAAAAAGTAATATTAAAATTTTAATATTAAAATTTGAAAAATAAGAATAAACTCTTTTAAAGTATAAGATGTACTTTAATCATTCAAATTTTAATAAATTAATTAATTAAAAATGAATTTAATATTAATATTTATAACTACTCTCTCCCTTGTTTTTCTCATTAAAAATTGATCAAATCATAACTGTTAAGTTAAAGATATAAATTTACACAATTAAAAAAATTGACGCATCTTAAAATTTTTCAAATTTAAGTCTTATGATTCTCAAAAGAAATGTTCAATCAAAATAATATTAGGGTTTAATGTAAAAAATAATAATATTAAGATTTAAGAAGTAGGATTAAACTCTTTTACAATTTAAGGAAAAAGTCAAGACGATACCAATTACTATAATTTATTGCAGTGAGGTATCCTAAGCGAACTTTTTTTATTCAAGTGCATCCGCCGAGACTAATTTACCAAAAAGCCATAAGTTTAAATGACATGTTTCAATATTGGAAAGAACAAAAACATATAAATAGAAACTGACAAATCGCATTCCATTACTACATATTCCTGGTCAAGCAACTAAATAAATCGAATGAAAATATTATAAAAATCGTTGTAAAATAGTAATATATTATTTTGTTGAGAGTTTCATTGTTAATTATATTTCATTTTATCTATTTATAGTATTTTTTTATTGGTATTGCTAAAACATGTTATTTTTTATCGATTTTTGTTATTAATTATACTTGATTTATCAGTTTATTCTCAGTTTTTATTTAATGTTAATATTTTCACATAAAATAGTAACATTTCATTGGGTGTTACTGTTTTATGGAAACAATAATCATTATTTTGTTAAAATTTCATTATTAATCATATTTCATTTTGTCTATTTATAATTTTTTTTATTGGTATTATTATTTCAAATCAAATAGAAACATGTCACAAGAAGAAAACAACATATTACTATTTGTTTTGAAAATAGTAACATATTATTTTTTATCAATTTTTATTATTAATTAAGCTTAGTTGTTAATTAGACTTAATTTACCTATTTATTTAAGATTGTGGTTGGTGTTATTATTTTAAAATGAAACAATAACATCTTGTCTATTTATAGTGTTCTTTGTTAGTGTTACTATTTCAAATCAAATAGAAACATGTTATTAGAAGAAAACAATATGTTACTATTTATTTTGAAAATAGTAACATATTATTTTTTATTAATTTTTATTATTAATTATACTTAATTATTAATTAGATTTAATTTACCTATTTATTTGAGATTGTGGTTGGTATTATTATTTTAAAATAAAATAATAACATCTTCTTCTTTATAGTTTAGTTGTTAATTAGACTTGATTTACCTATTTATTTCAAGTTTTTAGTTAGTGTTAAAAATTTTGTTGTTAATTAACTTAATTTATTTATTTATTTAAGATTTTTTATTAGTATTATTATTTTGAAATGAGACAGTAACAAAGAATAAATAGTTTTGTACTATTATTTGATATTTTGATTGTTCATTAGACTTGATTTATTCATTTATTTATGATTTTTTACTAGTATTACTATTTTGAAATGAAATAGTAACATTTTCTTCTTTGATAGTGTATTTATTAATTAGATTTAATTTATTCATTTATTTAAATTTTTTTATTAGTGTTACTATTTTAAAATGATACAGTAACATGCTGTTAATTAGAAATTTAATTATTAATTAGATTTAATTTATTTATTTATTTAAAATTTTAGTTGGTATTACTATTTTAAAACAAGATAGTAATAATAAGGAGCAAACAATAATGTGCTCCATTTATTTAATATTTTTATTTGGTGTTATTATTTTAAAACTAAACATTGTTTAGAGAACAAACAGTAACATGCTATTATTTCACATTTTGATTGTTAATTAAACTTGATTTATCTATTTATTTATAATTTTTAGTTAGTGTTACTATTTTAAAATAAAATAATAATATTCTTTTCTTTGTTAGTTTAGTTATTAATTAAACTTAATTTATTCATTTATTTAAGATTTTTAGTTAATATTATTATTTTAAAATGAACGGTAACATATTACTATCTGAAAAATAAATAGTTTGATAATTTAATTATTAATTAAACTTAATTTATCTATTTATTTGATATTTTTAGTTGGTATTACTATTTTAAAATAAAATAGTAATATATTACTGTCTAAAGAATAAATAATAATATGTTATTATTTAGCACTTTAGTTATTAATTAGACTTAATTTATTAATTTATTTATAATTTTTTATTAATATTACTATTTTAAAATAAAATAATAACATCCTCTTCTTTAATAATTTAGTTATTAATTAGACTTCATTTATTCATTTATTTATGATTATTTTTATTAGTGTTATTATTTTGAAATAAAATAGTAACATCCTCTTCTTTAGTAGTTTGATTGTTAATTAGATTTAATTTATTAATTTATTTAAAAAATTTTAGTTTATGTTATTATTTGGAGATTAAATAGTAACATAGTAACATGCTACTGTCTGGAGACCAAACAGTAATATGCTATTATTTGGTAGTTTGATTGTTAATTAGACTTAATTTATCTATTTATTTATAATTTTTTATTAGTATTACTATTTTGAAATAAAATAGTAACATCCTCTTCTTTAATAATTTAGTTGTTAATTAGACTTAATTTATCTATTTATTTAAAATTTTTTATTAGTGTTATTGTTTGAAGAATAAATATTTGGAGAATAAATAATAACATGTTATTATTTGACAATTTAGTTATTAATTAGACTTGATTTATCTATTTATTTATAATTTTTTATTAGTGTTACTATTTTAAAATGCAATAGTAATATTATCTTCTTTGACAATTTAATTGTTAATTAGACTTAATTTATTTATTTATAATTTTTTATTAATGTTACTATTTTAAAATGAAATAATAACATGTTACTGTTTAGAGAACAAATAGTAATATGCTACTATTTGACAATTTGGTTGTTAATTATACTTAATTTATTTATTTTTTATATTTTTTATTAGTATTACTATTTTAAAATAAAATAGTAATATGTTACTATTAGGTCTGTAAATAATAATATATTATTATTTAATAGTTTTGTATGTTAAGAAAATTATTATGGTACTACTATACACTAAAAGAGTTAGAGAGCAAAAGTTTAATATAAGATTCAAATGAATTTGAATTGATAAAAATGAGATCAAAGTTAAAAAAATAACAACAAAATAAAAAAATAAGGAAAGTAATTGAAAAAGGCCTTTTTTCACCACTTGGAGCAAGTAAAATGTCTTTGGCATTTTACAAGTATGTAGATCTCGAAATGTTACATGGAATTAAAAATAATTGTCCAAAATAGATAATCAAGAATAAAGTTATGGTCGTTTAATGTTTTAAGTTCAATTTACACGTTTCTGGTCGGAATCCCACCTAACCCAAAATTTTCTTATTTTTTTATGGAAAAATCATGAGAAGACAAATGAAAATAAATGATTATATATAAAAATTTATTAATTAATTATGAAGTTATACCTTTCTGAAATTCCTGATTTATACCGCATTCTAATGGTTCAAAAAAGGAATTTTAGGAATATAATGGTAATAATTCATAAAATTAGCATTTATTTGAAATAAAAATTAGTATTTGCACCTCTTTGAAATGAAATTTAGGAAGTAGTACTATGATGCAATTTATCATAAAATTTAAGATGTGTTTTAATAATTTAAAATTTAATAAATAATAAATTTTATGTTTACGACTATTTCCTCTATTAAAAGTTATGATGTTATGCTTTAACATCTAAGAGCCTAAAATGGAGCTAACACATCAAAAGATGCACTTTAGAAGAGTTTAAAATGGAACATAATATTCAATGAGAATTATGACATACTGATACTATTCTAAATTATAAACAAGAATATATTGTAAGCTCTATTTCTTTCACTTAAGAAAAATTATTATATTTCCTATATATTCAACATACAATATTATTAATAATTAATAATTTGATTCTTCTGAAATGATATGACTTCACGCGTAGGAAGTTTTTTTTTAGTTTAAATTTAATTTATTATTAATATAAAATATTTTATAATATCAATAAATTAGAAAGAGATATATCATTTAAAAAATAATAGTTTTTAAGAATTTTTATTAATAGTGAAAGAATTTTAATGATTTTTTATTGACATAGTAATATAAATTGTTGATAATTAATAATTAATAATTTAATTCTTCCAAAATGATAAAACTTCACATGTAGAAAGTTTAATTTTTCAAGTTTAGATTTAATTTATTATGAGTATAAAATATTTTATACCATCAATGAAAAAGAAAGAGATATATTATTTAAAAATAACAATAATTAGAAAATTTTAATAATAATAAAATAATTTTGATAATTTTCTATTGACATAGTAAGACATAAATGATTGATGGTGTAAAAGTAAAATAGATTTACATTGACTGCAAATTAAATTTAAATTCTTTTCCTTCTATGTTAAATGCAAATGAATTGTTTCAAAACTTTAAGTTTTAAATTCCTTTCAAATAGGCTAGTTAAGGGCTATAAATTAAAACAATTATTTAACAAACATCCAAATTAGTAGTCTAACTCAACTAACACTATTATAGAGTTATTCTTCAACGTTGATTATTTTACCATCTTATATCAATTATTACTTGACATATATATGAGTGTCATTATATATCTAACATATTCAATGTTGGTTTTAAAATTGACATAGAATATATGTAATGACATTAATTTTATCCTTTTTTTAAGAAAAATTAAGGTGTTTAGTTCTTGAATATTAATTAATCATTCAAATAAGATATCAATTTATAACCAACATTATAAATTATAATCAGTCAACATGGAAGACAAATTATAACATTGGTTTGAAAACCATCATTGAAAATCGATAATTTTTCATAACATAGATTTCACATATAATATCCATTTATATTGAATAACTGATATAATATGTCCAAAAAGGATGACAAGCTTTTATAATAACAGATGTTATTTATTGACATTTAAAAAAAATCTAATAATATTCATTTATATCTTGCTACACCTTGAGTAATATATGAATCCAACTACAAAATCTAGCAATCATATCATACAAACAATATTATTACAGATAACAATATTTAAGTCCTATCTCAATATTTATATGGTAAAAAAATAATATTTAATATAATTAACACCTAGGGCAATGATCTCCTATATTAAAATTAGGTTTAAAAATTGAAGATATATGTGGATGTTGCAGAAACTAAGTTAATACCCCTAAATGCAAAAAAAAAAAGTTATATTATATTACAATGACATAGCCACTAACATAAAGCTTGGTGAAATCCATTATGACAAAAGAAGGATATAAACAAGTTAAAATTGATATTGTTAGTACAACATTACTATTATATGATTTTTTTAAGAAAATTTCATTACTTGACTAATGTTTTTAAACTTTAGTAATATCATGTATTATTTATTAAATCAGAAAACACCATTATCACCACCAAATGTTGAGATGATTAGGATTGTATGTAAAACTTGCATCATATTAGAAGATTAAAATATATAAACATGTATTAAAAAACTAATTAATAATTCTGAAATGTTACCTATTATACATGTAATATAAGTATAAGAAATATAAATACACTTATTTTTAGTCTTTCCTAACATGTTTAGGAGGATCTTCAACACATATCCTCTCAACATAATCATCTCATACATATAATTTCTCCACATCACCTTTATCATCTGCTTGAGACATTCCTATACAAAAAGGAGGAGTCTGCTTAATATCATTTCCTAAGTTTTCTTTATCCTCATCATTAATAATTTGTCTTTTCCTTGATAGAGCTATACATTACTTATGATCAAATGAGTATGTGATATAAAACATTTATTTTATTTAGGATGTCATTATGAATGGCTTCTTTTTATGACATTCTTTATTAAGATCTACTAGCATAAATACTAACTCATTAACCCAGATGTTATTTTTATTTTCAACCTATTTATATTAAAATACAAGCACCTTGAATATAACTTATTCAAGATCCCAAATATCTTTAATGACTCCATAATATAATATATTGGCATAAACATGGTTCCTATTTTTGAAACTATTTTCATGCATAGCCCAAGGGCAAAATTATATTGAGGCTTAAGGGGCTATGACCTATCAAGCCCTAATGTTTTCCCACATGTCTATGTACATATTGTATATTTTGCCCCCTGAAACCCTTAATTTTTTTAATATGTAAAAAGGCTTTTTTAACTAAAACTTTGATATAAAATATTTCTGCCATTCCTTTTTAATACACAAAAATTAATTGTAAAGCAATAATAGACTTTATTTTAGGAGGAAAAAAGTTATTATTTACTAATTTATTATTTATTAAAATCTAAATTAATATATAAAACTTTTGAGCATTTATTAAGATAACATAAGAAATATTTAAAAATTTTAAAAAATGATAGTAAATAAAATCTTTATTTTCTAATATGACATTTAAAGAAAGGAAATATTTTTATAAAATGACAATGAAAAAGGAATGAAAAGAGCATTAACATGATTCAAGAATATTTTTTTGATTGCTATTAGCAATTTATGATACTTAATAATTTGTAATTCATACATAAACTTTATGATTTTTGTATCAATTTTCATTTGAATTATGAACATTTATATTTTACATTTTCAAATTTTATGAATCATGTGTACAAATCTTATAGATTTTTTTAGAAAATTTACTATTCTGTACAAACTTTACACATAAAAAGCATACTAAAAGTTATAAATTTGTTGAAAAAATATTATTTTAAAAATCATAGAAAATTTTAAATTATTAAAAAATATTTTTTATTAAATAAAAACTTAAAATATACTTATATCTTTTTTTTCTCAAGTTCCACTCTTAACATAGCTTGAGTTATCAAAGTAATCTTATTAATCTGCATAGTGCTCTTGCCATCCTAACTTTTTATATAAAAAGAGTGCTAATTGATATCATATCAATGATAAGATATGACTTCTATGTGTAGCCCTTATACCAGCCATCTAATGGTTTCAAAAATAACATCTAGTTCTTGTGTCATTCAATAATAAACTTCACTTTGGAACTAACTTAAAAATGATCGATTATGTTCAACTTGGATCTATTTATCATTCCTTCTATGATATTTTCCTTTTATAAGGGATAGATGCTTATCCACATAAAGCTAAATTTCATCATTATTATACAAGATGCAAGGATGGGTTTGCATACATATTTCATGGCTTATGTTCGCGCCTAGGTGCTTAATGTGCCTTTACCTAAAATTTCATTCTCATGATGAGACTTTGGAAGTTCAATCGTATCCATATATGATAAGTACTCGCTATAGAATTTGGCTATCTCTTTAGCAATATAGCCTTCAATAATGGATTCTTCTGATCAATGTTTATTTCTCATATGATCTTTTAGAATTTTCATATATCACTTAAAAGGATACATCTATTTTAAGTGAATTAACTAGCATAGTCTTATCTTTTTTATCGAATGGACAATGTGATGTGTTACGTGTGAAATGGTTTATCAACTAGCGTAAGTGCACACTATCGTAAACAAGTAATAAAGTGATGAGTAAGTATCGTTCCCTCGAGGATTGTTTCACTAAGTACCAAAATTAATAATCCTAATACTATTTGGCAAATCGATAAGTTGGAATTGAAGCGAGTAAATAAAGATTGATGCAAAAAATACTTAAAATAAATATGAATGCAATTGGAGTAAAGATGAAGATGAATAAAGGACCTAGGGATCAGACTTCACTTAACAATTTCGGATTGAATCATCTATCTACACTAATCCAATTTTACTCCCTTGATTGATAGTCGAGCTTCCCTAAATTAATCACTAGCCTTTTCCAAGGTCAAGTAATTCTATAATTGATTGCCAATTCACTATATTCCTATGTGAATTGCAACAACTAATCATGCATTACGATTTATGGAACTCATTAAGACTACATAAACCATATGAATATATTCCTATTTCATATGCAATTTACGGTTTTAATTATAGGTTCCATACACATGTATCTCCTTCCGGTCTCAACATACATATTGAGTTCATTCAAAAGGTGGCCAATCAATAGAAAGCATTAAGAGCAATAATTAAAACTCAATCTAGGAAAAAAAATCGAAATTAGTTTCAACAGATTAGAATTCAATCCGTTATTATCAAGTTACGCCATCACCCTAAGAAGATAAAAAATTAGAACATAATAAAATTAAAAATAAACTCAAAATAAAATAGAAACATCATCACATTCATGAGCACAAGATTATAATTACAAATGCATGAAAATAGAAAAGCTATCCATCCATTAGGAGGTAGAACCTTCCATGTAGGAGGAGAACCTAGCCTTCCATGTAGGAGGCATACTAGAACTAAAAATACATGAACTAAACTACTATCTAAGATGTATGAATGAATGATCCAATGCTTGGATGCTTGAATGCTCTCCACTTCCACCTATTTATAGGTGAATGAGTCAGCTGCAAGTCATAAATCTTGACCACTAACTACCAATCACATGCTTCACCTACCATTTACATGCTTCACCTACCATTCACATGCTTCACCTATCATTCATATGCTTCACCTACCATTCATGGTCTCTAACTACCCTTCTTGATTTTCGCAGCAACAATTCTTCTAACTTGTTGGTAATTTTTGACCACCAGAATGGTAGATTTACATCTTCTTGTCAACATAGGAGTTGTAGGCCGGATCTTATCTTTCAATTACCGCAAAGAACTCCTGATTTTGACATTTCTAGCTCAAGTTATGATCAGATTAGTAGCCAAAGGTCAGATTCCGCCAGAACCACTGTTTCATCTTCCAAGCAGAATTTGAGATCCTTAGATCCCGAACTGGGCTTTTCTTTAAACATGAAAGTTGTAGGGATTTTTCTTAGCTTTTTATCCATATAAAGAACAGCCAAATAAAACATCTAGAACTCCAGATATAGCCTAAAACCTGAAATAGGGTCAAAATACAGCATTATCTAAAAGATTTGATTTCATTTAAAATTCAAGACTCATTCACAAAATGCAACTAAATTTATTAAATTAAACAAGATAACATCCAAAAATGCATCATATAAGGGAAAATAAATATGTAAATATTTTACGTATCATGATGCATCATGATATCAAAGAATAAAGGTGAAAAGTATATCTCTAACTAATATAGCATAATCATGACCTATCTTTACAAATCATCCAATCTTTCAAGGTTAACAACCTCACTATATATTGCACTAGAGCACAAAAAAAAAAAAAAACAAAGTTTAGTGATGGCCTATCTAACATATTTAAGTAAGATCAATTGAATAGCCACTAGTAACAATTGCTACATTAGAGTATGACAATTACGAAACTTTAAACACACTAGTTTTAAGTTTTTTTATTAAGAAAAGAATTTTTATGTTTAAAGAATATTTTCGTGGCATCACAACACTAAGTATACACACACAGATATCTACTTTCTCTTTTTTAGATAAAATATGCCAAGTTGGCAGAAAATACCTCCATTTACTTTTCTTTTTAGTGCTAATTTTCTTCAAATGGACATTTCAACTACGTTAAACTTGGATTTGACTTTATCCTTGCTTTTTCTTAGTATGTTTAACAATTTTGCAATAAGACTATCACAAATATTTTTATCCACGTGCATAACATCAATGTTGTGTCTTATGGACAATTCTTCATGGTATGGAAGATTAAAGAATATAAACTTTTTTCTTCCATGGAGCATCCCCATCTATAGGCTTGTAGGGTTTACCAAAAACAACATTGCCATTTTTAACTCATTCATAAATTAGGAATACAAAATAACATTTAATGAATAAATTAAAGATATTATTTAATTATTAGTAATAAAATGAGTAATACTTTTAAAAATTCAGTTACATCTATTCATAAATTTGACCTCGAGTTAAAAGAGTTGGAACTATTGCTTTTTTTAGCAATCTATTAAAAACTTTCCTTAGCATGCAATATCCATTGCTATGATGCAAAAATCTTTGATGATCGAGATACATTATATTCTTTTTATGCTTTAGTTAAAAAAATAAGTGCTATTTTCATAAATAAAACATGTTCTATGCCTTTTAACATTATAGTTAGGCAAGTTGTCATATGTTAAGAAGTTATTAATTATGTGAAAGAACATGACATACAAAATGAAAGACTTCCGATGATATACATCAAAGATTGAAATACTTTCTTCTCATATTATCTTTAAGTTTTTAATAAGTGGTGCTAAAAATACATCTATGTCATTTTCAATTATTTTGGCATTGAAATTAATAAGGACAACATGATATACTTGCATTTTATGCATAACTAAAGAGTTAAATTATAGATCACTAATATAATAAACCATGTGTTGTATTTGCTATTCATGTTATCATAAAGGTTCATTCCATCAGTACAAAGTACAAGCCTAAGGTTTCTTAGCTTACTACTAAATGCAGGAGAAAATATACTAACTATCCACTATTGAGAATGTTGGGAATTCAGATTATCACATGCATCGAAAATTCAAAATTTGATTCGAATTCTATCTAAGATCCATACAAAAAGCATAAATCAATAATTAGCGTTTTACCTATTGGACACTCGTATTTCTACTAATCAAAACTTGAGAGCGGATGGATCAAACGCCGGCCGGAAGGTACAACATCTTTACGGTATCTACACAGAGTGAACAACGACCTCTCACCCTCCACGGATATACTAGGATGCATTTTTCTCTCTAAGATTTAGGATTGGATATTTTCTGAGTGATTTTAGATTTTGAAAAGCTTATGAGCGTGTATATAAAAATACTGCTTTCAAGTCCCTTTTTATAGAATTTAGGTAAGTCACAATCCTAATCCTGTTAGGATAATGCTTTCAAAATCCTAATCACACTTAATAACTCATCTTATTCTTATCCTAAAGATAATGGGGAGAGATATGACTTATCTATTAATTATCTAATATTAAATAATAATATTATCTCATAATATATTTATCTAATATCTAATAACGTAATTATTTGATATTACTTTAATATTAAATAATATCACATAATAATAATTATATTTATTATGTGAAAAATATATTATTATTTAATAATATATATATGCATAAAAATAAGTTCAATTAATTGGATATTAATATAATTAAAGTCTAATTAATTATTATCTTATTCTTACTCCTTTTGTGTGACCTTGTAGATTCTTATTACGTTAACAATGACTCATTATTGAGCTATAGACAGTGAGCAGTATTTAACAATACATCACTGTCACTCAAGTAGTAAGAATGTCTATGATTCAACATCCATTTAATATATGATCAACGTTTTACATCATAATCCCTTTTGTAATAATATCCAAATTGAACTGGAGGCATGGAGTGTGTCATCCTCGTCAATGTTCAATTTATATTTCTTAATACTAAGTAGACTTAAAATAAATAATTAATATCACATATTAATCCAATTGAGTATGACCATGTATTTCTGAGTCCCACTCAATCAAAGGGCCTAAGGATATTTCTTTTTTATACAAGAGTAACAAAATCTTATCTATATCATTCACTTCCCTCCACATGATTCATGACACACCCAATCAATGCTATATTTATCATCCTCATTAAAGGTGACATAGAACAATATTAAAGTGAGTAATTTCTCATGTAAGGAACCGTAGTGACTTCAAGTCAAAAGTTTATATGTATTTGTGATTATATGAGAATAATTTATAACATGTCTATCCATACAATATTCTTATAGTGGGTCAGTCTAATATATTGTTTACTAACAATATACTCATGTATTGACTTGATATCACATATCCATGATTAATAATCATCAGTCATTATACATACTAGTCTCGATGTATTATTACTATTCTTTTCGTAATAATACTTGACGAGGGGCATTTTAGGAATAGTAAAGCTATTCCAAGGATAATTATTATATTAAGTTATAAATTGCACGAATAATAATAAAATTATGAAAATAAAATATAATAATTAAATTATCTAAAATAAAATATAATACATTGTGTATTATTTCAATTATCCATATGATTGGTTCCTAGGACACACACCAACAGAGAAGAACTAGTTAGATATTGAAGCTTGTCATTGGGTAGTGTCTAATCCACATGCCATGTTAGGTTTTTAGCATCCCTTATGTTAGCAAATATTATTTAAACCTTAGTATTGTTGGAAGATACCATAACACCTTAGCTAAAGCTCTTTTACTATTGATTTTATCCTTCTTTCTCAATTTGTAATGTGGTGTCCTACATTTAGAACACTTCTCTAAAGCCTTGTTCTCATTTCAATAAAGTATGTAATCATTAGGGGAATCATGTATTTTCTTGTATTCTATACCCATTAAGCACATAACTTTCTTAGCCTTATAGGTACATTATAGTAGGTTTTTACCTTTAGGATACATTTCTTTCAAAAGTTATAGCAATGTCATGAAACTTTTGTCACTTTAATAATTTTCTTTCTTTAAGTTGAACAATCTTACCATAATAGATAACTACATAAATTAGTATAACCTCGATACAAAAGTTTTTCCGTATCACTTAACAAGTTATGAAAGACACGTGAGTGCTCAATGAAATTATTTTTAAAATCATGAATTATGTCCTTTAACCAATCATTTATTTCTATATCTATGTCATCATCTTTATGGATTCTTTTGCCTCCATAAGTATGAGATGTACTAAACAACTCACTTTCCCATGCCAGATCTATTACGTATATCTCTAGTTAATGTTGTTGAAAAATGAATACTTTCTTATTCCTACTAGATTAAGCATTCTAACACAAACATATTTCTTACAAAGACACTAAATGAGTTTATTATCAATTTCTTCCTCTTTCTTTATATCTACAAATCTAATAAACATATCAACCCCTTTGACATATTCAAGGCTCGGATGATGAGCAAGCATTTATCCACAGTCTATGATTACCTAATTTAAAATAGAAATGTAACAAAATACACAAGAAATATCCACACATTAAAGAATACACAAACATGTGAATAAAATGAGAATTTTGATGAAATTGCTAAACATATATCAACATCTAATTCACCTAAAATCTTAGAGAAAAAATCATACACATAAAATTCAAATGAAAATAGAGGTACATAATCACAATATTATATCATTTTTTCTTGTGTTTATAAGAAAAATAAGCATAACAAATGCACTTTAATATACTGAAGAACACTTTAGGATATTGAAGAATAAACAAAAAGTTGAACACGAATTTTGCTAAATTTTTGTCATATGGCATCTACAATGCACTATCAAAAAATAATCCTAAAAGGTAAGTAAAGTGATAGTTGATGTTGTCTTACATTTTTCCTTTTGTTCTTGGTCGTTTAGGTCTTGATGATATTAAAATCTATTTAGCAAAGTTTCCTCAGATTAGTTGGTTATGAGTTTTTTTTTTATTTGGTTGCATATGGGTGTAGTTATTGGCTGTTTAATATTATTAGGAATGGGTTAAGATCAATTTCTTCATGTTTCTTCATAGATTGAGAAAGTCTATATTCATGAATAATTTAGTTCAATATCTAATATATTTCTTGTTTATTATAAAAAAATTTATATGCCTCACTTTTCAGAATAATAAATTGGAGTGGAACGTTTATTTTAAATTTTAAGGGGATATTTTCTCCCATTTTTCATATATTTTCACAAATTGTGAGGACAACACCGCCGTCATGTTGATGCGGACAATTGTTCCGTCACAACACAGCCTGCGCCAAAACGCCGTGACGTTTTAGCTCCTCTTTGATTTCTTCGGTTCTCAATTTCACGAGCGTTGCGTTCGAGGCTCTCAAACCACCGATTCACCGGCTATGGCGGCTGATCATCCTGCAACTGCAAATCCCTCCACGACTGCAAGGTCCACCACAAAAGCTTCGAATGAGAAACGATATCGTTCCATATTCGAAGTCCCACCCGAGTTCTTCAACTCCTCTCGCCTTCTTCCTTCTTCTCACTCTTCCGTCGCCAAGCAATCTCACAATCCCGATAAGTCAGTGCCCGAGACCCTTGACCAGGTGGAGGACGACTTCGTCGTCAATGACTCCCGAAACGTCGTCCCTTCAGCGCCTAGGTGGACTTGTAATACCTGCAAAGCTCAATTTGAGTCCCTCCAAGGCCAGCGTTCGCATTTCAAATCTGATATTCATCGATTCAATGTAAGAATGATTCCTTCTGTATCCACTATCGACTTGTTTTGAACTTATATAAACATTTTCAATTTTCAAAAATTTCCTCTTTTTTATTCGAAGAAGAAATAGAAGGCTGATATTAATCTTAATTTGTCAGAACTAAGTGTGTATTTTCGTGCTAAAGTTGCCCATTTTACTTGATCAAATGTTTTGCACTTTTGAACTCGCGTAGACTTGGATGCCAGATTTTTGTTTTTTATTGCAATAACAAAATTTAAGTTTTTACTTGATTGGTAACATTGGTTTTGTTTACAATTGGATTATTTCTCAGGCGTTTTTGAAATATAACGTTGGAGTAACTTTTGTGGCAGTTTGTTTTAAAGCTGCTAGTTGGTGGTCTCATACATTTGAAATCACTTATATGCTTAGTTTAGAAAAATTTAGAACAAAAATGCAAAATTTCTTAGTTGGTTGCTTGGTCTATTGGTATCTTTGTAATTGATTGTGTAAGTTGAAAGATATACTAACTCTAATTCCATTTTGGGTTTTTCCCAATTGTTCTATTGATTGACTATAGCATGTTATTGATTATAGGTGAAACTCACCATTGTTGGAAAGAAGATTGTGAATGAAGAAGAGTTTGAGGCAATGACATCTGATTCAATCAAAGATTATGATGTATCAAGTATATCAGGATCAGAAGATGAAGATGATAGTGAAACTGAGTCTCAGAGTCTACAGGATTTGCGTAACAAATCAAGTGAGAATTTTAGCCAAAAGCTTTATATCTGTCTTCAGACAGGGCAGAGAGTTTCTATCTGGAAATGTTTAACTATGAATATAGTTGAGAACATACCGTATGAAGATGAAAAAGCTGAGAATGAAGTGATTGCCAGGTTGAAATCTCTGACTATTGAGCCTAGGAACAATACCTATTTGAGAATTGTGCTGCTTGCATCAGGCGGGCACTTTGCAGGTTGTGTCTTTGATGGTAGTGAGGTTGTGGCTCACAAGACATTCCACAGGTTAGAAGATACCCCTTTTTCTCTATAATTTAACTGAGAATCGGATATCATGATGGTTTATGTACTTTTACCCCCTCTTTTAACTTCTGGCTTTTGCCCACAATCTATACTGGGCAGAGGTTACTTATGCCCATTATACACACAACATTCAATTTGCACCAAGGCAGTATAAAAGGTGTCTCTAAATAGAATAGTTATTGCTTTTTAGTTTGTTGGAAGTTTGTGGCAGAGCTGATTTTGTTTTAAGCACTCTCAATTCCCTAGTCTGAAGCTGGTGAAGCTGTAGGAACCATAGTATGATGGGCCCCATTTATTGCTGTTAGAAAACAAGCAAGGAGTGTGATCATATATCAACTTGTCAAATGCGTTCCTATTTATTTTTCCATAATTTGTTATTTAGTTTAGAATTTTGCATAGATTTTTCTTCTGTTTTAATGACTTATTTTGATGATTCACTTAGTAAGCATCAAGAATCAGGGTCAGATCCTAATGAATCTCTACATCCTCTGATGCCTAATATTGAAAATTGACAGCTTCTTAAGATTTTTTTTTCTTTTTCTCCCGCAATTGTTACAAGACCTGGGAATTAAGTTTCAAATAACTTAAATCACTTCCCTTCTAATATATTTGGCTATGGTAATTGATCAATCATTTATTGATTAGTGAGGCAATGGTTACTGACAGAGTGAACATGAAAATTGAATACCTATTAACTGCTCTAGTCTATTTAGTTTAGTTTTGTTGGGAGAAAGCAATAGACGTTTAAACTGTATTGTATATTTCAGCTTTGTCAATAAACATTTAGATTATATTGTGGAATGCAGCTGTGTCTATAGCTATCATAGTTTTCTTCCTGTACACTGATTATCAACCTTGTTTTACTACTTATTTTGTCCATTTTTTTAGCATTGCTGTTACTAGTGCCATCTGTAAATAGAAATTATATGTTTGTTTTTTGTGTATTCTTGTCATTTTTATGTAGATATGTTGTGAGGGCCAAGGCAGGAAAGAAACAGTCAACCAAAGATGCTTCTGGTAGGGCTGCACATTCAGCTGGGTCTTCACTTCGTCGCCATAATGAACTTGCATTAAAGAAGGTATTCAAATCAAAGTCTGGATTATTTGGAATGTTGTTTTTTGATTTCCCTGTTGACAGATCACTGATGTGTCCTTCGCTGTTCTGTATCATCTATTATATGGATTTGTTGCTCTGTTTTGAGCATACATGCATGAAAGCAGCAGTAGTTGTATACATGTTAAAAAATGCATGCTGTCATCATTTTTAAAAATTTGTTTTACTACATCTCACAATGTAGGAAGGGAACTTGTGTTTTTTAATCTAACATGAAATTACAAAGGTGACTGAGAATTTCTGATATTGGTTTTTGCAATGCCTATTTTAACTTCATAAGATATTTTCCCATATTTTGTTGATTGCTTTATCTACATTTGTTTATACTAATGAAAATATTTAAACAAGTTTGAGCATTGAGATTTGTAACTTGCACTTCTTTTTTCCATCTATCCTCTCACCACCTCTATCTTCCCTGCATTTGTACAGACAAACCTTTTAAGCTTGACTGATATTGTCTCTTTAATATCATAGGACATTCAAGAACTTCTCACTACTTGGAAATCTTACTTCGATGCTTCCACTTGCATTTTCATATATGCTCCATCAAGTAGTCGTGAACTGTTCTTTGATGGAGAAAGACCGTATTTTAGCAATAAGAATTGTGTTATTAGAAACATTCCATTAACTGTTCGGAGGCCCACTTTTAAGGAAGCAAAGCGTGTGTATAGCCAGTTGACCCTATTGTCTTATGAGGTGGATGAAAATGAAGTGTTACCAAGCAGCCAAGGTCACTCTGTGTCAAATAAAAGTAATATTATTATTAACAAAGGCAGCCCAGCTTCCTGTGAAAGGGCAGATAGCAATAGTAAAAATGAAGCTTCTTCTGCAGAACAGAATGATAAACTCCCCATTTCTAGTGATAGTGAGGATGAGACTGAGCTCCCCTGTGAATCAACTCCTTTACATGAAGCTGCACAATCTGGTGACGCTCACAAGGTTTTGGAACTCCTGGAACAGGGTCTGGATCCTTGCATCAAAGATGAAAGGGGCCGGACCCCATATATGTTGGCACATGAAAAGGAAGTAAGGAACACTTTCAGAAGGTTCATGGCATCGAACCTTGACAAGTGGGATTGGCACGCTGCAAAAGTACCTAGTGCATTGACCAAAGAAATGGAAGAATCCCAAGCTGCTAAGCAGGTGATCTGATACAACTTTCGACTGTAGAAGTTGTTTCTGCATGCTGATCTATTATCAAAATGATTGAATTTTCCATCAATTTTATCCTTTGTTTTACCTTGATTGACTTTCCAAAAATTTTTCTTGATATTAAATTAGGGAGCAAGGGGATAAGATAATGTATATAAATGACAACTAGCCCCTTAATAAATAACTGAAGGCTTGTTTGAGGCACAAGGGACGGGTTGTCCATTCTTGAATAGATAAATATATTGCTGTGAGATGTTCTATACTAGATAAATTTGGGTTCTAGATAATTTTGACTTTTGCTAATACCCATCTATTTGGATATGCTTGGTGGTTGTTGTACAAGATTTGCCGACATATATAGAATGCTATTTGGTGTTTGAACAAATTAGATTATTTAAGTAGATAGCAGTGGTGCATACTCATGCACTTATATAAACCTTGTTGCAATCTTGCCTTCGATTTAACATTTTAGCTATGAAATTTGATTGATTCCTGGTATAGCTAACATGCTCTGCATATTGGTCTGTAGTTTTGATTATCAAAATTAGATAATTTTGCGACAGTAACGACTTCATCATCTTTTGCTTGTGCAGGCAGAAAAAGATGCCAAGAAAAAAGCTAGAGCAAAAGAATTAAAGAAATTAAAGAAAGCAAAAGAGAAAAAGGCTCAGGTAATATTAATTGGTTTCCCTCGTTCTGTAGCAATGTCAAATTGACTATCCAGGGGTTCTTCATTACATCATCTGTTACCTGAGTTGTTTAAGATGAAATTCAAGTTAAGCGTTTGTTGTAGCTGTTTTCATTGTGGTGGTTTATATCATGACATCATCTTTTATCTAATTGTTTCTTTAGCACAGTGGCGTCCTCATATAATGGGATTTGATAGGTGATTAGGGTTTTCCTGTGTCAAAGTTTTTTTATTCTTGTTTCTTTTCTTAGTTCTTAGTTGAATTTATTTCTACATACACAGGCTGGTATGAGTGTAGAGACTCATGTTTTTTAGATTTAAGACTTGAGTACAATATATAAGGTACTAGACTTGACTACTTTAACAACTTGAACTAGTCTTTTACTATAGTGGACCGGGTCTAGTAGTTGTTTTGGGTCAGTCAGGCTTGGGGAATGACAAATAGTATTAGAGCGCTCGCTAGCTGTATACTTCGGCCGGCACAGATCTTGGGTTGACAAACTTGTTGGGCCTAATGACGACGTTAGGCCATTTGAATAGAAGAGATTATAAAGCTTCACATCTATTAGATTTGAGACTTGACTCTTGAGTATGGCATATAAGGTATCATACTTAATTACTTTGACAACTCAAACTAATTTTTTAAGCTAGTACACCAGGCCTACTAGTTGTTTTGGGTTAGTCAAGCTTGAGGAATGGCTATAAATATGCCCCAGCGTGCATGCACCATAATAATTTTGGTATCTGCTTTTTTACTTTAATGGGCCTCACTTCAGATTTTTGTGTGTTTTCTCGATTGGGGTAAAATAGTTGGCTAGGGAAGACATGATAAATGCTCCATAAGATAAGTTACCATCCTGATGCCTCTACATTCTTAATACGACCTTAGAACCCACTGGACCCAAACAATTACCTTGTTAAGTCTTGAACAAGAAAGCAAGGGTGTATGAACTTTCATGTAGCTTATTAAGGTTGTTTTTTTATTACCAATTTATGAATTTTCTTTTCATCTAGCTGCAATTTTTCTGGTAAAATTCATTTAGAAGCTTTAATTTTTCCTATTTTTTTGTGTTTTTGGAAATTTTTACTTCTTTGTCTACAGATTTACTGTATGTGACTGGATGAACTTTCATGACACTATCCCTTTTGACTCAATTGGTGTTTGTACTTTTGTTGCTAATCATTATTCTGATAAATCTTCAATTTCATCATCTTGCATTATTCAGGCTGAAGCTGCAGCTAAAAATGCTCCAAAATCTGCGGAGAACCAACTAAGCGCACCAGCTTCTGCTGTTAAGGGAAAATCTCAACCAACCAGTGGTGGGCAATTATCTAGAGAGGTTAGATACTAAATTTACCCTGGCTGATGATCCGAAAGGGCATGTCTTTTTCTAATTTATTGATATGATAAATTTATGCTCATCTTATCTGATACTTGCATAATTCTTCCATATTAGATTACATTAGATATAAATAAAGATAATCAATCTTCTCTGTCTCCTGATCAGGAGGAGCTAAGAAGAGCACAGGCTGCAGAAAGAGAAAAGAGAGCAGCTGCCGCTGAGCTAAGAATTGCTGCAGCTGCAGCCCTAAAAAATGAAGGCAATAGCGGAACCACTGTCCCTAGCACTTCAGATCCAAAAGGTGGAGTAGCCGGCGAGATTTACTGTTCCTGCTGCAATACATCACTTGCTGGTAAAGTACCCTTCCACAGGTACAATTACAAATACTGCAGCACATCATGTATGCATGTACACAAGGAGTACCTTGAGGATGGATGAAAATTCATGTTCAGACACGTGTTATGACAGCAATATGCAACTTCAAATTACTTCAGGTGTACAATTGATTAAAATGTTGAAATTAATCCATTCTTTGTATATCAACAAGAATTATGCATGTTTTTGTAATTTTATGAGCTTCAATGTCCGCATTTACAAAGTCATAGGCTTTTTCTATACCAGAAAGATACTAAAAAGTGCTTCATCAAGTCATTTTGGTCAATCTGCACTATTTTTTTTTTTTTTTTTTACTAAATTCCTGTTCACAATACCCTTTGAGTATGTATTTGCTTTAGGTGTAGTCAGTGAGCTTAATTTCTTAAAGCCTTACTTTACCATAGCCTTTCCTCTTTGAGTTGGGGTGCCTTTTAATTGAGATAGAATTAATTACTCTTAAAAAAAAAAAAAACACCAATTTTAATTTATTCCTGAAACTACTTGCTGCTATTGAGTCTTTTTGATAGATTGTCTAAAAATTTGACGGAACATTCTAGGTTTGCATAGTGATTAATCCTTGTGGGGGTCACACACGTACCAAATGAGGGGAAATAACTCTATCCTACTGTAGAATTCAAAATATTAGGACTACTGCCTATTGTTTTTTTATTATGTCAATAAATTACTCTTTTTTAATTTTTGGATCTATTCAACTATAGTACCAAAATTGTTGATTTATGAGGGACAAGAGATAGTAGCAATGAAATTTTAATACTACAATAAAACTAAGAATATTTTCCCAGTCGCAGAAAGTCTTTTTACAAGTTGGGGGAAAATCGTGTGATTATAGCTAAAAAATCAGTAATATAGTAAAATAGAAGTATTCCCCATTGCCGAGTTATTGTATTATAGCACATACTAAAATTACAGAAATTTTAACATTAATAACTCAATGAAAGAATTTTTATTTTTCAAGAAGTTACTATGTTTTTAATTTGAAAATTTGGTGACAAGAATTGACCATAAACTCAAGGAGGGTTATATATACTATAGGAATCTTTCTATTTGAAACACTGATTTCAAGGGGTATAATGTAAAAAACAGAACAATTGTAAAAATGACCTGACTTACAATTTTGTAAAATGAAAATTGAGTTATAATCATTCGAAGTAATTCATATCGACATAATCCGTTAAGATGAAGGAGCTTAATGAAAATTTGGGTAAATTACACTTTTTCTTTGAGATTTAATTTAAATACATTCATATGTCTATTTTTTTTAGCGATATATATTCACTTTTTTCTAAAAAAAAAAAGGGGAGAAGTGAATGTATGTTTAAAATAAAATAGAGATGTGAGTATATATTTCTGAAACTAGGATGTGTATAACTAGGTTAAATTTCAACATAGAATGTAATTTGCCTAAAAATTTTGGTGATATGATTTTCGTGGTTTATTTATTGGTTGTGCTTTCATACCCCCCAGAGGGAGTTGTGAAATTTTATATAAAAGTTGTAACATTCTCACGGAATGTTGCAAGTGTTTAAGGAATGGGGATGTAACATTTTCTAAATAAAATAATGTATTTTTTTTTATAGAAAATTATAACATGATCAATCAAACTTAAAATATAAAATATTGTAAAAAATTATTAAAAAAATTGTAAGATCTTGTAAAAGAATTATAAGAATTTATGGAAAACTTGTTACAAGTCACGTTAGTATTCAAGCAAATCCGTTTATTTCTTGGTTTGGGCTTGGTTGGATGAACGTCTCATCTTTTGGTATAGGACCGGCAGTGAATCAAACCGTTAAGTTCATAATATAAATGGATTGAATTTGAACATAAAAAATTACCTCGATTGTTAAATGAATTAAAGTTGATTTATGATTAATTTGACTCGTTTAGTTCAAGAACTAACTTGATAAATTAATTATATTAAATATAATATTATATATTATATAATATATTTAAATAAATTTAAATATCAATTTTTTATAATAATTTTAAATTAAATGAACTAGTGAACTATTAATATGAACTGCTTTTATTCATTTTTATTCAAAACTTACTTGAAATCTTAATTTTAGTTCATTTAATTAGATCAAATGAACTATAAAATCAAGTTGAATGTTCAGTTAGCTTAATTTGAATTAAATTTGATTAAAATTTTTACTTTATTTGAATATAAATCGAGTTTTGAATGGAGCTAAATTCACTCCACACGACGGCTTGACTCGTATCCTACCTCACTCCAAAGATTAAGTACTCCATTCGAAGGCGCCCCAAGAGCTTACCATTTCACCTTCAACTGTAGCCACTCGTTTCTTCTAAAGGAAACATCTTCGAAGATTACGTTGAAGTCATGACATTTAAATTCCATTTATGAGTAGTAATATACATATACAAAGTATATTACGTACGTGTCTCGTAATTTTTGATTTTTTTTATTTTTGACAATTATAAAACTTATGAAATATCTTTTTCTTTAATACCATAAATTCACAGATCATTATAAGATTATACTATATTTTTTACTATATAATTTTATACTTTGATCATTGCATGTTTTTTAATATGGGATTGTATGATTGAATAGTTTGAGTGTGTTATTTGAACATTTTTAGTAGTATTACAATTAGGACCGTAAATAGATAAGAGAGGCTTGTACTTGCATGCGGGTATATTTATATAAGCTCATATTTTTTACATACTAAAAATAATAGGTTTGTCTCGCCCCATGATCGGTCTACTCCTTACATATTTTACAATCAATAAAATATATTAACATAAGTTATTGGACTTGTGAAATATTAAATCATTCTCACTATAATTAAAAAAAATATGTATTTTATATATAAAAATAATTTTCTGTGGATTGGCCCTTATAATTTATAGTTTACAAATTGCATAAGATTAAGTCATTGAATTTTTAATATCTTGTGTCATTTTAATTATAGTTAAAAATGTATTATATATATATATATACGATGGACATGCTCACACGAATTTTATCCCCTGTAAGTAACTCCTTTAAGGCAACAAAAAATACAAACCTAAATTTTTAGGCCCTTCTCGTCCAGTATCCACCCTATACTCGCATTACCCGTGAGTTGGAGGCCATATTTTTTTGGATCCCTAATTACAATTCTAAAATTTTGATGTATAACATCTTGTTTCTCCAAAATTTTACGAGAAGGATCATGTTTCAATATGTATATTTTTTTTTTAAAAAAAATTGTTTTGGCGTGTACTCTTCGGACTTTTTCTTTGGTACATGTGCCCTTGAAACTTTGCTAGAAGTTTTCATAATTTTCATATTTTTTTTATTGAGAGTTTTAAATTTTACAGGCATTTGAATTTTGGAATAGAAGATCAAGAGTTAAAGGAATCCATGAGGAATATACCTTCTGTTGCCTAGTTTTGAGTAAAAAAAATTTCAATAAAAAATATTTAATTTACATCTAAATTAAATGCGATAGTTTTTCACATTTGTTAATAGAGAGCGTGAGGTTTAAAATTGAGTCTAATTCCCTTTTTTTTTTAATGAAAAAACCACGATAAAAATGTGAAAATAGTATTATGATTTTTAATCGACTCAAAAGAAAAGAAAAATTCAAGATGTTCTAGAATACATGCTTGTAGCAGGTCAAACGAAGTCCTGTTCTGGAGAATTATAAACTTCAGAGAGGCGACTTTGGAAGAAGGGTCCAAAAGAATAAATGAAATAAAAATGGTCGGTTCTTCTTCTACCTAAAGTCATTGAGGCACCGTCCATTTTGTACATTGCAGGCTCTCATTGGCCAAATATATTACAACTCAACGGGCATAGCTGTCAATTGCAATCTGTTAAATCCATATTTAATTTCAATCAAATTATATGAGCTTTTTTAATTTTAAAATTTACACAAATTTATTTTAAAATATAAAATAATATTATATTAAAATTTACGTTTAAAATTTTTCAATAAAATAGTGAAAAATTATTTTATAAAAATATATATTAATATAAGATATTCTAAGTAATGTAAGATAAAAAAATATTTTGATTAAGTTCAAATAACTAAAATATAACTAATAAAAAATTTAAATTTTAATGTAAGTATTATGAATTTTTAGTTGTTTAAACTTAGCCAAAGCATAAATTTTAATGACAAATTGCCTAAATTATAATTTGAAACTATAATAATCTTTTCTTATTATTTTACTGAAGAAACATTTAAATTTAACTTTGAAGTTAGTATTATTTTATATTTCAAGTAAAGTTTTTGTAAATTTGAAACTAAAAGGTAGTTTATATAATTTCATTAAAATTTAGAAAAAATTAATATATTTTTCTCCTCTTGTTTTCAATTACTAAATGAGACAATCATTTTACGATCAGAGCATTAGTAAATTTTTCTTCTCCTAATAAAAATTATTTTCAGAGTTTAAATTCTTATCTATTAAAAATAAAATTTGCTCATTTTTTATAAAATTAACATTTTATATTAATTTTTTCAATTAATTCATTTTTTATAAAATTAATATTTTATGGATAACTAAGTCATTAAATGATAGGTTACTGATGGAAGATCTAAATAAAATGCTGAGAATCATCTCCTCCCAGTCAATATATATATATATATCTTGTTGATTAATTTCTGATGCCAACAAATGAACGTCATAAAAATTAAACCGGCCGAGCCCATTGGATAAATTGTGAACCGGTTGCTAGTTGGATTAAGTCAGTTAGTTCACCGAATTAATATTTTTAGTCCGTTGAACTGATTAAATCATAACTTCATGGACTAATATTCATCCAAAATCACTTCCTATTAATCATCTAATTTCAAACAAAACTAGGTCTTTTTTTAATTACATTTTTATTAATTTTCCTGTGTAGACAATTCCAACTATTATTTTAAGAAAGACGTTCATCAAAATAGATTTTTTTTTTTTTAATTTGCATCCAGATATCTCCATGATTTTTTATATGAAAACTGATAGGAAACGATAAACTCTTTTTAATAATAATATTTTTAAGAATTGAATTTATGATTTTTTTGAGTTTGAAATAACGTAAGACTCAATCTATTACTTCTGAATCAAGTAATTATTAATAAATAGATAACTTTTTTGATTCATGTCCAATTTAGTTTTTAAATAATTGTAATAAATAATAAAGAAATAAAAAAAGGTTAGTAATATCATCCGTTTCATGATTGGAAAAAAATTTAAATTCTAATATAGTTATGAGATTATTATTATAACAAATTAAAAATTAAATTACCTCCTTAATTTTGAAAATTATTTAATTATCACATTGAAATTGTTGATTTCTTAAAAATATAATAAAATAGTGCTAAAATTACAATATTACGTTTGAAAATTTTCCCTTGACCGGAAACTTGACTCTCTCTCTCTCTCTCTCTCACTCACTCAATGCCCTTACCCATTCATTGCATCGCAATATGGGGACACCGCCCTTACCCATTCATCGCAATATGTGGGCACCCTCACTCCTTGTCCTCTCGACGCTGCTATTTTATTAAATGGGATGTTCTTCTCTTTCTTAAAATTTTAAAGAGAAGATGAGATGAGATAATTTTGGAAGAAGGGTGGATATAATTTTTTTTATTTAAAATGGCATATTCTAATAAAAAAGCAAATTTTAAAATAAAATTTATACTTTTATAGTCTTGACAAAAGAAAAAGGAGAACATCTAAATTCTATATTATTTATGTTTCTAATGCATAAGGGTGAACAAACGTAATACAATTCGATTTTAATATGAATTCAATTTGAAATAAATAAGATTTAACCTAATAAGTTAAGCTTAAGAATCATATTTGAACAAAATTTTAAACTTGGGTGTGAGTGTATATATATATATATATATATATAATATTAAATCGATTTGAATTCAATCCGATTTTATATTTATATTAAATATTTTATTATATTATATATTTAATATATATTATGTAACATAAATGTTAATTATATGAAATTAAAATTAGTATATGTAAATAATAATTTTTCAATGATACCTTTTCTTTATTATATATATTAAATATAATATATGCATAAATATAAATATATTTTATATATTTATAAAATTTAATTATAATATATATATTAAAAATTCAAAACTGAACCTAAATTGAATTGGGTTTGGATATAAAAACTATAAAAGGAAATCTGAGCCAACTGAACTTAAATTAAATAAAAAAAAATTAATATTTTTATAAACTCTATTTTTTAATATAATAATTATCTGGCATCCAAATATCATATTAAATATTAATTAATTTAAATTCAAGTTAGAATCACATAAAATAATAAAATTCTTCAAACTGAATTTTATTGTAATTGTATTATCAGAGAGTCTGACTCGAATCCGAAACATCCAATTAAATTAAAACAACCTTGTGCTTTGATCTAGGTGCTCCGGGGTTGTAAGCTCTACGTTTACTACCCCTGCTAACGCAAAAGACTTTGCCAATTAATGCTTCTGACTGTTTGGGAACAAACGCGTGTCTGTTGAAAGAAATTAATTATAGGAGGTGTTTGGAGAACGGCGGGCTTTCAGCTTATTTCACTAAAATTTGGCTGTTTGACTGAGTTTCAACATAAATCGCCATTTGGTAAATAGCTTTTAAAAAATAGCTGTTTCGGCCAAAAATGCCGAACTTGAAAACGCTGGCCAATGCAGCGTTTTCAATCAGCTGGTGGCCTGCTTTTTTTTTTATGATTAAAATACCCTTATTTTATTTTTATAATGATCAAATTGTCCTTCTTTAAAAAACACTTAACTGGTCGTTCTTACTGCTTTGCTTTCCATTTTCTCAAAAACACATGTTTTCTGGCGTCCTCGATGCACACAAGATGAATGCATTTAAGTTTAGTGCAGACTGATCTTCAACCATTTGACATTTCTAACGTAATTTGCCTTGCCACTTTTATTTTCTTTTTAGTTCTTCCACTATCAACATATAAAAAATTATAATATTTATTTCTATATAAAAATTAAATAATTATAGTTATTAATTTCTTATTAATAAATTTGTTTATTATAAAATTTACATTAATTTATTTTTGAAGAAATATTTATTATATAATAAATTATAATAATATATTATTTACAATAAAATTTAATTTACTAAGTAACAAATGGGATATAAAATATTAAAATAAAAGAATATTCAAATAATTTATAAAATATGTTTATACCCTTATATGTCATTTTACACATAAATAGTTAATTTTACCAAACACTCTTATTCAAACAGCTAATTCAAACAGCTGATCAAATCAACTAACATAATCAACTATTAGTTAACAGGTACAGCTATCAGCTGATTGCCAAATAAGGCCATAGTGTACTCTACGCAGTAAAATAGAAAAAGTTGTGTATAATCGTTTCTTGGGTTAAAAGTGTAAAACAATGCTATATGTCTCATATACTGAATATTAATTAATGATTATTATTAAATATATAATAATATAATAAATTTATAAAATTTAATTTAATAAATATTAAAATTTAATTTTAATTTACGTAATACACATAGTATTTTGTCAGAGTAAAATTTGCGAACTCAACGTTTTAACATTTCTTCCAATATTGTCACCGCATGTGGCTAGAAAAGCCGTTGAAAAGTCGATTGGCCCGTAAGATACACTAATTTTTAATTAAAAGCAACGGTTTAAAATTTAATAAATAATAAATAATTAATAAAGCTTTATATTTATAATTATTTACTTTCCTACATCTTAGCTGCATATTAAAAGTATTAAATTTTATCCTCATGAAATAGTTTGAATTATTTTTCATTTTTTGAAGTTCACCAACATAAAAAATTACTTTTTTAATCACAATAACATTAATTTACTTAACACACATATAAAAATTTGAATTTAAAATATAATAGAGAATAAAATTTTAAAAATAATATTAGATATTATTATATTGCTAATGTGCAAAAAATATATACAAAATTTAATTAAAAATAAATTTTTAATGCAATCATGTTGAATATAATGTCAGAAAGAAAACAAATTTTTTTATTCAATATATGATTTAATTCAAATGAAATAAATTCTAATAAAATTCTTACTAAATTTAATAAATTTCATAATGATATAATTATTATTAAAATAATAATTATAAATAAAATAAATTCTTTTTTGTTTAAAGTCAAATATTATTTTAAAAAATTAATTTTCAAATAAAACGAGATTTTATTTTTAGGTATGCCAATCAGGAGGTTACTTTGCATTATTTTGAGATTTGAAACTAAAATCTTATATCTATACATTAAGTGAATTATCATTGCTATTATTATAAAAAAGAGGTATAAATATCGTTGCAAACAAAAAAAAATGGTAAAATACTCTAATCTTAAAATTGAACAAGCTACCTCGTCATAAACTTATTAATAACAAAAATTGTGAAAGAAGTCATTACTTTAAATGATCCTTTATACGGACGATTAACTATGATTAAAACGATTTAAACTTGATTTAATATTAATATAACTTAATTTTGTAAAATAAAATTCTCTTAATATTAATAAAAAGGTTTAATCATTATTTTTTAAATAATATATTTTTAATTATAATTTAAAATATTTTATATTAAAAATAAATCAAATTTAAATTCGATAAATTATGCAAATAAAATGTTTCAAAGTCAAGCGCGTGATTGACTTTGAATTAAAAGGCCACAGTATTTTGCTTTGTATGTAAGCTGATTTGGTCCTTTTCACACGTTACGGTTCTCTAAAATGTTTCGAGGAGGCTGTGATTGGCGCATTTTGATGTCCTTCTCAGTTCACGGTGACGGAAGTCGGAAGACGACAAAATTGGTTAAGGAAGGGTTGATGGCCGAGCATTTTTATTTTTGAATGATACTTAACATATTAAAATTTATATTTATATTTTAATTAATTTATTTTAAAATGAAAAAAATAATTTAATTCAATTTTTTAGAAGATCCAGTTCCTACCTCATTGAAAATTCTGCGAGCATTTTATGGTATGCAATATATATCATGATACGGCAATACATAATATATTTATTCCATGCGAACATTTAATGGTTTCGAAATATCAGCCTTTGGGTCGTCACTATCATGTACATGTCATAGAGTGAAAGAGACAAAAAATTTTCCTTCAAAAAAAAAATTAAATTATATGTAGTCGGTGCATTTAATTTCTTATCACTTCCCCCTTCCTTTTTATAAGTATTATTTTATAAAATTTTTTTATCTTTATTTATTTGTTATTTAAAAATTTAAGATTATATTTATTATTTTATTTCAAATATTATTATCTAAATAAATATTTAATAATTTTATTTATTAATTAATCTTTAATTCATAATTTCTATAATTAAAATTATTTATTACATTTTTAATTTTTATATATTAATTTTAAATAATATTTAAAAAAGAATGAAGAGAATATATATATATATATATATCATAAAAATATTTAATAGAATTAGTTATTAGTTATATGATAACATATGCATGCACCATGAAGTTTATTATTAATCTGTAAGCTCGAATTTGATAGTTAAAAAAATTATGTCTCGAATAAAAAATTATATGTGCATATAATATTTTAGAGTCTTTAAATTAAGACTAGTTATTCCTATTAAAAACAAGCAATTTGATAGCTTTTTATTTAAGTGGCTACATTAAAAAAAAAAAAAAAACTATACGTTGCTTTTATAACAATCACTTTCTTAGTTCCTTTTGTACAAACATTAGCATTTTTTGCCATCATGCGGCCAGCCATTAAAATTATGAATTTTAATGAAAATATAGTAAGTTTTGAAATAAAAATTATATTCATATCTATATTTCTTAGAAAATGATGGATGAAGAAAGAGAAGATCCAAATTAGTTATACACAGAGAACGACTTTGTAGCAGAGTCAACTCATAACATCCTGCCACTGAATTAAGCGAGGCCGGGGGGCAGGGGGACTCCCATAAATTAATAATTAGGATTGATAATTATCGGTAAAATCATATAAAAAAATGTTATCCACATATGTATAATATATAGATAAGGTGAATCATATTCACCTTCTTTTTAGATTAATTTAATATAATTAGAATATATTTCTTTTACTTTTTAAAATATACACGAATCACTTGTTTATATATATTAATTTTTATTTTAAATATATATATTCACTTTTCCGACTTAAAAAAAGAAAAATGAGTGTAGATTTTTTAAAATGGAAGCAAATATAATATGATTAAAAAATTATTCCCTGTGGGTGTATAGTCTGCCTTATATAAAAATACTCTTAATCCAACTCGTTTTCTTTGAATTCAATCACATTCTAAATATAATGCATAATTAGTTTAAAAAAAAATTAATCCAACCAATTTAAAATACATGGGCCATATTTTAAATTTGCACAAGAAATTTTATGAGTTGTGTTCTTTTTATTGGGCGTCGGAAATTGTAAGTCAATTGTGAAAATAAAACTCCTTTGGAAGCATTCTACTATAAATTAAAGGCCACCGCTCTGTGCCAAATTGCCTCAACTTCCCTCCAAACCCCCTCCCCCAAACACTCAAAGCCTCCAAATTTTGGGTACCATGGAAGATAATACGTGGCGAACATGGAGTCCTCCAAGGCAAAACTACCCTCCAAAAAGACACCAGCCCTACAATCTAACCTTCACTGCCCTAATTATCTGCAACTTTCCACCACACCAACCCACATCCTACCATGCCACACTTGCTTTCATAGTTCCAATTCTTCTTGGCTTCCTCCAAATCCAAAGCATGGGAAGTGGGCCCTCGTCTTTCCAACTCAACCCAATCACAACAATGGCTTCTATCATTTTCATTGTGGCATATTACTTGCTCTTTGTGGCCTCCCTAAGGCTTCCAAATTATGCTTCTCAGCTTGGGATTTTGATGGATGCTTTTGGGTCACTTTCTGTGGCTTCTTTGGTGTCCTTGCTTCTTCCTCACTCATGGTGGTGTGGGAGATACATATTTTACATTTTAGCCTTGGTGGGTGAGTTGGCCCAAATGGCCCGGCAAGTATATGGCCGCTGCCGCGTCTGCCGGCAACCGCCTTGTGTTGGGAGGAAACCGCCGCTTCTGCCTCAGAGTCTGAAAGACTTGGGTTATGACTGAATGTTGACCATAAAGTCTCAAGTCTGCCTAGTTGACTTCAATCTATGAGGAAATGCTATGTACGCAAATAAATTTTTTATGTAAAATTTTATATTTATATATGTAACACAATCTTGAATTAAGTTCATCATCCTATCTATTTGAAATAGGTTGACGAGTCAGATTCAAATAATATTTTGTATACAAGTATAAAAATAAAAATATTATAGATATTAAAAATAAAATATAAAATTGAGTTCTGAAATTTTTATATTCATTAAATTAAGTTTTACAAATTTACTTTATTATCATATATTTAATAGAATTTTTTATTTACATTTAAAATTTAATTTTGAATTTAATTTTTGATATGTATATATATATATATATATATATATATATATATATATATATATATATGTATGTATATTGAATTATTGATATGAAAATATCACAACTTGCCTAACCATAATAAGTGTGGATCCTGCTACTAATAACCTCTCTAAACCTAGTATAGTATCATCACATGGTAGCAACTATAATAACACATTTCAATAATCTACTTCATTATCAAAATAATTGTTTCATGTAAGTTCTAGTATATATATATACATAATTTCCTTAATAACTTATAGAGTCCAACTGTATTCTCCTAATTACTAGTAATGGCTGCTCAAGGTACTTCTATTCCTCAACTATAAGTAGTGTTTAAGGAACCTTTACTTGAGTATTTTGTAAAAACATATGAAAATACTATAGTGAGACTTTAAATCTCAGTAAGTAGATAAGTTACTTATCAAATTTATTTATTATTAAATGCATATTTGATATAATATAATTCACAACATTATACAATTTATGTACATGATAAATAATAGTTTAGATAACAAATAATTCATGAACCATGACAGATAATATTCTTTATGTTTCTCAATAAATCATTCATTACAAACCAAATCTTATTCCTCCAGATTGATATAATAATTACAATAAACTCAACTTTATTTCTTCCACCCTACACTAAACATGTTCATTTAATCCAAATTTTCATATGATTATCATCACAACATTTATCTCATATCATGCATAGAGAAGAGATTCATATATCATTGTAATCATATACATATATACTAATATAATTACATATATACATATGCAATTATATAATTATTAAAAAAGGTAATAATCTTCACTTGAGATGTGTAACTATCATCACTAGGGTTAGTCCTTCTTTAGAAAACTAAATTTTATGGTTTATGATAATAAAACACAAAGCGAGGCACTATGAGTTGATTGCACAATCAATTCACAATGGTTAGTTTTAGTTTTAGACCTTAGGAATTGATTGTGTAATTGATTCACTTTGTTAAAGGGTGATGACTAAGCATATAAATCGATTACTCAATTAATTCACTTAAGAGCATATTCTGAATTTGCTTTGAGTTAATTGTATAATTGATTCCATGGACCTAAAATTTGCTTTTGAACACATGGAATTGATTGTACAATCAATACAATCAATTCTAGCTTTAAGATTTCCAAGTTTTACAAATATTCATCTCTTTCAACCACTTATAGCATCCTAAACTCATGTATCATATAAAACTTCTTCTTAACCATTGATATACTCATGTAGCTTCTTTGTATTATTTTGAATCCTTTATTATTTACACATAACATTAAATTAATAGAATTGGAATAAAATTATAAGAGTTTCACATATATATATACACAAAATAAAAAATAAGTATATTATCTATTTACCTTAAATCTTAGATAATACGAGGAGATTAAGCTTAACTAGAAGTATGGTAGCCAGTCCTTGTCACATATAGCACCAAGTTTTACCCATAATCCCTAATTCCACCTTATCACCAAAATCTAACAAAATCCTAAAGTTTAAACTTGTAAACATAGAATTATACCTTAGTTAAGAATGAGTTAGTAATGTTTCCTTGTCATTTTAGTCCAATTCTCGCAAGGATTTCAAGAAAAGGACATTGAAGATGAAGGAGAATGGAGGAAGGGAGGTCGATAGTAATAAGGATTTTCCTTGGAGAAATAAGGATGGCTAATTGGTTTTTAAGAAAGAAAGGGTAAATTTGTCAATTTTAAGTTTTTTAATGCCAAATTTGAAAAACTACCACTTTAAATTTGCTTTAAGATTCTCTTTTAATTCTAATTGCACATAACATTATACTTAACTTAATTGCACCTAGTTTTATGTTAAAACTTTATTTTTTATAATTAAATACATGGTTATAGGTATAATGTGGGTAATGGGTATCCTCTTTTGGATGTTTGCCTTATCGTAATATCTCGTGTTAATATTTAGTCATTTTTTATCATATTAAATAGAGATAAATACAAAATTTTTATGTGTTGTCAACTTTAAAATATTTTTTTATAAATAATAGAATATTATGAAAATAAAATTAAAATATTATGGAAAAAAGAAAAAGAGAATAAAATAGAAAAAAATAAGATGATATCTTCTTTTTGAATATATAGAACCTTTTTATAACTTTTTGTATTTATAGACTACACCAATTGATGACTATCACAATTGGTAAGGGTAATTACCTTTAATTGATATTTACTACTTATTGATAATTATCTTTTATTAGTTACAATCAATGTTAAGTTAAACTTAAATTTACAACTATCAAAGGATTTGATGGATATCCATGTAAATAAATATTTATTACACTCTTTTTGGGATTTCCATTTTATAAAAAATATGCTTTATTAAAACCTCAACTAAAAAAATCCTAATGAAGGAAAAAGTACATTATTCTTAGGGAAAATTATATTTCAAAACTTATAATTTTACTGCTTTTCACTTAACTTATATGTGTTTTCAAGTATTATAATTTGCCCACATTTATTTTTTTAATGATAGCATTTTGCCAATTTAAACTTTTCTCCATTCGATTTTTAATGAAATATTTTCTAACAAGTGAATTAAATGAACTTGCAGAAAATTGCATGAAAATAATTTTTTTTATATTTATGTAAAATGATGTCCAAAATTCCTAATTGAGATTAAAAAAATATATTTATCATATTTTTTTAATTTAGATCTATAAACTATATGCTTTTATTATATGCTTTACAAAATTATTAGTAATAAAATATGCAAATTCTGTTATTTACAAATATTAGGAGTTGTAGTTTATATATATATATATATATATATATATATATATTGTACATATGCCATGTATTGTAATAATTTTTTTATCATTTAAGGTATGAGATAGGATTAATATATTTTAGTTCATACTGACAATTTTTTATATTGATTTTTATAAATATAAAAAAATTATACTTTACTTACATCGAGTTTCATCTGATTTCATTGAAATCACATGTTCTGGAGTTTCTTGTTAAAAATTGGATAAAAAAAAATTAGGTCAATAGAGTATTAATGATAGAAAGTACAAGTGGACAAGTTATAATGTTTTAAAATACAAGTTAAGTAAAATTCAATGAAACTATAGGTATGTAAAGTGTAATTTTCCTTTATTCTTTTAGCAAATAATTTGCTTTGTTGAAATCCTTATTAGGAAAACCTAGTAGAAAAAAATTATGGTTATGAAAAAAAAAATGAGTGTAGCATGAAATTAATTCCCTATTAAAAATATCAATAAGGGTATTTAAGCTAATGCGTTAAATAAGCAATTTTATTAAAGACCATTTGAACAAATTTATTGTTATGATAAAAAATCACCACAATACTTTTGTGAGTATGGGAAAGAACTTTGATAAGATATAATTTGTTTCATCTTTTTTGATATATTGTCTTCCAATTAAGCTTTTGCACATAGTATTATCAATATGGATTTGTTGAAATTTCTTTCTTGAAATTTATGATACATATTGGTAAAAACAATTAGGGATTGATTCTTGACTTGTTTCAAACATGTTAGAGAAACAATTGTAATTTAACTTACTAAGAAGCATAATGTAGACATATCATTATGTAAATAATAATATAAAATTACACTTTGTGTAGGTTAAACTTCTTACATCTTCATAAATAGAAAGTTATGATCAAAATTCATACAAACAAAATAATCTCATGGTAATTGTTCTATCAAGATACTAAAATGCATATACAATTTTATTCCAATTTTTTTTAGATGAAAAGAACCATATTTTGCTGATAGACTTATCAAAGAGCTATATAAAAACATGTATTATTAGTAAATTTCATTATTGTATCAATTACACTAAGGCATGATATTTTAGGAAAAAAAAAATATTCATTATTCTTTAAGATGCAAAGTGAATCCTTATTAGTATCAAGTGATGAACTACATTAGGATACTTAAAGAATGTGATTTATCCATATAAAACATTTTAGAATCTTTCAATTTTGATCGATGAGCATATGTTTCATAATTTAAATGCTCAATTTGCAAGCCAACATAGAACTTAGTTTTTCAAACTATTTCATCTAAAGCTCTAATTTTCAAATACTTTGCTGCCTTGGAATGTTCTTCATGAGTTCTAATAATAATAGCATATGTAGTAATTATGGTAAATTCAAATTCAAATTCAAATTTTTTAATTAAAAAAAGAAATTTTTATATACTTCTTTCAATAAATATTCACTACGATGCTTATGCTATATTTAATTTGATTACTTTAATCTATTTAAAAATCTTTATAATTGAATTGAATATATTTCTTATAAATTTAAATTGCATGCTTCAAGCAAATATATGAAATTATTTAAGGATTTTTCTTAATATTATTGTCAATTACCATGTGTGACAATTGATGTCTTAAATTCATTAAATACAAATCAAGTTTTCACATATTATTAGAAAAGTGTATCCATCATATGCAGTTAAGTATTTTTCATAGTTAATGATAACTTTTATAAAAATCCTTGTATTACAAATTATATTTTCTCTTTATAAGTTCAATTTTCTTATTTTCTTGGCACAATTATTTATTTATGTCTTATTAATTTCACACCTTCAAGATGTTTCATTAGCTTAACACCTTTTGGATGTTTTTCACATTATAATAAATTTAAAATTTTGATTTCTTTCTACATTTAATTTTTGTCTTTGGCCAATAATTATATATCATCATTTACAAATTCAAGATTCTTATAAATTATTAATTTCACAAATTTGAGCTGTACATCATGTATAATAATAACCATCTTTGGTTTCATTTTTTTTTTATTAGAAACATAATCAATTAAGATCTTTCTATTTCCATAAATTTTAGGTACATAAACATCTTTCAGAAATTTGTCATTAATTTTATCTCAAATCTCTTCAAGAATATTTGACTTCTTAATAAAACTATTTATTTGCTTCTTCTTTATTTTAAGCATATTTTCATTTGAAATCAATAGGTTTATTATGTTTTAGAGATATTCTAAACTCAATTGTTATAAATAAATAGATTGCCTTTTTAGGACCTTAATATGAGTTAGAGTATTTACAATTGATATATAATATTTATTTATTATCTTTCAATTAGTAATATATTTGGTATTTGTATATAATTTACAAATCAATCATTTCATGAATTTCTAGTTTATATTATTTTGTGTAGGAATCAAGATGATCACATTATTTCTACAATTACATGTTTTTTCCTTCTAATATTAGGAATATAATTTTACTTATAAGCTTATATATATATTCTTTGTCTCTTTTTAAGCTCACCTATATGCATTGTGGTAGAGTAAAAATATATTGAACATTCAAAAATTCTTTACGTGTAAAACTTTTAACTTATGACTAGAGCTAATTATAAGGAAGAACTATAAATTCTTGACTTGATGTGTATAGATACTATAACATGTAAAGTTACTTGTCACTCATGATGATAAAAAGAATCTTGTTTTCTTAAACCATGATAAAGTTAATAATTTGAGACATTAAAATTAATTTAATCAAATTGTTTTACATATGAACATAATTTAAAATGTTCTATAATTATTCAAATTGATATACAATAACCAATAAAGGTTTTAGATATAAATTTACTAGAATTATCAAGACATATATATTGTTTAATCACATAATTAGCAACTATGCTCAAATTCAAATTATTTGAGTAAGCAATCTTGCAAACGTTATATTATGGGTTGACAACAAACACACATGTGACAATCTTATTGAAGAATCAATTCAAATCAAATCCAAATGTTCACGTAGTGAATAAATTGGTCTATATGTAAACTTAAATTTGTTCAAAATATTGTTAAGGATTTAGCCTTAACTTTAGCTAATGGTTGCCTTATAATAATTTGTTTTTTTGGAAACAAGTAGGATATAAAATTCATTTGATTAAAGAAGCTCATGACTCCTTACTAGATGATCATGTGAATTTTTATTAACTTCTTGCATCTTTATTGATCCAAGATAGCTTAAATTATCATATCAAATAGTAAAAATACTTTGAATAGTAAATTTCTAGTTTGATATCATACTTGTTTCAATTGAATCTATAGTATAAGCGAAAAGAAAATGATAGCATCTTTTTCGATACATTTTTGTCTCTTACTTAAGACAATTACTATAATATAAATATATTCAATATCTTCTTTGTTTATTATCTCAATGTGTTATCTATTCCATCATATGTATTTGAAACTAATCAACTTTCTACTGCCAAACATTATATGACAAATGATAAATTTTTAATTCAGAATATTCAAAAGTATCATTATTATAAATAAAATTTGACTTGACATTTTTCTTTTTCTTTTTAAATGGAGCTTAATAAAATTCCATAGCATGTTTGGATGTATGATGGGTACATAATCAATGATCTTTGATATCACATTAGTAATATATATTTTCAAAACTTCCAATAAGTAATATATGCTTTCAAAACCTTTTGCATTAATATTATTATACCTTTCTCATTAAATTATCTTACTTTTGGTGGTAAAAAATAATCTTATGATTGTTTGTACTATTTTTATAAGCATCATGATTGCAACAATTAATCTAACTTTTTTCACATTCACAATTATGATTACAATATTGTCCACATTTAAATATTTTCATTATTATGTATTTGCTTTAAGAAATGCAATAAAATTAGTTGGACAAATTTTATAATTTTTCATAAAAGACTCCATTTTGTCCGATCTGTGGGAGACATGAATTAGCACATAATTGAACAAGAACTTCCAAGATTTAGTATCAATAATACAAATATATAAGCACATTATTGAAGCTTTCAAGAATCCTCGAAGACCACTATACTAAACAATAAATAACAATATCATACGTCTTTAGTTCTCATCAAATTGAAATTACGAATAATCGATAAGTCCAAATAATAAGTTTATGGCATATTTATTTGTGTAGGAAGGGATTTGTCTGGCGAAATGATATTATTCTTTAAAATGAAGAGTAATAAGGATTTGTAAAATCAAAAAATTGTATTTCCCATTTTGATTATCTTGAGGTCAAAATTATGCCTTAAAGCTTTAGCTCATAAACATACTTTCGTGTCAAATTCATGTTGACATGTATCAAATAACAAATTTTATTGAAACAATCAACGAAAATAGAAATTGCAACATTGCATCTTTTAAGAGAAACCCCATATCATATCATTATTAAACATTCTGGTTATGAGTACTTGATAGTAATTGTGAAAAACAATCAATCATTAATTATAAATATTATAGTAAAGCCAAGCAACCAATTAATTCAAAAATTAAAAAGAAAAATATAAGAAAATTCCTAGAAGATAAAAGCACATTAAATTCTTAATCATACCACGAAATAGATTATAGTTAAATTTGTAAGGAATTACACCTTGAATTTTCTTACAAAAATATAAAGTAAACTCGTAACACCAACTCTTGTCAATTGTCCTTCAACAATTCAATTGCCTCGGGCAGTTTTAATGGATAAATGAAGACAGACAAAGCACAACTCGAATTGAGAAGCTCAATATCAAAGAAATTTGCACTTATATTGTATAATACTATGGAAATAGAAGAAGAGAATAGAATAACAAAATATGAATTTCTGTTATTTCTAAATGTGTAGAGTTCTTCTATAACTTTTTGTACAGATAAACACCCTATACATCAATTGATAACTATCATAATTGATAAGGATAATTCTTTCTCTGTAATACGTATCAGTTATTGATTATGATCAAATATTAGACTAAACTTAAATTTGTAATAGCTAATTGATGATAAAAAAAATTGATAAATATCTATGTAAATTATATTTACAACATGGGGTTCATAAAAAGTCTTCTATTTGTCATTCTTCAACATAAAAGAATGGCCCATAAAAAAACCGGGGGGGGGGATTTCTAACATCTTATTTTTATCTCTATAAGGGTTGCGTCATTTGTTCCGTCAAAATGCGTGTAGAATTTTACGTACAATGTGAATGGAGTCACTAGAATTATAATGGACTTGGGTTAGGTATAAATTATAAATTATACATCTAGTTTCTCGTGTACTAATTGCTAATTGCCGTTAGAGAGGGTTCTTTAAGGAAAAAAAATAGAAAAAAATTATCCATTTCACATATGACATTTTAAAATATTATCAAAATTATCTTTAAATTATATAGAATTATAATTTCATTTATAAATAATAGTTTATATATAGAATTTCATTTCTCAATTGTATTATTTGAGGTCAAAATTTATATATATATATATATATATATATATGTGTGTGTGTGTGTGTGTGTGTGTGTGTGTGTGTGTGTGTGTGTGTGTGTGTGTGTGTGTGTGTGTGTGTGTGTGTGTGTGTGTGTGTGTGGAAGGGCAAAATTGTATGAATGGACTATTAATACAAATTTATAGCTTTTTATAATTTAGGTATCATTTTAATATCTTATAATTAGAGGTAGCACTTGAGTTAAGTAATTCCATTGCTTGCTTAATTTGATTCGATAATTGCTTGATTCGATTAGATTCATATCCAACTCATTTAATTTGTAAGTAGCTCAA
This sequence comes from Sindora glabra, assembly GCA_020226215.1. NCBI lineage: Eukaryota > Viridiplantae > Streptophyta > Magnoliopsida > Fabales > Fabaceae > Sindora > Sindora glabra. The sequence goes on from CM035234.1 coordinate 21,864,967, forward strand.
TTATAATGTTTTATTATATTTTTATATAATATACTATAAAATTAAAAATTTAAAAATTAATTAATTTTTATAGTTTTAAATTTATATAATTTAAAAATATTTATAATCATATTAAATATTATACTTATTTCAAAACAATATATATTTATTTTTATTTAATTAATAAAAATATATTGATTTAAATTTGAATTGAGCACGAACTTGACTCAAACTTGCAATATTTTAAATGAGTCATGTTTGATAAAATTAAAGTTCGGTTTGATTTGATTCAATTCCACTTGTACTTACAATTTCATTAATGAAATTAGTAATTTTGTCAAAAAATTATAAAAAAATGACTTTATACAGATAATATAGGTAATTCTTAGAAAAACCTGATCCATAATTTTAGGGACTCAACGTCATAAAAAATTGTTTGTTATATCAAAATATTCATAATTTTGTAGAGCCTTATATGTGACTAATTTATCATCCCTATATAAATTGTAATAAGGTTCTGGTATCCGTCTCCTCCTTAATTTTTTAATTTCTAATGGACATCGCATTCATCTTAATTCAGGTTGACTTTTTGGACAAACAGCATTTTTGTCTATAACTCTTCCAATTGCCATGTAGTAAATTTACATCCACAACTGTGTAAATCCGACCGAGATATACATGTATAAGGTATCATGTGTGATTTGATATGCAGAATCATATACTTTTCAAAATTTTAACATTTTTAAAAATACAATTCTTATGACTGTAATTTTTAAAATATTATATTATGATATTTAATTTAATTAAAATATTATATTTAATTAATTTATATATTTTTAAAATATTATTAAATCATTAAAAGTATTCTCATTGACAATTAAGTGATTAACATCAGAAAATTGTTCGATGGAGGTTGATAAAATATATGTCATTTGAATATAAGTAAATTTCAGCTACTTGATTGTGTATTTATTGAAATTTAAATTAAATGTTCTCAAATTTTATATGTAAGACACACATTAAAGCTACTTATAATAAACTATTGGATCGAAAGGACTATTTTTTTCTATAAAAATTTATTGCTTGGCGGTGAGAGTCTTACACCGCTACCAATTTGAATTGATCCCTTCCCGTTGAAGTTTAGCGGTAGAAGAAATAGCTGTTAAGGTTTGTTTATTTTAATGGAAAATATTTTTTTACAAAAAATAGCTATCTGATATTAAAATAGAAATATTATTTTATTTATTTAATATTAAATATAAACAATTTGAAGAAAGAAAATTTTAAATTTAAAATATTAACTTTTTTATTATTAAATATTTAATTATTATTTTTAATATTAAATAATAATGATATATCATTTATTTATTATTACATATGTAAATGTTATGTGTGTGTGTGGGTGTGTCTATATATATATATATATGTATGTATTGTAAGATTTTCTAACGAAGTAAAAGGAGCCTGGCTCCGTGTGGACCCACAGGCACCCAATACAACCCAGCTAATTGAATACCGTTATTGGATTGGGTTTTTTAGGAGCTGGCTATTTGGATCCTCCATACTGCTTCAGGGAAAGCCCAAAAAGATTCCATTTGGACTGGCTCAGGTAAATTAAATGACTTATAACGAATTAAAAAAAAGTTTAAATTAACAAATTGTATAATCAAAGTAAAAGACAAATTCAAGACCACATAGATCAATATCTTGCATGGTTTTGCCTTTATTATATGTAGTCTTATCGTCACTTTGATACAGTATCCTTTTTTTTTTGGGGCGAAATACAGAAGCTTTTAGATTGTTAGAAAGAAAGTATTTGAAAATAAAGTGATAAGAAAATAATAATAAGAAAGTAGTTTTGAATCGTGTGTTACTTTTATCTAAAGATTTTTATTATTTCAGGATACAACAAGATTTAAGCTCTTCAATATGAAATAATAAAAATAGTTTGGTAGAAAATTTTATTTATAATTGTTGAATAAATATAATTTTACACTAGATGAATATTGCAAATAATCACTTTTTTATAATAAATTTTCATTAGATAATTATTATAAAAAATTATAAACTTATTTAATAATTAATTGATTCAATTAATAATTTAATTAATTGATAATATTTGTTATTTGAATAAAAGTAAATTACTCTATTCTCTCTTTTAAGTTACTAAAATTTATTAGAACTTCCTTTCTCATTTAAAACTTTATATAAACCTCCTCGAAACCAAAAAAAAAAAAAATTATACATAACTCTAATTAAGTCTAACGGAACAGATGTCCGTTAAGTTTATCCAAATACTTAAAAATCTTTTTTATTTCGAAAAAAGCCTCCTCATCTTTTAAAGCATAAAAGGCACAAGCCCTCATTTTTTAAGCATAGAAGGCGGAAGCCTTTGCAACCTTTTTGCAAACACAGCAAAGTGGAAATAATTGAAAATGTAATAATTTCTCATACACAACAAAATGGAAAAGTATACAAAGATAGCAGTGAGGATCGAATCTCCCAAGCCGAACTTAAGTAACATCAACGTGATAAAAAAAAGAATAAAACTTAAGTACTATGTAAATTCCAATTCAGACCTACGAAATGGATAAATAGCACATCCCTGCAAAATCAAACTTCAACCAAAAAAATACAAATGGCAATTGAAATTAGAGATCTTGAGAAACGCCAACAATGGATCTTCATTTCTTCGTAATTCCTACTTCCATTTTCACTCAGTGTGGCCTCTGGAAGCTACAACTGCCACAGCCTAGCAGCCAGCTTCCTGGCTGAAACCGCCACTTCCTCCTTTCAAACTCTTCATCTTCTTCAAAGGGACCATCAATCTTCTCTTTCTCATAGATCTTCAAGTTCAGCAAAGGGGTTTCAGTCCTGCTCCGTGTCCCATTCGGAGCCCCATTTTCCCTTAACCGAGTAGCTGGGGTTCGGAGTCTTCGGCGAACGGGTCTAAGGCATGCGGTTGCTCGTTTACTTTCTCCATCTGCGCTAGGGCGTTCGAAGCCCAGACCCACAGCCAACATCGCAAAATGCAACAAATTGTGCATAACCAAACGTATCAACACGATTTAAGAACACAATCGAACCTACATTTCAATTTATGTTGTTGATTGGGTACAATGTAACATTGAAGTGGGTTTTGGGAAATTGTTTTTTTTAACTAAAGGTATTATTAGGTTTTTAAGAGTTTAATTTTATTTACAAATTAAAACAATCATGTGTTGGTATCTATTTAGAATATTCTTTAACATTTTGTCTTTTTTGGATTAATGCTGTTGGATTTTAAATAAAAGAGAAGGTCTATATAATATTTGTTAACTTAAGAGAAAAGTGAAGTAATTTGTTATTTGAATAATAATATTTGATAAAATTAATTATTTATTATTAATTAATTTCATATAAAATAATAAATAAAGATATAAGTATAATTTATAACTTATTTTAGTGTGTGTATATATTTCAATAAATTAATCTTATTAATTCTTACTTTTAATTTGAATTAAATTTAAATTTATTAAATAATTATATAACAAAGTATTTGACATAGTATAATAATTATTTTATTAAAATATTAATTTTATTATATAAATTTAAATAATTATTTATTATTTATAAAGAACTACTTTATTTATATTAGGTTAGTGCATGTATAATTAAGAATACATAATGATACAATCATTAAGTACAAAGCATGATTTGTTCATTATGAGAAAAGCTCTAATTAGTGACAGGTTTCGTGATGAAATAAGAAATGTTGAAAAATAATGCATTGATAATTCAATTAGCAATGAAATTTTTGTATTTGTCTTTAATATCTATTGCCATTTCCATCATTATGGAAAAAATTAGTGATGCCTTTGTCTATTACTAAGTCTTATATTATTGATGGAATTCTCGTTGTTAAGTTTAAATTTAGCAATGGATAAATTTGTCACTAACTTTTATTCTACTACTAAATTAAGGATTTTTTTTTCATAGTTAGTAGCATCATTATTTATAATTCCATCGCTAATATGAGGAATATTTGTTAAAATAATTGCTATTTTTCTAGCAAGGTAAACAACAAACATGTTATGTTACATTGAATTTTTTTAAATTAAATACATATTCAACAATCAAAATTAATTTGGAGTCAAATTTTATAAAATAAAATTGAGTGTCAATATGTTATTTATATAATGAAAAAAAATCAATGAAATCCAATATTCATAGAAAAATTAATGAAATCCAATGTAAATACAAAAATAAAAAAAAATATAAAGTCCTAACTTTTAGCATTTTGTTAGTGGTCATTTTTTTAATGCTAATGTCCTTAGTTAGTTGGCAACAACGAATGTGTTGAACCACCTATCTCCACCCTTAGCATCAAATATGCTAGCATGTACTGGTTCTTCTCAATTTGACTAAATGCAACTTGAAGCTGCTACTTCACTGTTGCCATCCTCTCTTGTGTTACCTTGAGCTTTGCATTCTGCCACTAGATAATGCTTTATAGGAACTATAGCATGGGCTATGAGGACAATCCAATAATGTTAGATGATGACCTATAAGCCTAGTGCTCCTCCAATCCCTTGCGATAAATCTTGCTCTTTTTATTTTGACCATCAATTGTCTCCATTTATTAATCTAAATTTAAATTATATTCTAAAAAAATAGTTAAACTAACTTATAAACATCTCTTTCACCTTAGTATAAGTTAACCTAACTAAGCCATTCACTACTAGTACTCAACTACTAATCCCTAGCAAAAATGACTTGACCTAACTACTTTTGCTTAAGTATAATATTTAAATTTACATGTATATCATTCCATTTGCTACCAAATTTGTAAAAAATGAGTTATCTTGCTTACTATGGTGGAAGTAATAGCACATCTTACTGAGTGTTTGAAAAGTTAAATCCATAAGTATGTGTGTACAGAGATTTAGTGAAAAGCATTTTATCTAAACAAATACTAAAATGTGAAAAATTAAATATAATGGCATAGAAGTGAACATTTAGAACTCTATTCAAGTTTCCATGAATGACCTTTGAAAGCATAATTTAATTGACTTTACAATTGCCATTCAAGCATTTGTTGGATTGACACTTGTTCAATTAAAAGGAAATGGGGAAATTCTAATACAAGGAAGCAAAATGTAAAGAAATCACAATTAATAAATAAATATCCTTCTTTTGACTTCTTTTATTTTTATTTTTTACAATTTTAATTTATCTATTTAAGGTTAACCTTATTCCTTTATAAACAAGCACACAAATTTGATGCATAAGTCACAACATAAGTATTAGTATTAACATCCCAATATTATCATTCTTATCAAATTTTCACACAATGAGATTATCCTAACGTGCATTTCAATCGCATCCATAGCATAAGCATTTTTGTTAATATATAGGTACACAAGCATAGCCATAGATGTCTTAACCTTTCAAATAAACAGAAAATCAAATTTCCAAAGTTCCAAAACATATAAAACCAATTTATTTAGTTTCATTTCTTTTATAAACACAAGTATGTTTTACTTATTCATGTTACTCTCTATTATTCATATTGATGCTATTCATTTTCATTTTACATGATTAGAAAGGTACAATACTATATAATTCCATGAACTAGGTAATATCATAAGACAACATGGCAATAGACGATTATATATTACAATGTTTTAAAAATTGGACCAATTATTAAACCAATTAGACAAATGATTCAAGATTTAATGATTTAATTAGAATTGAACTAAAATTTTAAATATACATTTAAATATATTCTACCAATAATTGTAAATAAATAAGTCGTTAAATAAAATTAAAATTATATATATAAATATCAAAATAAGTAATTTTATATTAATTTAATAATATAATTTATAATTTTACTTAATATTATATATATATATATATATATATATATATATATATATATATATATACTCACACACACATATACACACACCTAACCAAATGTCCGCCACTCTTGAGGAGAAAAAAATTAATAAATAACACAAAATATTAAGTTTTCCTTAGTTAGGTAACAAAATGGTCCAAGCTAATAGCTCTTTATTGGCTTAAAGCTTCATAAGACCCTAAATATATATTCAACACTCAATAGAGAAGACCTAACTCTACTTTCTCAATTCCGTCTTTATCTTTTTTCTCTCAATCTGTAAACACATTTCATGTTGCAATAAGAAGAGAACCATAATAGTAAGATAAATGTTGTAACAAGAAGATAGAGATGGCAGTAGGTGGGATGCCATAACAAGAATCATTATAGATTTAGAATTTCTTTCTAAGTGTAGTTAGATCCTTATAAGCTATTTGAACCATAATTGGTTCAAACAACTTAAATAGGTCATGACTAATTTACTAGTTTTTAAACCAAGTTTTTTGACAAATGATTTTTAGGATAAATCAAATTAGAGAAATGACTAATTTATTGATTTTTTGGTTAGACTGATGGGTTTGATTTGAGTTTTTCAATATTGATATTTTAGAGTATGGGTGCTTAGAAACAAACTTTGCCACCTAATGTTGTCTATCTTAGGCTTAAATGCAATCTTGTTTAATTGTAGTTGACTACGTCAATCTAAAGAGAAACTTCAGTGAGCATATTCAACTATCACATCACAATTTGCAAATTTTTCTATAAATTTACTATTCATCTATCACCAATAACCTTCAAATTACATTTTTGTTATTCAACCTCACAACCAATCCATCAAAACTTATAATAACTACTTTCCAACAACAAAAATCCACTCCAAATAACTACATTTGAAAGCTTAAATCAACGTTTCTTACATAAACCTCCTCTAAAGCTTTATATAAATAACAAATTTGAGCAAAAATGAGGAATTTCAATGAAGGTTTAGGTAGGATACTACTAATAACTTTTAAGGAAGGGACTTGGATTAAGGAATTTAAAACGGATAAGCCTTTAAACATTAAAATAAGAAGATTTTGAATTAAAGTTCCATTTCCACCAAAAACCCTTTCATTCAAATCAAACTACATGCTTATAGAAGAAGAAGAAGAATAAGAAATCAAGTTATAAAACTTGCTAAGGATATTGAAGTTTAAAGGTGTTGGGATTTCTTACCTTGATAAAATGAAAATTGAATGGGATTAATGGAGTTCCTTTTGGAAAAGCTCTAGGATTTTAGAGAGATTTGATAAAGAGTAATGTAATGAAGAAATAGAAGAGCTTTGGGTATTTTATGAGGAACTAGGGGAAAATTGACTGAAGGACATTTTGCAAAGAGAAAGTTTTGCAATTTCTCTTTATCATTTATTTCCTCCTAATTACCAAACTCTAATTACAATAAATTCTTTATAAATTCTCTTTATTTCAATTCATCATTAAATCCTATTAATTCAATAAACTTTTCTTTTCTTAGAATTTTCTAGCACATTCATTACTTTAATTACTTACCATATTAATTATTTCAACAATTCATTACTTTCCTTTCCTTGTATTTCTAGAATTCAAAATGTGTCATAAAAAATAAATAGGTAAATAAGTAAATAAATATGTTTTAAATTTCTAAAGGCATAACATAAAATAAATGGAAATTTAAACTATTAGTAAATTACATGATGACCTATATGTCAAAAAGATTGTTCAAACAATTTACTGCATAAGGTAATTTATATTAAATAGTTATTAGATTAAAATTTTATTTTGGTCCATCGTGTAAATAATTTTTTTTCAATTTAATTTTTATTCTTCCTTAACAAATCTAAATTTTTTTCAATTAAATTCTTTCATCCACCTATCTCGCACTAATTGACCTAAATGATAAAAGATCCTATTCAATATCTAATGACATTTGAGTTTAGATTTGTTTATAAGTCCTAACCTTAACTAACTTTCCATTTGACCCAACAATTTTGCATGCTAATACATGCATTAAAATACAATAAGTTCTCATCCAATGGGGTCCAATCCATTATCCTAGTAACTATTCATCTAATCCATAATTCAAACATTGCTCAACAAGTCTATCTATTTTATATATTTTTGGGCAATTTTGCAAAACATACTAATTATATAAGTTTTTTATATTAAAATATAAGTATAATTAGAAACAAAAATTTTCACTCCATTTAAAAGGAAACTATTTCTTCACAATATGCAAGCCAAATAGGTTCTTACTAGTATCAACATCTAGCTAACACAAAATTAGGAACCTTACAAATAAATAGAAATACATAATAGTCATAATCAAATTAATTAACAAAACAATCCAAAAATCATCACAAACTAGCAATTTCACTTTTAAATCATCATAAACTAATAGCAATCAAATTAATGAATAAAACAACCTAAAAATAAAAAAATGTAAAAATTTTAACTTTTTTTTTCCAAAGAAGTCACCTATTAAACTTAATGAAAGATGCTAATGATATTCTGAGAGGCTGCAAATGATGATGGCTAGGGATAAGGAGGTTATCAAAGAGAGCTTGATGCATTATTGCAACCTATGTATAATTTCAAGTTAATAATAGATTTTAAAAATTTTATTATTAAATCTTAAAAATACTTCATTATTGTGTTAGTTGTTTTTTAAATTTAGAACATACAATCCATCACTAACTTTTTTGCCTAAACATTAGTGATAGAATTTATGATAGACAAAATATAATTTGCTGCTAAACTTACAATGCATCATTAAACACTTTTTGAACACTAAAGGCTTATTTATCAACAGGGTATTTGTCCTTATTTCCATTGCAAAACTTTCATCATTAAATTCTTTTACTAAATACAAAAATTCTAAATGCCTATATATTTATTAGTTTTAACATTTTTAAGAATGCTATCATTATGAATGTAATTTTTAAAAAATATTATATTATCATATTTAATTTAATTAAAAGAATTTCTATTATTGTCAAAATTTTATTTTTTTATTAATTTATCTATTTTTAAAAATATTATTAATTTGTTAAAAATATAACAATAATAAATTATAAAGTGTTTATTCCAAAAAATTAACTAATCATGACAATAAATGATGGTTAACTATAATGGTAATAAACAGTAGCAATGAATGGTTAGATATAGTAGTCAAAGACATACATGACCATCTTGACATGCACCAAATGAGTGTATTGATAGCCTTTCTTATTTTTAATTAAATATATTCTTAATTTTTTTGATATTATATTTTAATTAGTTACAATTATTTCTCTCCTCTTAAAAAAATGGAAGAAGAGAATGTATATTTGTGAAAATTAAAAAAAATACTAATTAAAGTAAAAATCATTAAAAGTGTGTGTAATTAACTTGTTGTGTAGTTTTTTTTTAATAATAGAAGTAATAATCTACTATATAATTTTAAAAAAAATTATATTGTCATATTTAATTTAATTAAAAAGTTTTCTAATAATGTCAAAAGCTTGAATTTATTAATTTATCTGTTTCTAAAAATATTGTTAAATCATTAAAAATATAACAATAGTAAATTATTAAATGTCTATTTCAAAAAATTAACTAGTCATTGAGCAAATGGTGGTCAACCATATTAATTATAAATGGTAATAATGAATGGTGAAAGATGATAGTTAAAAGCATATTTAACCATCTTGACCTGTACTAAATAAGCGTGTTGATAGCCTTTTTTCCTTTGAATAATACATTCCTTTTTCTAATTTTTGGTAAAATATATTCTCACTTTTTTGGTATTATATTCTCAAATATATAATGGTTCCACTAAGAAGAAATAGTGCTTTTTGTGTACGTCTGCTCTCTGAAATCAAAATCTTCCTCGATTCGATGGCTAGTGTACTAAATCCCTTAATATTAATGGCTTTTAAGAAGCCTTACAACTTTTTGTAGATTGAAGCGATCCCTCTCTTATGCTATCGTCACATAAGACACGTCCTGAAGTTTGTACACACTTTAGCACCTATTAGGATCCTTTAACAATATAAGAATTAGAAATTACGCAAAAATGATGGGTTCTTTAGTGCTTTTTTTTGCATAAATACAAGTTAAAGAGCTAGAATGGTTTAATCTCAAGAATAATTAGCTCAAATCATCAAAGCAAATAAGTGACAATAATAACAATAAGAAAACTTTGAAAATCTAGGGTTTTTATGTCTCTTTCACTTTTTCAAAATTATAAAAATTTGTTTATATATAGATAAGAATTAAAAACATAATAGTCATTCTTGACAGTTAGCTAAAATTTTAAATTTTATAACCAAGTAATCAAGTACCTAACCTAATTTTTCAAATGATAATCAAGTATTGTACTCAACTATAAGTTAAAAATTTTCTTGTGCTTTAAAGTACTCAAATATTATACTTGATTACTATGGTTTAAATGGCTTATTTTAGATTAAAGACCTAAGTACAATACTCAACTACTTGGTTTTAAGGTTAGCCACTTAACCATAGTATTTAAGTATTGTACTCAAATATTGGTCTTGAGATTAGCGTTTAGGACCAAAGTATTTAGGTACTCTAATTGAGTACGACCAGCTTTTTTGTTTTTCAAAAGTGTTTACTCATAAAAACTTTTTTTTTTTACAAAATTAAGATTAAAATTTATTTTGACACAATTTTAAGTACAAAACCTTATATTTTTACAAATAATTTGAGCCAAACCAAATTAAGATAAACCATATAAATATTTTCCTAAATTCCTAAAGTAGGTTTTAATATATTAAAAAATTCTTCAAATCTTCAAACTTTTATCTTTTCTTCACAGTTTTCAAATCATGCAACATTTCATTAGATTGAATATTTTCAAAATGAATTATGTCATCATCAAGATACATAATTAATTTATAATATTTTAGAAAAGGGTTAATGTTAACAATATCTCCTTTTTTAATGATGGAAAATACATTTTGAAAAAAGGTATTAGTGCAAAGCATTCAAAAACAATGTAATCTTAAATCACTTTCTTAACTCAAGCATATTTTTAGACTCCTTTAAAATTTATACTCCCCCTTAATTTATGCCTGTTCTCTATTTAATTCAAAGATATATTTATAAATCATAGTCATATCACACTTGATTTTAGCCAAATTTCAAAATAAACTTATTTCTCCCCCTTTATTATCATAAATAATAATAATAATAATAATAATAATAATAATAATAATAATAATAATAAAGTAGCATCAACATATGAAAAATTTAGCATAATCCATTTCCAAAAGATAAACCATATACTAATTTATATTAATTTAGCATATCAGCAAAATATTTTAATTTCTAAAAGATAATTCATCATATACATAAAATGAGCACAGTTTGGAGAATTAGCAAAATATATAAGGTAAACTAAAGATATATCAACATAAGAATCCTACAGAGATCAAGAGCTCAGAGGAAAACAATTATTATTAAGTGCTCACTCCTTAATATTTGTTTGATTTTCTTCAATTGTATCTGTTTGAGGAGTTGCATTTACTTTATTTCCATCCTTTGTTGTGTGAAGATCTTCAACATTCATTACTGAACCATCAAAGTGATTAAGGAGTTGAGTCATTTTTGCAATCATGAACTTGTTCATGGATTACATAATTTGAATGAATGTGTTTTACTTATTGAGGCAACTTAAGCTTGAAGGGCATTCAAATTTTCAAAAACTCAATGATAATTTGCAGTAGCTTATTTTCCATCATGTGTGACCTTCCTTTAAATCCCATCATCCCTTTTGAAGATGTCCATTTGATGTACATATTGTTCATCAATGATGGAGCTTTTGTCAACTATTTTATAGAAAACCTTTTTTTTCAAACTTCACTTTAGCTTTTTTTGAAAACTTACATTATAATCATTCTATAAGGGAAAAACTTATTTATGTTATGGTCAAAGATATGATTGAGAATCAAAGATGGCCAATTAAGTTACTTCCCTATTCCTGAATGGTCTATACCAAAAAAGGCTATTGACAATCAATAATTGTAAAATTTCCTTTTCTAGGCGTAAGAACTTTAACAATTGTATAATGAAGAATTCTACCATTCATGGATAAATTGAATATTGTTAACTTTCCTTGTTTGTATGTTCCATTGTTATTGGGAAAGAAAAAACATCCTAGCATCCTCCTTGGTATAACCATAAAAAATTTTTGGATTATTGTAGTGAGCAAAATGATCCATTTTGAACAGATGATGCAAACTCTCACCATCAACCTAATTTTCATTTTTTCAACTTTTATAAATAAATAAGTAGATTAGCTAAACCTTTTCTTTTATAAATTGGCATAAAATTGTCTAATTGAACTTTCAAAAACTTTATTAAACTTATAACAAACAAAATCCAATAGATGGTAGTTCTCTAAAACTTGATAAATTTCAAACTTTTCATTCTCCATGAAGTCTTCATCTTAGCAAACAAGTGGAGCGACATTATTGTTCATAACAACTTCAAAATTAATAAGTTCTTTAGGAGATAGATACTTACTTTAAAGAAGATAGATACTTACTTTTTGGGATATTATCAAATAGAATCGATTAAGGATTGGAAGATTCGCCTTTATCATGTTTACATTTTATTCTCTTTTCACTACTTTTAGCTTTGTTAATAGCCAAATTTTTTGTTTTCACCATTGTTGAATTGGAAGTTTGGCAAGTGAAGGGTTGAATTAGGTTTAAGTTTAAAAGAAATTTATGGATTTAGGGATTTACATATGAAAGAAATTTAGTGAAGATGAAAAAGTTTGGAAGAAGAGAAGTAAGCTGTAAGTTCATCGAAGATATTTAGATGAACTTTAAAGAAGAAGATATGAAATTTAGGGAGTTAAAAAGAAAAAAAGGTTTTATAAGTTAATGAGGATTTGAAATAAGGCAGTGTAAGTGACTCCAGGTTATATATTTGCATGAGTACCTTAAGTATAATACTTAGGTACTCTTCAATTTTTACATTACACTTAAGTACAATATTTGATTAATGTGAGAAAAAGAGCAAAGAGAATACAAGGTAATTGAGTACCTTACTCGATTGTATTAATAGGATTTAGATTTTACACTTGTAATTGAGTACCTTACTTAATTAGTTTTTAATGAAAATAAAATGACCTTAAAGCCCTCTAAACTGAGAAAATCCACTTAAGATCAAAACAAACCTATTAGATACTGTGTAATCCATTCCCATATCATGTGATCTTAATAAGTTTAACATCATTGCTCCCTTGAATAAAAACTTGCAAAATAAAATTTTCGATACCTCTAATACTTAAGTTAGAAATAATGGTTACATTGAATTTAATGAAATTTTAACCTTAAAAAAATTAAACTTCATAAAAATTAGATATCATGCTCAAGGTAGTTTAACATTGCTAATTTTCTTCTAATGAATGAGAATATTTCTTCATTAAGAGGTTTTGTAAAAATGTTAGCCAATTGAATATCTATTTGAATGAAATTAAGCATAATATCCCCTTTTTGAATATGATCCCCAATAAAATGTTGCCTAATTTCTATGTGCTTAGTTCTAGAATGCATAATAAGGTTTTTAGTGAGGTTAATGGCACTAGTATTATCATATTTAATAGGAATGTGATCAACATTAAGTCTAAAATTAGATAATTGTTACTTCATCGAAAAGATTTGAGCACAACAATTACTAGTAGGTATGTATTCTGCTTCCACAATAAACAAGGCCACATTATTTTATTTTTTACTATGCCATAAGACAAATGACAAACCAAAAAATTGAAAAGTTCTACTAGTACATTTCTTATTTGATTTACTATCTACGAAATTGGTATTGGGATAAGCTACTAAAGAATAAATCTTTTCTCTAGGATACCATAACCTAAAATGAAGTGTGCCCATAAAGTATCTTAAAATATGTTTCACTACAATTAAATGAGATTCTCTTGGATTTGCTTGAAAACTTATGCACATATAAACACTAAATATTATGTCGGGTCTACTTGCTGTAAGATAAAGTAAGGAACTTATCATGCATTTATACATTTTCATATTAATATTTTTATCTCTCTCATCCAAGTCTAGATTTGTTAAGGTGTTTATAGGAGTAAGCAAAAGTTTGGTGTTTTCCATGTCAAACTTCTTCAAAAGCTCATTTATGTATTTAGCTTAATTGATAAAAATCCTCTTTTTTGATTATTTGATTTAAAGTCCAAGAAAGAAATATAGTTTCCCCATCATTGACATCTTAAACTCGTCTTTCATAATATTTTCAAATTCTTTGCATAAAGAAACCTTTGTAGGACTAAATATTATGTAATCTACATGTGCTTGTACTAATAGTATGTCATTTTCTTTGTGCTTTATAAACAATGTTGTATTAATTTTTATTCTAGAAAAATTTTTACTTACTAAGAAATTTGCTTAATCTCTCATACCAAGCTCTAAAAGCTTGCTTGAGACTATACAGAGCCTTTTTCAATTTATAGACATAGTTAGGAAAGAAGTAACTTTCAAAACCTAGAAGTTATTCAACTTACAGTTTTTCCATAATTTATCCATTTAAATATACACTTTTGATATCTATTTGATAAAGCATAATTTTTTTTTTCATATAAGCATATATTAAAAACATTCTAATGGCTTCTAATCTAACAACTAATGCATATGTCTCATTAAAATCAATGCTTTTCTTTTAGTTGTAATTTTTGCAACCAATTGGGTTTTATTTCTCATTGTAACACCATTTTCATCTAATTTGTTCCTAAAAACCCACTTTATACTTATGATAAAATGATCTCTGGGTCTTGGCATTAATTCCTAAACTTCATTTCTTTCAAATTGGTTTAGTTCATCTTGCATTGCCAAGATCCAACTATCATCACCAAGGGTATCATCAATATTTTTAGGTTTAAATTGAGACAAAAAGGCTAGATATCCATATATATTTCTAAGAGTATGGCGAGTTGTCCTATGTGATATGTCACCAATAACTTGATCAATTGGATGACTTTCTATAATCTTCCATTTTCTTTGTGAAGTGTTGGGATTATTTGTTATACTTGAAATGTCTATGTTAGAAGAACTATCATTTTTTTTCCATCTTTTGACTCTTCATGCTCCTTCTTATCTTCTTTATTTTCATCATTTTATAGCTAACTTTCACCTTCTCTATCATCTTCTTTGTACTTATACACAAGTAAGGGAGATTCATCAAATACCCACATGAATTGACTTTTCCACTACTAAGGTTTTTTTGTTATAAACATGAAAAGCCTTGTTAGTTGAAGAGCATCTAACAAATATTTTGTCATTATCTTTTACATTAGACTTTCCTAAAGTGTCTTTCCTATTGTTATTTATAAAACACTTATAATTAAAAATGTAAAGATGCGAAATATTGGATTGTCTTTATGTATAGAGCTCATAAGGAGTTTTCTTTAAAATAGGTTTAATTAGAACTTTATTCATAATATGAGAAGTGGTGTTTACTACTTCAGCCTAAAAACTTTTAGGAATATCACAATCATTAAGCATCATTCTCACCATCTCTTTAAGAACTCTAATTTTCTTTTCAATAATTCCATTTTGTTAAGGAGTTCTACGAGATGAGAAGCCATACTCAATCTCATGTTCATAACAGAAGCTAGTAAAATCATTGTTCTTAAATTCTTCACCGTAATCACTTTTAAGACTTGCAATAATTGTTCTTATCTTATTTTGGATAGTTTTAGTAAGTTTTGTAAAAGCTTGAAAGGCATCACCCATATAAGGAAAGAATAACATCCATGTGAACCTAGAGCAATCATCAATATCCATAAGAATGTAGTGATTTACACCATGGCTTTTAGTTCTTAATGGATCAATCAAGTTTATATAAATAAGTTCAAGTGAACTAAATGTAGAAATAATGATTTTAGGTTTAAAAGAATATTTTACTCATTTCCTTCTTCGACAAGCATCATATAACCTATCCTTCTCATAATTTATTTTGGGAAGACCTACTACTAAGTTATTTTTAGCAAATTTTTCAATTAAGTCCATATCTACATGTTCGAAACACTTATGCCCAAGCTAAGACTTTTCATTAACACTAACTAAGTACTTAGAATCTAATTGAGGCATATAATCAATGTCAATCATATAAATGTTTCCAAATCTTTTAACTATTAACTTAATTTGTTTGTTTATTTTATTCTTCACAATGCATTTTTCTTTATCAAATGTAACCTCATTACGTTATCCTATAATTGGATAATACTTTAAGAGATTATGTTTTAAACCTTTAAAACACATCTTTAATGTATGAGTTAGGATACTTATTGACCTTACCTATGCTAAGTATTTTTCCTTTATAATTATTGCTAAATGTTATATTGTCACCATCTCTAGGTGTGAGAGACACAAGCTTTGATTGATCACCAATCATGTACCTTGAGTATCCGTTGTTTAAGTACTTTATACTACTTTGTGACTTCAAGTACAATTACAAAAATAGAATTTACTTTCTTATTTAAGGTCCCTAAATAGTTTTGGGTCCTAGAAGGTTGTCTTAACAATTTTTATTTTCTTTGGAACCTATTTAAGTTTCATGGAATCATAACAATTCTTTCTAATTTTGCATTCCTGAATAGTATAACCTCTTTTAACATAATAATGACAAGTAACATTTAATCTATATCTTATGATTCCTTTAATAAAGAAATTTCTAGGTGGACATAAATCAAATTTCAATTTTCTTAGTGGATAAAGATCAAATTCCAATTATTTTTTAGGCAAAGATGAAATTTTTCATAAGATGAATAACTAAGATCTTCTTTGCTACTGAAACATCTTTGATTTTCTAGCAAAGTATCAAATGTATCCTTACTTTTTGTGAATTTTTCAAGGGTTTTGTTTAAATAATTTAATTTCTCTTTAAGAGCTTCACAAGAGATGTAAACTTGAGGAACTTGTTTAAAATTTTTAATCTCTCTCAAAAGTTTATCATTTTCAAGCTTTAAATATTCAACTTCATCTTCCAAAGTAAATATAATCCTTTTTGAAAGATGAATTATTTTATTAACCACTAACAATTCTTCATATAAATATGTCAACATTACATTTGGTTCCTTTTTATCATCACTATAAATAGTAAATTTTACCTCATCATTTTTATTGTCACAAATAGCCATTAAGCAAAGTAATAATTTTTCATTATTTTCCTTTCCATAACTTGATTTATCATTATCCTTGCCCTAAATAGCTAAACGTGCCTTTTTTAATGAACTTTTGTTCTTCTTCTTTTCCAATTTAAGTGGTTTCTTCAAATATACAAGACAATTATACTTGATGTGACCTAGCTTCTTACATTCAAACACACGAAAAAGTTAGAACCACCATGCTCTAGTTTGGAAGACTTCTTCATATTTTATCCTTGTTGTTTCCTTCTTCCAAGCCTAGCATTCTTCAATAATCTCCTATATTTATTGGAAAAAAGTGCAAGATCATCCTTTTCTTAGCTCTCTTCTCTTTCTTGTTCTTCTTTTTCTTCTTCATTCTCACTAGAAGGAGTAGCCTTAAGAGCTAAATTTTTTCCTTTTTTTTGTCATCTTTTGCTAACTTTGTGTATTTTTTTAGCTCTATTTTATGTTCTTTAAGATTCCTAAATAATTCTTCAACAAAATTCGTCTTAATCTCGATAACTTCTTTAATGGCCGTAATCTTAGGTTGCTAATCTATGGTTATTGACTATAAAATCTTGTGAACTTACTTCATGTTATCAAAAGTTCTTCCAAAAATTGTTAATTAATTTATAAGAAAGGTGAACCTTTGAACCATATCTTTCACTGATTCACCTTCTTGCATTCTAAATTACTCATATTATGATATAAGTGTCTAAAACTTGGAATATATGACTTATAAGGTTCCAACATGTGCAACTTCTAAAGAATCCCATACTTCTTTAGATGTTTTACAATTGGAGACCTTATCATATTCACTGTAGCAAAGAGCATTAATTATAATTTATTTAGCTTTGCAAGCAAATGCAAGTTTCTTCTTTTCCAGTTTAGTTGAATTCTCTTTAAGAGTTTTAACTTGCATATCATTTACAATGCTAGTAGGTGAAGTATAACCATTAGTGACAAAATTTCACAATTTTATATTTATCGCATCTAAAAAGTTCTTCATCTTTTATTTTCATAAAGTGTAATTTTGGCTATTAAAATTAGGGAAGAGGTATGTTTAAGGTGGATATTCTAGTAGAAAATCAAATCCATTAGTATACATTTGACTTTCTTGAGGTTTTTAAACCTAAAATAAGAGATTGAGCTTGGATACCAATTGTAAGAGTTAGATACACTAATAGACGATGAATTAGGAACTTTAGTAAAAATTTACTTTGAAAATAAAGTATTATTTTAGTCTTTTCAAACAAAGCAACTGAATTAATTTATGAAAATTAACTATGAAAAGCTCAATTTATCATATATCATCCAAGAGGTTTAACCTATATCACAATAGATAATTAGCATGTTTCTAATAGATAAGCAATAGTAAATTTGCTAAAATTTAAAAAGAGAGATGCAAACACATATATAGCAATTCCACCAAGAGGGAATAGTGCTTCCTATGTATGTCTACTCTCCAGAATTAAAATCTTCCTCAACTTTATGACTAGTGCACTAAATCCTTTAAGATTAATGACTCTTAAAAAGCCTTACAATTTTTTCTAGATTGAAATAATCCTTCCTTTGTGCTATTGTCACATAAGACACTCCCTAGAATTTATGCACACACTTTAACACTTATTAGGATCTCTCACCTAATACAAGAATAAAAACTTGAGTAGAAAGAATGAGTTCTTTAATGCACCTTTTTGCACAAATACAAATTGAAGAGCTAGGATAGTTTAATCTCAAGAAGGATTAGCTCAAATCACTAAAGCAAATGAGTGACAATGATAATAGCAAGAAAGCTCTAAAGATCTAAGGTTTTCTATGCCTCTTTCACTTTTTCAAAATGATAAGAATTCATTTATATATGGATAAGAATTAAAAATATAACAATTATTCTCGATAACTGACTAAAATTTTAAATTTTATAGCTAGGTAATTAAGTACTATACTCAAGTACCTAGCCTAATTTTTCAAATGGCAATTGAGTATTGTACTCAACTATAAGGCAATATTTTGCTTATGCCTTAAAGTATTCAAGTACTATGGTTCAAATGGCTTGTTTTAGATTAGGTACTTGAGTACAGGACTCAACTACTTGGTCTTGAGGTTAGCTACTTGACCATAGTATTTAAGTATTGTACTTGAATATTAGTCTTGAGATTAGCCTTTACAATAAAGTATTCAAGTACTCTAATCAAGTTTTTTTTAAGTATTCACTCATAAAAACTTCCCACTAGCCCTTTTTATTTGTCAAAAGTATTTACTCATAAAAACTTCCTCTTTACAAAATTAAGGTTAAAATTTGTTTTGACATAATTTTGGGCACAAAACCTTATGTTTTTGCAAATAGTTTAAGCCAAACCAAATTAAGATAAACCACATACATATTTTTGTAAATTCCTAAACTAGGCTTCAATATCTTCAAATATTTAAACCTTCATCTTTTCTTCATATTTTCAAATCATGCAACATTTCATTAGATGCAATATTTTCAAAATGAATTGTGACATCATTAAAATACAAAATTAATTTATAATATTTTAGAAAGAGGTTAATGTCAACAAATCCATCCCAACAATAGTATCTCTAGTGATTGAACTTAGGACCTTTTAGGTCTAGAATGCCTTGGGATTTAACTTGCTACTATTGAACTAATCAATTGTTAGTTATTTTAGCTTTTTTTTATTACACTAAAGTTATTAAGTGAATATAAAAAATTAAGTTAGTTCTATGTTGTCTATATCACCTTGTGAAAGTTGTACATAATATTTGTATATTATTAATTTATGAGAATTATTTATGTATAAAAAAATTATTTAATAAATAAAATTTATTGCATAGAAAATTTGATGAAATTTTTTGATTTTTTAGCTAATGATAACAATTAGTTATAATAATTAATTTGTAATAATTAATGAATAGTTTGTATGAAGAAATTTACTAATTACAAAGTGATTTGTTAGTTAACAACAATAATTAGTTGTGATAATTAATTATTAAGTAATAAATCAAATTTCACTAATAAATCACTTTAGTAACTTAATACATCATTTATTAAACAAGTTGGTATAGACAATATAAACCTAATTTAAGTTTTTTTATATATATTTAATAACTTTATCATAATAAAAAACTCTAAAAAAATTTCAAGTTATAACCTATAATACAAAAATTAACAATCATCAAACATAAATAAACCAAACCATGCATAACAAATATAATAACTAATTTGAAAGAAAAAGAAGCAAATACAAATATATTCTAAATTTTAAATAATAAGATATTTTTTTAGTTCTAGAAAATATTAAAAACTAAGTTTAAAATTCATTTAAAGTTGTAAATATAGTATGCAACTTTGATATACTGTGAAAATGATACACTGACACATGCACGTGCAATTTTGGAGGAAAAAAGGGGATGGAGTTGCTCTACTCTCCTCGTCTTTCTCCCTATCCCTAAGTTGAATAACATATATTAATGATTACAAAATCATAAAAAGTATGGAATTATTTAAAATAACTTAATCTCAAATGTAGGCATTATTTTAAGTAACTTTATATCAATATTTTTTTTCCTAAAAGAATAGTATCATTTAAGGAAATAATTCTAACTTTATATCAATATTTTTTTTTCCTAAAAGAATAGTATCATTTAAGGAAATAATTTTAAAATAATAGTAGATAGAGATGTTATACGATGGAATAAATGAAACCGGTCCTACATCCTAGTGAAACACGCAAAGTGATGGTACCCTAAATTCTAGAGAATAAATGTGAAACTTCCAAAAGGGTTCGATGCTAATAAATGAAAGAGTGACGATTGTGTTTTAGAATCTCCTCCTGGAGCTGTGTCTCTTTTGCTGGATTTTAATAATAAGGGTGTTTGTATCCCCACACCGGTGTAACACTTTCTTATGTTAATTTATTTCATTTTTCTACCAAAAAAAGAAAGAGTGATCATTGGGATCGTGGGGTTTTAATTTCGGCGGAAATTAATGGGACCCACTTTCCATGTTAGTCCAAGTGAAAGTGATGAGACCCGGCATGTGACTCCAATATTTGACTAGAATTTGGCCGCATTGCATGAAGTAAAGTGTGTAACCTCAAGATGGGAGATAAAGGGGGGACAACTACGGTACCTTTAGCAAATTTTGGGTACTGGAACCCTGGGCACGTGGCAGATTAATGCAATGCCATGCCCATGCCATCGGAACGTGCTTATGTCACAGATGTCTTGGGAAAAATTGTGGAAAAGCCCCAATGCAAGTGATGACATGGAACAAAAAGGTACTCAATTTCCATGTCAGCTCCCTGTCATTAGCCCACTAGTATTTTTCCTCTTACTCTGTACCGCTTCAAACTGAGTTGCAAAGATCACAGGGAACCAATGGAAATGCTGCTGTTTGAACCTTAGATATGTTGTACTCGATTAAAGCAAAGAACGATGCCAGTGAGCTCAGCCGTCGACATTTGCAAGGCTCTGGTCTGTGTAGTTTGACATCTCGAATCTTCGCCATAATTTTCGTAAGTCTTGTCTATATTTCATACCATTTTGGAGTCGAATGTCATCCAGATAAATACCGGATACAGATGATTATGAAATTTCTGCAATTCTTGATAGCTGATTTGGTTGATTATATGTCTTCACCATTCATTCTTTTGGATTTGGTAATTTCTGAGCTGCTCAATGAGCCTAGACCTGGTTATCATTTCTTAGAGTGTTGACTGTGCCGAATTTGACTTCCGAATCAGAATTTCAAAGAAAACGAAGAAAATTGAAGATGAAAATGGAAATTGAAGCTGCTTAAAGCAAGGTTTTGTTAAAGGATTTGGGTGCAAACCAAGAAGGAAGCCATTTCACAATGAATTTTAGATTTGTGACTTTGAAATCTATGAACGAAACGAGCTTCGGGTTTTGGCGAATAAACCTACCATAAGGGGAGAGCAGAAGCTTGATTATAAAACAATTTTTTTTTTCAATTTAAAATTTTAAAGGTAAATAAGGTCATGCTTTGCAATTTTTGACAAGGTCATTTTTTGATTTATTAATTATTAGTTATTTTAAATCATAAAAATAAGTATTTAATTCATTTATAATTATATCTACATAAAAAAATTGTCAATTGAAATTTAGATGAATTGAATTTTCATTTTTAATGAATCTAAATGAGTAATAAGAGAAAGAGATTTCAGTATTCTCTGCTCTTCGGATTTAAAATTAAGTCCTAAAATTAGTGGAGCCATCTTATCTCTTCTTCTTTATTGGTTAAAGATGTGTTTGCCATATTAAAAGAATTAATTTTTCTTTACAAAAGAAAAAGAACTAATTTTTAGTTCACTAACTTAATGAAGTATCTTTTTTTTTTTTTTTTGCCTCTTACATTTTAAGAGATGTTGAATGAACTAATATTGTAAAAAAATTATTTTTGATAAATTTTATATAATAAATTACAATTTATTAATTTTTTAAATATACTTTCTACTTCAAATTAATTAACAATTCACACCATAATTATAAAAATTCTATTTTTTTTAAAAGATAACTTTTAATATTTTTATGCCATAATTAATAGAATTGTATTTTCATAATCATCAATGTTTTTTCTAACATTATAATTTTTAAATTTTTTTTACGAAGTAAAAGGGGGATTAAAAAAATACTCATATATTATTATATGTTTAACCTATATCCATTAAGTTAATATAAATAAATAAAAATAAAAATAGATAAATAAATATATGATATTATAAAATACATTAATTAAATTTTAAATCATTACATTCTTGCTTTACATTTATATTCATAATAATATTAATATATTTTTTTACGTTATCTTTCATTGTAATTTGCAATAGCGAGTTTTACCAAATTCTTCAAATATTATGTTAAAAAAGGAAATAATTGTAATATAATGATCTATTTTAACAGCGCTCAGCTTATAGTCAACAAATCGCAGCCTGTAGTGTACCAGCTAATAATTAACTTAATAGCTGTTTGTGCAAAAATGGATTTGAGATAGTATTTCAAGTTTTGCAGCCAAGGGGAGGAAATCAATTGAAGAAAAAAATTTGTAAAATTAATTTCATTTCATTTCAATAAAAATATTTTAATTTATTTATAAATAAATTCTTTTATTTAAAAATTTTATTAAAATTAATAGTTTCAATTCATATATAAATAATTTTTTATTTGAAATATACTAACAAATATATAAAATTTAATTAAAAATATATTTTGATAATATCATAATAAATATAGTATTAAAAAGAGAATAACTTTTTTATATAATATACATTTTAAGTCAAATAAAATAAATTCTAATGAAATTTTTGCTAAATTTAATAAATTTTATAATAATATAAATATAATTAAAATGCAAATTGCAAATGAAATAATTTTTTTATTTAAATGAATAGGTTTCGTTTTTAATTAAGGATGAGCAAAAGTTTCTATAATATGAATGGGTTTTATTTTTTTTTCTTAATATTTCTTTATGTTCTTGAAACAAACAACTGCAGCTCATTTACTAGTAAGGCTAGAAAATCATGAGGCTAGAAAAATGATTTTATTAAGTGCTGACAGAATATGTTGATTACATTATATACAATATAAGATTGAACAACAAATTATGAACTTAAAGTTCAATCATCCAATTGCTGAGCGGTGGAAAAGTGAGAATTAGGAGTTGTTTGGTTTATACAAGAAGTAACTTTTTACAGAAAATTAAATTTTTTAAGAAATATTCAAAGTTGTTTGGTTGATACATAGGAAGTGACACTTCTTAAGAAATAACTTCCTATATCATGTTTGGTTCAACTTAAATATCCTAAAAAGTATTAATAAAATGATTATTATATTCTTAATAATATAAAGTAATAAATTTTAATTGTTATTAATTAAATTTAATGAGAATAATTTTGTTATTGCATTTATAAATAATATAGGAAATAGAACTCACTTAGGAGGAGGTGGGTGAGTGACTTTCTGTTGTAGGAAGTAGAATTTCCCAGGAAGTTCTATTTCTTGCAAGTGGTGAGATAATGGCCAACTAAATGATTCATTAATTTTCTACTTTTCGGGAAATAGAACTTTCCATGCTATTGAGGCGAATCAAATAATCTCTTATAGCTACATTGTCATGAAGGAAAGTAGATTTGACACTCATTTAATTACATTAGATTTGAATTTAATGGCATCTAAAAGTAAAATTATGAATACATCAAGTCTGAACCTAACCTTAATTGATGCCAAAGTTAATTGCTAAATACTCCTCAATTGAGGGAGACTTGATGTCCATCCGTTTTGATTTTGTCACAAAATATTAGGAGTCGTTTGGTTTATATGGAAAATAAGTTCCTGTGAGAAGTTAAATTTCTTAAAAAGTTACTTCCTATGTGAATTTTTCGGGAAGTTCTCAATATTGTTTGGTTGACATGAAGGAAGTTACACTTCCTAAGAAATAGAAGTTACCTAAGGGGGAGTAAGTAAATGATTTCCCACATACTGTGAGAAATATAATTTATTAGAAAGTGATTTTTTATATTTTGTGGGCAACTAAATAACTCACAGTTTTCTATTTCTTGAGAAATATAACTTCTCACATTTTTGCTGTAAACCAAAAAATCCCTTATATTAAGCATTTTGCTTCAATTATCCATTATCTTTAAGAAAATTAGAATTTTTATAATTACGGCATGAACTGTTAATTAATTTGAAGTAGAAAGTAAATTTAAAAAATTAATAAATTGTAGGTTATTATATAAAATTTATCAAAGTAATTTTTTTACAATATTAGTTCATTCAACATCTCTTAACATGTAAAAGGCAAACAAAAAAAAAGATACTTCATTAAGTTAGTAAACTAAAAATTAGTTCTTTTAATTTGTTTATTATATCAAAATAATTTTTGTAAAATATACTTCATCTTCCGAAGATCCTAAATATGTACAAACAAACTTCATATCTTAAATTGTAAGTTATTATATCGAATATTACTTAATCAAGATTTTTTGTAATTCTTTGCTGCTTATGGTTTCGAAGAATTTATTTTGATCATCTTATTATAACTTTTATGAAGTTTTATCAAAATTTTTTTTATCAAAATATGTTAATGCAACCCACAAGCAATTATGTTCGATAAATTCCGACTATGTTATGTGATTTTAGTTTTATTTAATAAATAAAAAAATTATTAAATTTTATAATTGTAATATTTTAAAAATTAACAAAATTAAAATTTTAATATATATAAACTTCATAAGATTAATAAATAAATAATGAAGCTAATAATTATCTTTTTTATGAAAAATTATTTTTATTTATTGGAATGAGGGAGCATAAAAAATTTCTCTTCATTTTCACGCAACCCAGAAGCTATAATTTTGAGGTGTGTAATTGTGATGGTTAATGCACACTTAATCTAGAGTTTAAGAGGATTTGATGCTTTTTTGTACTTAAATAAATAAATTATAACTGACCGCAAGAGATTATAAAATGATGGATACCCTCCAATATATTACAAGAGCCGAATTCTTTTTATGCATTAGATATTTAATAATTCATATTTCATCAATAAAATTAATTTTTATATATATAATTTTGATTGATTTATAATAAAATTATTCATTATAAAAATAAAAAAATGGGGCTCCAAAAGAAGACCAGTAAGAGTCAAAGAGAACACACGACAATGGAAGAAAAAGTTTCACATTTTATTCCGATTTCTTTATACAAGCAGTAGGGTCCGATATCGTTAATCTGTAATTTACTGCCTTTAAAACGAATAACATTGACCCAAAAATTCTCTCGAAAGGAAAATAATTTCACAGAAAATCCAAACCAACGTACTTTACCAGTTTACCTCAAGTGGAAAATTGCTAATCACTCCTTCTAATCTCGACAGGACAAGCGTACTTAATTTATATGTCATTAACTTTGTTTTAAGTAATATTAGACAGTTATAGAAGATTTTGCATCTTTTATTACATTCATATTTAAAATTCTGACTTATATATATATATATTTAATAACTTAACCATTCTTAATATTAAAAAAATAAAATTATATAAATTTTTAAATAATTATATAATCATAAATAATATTTTAATTTTAATGAATAATATAAAATCTAATGACATGAACTCTATTTTCCCTAACCAACATATTTTTTTTTGGAACAAATCTAGGTCCGAGAGAGGACTACGCCATCTACGTGGGCCAAAGGACGCGTAGATGCCAAGTCACTTTGTCCTGTGCTCGTGTGCGGAAGGACCAAAAGTACTCTCGTGGATTGGAATGTGAGTTTTGATAAGGAGAAGGCTGCAGACCGTCAAATATTAGACTTTTCTGCGCCCACGCTATTGTTGATAAAAAAATAAGCTTGTGGTTTTACAAAAGTTAGATAATTCTTTAATTTGTACTTTTTTTTGTAATTTTTGAATAAATGGTTGGATCTGTTTGCAGTACCAAATAGAGAAACACAACTTTTGTGATCCATTATAATTTTTATGGTACCAAATACAACGTATTTGGATCTGTTTGCAATACCAAATAGTGAAGTACAACTTTTGTGATAGACTTGTGTTTCCCATTTTTGTTCCGAAGATCCTAAATATGTACAAACAAACTTCAGAATCTTATTATAACATATACTACTATAGTTAGAAATTAAAAGAACTAATATTGTCAAAAAATTATTTTGATAAAAGAACTAATAATTTAAAAAAGATTATTTTAAACTCTAAATATGTACGAAACAAACTTCATAATCTTATTATAACATATACTACTATAGTTAGAAATTAAAAGAACTAATATTGTCAAAAAATTATTTTGATAAAAGAACTAATAATTTAAAAAAGATTATTTAAACTCTAAATATGTACAAACAAACTTCATAATCTTATTATAACTTCATCTCTTATTATAACATATACTTCATGCTTCCGAAGATCCTAAATATGTACAAACAAACTTCATAATCTTAAATTGTAAGTTATTATATCCAATGTTACTTAATCAAGATTTTTTGTAATTCTTTGCTGTTTATGGTTTCGAGCAAATTGGAAAAAAATTAATTTTAATTCCAAAGTAAGGAAATTACAAAACTACATAAAAATTATAGTTATAATAGAAATTTATATTTTTAAATTTCTAAATCCAATTCAAAAAATTCATAAAGCATAATCAAAATAATTATATTTTCTAAAATTAAGAAGAGAGAAATATGTTAGGAGTCTTTTAGTTTATACAATTAGTTTTTTTTGTTGGAAATTAAATTTTTTAGAAAGTAATTTTTTAAATTATTTAATTGATAATAAGAAATTGATACTTTTTAAGATCTTGTACTCTTTAGTTCAACTATAATCTTTCTAAAAGGTATTATAAAAATGATCACTATACCCTTTAGATAGGAGCAAACTCAGAAAATTGGTACCGCAGGTCAAATTTATACACACATATAAATATAATAAAATTATTTTTACTCAAAATGAGATTATAAATTATATCATAAAATTTTTTAAAATTAACTTATTTATTATTATACATAGTTTTATTCAGTTGTTTATTAAATAATTATACTTTAAAAATTTTAAATTAAGTACATGTAATTATAACTATCTAATTTAAAACTTCTAAGTATCTAATTCAAAATTAAATAAAGTCATAAAAATAATAAAGTAATATAATTTCAATTTAATTAAAAAATAATTTTTTAAATAATAAGATCATTTATGATAGATTTAGTGTCTTTACTTTAAAAATATTATTGTGTTTTATTTAAGAAAATAACTAAAATCAAATTTGATAAGAATCTCCAATTTTATATATCTTTACAAGTATAATTTATTCTTATCATATTATATGTTATAATGTAGTGTATTAATCTTTTTATTTTTTTACTTAAAAATGAATAATAATAAGTTATAGTAATATTTTAATATATGAAACAAGAAAATAATTTGTTCATTACTAAAACCTCAAAACATAAAATTAAATGCCTTCTGAAAAATGCACAATATTTGAAGGGATCATGTTAAAGTTTTAGGGGGCCAATATATAATTTTTCTAGAACTAATTTAACAATTTATAGAGTAATACATGGCGCTCTTCCCTTTAGAATTGTAATATAAAAAATAAAAATTTCAACAAATTTTAAGTAAGATGATTTTTTAAAATTTATAATTTCTTATTTTTAATTTATGAAAAAAAATTAGAATTAGAACAATAATACAAAAATAATATCATCCACATAATTTACCCACTAGTTGTCTATACCACTTTAGGCAATATTCAGATTTAGTTATGGTAAGGTAGTTCAATTTACCTTATTAGTTGTCTATACCGCTCTGGATTTTCTAAAAACTCCCTTATCTTCTAAGTTAAGTTTAATATTTAGAATCATAGGAGTATCATAGAGTTTGGAACCAAGGATCCCTATTTCTTTCAAGAGATCATGAATATTTTTCCTTTGGGATAAGAAGATTCCTTTCCTTCCTAGAGTAGTTTCAATCCCTAAAAAATACTGAAGTGCTCCCAAGTTTTTAATTTGAAACTTGTTTTGAAGAAAAATTTTTAATTTTAAAATACCTAATCTATCACTATTAGTGATTATAATATCATCTACATAAATAACCAGAATAATACAACTAGAATTTGATTGTTTATAAAAAATTGAATGATCATACTCACTTTTTTTCATCCCAAACTCTTATCACCACATCACTAAGTCTCCCAAACTAAACTTCGAAGAGATTGTTTCAGGCCATTACTCCCTCTAAGCAATAAACCTGGGCAGTTGCTCTATATACACATCTTCATATAAATTATTGTGCAAAAAAGCATTTTTAACATTAAGTTGATAGAGAGGCCAGCCATAAGATGCAACAACAGAAATAAATATATGAAAAGAAGTAAGTTTTGCAACTAGAAAGAACATTTTTGAATAATCCACACCATAATCTATACATATCCTTTTGCCATTAAACAAGCCTTCAACCGAGCAATAATGTCATCTGGGTTAAATTTCACAATGAATACCCATTTGCACCTAATAGAATTTTTACTAAGTGGTAAGGACATAATATCCCATATATGATTTTTCTTAAAGGCTATCATTTCTTCCTCCATAGCACTTAGGAACAATGATAGAATCTAACAAGGTAATATATGATAGTAAGAAGACAAGTAGTGAGGAATAGGACATATATATAGAAATGGGATAAGGATAATTAATGTTACCTTTTTGAGTGTAATTACAAGTACCTTTTCGATGGGTTATAGGAATATCAAGATCTGAGGGTAATGGAGGAGGATCTGGTGATGAAATAGTTAGTAGAAGAGATGAAGTTGGTGGTGATTCAATAGTTAGTGTTGTATTGGATGTCTCAACATTGTCAAATAAAGGTGTTGTAGTTAGTACCTGCACTCTAGGAGAATAAACATGCTTAATATGAGGATAGACCTAATTTTTCTTTGGGGAAGCTTGAGAATTCAGAAAGGTAGAATATACAAGACAATATTCATTCAGGGTATCAAACTCAAGGTATGGTGAGGAAGATTTAGAAGAGCTAAGATATGATGTGTGTTCAAAAAATGTAATATCAAAAGATACAAAATAGTGATTCAAATTAGGACAATAACATTGATACCTTTTTTTAATTCGAGAATAACCAAGGAATATACATTTTAAAGATCATGGGTTGAGTTTGGAGATTTAAGGACGATGCTCTTGAACAAAATAAGTACAACCAAAGATACATGGAGTGAGAGGAAATAAAGGTCTAGAAGGAAATAAAATGAAGTAAGATACCTGACCATCAAGAATTGTGGATGGCATTCGATTGATTAGAAAACAAGCGATGGAAACTACTTCTGCCCAAAACACCTTAGGCATTTTCATTTGGAATAAGAGTGCACGAGAAACCTCTATTAAATAATGATTTTTTTCTTTTGCCTACTCCATTTTGTTATAAAGTAACCGAATAGGAAGATTGATGAATAATACTATGTTGAGATAAGTATAAAGAAAACTGGGTAGAAAAATATTTTTTAGCATTATCACTTCGTAAGTTTTGTATAGAAGTATAGAATTGATTTATAATTTCAGCATGAAAGGCATAAAAAATAGTAAATAACTCAGATCAATTTTTCATGAAATAAAGCCAAGTGACTTTTGAATAATTATTAACAAAAGTAACAAAATACTGATAACCAAGTTTAACTACCACTAGACATAGACCCTAAACATTAAAGTGTATTAATTTAAAAGGGGATGCAACACATTTATTAACTCTAGGAACATAAGGCGGACGATGTTGTCTAGCAAACTGAGATAATTCATAATTGAATTGTGAAATAGAACTTACACCAAGAAATAATTTCTTTAAAGACATTAAGGAAGGATGACCTAGACAACAATGCAATTGATATGGAGTGATGGTAGCAATAGTAGCAATACCTCGAGAAACCTTTTCATTGAGCATGTATAGGCCACTAGATTTGTATCCTTTACTAAATCTTCTTCATTAACAAATCTTGAAAAATACAATAACTAAGAAAGAAGAAAACACTATAATTATAGGCATATATTATTTGACTAACAGAAAGTAAGTTAAAGGGGAATTTAGAGAGGCATAAAACATTAGATAAAAAAATATCAGGGTTAATATTTACTGTACTACTCCCAACAATTGAAGTAGTAAACTTGTTTGCTATAGTAACACAAGAAGAGAAAGAATAAGTTTGGAAGGAAGATAAGATACCTTTGTGACCTATCATATGATCAGTGACCACAGAATCAATTACCCATTTAGATTAGGAATTGGAAAGACATGCAATAGGATTACCTATTTGAATCAAAGTTGTAATGGATTCAGTAGGTGGTAGTTGTCTAGAGACTTGAAATTGTAGGTATTCAATATATTCACTTTCAGACATGCTTCTAATAAATTATTTCTCTTTTATATTTGACTTCTGATTAATCATCTTTCCACTAACCAAAAGTAAATCCATAACTATAATAGAAGAAGACTTGTTATCATTATTGTGTCTAGTTTTCACACCCAGATCAGAGGAATCCACCATTATGATAAAAATAATTGAAAATATATTGTTATAAGAAATAGGCCCATAGCCTATATATCTTAGTAAATAAGAAACTAATAAACCTAATCCTTAATGCACTAACAACTTATATAATGCTTCATTTTCATTTGTTGTTTGGCTTGACTAGATAAGCATTACCAATAACATTCCATATTTGTAACTCACTTATTATAACATTAGGAAGGATTGATTGTATAAATATTATTACAAATTACAAATTAATGCATACACATTGAATTAAATTACATTAGAAACCATACATGACTTTTACAAATCCTCCTTTGTTTTGCATGGGAACATAGATTATATTGTAGAAAAATAAATAAAGAAAGCTATCATGCATTAAAATTCAAAACAATCAACTCATAAATGCAAACATAGATTTATTGTAATTCAAATGGGTCTTAAAAAGATAACTTCCATAATGAGAGAAAGATGTAGAATATATTACGATAATTCATGAAGTCATTAGATGGATACAATACTTCACTTTTATATAAATAACAATCTCATAAAGAGAAAAAATCAACAATAAGAATATTACAAATTTTATAAAATGTAATCTAATTTAAACATTAATTGAAGTAAATTTTGGACATAGGGTGTTCAATAAATCCCAAATCATTAAATTGCTCTAAATAATAATAACATTTGATATTATGTATCAATGTTAAATATGAATAGTAAATAAAACACAATTCTTAATGATAAATAAAAGTTTGATATTATGTGTTGTTGGCACAAAAATATTAATGGTAATTAGAATAAAATCCTTAATCCTTAATAAAGAATAAAAACTTTCCCTTCCTTTTTAAGAAGGAAATCTATTAATTTATGTGATTATAAAAATGATCAATGATAACAAAACTATGAATATGAATCATAAAAAGAAAATTCTAAAAAATTATTTTTTTATTTTTGAAGGAAATTAATACTTTGACTTTTACTCCATTAATAACATTTTGGTGTCTTAATGGCTAAAGTAGGCTTCTGTTTTTTTGGTAGAGTAGTAAGAGCTTGTTATTTAGTTTTCAAAGAAATTGTTGCATAAACTTGTAAAAAAAGGCAAACCAATTAAGAAAAATAAAGTTAAATTGAATATATATAGAAATAAGAAGATAAAGAATTATGGTAATTTGTGTGATGGAGAAAGTACATATTTTAGAGGAAGTAAAGAGATAAGGAAAGAAACATTGTAAATTGCATATGGATTAAATTCCAAATAGAAAGAAAGGATAGATGAAAAGAAGGTAAAAGATTAAGAAAAGGATAAAGTTTCAAATTTTGAATTTTGATAAGAAAACCACAAAATAAAAATTTAAGCGATTCATGATTCAATTGAGATAAATTTTACAAAATAGAAAAAAAAAAAGAGTGTAACCTACAATGCATATGAACTGGACAAAGTAAAAGGGATTGAAACTAAAAATAAAGCCAATTTTGGCAAGATTAAAATAGAAAAAATCCCATGTAAAGAAAAATACAATCATGCTAGCTTCTTATACTATACAATCCCATGTCTTAAAACCAAAAAAAAATGTGTGAGTAAAAAATACAAAGCTCCATTGCTGTTCTTCTCTACTTGCCATAAAAAATACTCTTCACAAATAATGATAATATAGCGCAATAAATTTGAAATTCAAAATTTAAGAACATGGTTTCTTCTTCTAGCAAGTGCAAGAATTGATTGTAAAATTTTTTTAATTAACTTAAGAGATGAAGCAAGAGATTTGAAATTTAAGATTGATTTTTGAAAATGACAAGGAGAAATTGATAAATAGATTAAGAAGGCAATAGAAGATTTAACTCCTTACTGTAACTACGCGAGTCTAATTCACTACAATACATTGTTTATTAAGAAGAAATTAATTGCACAAGTGTGAGTTATAGAGAGATAGTATTCATTGAGAGGTAGTGAAAAATTAACTCATAGTGAGTTATGGAAGTAATACTTATAATAAAATGTGGCATAGAATAGCAGGACAAACATATATATATACATATCATTAATTAAAATTAGTGATTAAATAAAATGGTAAAGTTATCATTAGTTAAAATTAATAAGGATATTTTTGTATTTATCTTCATAAAAGATGTATAAAGTCCAACTTATCAAAGGTGAGTGGATAAATTACTTCCTATATTTTGTAGAGAATAGAATTTTTTAGAAAATCTTACTTCCTCATTTTAACTCCTAGCTAGCCAAACAAATTGTACAATTATCTGCTTTTCAAAAAGTTGTATTTCTCACAGAAATTTCTATCAATCAAACAACTCCTTAATATCTCCATCAATGAATAACGCCATTCCTTAATTATTTGTGAATTTATTATGTTTATCATTTATGTTAAATGTTACACTAATCTCAAACAAATAAACTATTTATTTTTTTTAAACAGAAGAATGAACATTGACAAATACTAAAAGTTTGATCAGTGCACCTTACATAACGAGGATAATAGACAAGCGATTTATTATATGGAAAAATATTATGTTAAACTTATTTATAATCTATTTAATTGAAATATCAATTAGAATCCATCTTTCGAGTGAAAACAAATGCAGTTATTCTTCCACTGAAACGTGTCCTCGTTGATCGTAAATTAACTTTTTTGTTCGGATAAGGGGAGGAAAAGTATGGGAAGAATGGGTTAAAAAAAGGAAACACAAAAATATATAAAATGATTTTTTATTTATTTTTTGGATGTATAGAAAATAGGTAAAAAATGACAAAAATATTAATTTTTTTATTTAATTTGATTGAAAAGTAAAAAATAAAAAATTAGTTTATTAAATGATAAAATTATCCCAAAAAAAAACAATTTGAGATTTTCTATTCAGCAATTGTTAACTAAATTATACAAGATAAATTTTTAATAGAATTAGAAATATTTTCAAGATAATTTGATTCTAAGATTATCAATTTGAGTCAAAATTTAAAGGAAATAAATATCATAAGCAACACACATAAATTTTCTATTAAATTTTGTATAAAAATAAGTTAGATAGACAAAGTATTAATGATTGGAAATATATGTAAATAAATTATAATACTTAAAATTATAAGCGAATTAAGTGAAAAATAACAAAACTGCCAAAGTAAAGTATAATTTCCTCTTGTTTAATCATTTATGTGTCAAAATGCTATGTTAATCTCAAGAAAATAAACTATTTGTCGATGTTTAAAATTTCAAAATATTTCCACACAAAATATTTATTCAATAACACATACATTTCCTTAAAATATTTGAATATTCTTAAACAACTCCTATATATTTTTTTCTATATCAAAATAATTTATTATAGAAAAATATTATGTGTTAAATTATTTATATCCTATTTAATTAAAATATCAGTCCACACTTAACATATATTTAAATTATTTTCTATAAAATATAATTATAAAATATTAATAAAATAAAAATATTTTATTTATTTAATATTAAATATAAATAATTTAGAAATAAATTTATTTTTCCTCCATTATAACTTTTCTAGTTGTCATTTTAACCAATGACATTTCATTTCTTGTAGCAATTTATATACATGTAGTTTTTTTTTTTAACCGAAAATACTTTTGTATAAAGCACCTGGAAACTTTCATGTTTTACGTAACTTTCTCAAAAAGAAACCTGAAGTGGAAAATGAAGAAAAAGAAGTGGAAAACAAAAGTACCAATTAGGAAAGCTGCTTTGATAGCGCCACACTACAGTAAATTCTTAACTCTATTTTAACGGCCTCTTTAATCATTAATTGACAATCATAGCTGAGGGGTCCTTCTGTTGTGGCTGTGTATAATGAAATTCGTGTGTACATATTATAATATGTATCCCAATTTTGGTCAACCAAAAAAAACATACTTATAAATTTTAATTGGAAGAGATTTTGATGGTACATTACTAAATTCAATTATTAAATTTTATTTTTATATAATATTATATAGAGGAATAAAATTTAATAATATATTAATATAATTAATGCATCATAATTATTATCTTTTTTAAATATTACAAGTTAAAAAATATAATTTTTAATATACATAAATATTATTGAAAATTAAAAATTTTAGAGAATGATGATAGGCGTTAAAACTACAGTATTAAAAAATTCTCCCGTGTCTGAATAGTGTTCACGGCGTACGTTCAGACAAAGCTGGAATAATTGTGTTATAAATTAAATTATTAATATTATATAAAAATAAAATTATAATTAATGCATCATAATTATATTAATATTATAATATGATTATACACATTATAATATGTACACACGAATTTCATTATACACAGCCACAACAGAAGGACCCCTTAGCTATGATTGTCAATAAAAACAGGATATTACCGTTCTTTGCCTTCGTTGCCCAGAAAACCAAGTAGTTTCCAAAAATGGCTGCACCAACTTCACCTTTGCAAGCACCTTTCTATCAAAATCTGAATTGTTTTGTTCAAATCAACATTCATCAACCATCACGGGATTCACACAGTCCCAGTTTCCATGCTATTTTAGCATCTACCATTGCTGCTTTTCTTGGAATTCTCCAAGTTCAAAATGCTGATAAATTCTGGTTTCCCTGACATGCTTCTCGAATTGCCATTCTCATGGAAGTATTAGCCCATTTTTCTTTGGCTTCTTTAATGTCGCTACTCCTCACCGATTCCAAATCCTGGTGGCCTGTGAAATTCATCATTTTTTTAGTGCTTTTAAGTGAGCCGTGTTACCAAACAATGAAAATATTATTTAATAAATACGTGCCACCTTTGTTCCGCCGGCGGCCCCCACATCCGCTTTTACCATTGACGGTGATGGAATGCGCTTACCCTTCAGCAACGACAGCGACACCTTATTGGAATGCCACCGCAGCGGCACGGTGGTTGGACCTTCTTCGCCACTCACCTTGGGGGAGTCAACTATGTACGCATCTCTCAATATTACGTTGTATAATGTCCTGTGAGGTGGTTAATTTCTTGTATTTTTTTTCTCTTCTTCCTTTTATTGACTCGGAGAAACAAATTTTGATTTTTTTCCTTTAAAGTTATGAAATAAAATTAGATTTTCTCCTTTTTCTTTTTTCCTTTTTTTGTGGCCCTATTCTTGTTATATGAAAAGAATAGGCACAAAAATATTCGATGAGGTCTAAAATCCTTTTTCAAGTACACTTGGACCGATCTATAAAAGTTGGTTTTTATTTATTTCTACGCATACTTTCAATAACTGAAACTAACTTTCGTGGTACTATTTGATTTGGTTGTTTTTCCACATTTTTTTAGTCAGCCTACGTATATCCTTTTCTCCCTGTTTAAAATTTCCCTCGCTGAGCAGGGAAAGCTTGTCCTTTTGTATATTATAATTATAATTCCTGTCTTTGCTCGAGGAGAAAGATAATTATCAATTTTGTCCAATTTATATATATTAAAAATTATATTTTTTAACTTTTAATATCTTAAAAATTATGATTAATTAAGAGATGAGAGCAAGGACAGAGTCTTTAGATCTTCTCCGCCATTCATGTACAGGTGGTCAGTGAACTATCTCGCAAATATTATGTTGTACTGTGTATATAACATATTAATCTGGAAATGGAGAAACAAATATTGAAATTTTTTCTTGAAAGTTATAAAAATGAATTTGGATATTCTCTTTTTCTGTTCTTTTTTTGTTTTCTCTCTGCAGAGAATAAAATCTGTCCCTTTGTGGCAGTTTGTGGTATTTTATCAAATTTGTTTATCTTTCCTGGCTGCCCTCCCAATTGATTCGGTGCTTTCTTCCTTATGCAGACACACCCAGCCACTATCTAGGGCGGAGCTGTCATCGCCAAACGAGGCATGAATACTTGGAGGATTGCAATGTTGGAAGGCTACGACGGACTGATTACAAGCCCTTCTTTGTGATTAGTATTATGTGTCGGCTTTGAAATTTATTTTTCAACTTTCTTCTATTTAAATATTTAAAATTTTTATCAACAAGAAAATTGTATTATTTTTTAAAAAAGTAACTTCTCATTTTAAAAAATAAAATTTATTTTTTTTTTGTTACACGATATATTCATACCCGAGTCTAAACTTTCCTTTTTTGCCTTCTTACTTTATTATGCAATTACATTCACAAGCAAAATTTATTTTTATTTATTAAATATTTTCATAATGAATGTTTTACTTCTATTTTTATAAAATTTATTTTTATTTATTAAAGTCTAGGTACATATTTTCATGTAATATTCACTAAAATATTCTATCTTTCTTTCTCGTGATAAATGTTCTATTGTACAATATTTCATAATAATTAATTAAATTAAGTGTGTAAATTTATGTATAAAATTTTGTAATGCATTTAATACATATTTTGTTATTGGAGACCAATCATCATTAGACTAGTAGGTACAAGACAAATAAAAATTTTATAAAAAATTTTCTTTTTTTAAAAAGTACATAAAATTTTAATAATTTTGAAGTAAATAATTTTGATTTGCTTTAAATGGAATTACTTTTTTTTGTGCTCCAAACACTAGAAAATTTTTTTTATGCACCAAACAATAGAAAATCAATTCATTTTTCAGAAATATGTATTCTTAAGAAAGTATTTTTCTAAAAATTCTATTTTTCTCTAAACCAAACCCTATGTATATTTTTCTTTTTTTTTATATTAGCAGCAATAGTTATACCGCTAAATACACATTTACAAAATTTTATGTTGAAACTGAGGATATGGAAGAAGACAAAGTCCTTTTATAATATCATGTGGCACTTAATCTAAATTCTTTGGGCAACATTATATTTTTCTTTAATTGTTGTTTTTCGCTTCACTATTTGAATTAGGAACTTCAATTAGGTCAGGGTTTTTTTTTTATTTTTTTTAAAATACTTTTTGAATGAGCAAGTTTATATATATTGGGACGGAATGAGGAGAAGAGGTCAAGCTTAGGGTTTTAGTGGATCAGGGGACCCATGGATCCCATATCTTTATATTTAGTGCCCCCCTGTACCAACCCTTCCCTTAATTTTGACAAGATTCCTTCTCTCAAAAATGCTTTATATAAGTTGACTAATATCCATATTCCATACGTTTTCTCAACAATAAATCCAAAACAACCCCATTTAATGAATCTATTTTTTTTTCTTATTTGAAAAATTAAGTTTTGCCTAATAAAAAAAAGGGAAAAAAATATGAATACGTAACTTGCAATTTACAACCATACGTAAAGTATAGAAAATGGCTGAACTGAGCTTATTGATGGTGCTTGCATTCTGCTTGATAGCATTTGCCGGTGCTGAAAGTGCTAATACTAATAATGTTATAAAATTCACTTCAAGATATTGTTTCGTCATTGAGAGAAAAAGCCTTCACCCATTAAACATAACTCTACAATGGTTTTCTGTTTTTTTAACTATTTTTCTTAAATATATATTTAGAATTTATACCTTTCTGGTTTTTCATTTTTTTTTTAAGTCCCTGAGTATAGAAATTTATGCTGTGGTTGTATGAGAAGGTGTTAATTGGAAACTACACATCATCTATTACGCGGTGGCAGATCTAGATATATAATTTTTATTTAACATAGATAAATTTAAATAAATTTAATTTTTTAAATAAAATAATATTTTTACTAATTTAATCCTAAATATTTATATCATAAAATAATTATTTTCTTTATTTAAAGATCAAGTAGTAGAATTTTAAATTATTTTTATGGATCTAATAGTATATTTTAATTACTCAAATATGTTAATTTCAAAAGTGCGATAAAAGATAATATTTTTTTTTGAATATTTTAAGTCTTGCTTGATATAACAAATTATTTGTTTTGAGAGTGAAAGTAATAAATTACTCAACCCATACAACATCCTAGTTTAGTAAATTCTTAATTGATAATTATATATATTACAATAGTAAAAGTAGTAATTTATTTAATACATACATGTAAACCGTTTTATTCAAACCTTAGTCATGAGACTCATGACGAAAAATAAAGTTCTTATATTAATAGTTAAAATTATTATTAGTGGGGCAAACTCAAATTTTTAATGAGACTAAAATATATATTTTATACTACCACATATGGTAAAATTTTCAAGGTTGTGGGGGCAATTACCCCACAATGATATGCATGGGTCCGTCTCTGCTTCTACGTGCTTGTCATTTTCATCCCTCAAGTTTTGAATAATTTATTTTGTGATGGCGTGTGAAAAGGAGAAGGCCATTTATACGGAGAAAGATATTAAAATAGATGTGGGCCCAAAAAACAACTAGCATACGTAGGCGTGGGCTCTGGAAAGGAACGGCTCTGACTACGTGGATTTGAAAAATAACTCGTGTAAGATATAAGGGAAAGATTACAGTGACTTCAAGAGTTTCCAAATTTTGGATATGTGGCACAATCTTA
This sequence comes from Sindora glabra, assembly GCA_020226215.1. Taxonomy (NCBI): domain Eukaryota; kingdom Viridiplantae; phylum Streptophyta; class Magnoliopsida; order Fabales; family Fabaceae; genus Sindora; species Sindora glabra. Next base: position 21,904,486 of record CM035234.1, read on the forward strand.
TTTATTAGATGAGATTGCTAATGACTTAAGTAATCTCATCCAATGAAGGAGATTGTGCCACATCACCCAGAATTTAAAAATTCCTGACTTACCTTAAAATTTCCCAAGATACAAAGATATAAACAACCGATGGTACAACCTTAACGGCTTCAGGTGTAAAGATATGTCGAAAAAGAACAGTTCGTCTCTGGAAACAGATTCTTGTGATTAAACAAACGTAACCGGGTTTGAGGTAAAAAGAAGGCGTTCCTTCGCAGAACTCAGAACATCTACCTAAAATGATGATGTTTCAAGTGGCATGTCTTGTTTGACTTTACCTCCACTCATATCTTGAATTTAATTTTGTAAATATTATGTATATGTATAAAGATGAAAATGAGCCAAATCTAACTGAATACTTTATTACTCAAATTTAACTTGCTATAAATAAATAAGGTTGAGCTTGAACTTAAATACAAATTCTTGAAATTTGAATAATTTAAATGTAAACTGGAACCCAAAACACAAACCTTAATAAATTTATATGAAAATATTGAAGCAATATATCATTTATCTAAAAATTTTTATAGAGCTCAAAATATTCAAATTTAAACTTAAGTTTGTAATGAATACAAACAAAAATAAATTTATTTAACCTCATGTAAATATTTTGTTATTTCACTAATATTTTAAAATGTAAAAATTAATCTTTTACAAATAAATTAAACACTTATTTTTTTGTCTTAATTTATTCTTGAATATAATTTTTTTTTACAATAGTTGAAATTTGTCAAAAATATTAACACAATTGTTATGTAATATTAACAATTACGCTTAATAGAAAGTAATAAATACTAAAAAATAATTAATTTAATTAAAGTATCATACTTCAGTTATGCTACCTTAACAATAACTAATATTATTATATTTTTTATATATTATATTATTTATATATAATATAAATATATTTTTTATTATTAGACTTATTTATACTTATGAACAATTTGAGTTACGTATTATAAAATTCGAACTTGACTCTTTTATTAAACTAGCTGAATTTATTTTGAATTATTTTATTTAAAGTTGAACTCGATTCAAATTTTTTTTAAATCGATCTTAAGTTAATCACGAATAATTTGACTCATTTGTATTTCTATATATATGTTTAATGATTTAATTATTTTTATTATTAAAAAAATTGCTTAAAATAAGTTCTCTCAATGGGAGAATCTAAGGTTGAACCATTGATGACTTATCATATAACCCATGGATTCTTCTATAGTCATCTTTCTTGTGTCCTCATCGGTTGGTATGTCAGTAGGACTGTCAGTATCTACAACGAGATTTGGAAAAAAATAAGAAAATAAAAATGCGCGCATGAGTCAAAGAGATCTGTGAAGATATCTCATATAGTCTCTAAATTGGAGTTAAAGTCTTCATGATCACATCCATTTCAATAATTTGGGCATATACAAGTGCATCTATATAAATGACAAAGTTTCGATTATTTGTATAGGCCACCAAAAATTTGATTTTAAAAATAAAATTAAAAATATTTTTTATTTGTATAGATTCACTAAGATGAAACTTGAGAGAATCTATATAGATGATAATATTGTTTGTGTAGCCCAACTCAATACAAACCATTGTTGGACTATGCAGATGATATTATTGTTTGTATAGGTCCCAATATACTTTTTTTAAAAATATATATATGTGGGGACTTATATACAAACCATACATGTGGTCTGTATAGGACAAAGTTATACAAATTACAATATCATCTGTATAGATCTTCTCAAATTTTCTTACTTGAGAAATTTTGAGAGGATTTATACAGATAACTTTGTCATTTATATAGTCCCACTCTATACAAACCATAATATCATCTATAGAGATCAAACTTATACAAAGCACATATGATTTGTATATGTGGTTTGTGTAAAGTTAGGCTGTGTGGTGTATATAGATTATCCATATATATGTATAAAATATTTTAAACTCTCTATTTAAGTATTAATATCATACTCTGTGTGTAAATTTTTTTCCATTAAATCTTATTTCACATCCTCAATGGAGAAAAAACTTCTTTTATTTTTTTTAACTTTTTGATTATATAAAAATTAATCATTTAAAAGTAATTTTGTAGTTAAAATTGTTTCTAAAATAAAAATTATAAGTAAAAATTTTGCATTAAAAAATAACAATTAATTAGTATTATCAATTATAAAATATCAAATTATAATTATTTGTAAATTAATTATTTATAGTAAGCTATTTTTAAAACTATTTCTTATATGAAATCATTTCAAAAGATATCTTATCATTTCAATCATCTTAAAATTCAAAGGAATGAATTAAAATAAAAAATGAAATATTTTTTAAAATTATTAATAGATGACCATTATTATTTTGTATTAGTGCACTAGAAAAAAATTACTATAAATTAATGTTCAATCATCAAATTTAGAAATAAAAATATTATTTTCATTTTTTAGTTTGGATTAATTTTGATTGTAAAGTTAGGTTTCAAAGGTTAAATTTGTGTAAGTGCACTAAAGAAATTACTAACACAAACCGTTTTTTTATCATTAATGATTTGAATGAAAAAATAATAAATAAAAAAGTAATTTAAGTGCAAATATTTATTGAACATTAATATAATTATTAGGTATCTCCAAAGTATATAGTGATAGAAATGATAATGAAGTAAAGTTAGAGCATATCAATTTTTTTTAACCTATATTCAATTATTGAAGTTTATATTAAGAATAATATTTATTAACCTATATTCAATTATCGACATTTATATCAACTTCTATCGTACATTTTTTATTAAGAATAATATTTGTATTATCATGATATTTCACAATATTCCATAGGAGTTAAAACTATTTAACATAATTTAAAAGATACATCTTTTACTGTGTATACATCATTCTTTTTATTTTAATAATGTGGCCAAATATTTTTACTTATAATATGATGGAGGTTAACAAATATCCTTTTTTGTTTATATTATAAATAAATTTATTTAACAAAATTTATTTAATAAAATTTATTGATATATTTTTCATATATTTCCTAGCATTGTATTTTAAATCTTTGAATCTACGGAAGAGTTAATAGAGATCTTTTTTCCTCTGAAAAATGTAGGAGCAAAATAATCAATACATTGATATTGAAAGATAAAAAATTATTCTAATACATCAATTTTAAATTCAATGGAATTCTTAAGTATAAGAAAAAGTTTAATCAAGTAGACTTTTTTGTTTAATTATTTTTTTATTATTAATATGATATATAAAGACCTTACTACAAATATATAGTAATTAGGGTTTATTAGAATAATTTCTTTAGTAAGTTGAAGATCTAATTTAGCTAAATTATTTGACTATATATCATACATTTCAAATCTTGTATCACATTTTAAAAAAATTTTAATTTTAAATCTAATTATAATTATAAAATAGATATTATGTATTAAATTTTAATACTTTTAAAATTTTTAATTAAATATTAAGAGTAATTTTAAATTAATTTGGATTTTGTTTAGGTTTATGTATAGTTCCATTTTTTTAATCTATATATATATATATATATATATATATATATATTCACCCAAATATCTCAATATCATTGACATACATGTATATATATGTATATGTAAAGTAATTTTTATTGTAAAATAAATTTAATATAATTGAAAATTTTAATTTAATCAATTAAGAACATATTTATTTTTCATGTTGCTTTACTATACAATCTACTAATTATTTCTCTTTATTTTAATTGATCTGTTGCACATTTTTTTCTTTGTTTTTACATTTCTTATTTTGTATAATTCAGATACTAAGTTTAAAAATAATTAAATTTGTATGAAACTATTTAAATAAGTTATAAATCTAATTTAACTCAATTCTATTTTTAATTCTTATGTTACCCTAAAACAGACCATTTGGAGTCCTTTTCCTTTTTTCTCTTTGCTTTACTCCATTTTTTTTACATATTAGTAGCTAATATCATTAAATAATACATATATGATGTCATATATTTATATTTATTATGAAAGGCTATTTTTAATATGTTAAAAAACAAATGTATTAAGTATCAATTAAAATAGTTAATTATATAATCTATTCAATGAAAGTATTTAAAAATTACAATCAAATCTTTTCAATTACTTTTTTCAATAGATTTGTGATATTAATTTTTTTGAGTATAATATTTTCACATAAATATACATTAATAAAAAATCTGTCAAGCATTCATTGTAGCACTCCTTTTTATTAAACAACTTTTTATGTATGTCATTACATAATTTTTCTATAAATTAATGATTATAAATTTTTATTAAACAACTTTTCACATAAATTTTTATTATTTTGTATAAGTGCACTAGAAAAAATGATTATAAATTAATGTTTAATCATTAGACTTAGAAATGAAAATTATTATTTTAATTTTTACTTTGGAATTAATTTTGGTTGTAAATTTGATTTTGGAAGGTTAAATTTGACCTAGAAATAAATTTGTATAAGTGCACTAAAAAAAATAATAGTACAAACCTTTTATTGCATTGATGATTTGAATAAAAAATATTAAATAAATTATTTCCTCAATGATTATAATTTAGATGTTTAATTACATATTTTAAAATATTAAAAAAAATTTAATTATGATATATAGTATACAAAGTTAATTATAAATATTTTGACCAAATTGATAAGAGAATGCATTAAAAGAAAAAGGAAAAGAAATGCAAAATTCTCCTTCAACTTTAAGATGGTGTGATTTTATTGTTTTAAACCTTGAAAATTTAGAAATTGTCCCCTTAAAGTTGATGAAATTTGTAAATAATGCACATAATCATGTAATTTTTATGAAGTTTTCAAGTAAGAATTGTAATATTGTAAAATATTAAGAGGTTTGATTAATTTTTAACTTAAATAAATATTTGTATACAATTTTTTAATTTTATATTAGTGGCAAATAATATAGATTTTTACTTAAAAAGAAAAAAATAAAAAAACTCTATACAAACAACCTTCGTCATTTGTATTGAGTTTTTAAAACTTTTTTATTTAAAAAAATCAAGAAACTCTATATAAATGACAAGTTGGCCTATATTAATAACATTTATTGTCTGTATAGGTATTTTTAAAAATTTTTATTTAAAAAAAATAAAAAAACTCTATATAGATGACAAAGGTTGTTTATATAGACCTTTGTCATCTGTATAAACTTCAAATTTTCAGAAGTAGCAAAAATTTGGTTAATTAAATTTAGAAAAGCAATATAGACAAACAAGGATACTTATACAAATGAGTTTTTGTCATCTATATTAAATTTGCTTATAAATTCTCACTCATGAGCCATTTTTCTCATTTCTCCTACACATAAGTGGAGCTCTGCCTTGGTAGAGCTCTTCTATGAAGTTAAAGTATGTCCTCTTTTGTTTTTTTTATTTTTTTATCATTATTTTATAATTATTTATTAATTTTTATATTTATTTTATTATATATTCTAATTATATTGTTGCATTGTTAATTAAAGTTCTTAATTGTTGTTTTGCAATTTTAATCATCTATGTTAGAAAAATCTACACATAATTTTTTTAATAGTGTTGATATAATAAAATGTATAAACTATTAATTTTTATTATATAATATTATATAACTATTAAATAATAACATAAACTTTCATTATATAAAACTGTATAAACTATTATGTAATTGTCTATCCACTATTATCTAATAATATAAACTATTATATAATATTATATAATGATACAAACTTCAATTATATACTATTATATAATATTATATAAACTATATCATAATGTTATTTTTATATAAGAATGAAAGTAAAGTTATATAAATTATTAACTTTATTATATAATATTATGTAAATTATTATATAATGATGTAAACTTTTATTATATATTATTATATAAATTATAGCACAATGATATTTTTATATAAGAATGAAAGTAAAATTATATAAACTTTTAACTTTTATTATATAATATTATAATAATAATTATTTATTGACATAAACTTCCATTATATAAAACTATATAAACTTTTAGGTAATTTTATTTATATGTATATATATTTAGAGATATATATATTTATTTACATATATATAAATATTTATATAATAAAAACATATATATTTCTAAATAATTATTATATTTTTATTTTACATATACATTTAAATATTTTAATTAGATTTAAATTCTTTTTTAGTGATTATCATTCTTTAAATTATGAATACAAATTTTAAAATGTTAAAAAAATATTTTTTTAAATTTAGAGGCTATACAGAAGAGAAATATTGTCTGTAGAGGTGCAGGCTATACAGATAACAAACTGGCCTATACAGATGATATTTATTATCTGTATAGCTTCGATTTATATAGACGAAAAAAAAATATTATTTATATAGGTTGCAACAAGTATGATTCTATATAAATGATAATGTCATCTATAATACCTACACAAGTGACAAATGAGTTTATACAGATGATATTTGTCATCCATATAACCCTTTTTTTTAGTGTCTTATACAATTTAAATGTAAATTCATGTTCACTGGTTTGGTTGAAAAGCAGAAAAGGAAGAAAATGTTTATTAAACAAATTTATCCTTATTTATATACAAAATATATGAATTATTATTTGCAAGCATAATACGAAAAATCACTTTCCCATTATTCTCTGGGATGGACTACAATTTTTACAGTTATTTTCATATATTATTAAAATATTTTCATTGGCAATTATATAAATTTTTATGTTTAAACATTTTCAAAATGACATGATTTAAGATAAAGAATGAACTTGTTCAGGTTTCAACTTTAATACATAGTTAGTGTAAAAGGAAAATACGTTATTAGTATTATTTTACGTGCAACGCACGGAAAAGTTCATATTTATTTTATATTTAAAATTACTTAAATTTTATATGAATTATAAGATTTAAGAAAATTTAATGATTATTTTAGAAAATTACTAATGTCTTCTTTTATATCAATTTAAAAAATTTATATTATGTATTTATTAACTTCTTACATTCTTAGATAATATATAATACCCTTGTATATATGAGAATTTTCATTTCTTATGATCATATTATTACATTTATTAATAGATGAATATAATTATAAAATCATACATTGAAATCTATCATATAGAGTGAGTAACTCAGATGTATACATAAAACTTGAAATAATTTTAATTTGATTGAAAAATATCTTATGTTACTAAATAATTTTAATAAGTTAAAATTTTTAATTTAAATAGTATTTGACGTCTCTCAAAGATTGCATGTTCCATCATGTATTAAGGTCCATCAAATATAATAAGTAATTCAAATATTAATATAAAACTTGAATTGATTTAATTTGATTGAAAAACACCTTACGCTACTAAATAGTTTTAATAAGCTAAAGCTTTTAGTTCAAATAGTATTTAGTGTTTTTCAAAGAGTTTGTATTCTGCTGTGTATTGAGGTCTAGCAAATATAGTAAGTAATTCAAATATTAAAATAAAATTTCAAATAATTTAATTTGATTAAAAAAAATCTTCTGCAACTAAATAGCTTTAATAGGTCAAAATCTTGTATGGAATTTGGTTCTTCTCAAAGGCTATGCATTCTGGATTGGATCCTAAATTATTTCATGCATGTGTTTAGTGAATTAACCAATTCTACTATTACAAAAAAATTGACAATTCTATTATGAATTTTATATTTTTTTCGTATGTGGGGTTAAGATACCCATAAGAAAAATATGATAGTATAATTCAAAAACTACTATTAAGAATGACGTGAATAAAAAATAAATTAACTACAAAAATATAACTAAAATTTTTTATATTATTTATTATTTCTTGAAATTAATGAATTTGGATTAATATTTAAGAAGATAATAATTTTCAAATTTGTTTTTTAAATAATTATATTTGGGTTGTTATTGACCAATGTGACTAGCTTTTTAAATTAAAAACGTATTGATGGAAGAACAGCTTTTTTTTTTTAATAAAAAAATCACATATAATCCTTAAATCCTTAAATAAGAATATTTGACTTTGTATTGATTATAATGATAAACTTTATGAAACTAAAATGATTTCTTTTAGAAGACACTAAGGGTTGGCGTAATTTTTCGTAAGTGAATGTAAAATTTTATTTAATATTGCAATAAAATAAAATAAAATATATGTCATCATACATTAAGTTATCATGGCTCTATTTTATATAAAACTTATTAATGATCTCTAAGAACTTAAGTATAAAAAATATTTATAAACATAATATAATTTAAAAAGATTATTTTAAAACGATTTTGAAAGTTATATATATACCATAGATTAACTTATTGTGCTCTTTTCTATTATTTTAATCGCTTCGCTAAATAATCATATCATTCAAATCATGCATTACCCAAAAAAAATTAATTAGCAATGGAAAAAATATATCATTAATTAGAAAATTTTCATGGCTAAAATATTTAGCCATGGAAAAAGACATTAATAAACAATACGTTAGTAATTGAATTTGCAATGGATTAATAAAATTCATTGGTACTTTCCATCCCTAACTCCATTGCAATTTCATGGGACGGTCATGAAAGGCATGCATGATAGATGAAATTAGCGAGATGTTTTTTCATTGCTAAATTTATACACAATGGTATAGTCTTTATCCTTGAAATTTAAATTAGCAATGAATAAATCAATTTAAAAAATGAGCTTGTCACTAAATAGAAATTTAACAACAAAGAAATTCATTACTAACTTTTATCAATTAGTAAACTATCTCTAAAATGAGAAATTCCTAGACTACTCACAATGTCATATTCAAAATGCCATCACTAATTCTATTACTACTATTTGCCTATTTGTTAATATGCTATTCATTTTATTAGCAACCAAAATAGCATAACCATGCCTAATTAATCAAATTTCATAAAACCTAAACTTTTTCAACAATCAAATATTTTAATCAAACTTTATAAAATAAAATTTATTCATAAAATAAAATTAAATGTGGATATTTTGTTTATATTAAGAAAAAATACAATACAATCATTAAATTCTTACATTAGAAAAAATACTAATTGGCAAGGAAAAAAATTTATCTATAAATTATTTAGAGATGGAAATAGCAATGAAATAAAAGGTGCCAATACACGATGTGTTGGTAAATAAATTAATGACAGAGTACCAAAATCCAACATTAATTTTCGTCACTAAACCCAATGCAAATTCATAAGAGGATGACAACAAGAGGCATGCACAACAGGCGAAAAAAGTGATGGATATTTTCATCACTAACTTAGTACTCCATCCCTAAAATTCAAACTAGTGATGGACAAATCCACTGCAAAAAATGTATTTATCATTATTTACATCACTAAATTCAAATTTAGTGATGGAAAAAGCCATCTCTAATTTTAATCAGTTAGTAATTCCATCATAGAATCCTTAACCCTAATTTCGTTGTTTCCATTTGGCCTACTACCAATATGCTATTAATTTTTTTTTATTAATATACTATTTTCTTTTAGAGCAAGTCAAATAGCATAAACCTTACCTTTATCAAATTTTATAAAACCTACATCCTTTGAACAATTGAAGACTCTAATTGGATTTCATGAAATAAAATTTTCTCCTAAAAAATTAAATGTGGAAATTTTATCTATATTATGTAAAAATACAATAAAGTCAATAATTATTTATATTATGTAAAAATACAATAAAATCAATAATTTCTAATATATATTCTAAAAAAACTAATGTTCAAGCTATATATATATATGAGAAAAAACCTAAACTGCTAGGTCTCAAACATTACATTGATGTTGCAATCATACTGTTTAATCATCAATTGCTAAAATATGAATCATTGCTCCTGGATTGTCATCTCCTTTAGAATAATCTACGTCAAAATATTGAATCAAAATAAATAAATGGAACCCTTTTTTAATTTATTTACTACTAACTCAATAAAGTAAATTTGAGAGTATTGTTAGAAACATCAAGTTAATATTTGTATAAAGGTTCATTGAAATTAGTGTTAACGATTAAAATGGTTAGCATGTTTTTAGTGAACCATTTTAATCCTTAAGGCTAGTTTGAATGAATCCTAGTAGATATACTAGCTTATTATTATGGACAATATTCATATTTCAAATTAAATATATAGCAATTAAAATTTTGCTAACACTTTATAACTCATGCATTATTTCACTTTTTTTTATCTACTTTTTAACGTATTTTTTTCATGTTGGCTTCTATTAGTTACAGTTTAAATACTACAAACTAGTTTTCCCCTATTAAAATCTATTGATTGGTATGAGTGCTGAAAGTCCACAGCTGTACCAATAGGAATTGATCCCTTCCCGTTGAAGTCTAATGATAGAAGAAAAAGCGACTCTCGCCAAATCCCTACGTAACCCAACCCAACTAATTGATGATTGTTTTGGGGTTGGGTTTTCTAAGAGTTAGCTATTTGAACCGTCCATATTACCTCGGGGAAAGCCCAACAAGAAGATTTCGCTTCCACTAACTTCTGTTGACTCATAGTAAAAAATATTTAAAAAAAAATAAAATTAACAAATTGTGTAATCGCTGTAAACGACAAGTTCAAGGTCACACAAATCAATCCTTATTAAAGATAGTCTTATCATCACTCTATCATGATATAAAAATCTTTAGACTATTAAATGTATATGCGGAGGTGAAGTGTGAGGAAAATAATAACAAAAGGTGAGATGATAAAAAGATAGTTTTGAAACGTATCTTTATCTTCTTGATTCTCTATCTAATTATGAAAAGAACTTTTTGTGGAAAAGTCAGGGATGATTTGTTTTTCTGCGCATATCTGCTTATTATGTAAATTTTTTTCTGCCAAATTTTGCTTTCAAGCCAGCTGTGCTTCATTATACCAGATGTTTTTAGGCTGATGAAAATGGTTCCAATTAAGCTTCTGTTTTGAATGATTTCTACGGGCTTTAATTGTTTCTCCATCCAATTTTAGTGTGCTCTTACCATTACCTCCTATTTTCAAAATTCAAACTTCCCTCTTTTAGTCTCTCTCTATCTTCTTTCTTCATGGTTCAATCCTGCTTCATCTTCTTTTTCCTCATTTTTTGTTCTTCTCTAACGTTTTGTCGCATCCCTTCTTTAATTTTCAATCTAGCTTCTTCTCCTTTGTCTATTTTTACGATCTTTTTGTTTTTTTTTTTGGCTTTTTTTATTGTTCTTAAACTCCATTTTCTTTCTTGCTCTTTTTCTTGCTAATTCTATTCTCAGAGTCGTCGTTACCTCTATGTTCTTCTACTTCCTTCTCCTACTTCTTCTATTTTTTTTCCTTTCTTCCTTTTCCTATTTTTTTCTTTCGTTTCTTGATTTCTTTATGGCTTTCCCAATCTCCTTCCTCTTTTAGCTTCATCTCTCTTGACGCCATCGCCCATTCTATTTTGCTGGACTTATTGTTGTATGCACGTAGCATCGCACTGCTTGCCAAATTTTCTAGGGTTTTGATATATGATTCGAAAACCTCGTTTCAAAATATTCCGAATACATGTGGCAATTGTAGCACAACAAAGAGAATTGAAATTCACATTATTGGACAATGTAAAGCATTTGAATTTCAAATGATAGCACACAATATTTTCAGTACGATTAAGACATTTTTCGGAAGCTTTAGTATTACCCAATTTTCAATGGGTAAATTCAATTTTAGTTTCATTTTTAGTTTTATTTGACTACTTAAGTTTTACAAATTTTTTTACTATTCTTTTGCATTATTTCTAGATTGGTTTTTATCACATCTAAAAAAAATTTCAAATTTGTGATTTTTTTGGGTTTGAATTATTGATTTTGGAATTTGGATTTTTTGAATGGGATTTTTAAAGAATAAAACTTATTTTTTTTTTCATTTTTTTGATAAATCAAATGATTAACTCAATCCTTTATCTTTAGGTGATAGTTATGGGAGGAGCTGCTAAGAACTGATGCTTAATTGAGGTAGATTATTTGGGTTAATATGCCTACGAGTTAAGGCAGGCCTTCTTTTTCCCACAGTAGGTTTTTCCTTTCCATAAACAAGGTTCTTACTTTAGGTGATTTTCTAGAATGGTAGTCTAATATTTACATTTTTTTCCTTTGGTTCAATTTCTAAAGAAATTTGAAGGATTTATGCTCTGGGAATGTTGAACTAATATTATGAATGGGTTAGAAAGAGATTTTTTTTTGTTTGCATTTGCATAACTCACTAATGAATGACTAAAGTATTTTGTCATCTGAAGTCTTCTTATCGTTCATTTTGTTTTGCAAAAATAGATATGCTACATCCTATGAATATAGACATTTATAGATCATTAGATTGACTGTTCTTGGTGTATATGTAATTGTTCATTTATGAAAGATGTCTTGATAGTTGTTAAGGAACCAAAAATTGTGTTTTATTTGTCAAATTCATGGTTTTAAATAGAGTGAACCTCTTATCCTTATTATGCAACTTTTATGCTTTTCCACTATTTATTCATCTCCCAAGCAATTTATGGAATGATTGCTTCATTGTCCAATAGTCGAAGTAATTTCATAGCACTTAGTGTAATATATAAGTTCATTAAAAATGTACAGGAGAAAGGATGTTAGTTATTTGATAAAAATGATACTGTTTATGGAAATTAGATTTCTATAACATGATAGTTTTTCATCATAATTGACGTCTAACATGTCATAAACCTATAATAATATCTACCAATATAATAAATGACATTAATTCTCCAGTTGAACAATACCATTTATTTAAAATGTTAGTTTTTTAATTTGCAACTGATGTAAAGTATATTATTGCCTATAAATTACATTCATATATTATTTTTTTATTTCACTCCTTTTGTTTTTAACTTAGGGTTTCATTCCATTTTATTTATGACATAAAAGGACAATACAAGATTGATATTGCAAGTTATTGCTCTTAGATGCAATTATTTGTAGTCTTGCATCATTCATATGAGGGTATTGGTATCAATATAGAGTAGGCATATGAGTCTTTATTGATAAGAAAATTTTATTTGCAAGTCTTTCATCATTTATATGAGGGCATACATTGTTAAAATTTGCTATAGACATTAAAGCCAGGGGAAGAGACAGTTTCATGGATATCATGCAGACATTCACTATCACTTTTTTTTTCAAAATCATGAGATCAAATGATTAATTATAATATTACTATTTAATGTTTACTTGTTAATGTTAATAATATTATTAGACTAATGATTTGTTATTGTATCTATTTTTAAACAAATGTAAGGATGTAGAAGTTGTAAAAAAAATAAAACAAAAATAGACTACATTGGTTATTTACTATATAATTGACATGAATATAATTGGATGATACCATGTCGTTTATTTGACAAAACTAATGCATGAAATTATAACACCCACCACCTAATTCTAATAACTAATGGAAATAAAAATTTACCAAAGTTGGCATCATATGAAGTATTAGTATATATGATGTGCAAAATATTAACTATATTATTTCCTTTTATTTTATGCCTTTTAGTGTATTGCATATGTTTAATTTTATGAAATTACCTTTATGATGTGATTGAGTGATAGTTTTCCAATATTTTTAAATTATTCGATTGATGATATATTTTTATACTATTTCAACTTTTTTACTATAACTTAAGTTTCAAATATTGAAATTAGGCGATCTTTTTACCATTGGAAAGCTTAGAAGAAGCTTTAAAATTTTCATAGTTTAGTCTAAGCCTAGTTCAAACATTTTTTAAGTTTAAAAATAGTAATGAAGTTGATGCTTTATTTTTATCCAAACTGAACCAATCCTAATTTTTGGGATTTATTTAGAGCTCTAAAGATGCAATTGAAGTGAAACTAGTGCCTAAAGTTGTCTAAGACTTGACTTAATAACTTTCATATTTAGAATTTAGTAGAAATACATCATTTTGATGATCTAACATGGGTTAGATGCTAAATGACAAAATTACTACAATAAAACACTGTCAGTAAATTAAATTATAAATAAGGCTATAGGTTTCAAAAATTAGCAGGGCTCTATTTTTTACAATCTTAGGAAGCATACTTACTTAGCTTATTAGGCTTTCTAGCCTGGGGATTCAAATTTAAGGGCTTCGTGCGTTTAAAGGCAATACAACTCATTCTAGATAACAATTCTTATTCTCTTTAATTTTTTTTACATTTTATCATAAATGGCTAATTTTCCATCAAGTTTTAAAGGTTGAAACACTCGTAATTCAGTTTGATTTGGTGCTTTACTCTTCAAGTTATTTATAATCCATTCATCTCTTAATTTTCTATTTTTCATTGACCATGATTACTTTAGTGATTAATTGATAGGGCTTATTAGTTAATTATTCTTGATAATTTGATATTATATAATTATTTTTTTATTTTCACTTGTAGAGTTAGGATGATTGATTATAAATTACTAGCAAATAAATATCTAAATTTCACTTGTTAATTCTAAGATGTTTATGGAAATTAGAGAATGAATTTAGTAATTATTGTTTATATAACTTTTAGATTTAGCTTAACCTAATTCTAAGTGCTTAAAACTATTATTGATTGAATTAGTAATAAAGGATTGATTAATTGCTTGTTTTAGTTAATTTGCATTTAGGATTTGTACGATTGTAACTAGTTTCGAGGTATTTATCAATTAAGTCTTCGAATTATAAAGTGAATTATTAAGAGCCCATCAAAAATCTAAAAATTGGAATATGAAAGCCTTTGAACTTGATTTCTCTTATCTATTATTTTATATATAATTATGCTTTAAGTTGCTTATTAAAAATTGCTTTGGAAAATGCCCTTATTTATATTTTATTTTATTAATTAGCTATATTCCTTTAGATTTGATCCAAATTTGCCCTTGTGATGGTTTTGTATAAGTTTGATTACGAATTTTGGTATAAAATAACATGCATCAAAATTCTGGCACTATTGCCAAGGAATATATTATTCAATTTGTGACTATTTTTATTTATTTTTCACTTTTTTTAACTTAATCTTTGGTATTTTTAGGCACCTCAATAATTTGGTTAAAAAAGTTCATTGGGAAAATTAAGGACGAAACTTTTTAGTCTAAGGTTATTTTAGCATTCAAAGCAAGGTCATAGGCCTTTTTTTAGCTAAAAAAAAAATACTAATTGATACTATTTTTCAATTTTTTAGTATTTTTATTTTTTATATTTTCTAATATTTTTTTCATTTAATTCTTCTTCCTTTTAGTATAAGAATGTTTTCTCACATGATTTTGACTTGAATTTTGATCCAAAAAATGCATGAGAGTTTCATAAATGAAGTAGTTAAAAATAAAAAAATAAATCTTTACGGTGATTTTAACAAGGTACTTGTGTTTAGAATTAAGCAATAACTTTGTAAGCTAACCTCAGTTTTTAGTCCATTAGTTGTAATGTAGATACAAAAAATCTAAGTGTGTGATTTGTGCGATATGGTTGGACATCTTTCTAATGTGTCTAAAGTTTCAAAGATCCGAATCACTCTAGCCATTTTATTCAATAAGAAGATTTCCATGCCTATTTAAGTATAATTATGCTTCAAATTCTAAATCTTACAATCCAAGATGGCAAAATCATTCAATTTCTAGTTATGACGATTAATTGGGTCCAAATCAATATCAACCTCCCATTGAAGAATATCCATTAGTGTCTAAACCTCGAACTTCAAGGACTAAACTTGTGGAACTTATTGAGCATCTTAGTAGAATATAAAGCAATTTCTATATGAAAGAATAGAATTTCAATAAGAAATGAGGCAAGCTTAAAAAATTTAGAGACTTAAGAGAGCTAACTTGCCCTATCTGTTAGTAAGTTAAAAAGTCAATATGCAAGCCTTCCACCTCCTACTTACAAGTGAATAGAAAAAAGAAAAAGAAAGCAAAATTTCTAGTATTGAGATACAATCTATACTAAATTCCTTTTTTTTGTTAATTTTTCTATTTTTCCTTTCTTTCTTATAGCCCTGAAGATACCAACAAAAAAAGGAAAAAAATTTAAAGACTTTTATCAAGATGAAAATTAATATTTTCCAAAAGGAAATTGATGGAAAAAAACAAAAAAAAGATGAAGTTGATGTGCATAATGGAGTGACAAAAAACTCAATGTTTTCAAGGCTATAAAAGCTCCTTATAATGTTCATTTTGTTTTTTCTACCAACCTGATTGATTTTATAGTGCAAGATAAATCTGATTTGCAAAGAAGGAATGATTTAAGGTTAGCATTTAGTAAGAGATTGATGGATGTACCAATTTTAGAAGTGAACTCCTTACATAACCATTTGAAGCATGCTTCATTGGAACCATTTAAGGCAATATCTTATGAAATGAAACATGATTGAAGAGGTTAAAATCATGTCTAGTTAAAGACATTAAAGAAAGATTCTTCTTTGAAGGCAATGTAAGTTTTTCAGATTTACTTTCTCTTTTCTTATCTTTTATTTACTTTTCCCTCATCTTTCTTGATGATAATATACTTTACATTAAGAACAATGTAAATTTTAAATTTTAAGAAGAGATTTTTATGATTTCATTTGTGTTTTAAAGTTTATGAAAAAAATTAAAAAAAATCATGTTTTTCACTTATTTTTTAATCTTCTTAAATCATTTTAATTACTTTCTATCAATAACGATTTTGTATTTTTTTTCATGAGTAGGATTCAACAAGAGTTTGATGGGTCCATAATATGATTGAATGAATTATTTTACTTCTTAAAATTGATTGGTATAGTGATGAATTTTGAATTGATAAATTGAATTTTGGCAGTATAACTTTCCTTGTAAGATTATGAGCCTTATGTTAAGTTTTTATGCTATACCCTTTCCTTTCTTGTATGAAATGTTCTTTCATGATTTTGTTTCTCTAGAACTCACTTTAATTATTTTTGAGATTATATTTGCACATATAGACACACACATACATATAAATGTTAAAGGTATTTTTCTTTCTTTTAGCTAGTGCTAAATAGCCATCCTTGAATTTTTATCTTTATTGAGCCCCTTTTAATCCTAATTGCCTTTTCATTTAGTCCACAAACATGTTCTTTAATGAAAAAATAAATTTCTTTATTAATTTTAAGGATTAGTAAAGCATTTAAGTTTTTATGAAAATAGGCTCTTGAATAAATATGGGTGGTATGTGTATGTGTTATGAAAAATCATCAATTTCAAATTCAAGATTTGGTTAAAAAAAAAGACAACAAGAAAAGAACAAAAAAAAAAAAGAAAAATGATGGAAAAAATAAAAAAAAAACATATAGAAAAAAGTGAAAAAGTGGAAAAGATGAATAAGGCAAAAAGAATTAAAAGAAAGAAAGAAAGAAGTTGATGAGTATTTAGTTTGAATAAAGTTAGATTGTTGTGTTTAGTTATAGATGTTTATAATTTACCCATATATTTGTGATTCAAGTTTTCTATTGATTTCTTTAGTTTTTAACTTTAATATCGTCAAATTTTCCTTCGCTTTTCCTTAACCTCATTATAGTCTTGAATAAAATCTCTTTGATTTATGTTATACATGTGATTTGAGTAGTGGAGATTAGATGTAAGCAATTTTATGGGACAACAATTTCATGGAATAAGGTTGAGTAAAATCCTTACCCTAAATACTTAAGAGTTAGAGAGTGAATTTTATAAAAATCTACCATATTAATTTACCCTTTTTAAATGAAGTTATTATGTGAGTTGATTTCATATTTGTCAGGATTTTTATTCATGATGTATTATGCTTCTTGATTGCTTTGATTATTTTTCACTTGTAAATTTTATGATTTTGAAATCTTTGTAAAATTAATATTTTGTTTTTAGTTTTGAGTAAAATTATATTTGTTCAAAGTTGTGCTAAGGCTAAGTGTGGAAAAATTTAATATGTAAAATATTAACTATATTATTTTCTCTTATTTTATGTCTTTTAATGTATTACGTATTCCTAATTTATGGAATTGGACTTATTATACAATTAGGTGATGGTTTTTTATTATTTTAAAATTATTCAATTAATGTTAGATTCTTATACTATTTCAAAATTTTAATTATAACTTGAGTGGTAGATGTTAAAATTGGGTGATCCTTTTATCATTATAAAGCTTAAAGAAAACTCTAAAACTTTCATATTTTGGCCAAAACCTTGTTTGGCCATTTGAAAGGTTAACAGTAATTGTGAAATTAATGCTTTATTTTTATCTAAACTAAACCAGTCTCAATTTTTGGCACTTATCTGTAGCTTTAAAGTCTAATTAAAGTAAAATCAGTGCCTAGATTTTTGTAAGACCTAATCCAATAATTTTCATATTTGGGTTTTAGTGAAAATACGTCATTTTGACGATCAAACATAGGTTAAAAACTAATTGACGAAAATTACTACAGTAGAATACTATTAGTAGATTGAATTGTAAATTAGGTTATGGGTTTCAAAAATTAGCAAGACTTTATTTTTTACAATCCTAGAAGGCATATTTACTTGTCCCATTAGGTTTTGTAACCCACGAATTTAGATTTAAGGGTTTTGTACCTTTAAAGGCAACACAACTTATTATTGAAAATAACTCTTATTCTCTCTGATTTTCAAAATTTACATAATTTAACTTATAAGATTTCAAGAAATATCCCACTTTAAGAAAATACAAAGATGATAAAACTGATGAGAAGTTATAGTGTGAAAAAAATAATATGACCATTTTTGTATTAGAAGGTTTGAGTTTATTACAAAAATAGATATGTTACTTTTTCTCACTCTAATTTATTATCAATTTGCTACCCAATAAATAACTTAGAAACCGTTAAGCAATATGAAAGAATCACACGAAGAAGTATCCCACTTTAAAATTTATTATTTATTATAAATTATAATTTTTTATAATTTATTGGATTGTCCAATCTATTATTTTTTGTATTTATATAATTGTGTAAGAAAAATATTTTGATTTATGAACTTTTTTGCATCTGCTGTTGTTGTATTTATTGTTATTTGTTAGATTGTTTATTTAAAGTCTTTTTGCATATATTATTGTTGCTGTTTGTATATGTATAATTGTATAAGAGAAATGTATTTATACAATGCAAAATTTTTTTTTAATGTTATTGACTTATAAAATTAAAAGGTTTTTACTTGAAATATATTTTTAAATAAACTATTTTGGTTTATAATGTTGATTGTGATTAAAAACCAACATTTAAACTTTTATAATTGAATGACTTCATTTTACTATACATGATTTTTTATTAGAAACCAATGCTTAATATTAAAAAAGTTCAAATTACAAGGTTCGAGATGAAAATAAAAAAGGTGAAGTCATGTCGCTATTTGCAAATTTCATTGTGAAGCTTTTCCAATTCTAAAATGATTATCTCTTTCCCAAGGTATGCTCACATTTCAACCTTCATATATTTCTTTCAATTTTTTTATTTATATTCATCATTTTTTTGAAATATTGAAAATTTGTTAGCTTGCTAATAAATTTATGGGGTTATGTGTTTACTGAAAAGCATTGAATATAAATGTAAGAACTTTCTTAACTTTTGTATTTTATTCTTGCGACTTAGTCTCTTTTTTAGAAGTTATGTTTATATACACAATTACTTGATTCTTGTTTTATATAATATATTAAAATATTTAGATAAAGCAGGTCCTATTTGAGGGATGCATATGAACAATGTATTAAATATATTTAAACATAATGATATCCATAACAAATTAGAAGATAACTTTTCTTTCACCATAATGAACCTTTCCTTTGTAGTTATTATAATACTTAGATTTTCATTCACTTACTTTGTTCCTTTATAATTTGACAATATTTTGAAATTATGCTATTTTGCAATACAAATCATTAGGTATTTCTTGATCTCATATCTAAATTGTATGGAATTATTGTAGAGAAAATGGTGCAAACGTTGAATTTGAGATTTTGTATTGTAACTATGATAAAATATACATTACTTTCTATTCAATATAACCTCTGTATGTATCATAAAATTGTACTATTGTAGGTTTGGGGTTCTAAATGTTTTTTGAGTTGAAAGTAGTGTAGTAGGAACTATCATGAAAGATAGTACATAATGAAGAAGGTGTAGGGAATCATTTTTTTTCAGTATGGATAATGTAATCAAACATTGGTTATGTGAAACATCAAAGTACTAAATTAAACATTTCATGTAAGTTATAAAATAACTTGACTTTGAATTTTTAATAATGGTTATATAGATAAAACCAAAATTATTAAATATGATCAATTATCAAGTGGTATGACTTGAAAGAAACGATGATGGTTCTTTTGTTAAGAAATTGACATATCATTTCTTTTTTATGATATTTTTTAATTAACTTTTTAAAATATTTACTACATTACTCAATAAAATAATGATTTGAAACTAACATATAATCCTTCAAATAATAGTGATAACATCAATTTATTACTTTAACTATTGTGGTAAGTTGCATTTATTTATAAAAATGTTATCACGTCATTATATATATTAATTTTTACAAAAATCAACATCAATGTCATGACGTTAAAAGAAAATTCTGTAATAGTGTAATCTCATTTTAAGCCACCAAATTAAACATTTGACAATTTGTGCTTAACAATGTGTTTAAATGGAACCAATAATCTTTGGTTGAAATCTTGTGAACATTCCCTTGTAAATCCTATAACATATCTTCAAATTGAAGATTTTATACAGAAGTTAACCCAGTGCGTTTGATGTGCGTTTTGCCATTGAAAAGAAAGAGGTGAACGGCAAATTTTGAAAAGTAAAAAATAGGTAGAACGATGTGAACAAAGAGAAAGTGTATGGCAAAAATTGAAAAGTAAAGAAGTCCTTAATATCAAGTTTATTAAAAAGAAAAACCACTTCTTAATTTTTTTAGATAATTTAATATTGATGGCACTGTTTAAATTTTGATAAGTTATTATTTTTTAAATCAAAATAAAAGTATAGTAATAAATAGTATACAATTTATAACCAAATATAACTATTATTATGATCATTAAAATGTTATTACTATTTAACTTATATCTAAAAAATAGAAACACCAACTTCTTTAAAAATAAAATACAAAAAATTCTTATAATTTTACCAATTAACATTTCAATTTCATTAAAAATTAAGAACGAACAAAATAATGTCACAAAATTTAAAAATTATTATGTAAATCAATTGAAAACTTAATTGGATCATTCATTACTTTGTTATTCTTTATGTTGAAAATAAAAAATAACTTAATATAAAAATTCAAATATAAATAATTTTACAAGTCAAATTATATTATTTTCTTTCTAATAAAAAATTCTTTTCTTTATTTCTGAGAATTACATTTAACATTAAAATTAGATTTTGTAATTTATAGAAAATAATAAATTATTATAATTACACAAATTAATATTTTTTCTCTATTTATTTAATGATGATGTGAAGTATATTATTTTGTATTTTGTTATAAATTAATTGGCAAGAAAACTATATCAGGTTCTTCCTAATAAAAAATCATTTTTATTTATAAAAATTATATTCAATACTAAATTTTAAATTTATAATTTATAAAAATAGTAAATTATTATTTTTACCTCAAAATAAAAGTATATTGATAAAAAGTATACAATTTTTAAAATAAAATATAACTATTTTTATAATACAAAAATTTTAATTTATCAATTTTTAATTTATATCTAGGAATTAGAAACACCAATATCAGCACAAAAAAAATATAATATGAAATTTTTTATAATTTTACCTATTCACATTTTTATTTAACTAAAAATTAAGAATAAAAAATAATATCAGATAATTAATAAAATATAATATAACCAACATAAAATTTATGTAAAGTAAGAAGTGGGTCGATCACTAGAGCGTGAAACAGAAAAAAGAGTGAGTGCTAGAGAACCCTCATTTCATAGAAATTATAGTTGAATTGCCGAAATAGCGAATCGATCAAAGGTAACGATTATAGATGAATTGCCGAAATGGAGAAATTGATCAAAGTAACGATTATAGTTGAATTGTCGAAATGGCCAAAGTAACGACAAGATGGAGAAAATAACGACACGGCGCCAAAGTGAGAAAATGCCCACACACCGTGCTTTGGTAGTTTATTATTTATGTTAAAATACTATGCTAATCTCAAATGAATAAATTGTCTTTGATTGAGCACTCAAGCATTAGTTGTACTTTGTCAAATAGGCAGCAATATTTGTTTATATTTGTGCTTTATTATATTTATGCACTTCAAAATATTTATTCAATAATCAATAAAGTATTAATTTAATAGAAAATATGTAACTTCAGGTAGATTTGTCAATGAGCAGAAATTTAAATCTCAAGAGATGATATTTATTAAAAAAGAAAAAAATCTGTTAATGGTCTAATCACCTGAATGATTATCCCACCTAATTCACTTAAAAAATATTTATTCAATGACACTTATCCTTTTACTTAATTAAAATATTAATTACACTTATAAGTTCAAAAAATATGTAATATCTATAGGGAATTCTACGCTATTTTATTTATAATTATTGGGTTGCATTGCCTCAAATTTTACCAACAACGAATTAATGAAATGGCTATTTAAAAAATGTAATTTTTTAGAGAATTAAATATATAATAAAACTAAAAATTGTTTATTCTACCAATTTTTTTTAAACTCATCTATTCATTATGTTACTAACTGCATTATACAATCATAATATATATATTACTCTTTCTTGACCGGTAATTATGTGATCATATAATCAATAATTATACAATCACCATCTTTCAAAGTTAAAAATGGCCACAGATTCCAAAGAATGATAAGTTTGGGTATTCTTTTATTAAATAAATATACATTCATTAAATAATTGAAGATAAGTTTGTATATAGTATCTATTAACACATCGTATGTTGTATTCTTTGAGTAATTGATTATCACTTTCATTTTCGATTTATTCACTATATGTTTTTAATTTTGTCTTTTTCCATATTTCCATGAGAACTTGAACCATCTAATATGACATGTAGTTTGGCAATCTCTATCCTATTACTATTTCAAGGTTTTTTGTCAATATATACGGCTTTTTTTTGTTGCTACGCATCACCTATACTGCTGAATTTTCCTACCCATTTTCCCCCTCCTTTACCCAATTTTTTATTTGCACATTTGTGGCTTGTGGGCCTGCTGTTGAAGGAGGTTCAGGACCCTACTAATTTAATAGGGAATAAAACCCTGTTCATGTAGTGCTCTTTAGACCACTAATTTCTTACTAATTTTTCTGCATTCCTCAATATAAAAAGATAGATTCAACTTCTTCAATATTCAAAAATTATAATTTTACCCTTTAACCTTTAATTTAATAAAAATGTAATTTAATCCTTTAATATTTTATTAATAATATATAAATAAATAATAATAATTTATACATAATAATATCATATATTTTATAGTATCAAATTAATTTTAATATTACATATATTATTATATTATATTTCATTATTTATATATAAAACTAAAAAAATTTAAATTAATTTATATAATATGATGAAACAATAACATGATGTTATTTAGAAGTTTAGTTATTAATTAGACTTAATTTATCCATTTATTTAGAATTTTTTTTATCGATGTTATTATTTAGAAATGAAATAGTAACATATTATTCTTTGATATTTTAGTTTTTAATTAGATTTAATTTATTTATTTATTTAAAATTTTTAGTTGATATTACTATTTGAAGACCAAACAGTACAAATAGTAATATACTTTTATTTGACAATTTAGTTGTTAATGAAACTTAATTTATCAATTTATTTGAGTTTTAAGTTGATGTTACTATTTGAAAATCGAACAATAACCTGTTATTAATTGAAGATGAAATAGTAACGTGATGTTCTTTGGAAGTTTAGCTATTAATTAAATTTAATTTATCTATTTATTTAAAATTTTTTTATCTACATTACTGTTTGGAAATCAAATAGTAACATGTTACTGTTTGGAGATAAAATAGTAATATATTATTTTTTAGTATTTGAATTATTAATTAAATTTAATTTATCCATTTCAGTTGGAGCTAAGGTTACTTTTTTATGTTTTTTACCTTAAAATTTTTTATTTACAAGATCTTGACTTTTGAATATTATTTTAATGTAATCTATTTTTCTAATTTTTTAACTATGAAACAATAACAAAAACTACTTATTTTCATTCATTTTCTCATAATCTTTTGATAAAAAATAAGAAAATTTAATTTCGATAAGGTCCATTCAATCGAAAATATGTAGATTGAGTTTAAAATTTTAAACGATCATAACTTTATGCTAAATTGTTCGATTGGGACAAATTATATATTAATTTCATGTAAATTTTTGAGATTTATATGCTTGAAAAATCCAAAGATGTTTTGCCTACTTTGGTTAGAAGAAAAAAGCATGTTTCAATTATTATTCTCAATTTTTCATCATTTTCTTATCATTTTGCTGACTTTGATATCAGTTTTCTTAATTTAAATTTATTTAAATCTCACATTAAACTTTTATTCATCAATTCTTTTGGTGTCTAATAATGATATAAAAATTAAATTGTTAAAATAAATAGGTAAATCAATTCTCATTAACAATTAAATTATTAAATAACAGTATATTACTATTTTATCTCCAAATAGTAACATACTACTATTTAATTTTTAAATAGTAACATATTAATATTTAGTTTTTAAATAGTAATATCAACTAAAAATCTAAAATAAATGGATAAATTAAGTCTCATTAATAATTAAACTGTTAAAAAATAGTATGTTACTATTTCATCTCCAAACAGTAATATATTATTATTTGATTTTCAAACAATAATATCAACTAAAAATTTAACATAAATGAATAAATCAAGTCTTATTAATAATTAAATTGTCAAAGAATAATATGTTATTATTTTGTCTCCAGATAGTAACATGTTGTTACATGGTGTCAAATAGTAACATCAACTAAAAATTTTAAATAAATGGATAAATTAAATCTTATTAACAAGTAAACTACTAAAGAATAGTATGTTACTATTTCATTTTCAGATAGTAATAGCGATCAAAAGCTCCAAGTAAATTGATAAATCAAGTCTTATTAATAACCAAACTATTAAAGAATGACATATTATCATTTGATATCCAAATAATAACATGTTACTGTTTTATCTCTAAATAATAATATCAACAAAAATTTTTAAATAAATAGATAAATTAAGTTTCATTAACAATTAAACTACAATATGTTACTATTTTATTTCTAAATAGTAATATATTATTATTTAATTTTTAAATAATAATATTAATAAAAAATTTCAAATAAATAGATAAATAAGTCTCATTAATAATTAAATTATTAAATAATAATATATTATTATTTCATCTCTAAATAATAATATGTTACTATTTAGACTCTAAATTGTAATATTTACAAAAAAATATTAAATAAATGGATAAATCAAGTCTTATTAATAATTAAACTGCCAAAGAACAATATGTTACTGTTTTATCTTCAGATAGTAACATCAATTGAAAATCTTAAATAAATGGATAAATCAAGTCTCATTAACAATCAAACTATCAAAGAATAACATGTTATTGTTTGGTCTTTAAATAGTAATATATTACTGTTTTATTTCTAGACAGTAACATTAATAAAAAATTTCAAATAAATAGATAAATCAAGTTTCATTAAATACTAAATTGCTAAAGAAGAGCATGTTATTGTTTTATCTTCAAACAGTAATATCAATAAAAAATTTTAAAAAAATGAATAAATCAAATCTATTTAACAATTAAATTGTTAAATAATAACATGTTATTAATTTATCTCCAAACAATAATATGTTATTGTTTGATCTTTAGATAGTAACATCAATAAAAAATTCTAAATAAATAGATAAATTAAGTCTAATTAATAACTAAACTTTCAAAAAATATCATGTTATTATTTCATTCTCAGTCAGTAATATGTTATTGTTCAATTTTCAAATAGTAACATTAAACTAAACCCTAAATAAATTGATAAATTAAGTTTTGTTAACAAGTAAATTGTTAAAGAAAAATATATTACTATTTGATCTCCAAATAGTAACATTAACTAAAAATATAAAATAAATGGATAAATCAAATCTAATTAACAAGTAAAATACTAAAGAATAACATATTACTATTTAATCTTCAAACAGTAATATTGATAAAAAATATAAAATAAATAAATAAATTAAATTTAATTAACAACTAAACTTTTACAGAACATCACGTTATTATTTTATCTTCAATTAGTAACATATTATTATTCGATTTCTGCATAGTAACATCAACCTAAACTCTAAATAAATTAATAAATTAAGTTTCATTAATAACTGAATTGTCAAAGAAAAGCTTGTTATTAATTGATCTCTAAACAGTAACATTAACTAAAAATTTTAAATAAATGGATAAATTAAATATAATTAATAACTAAAATATCAAAGAACAACATATTATTATTTCGTCTTCAAAAAATAACATGTTACTATTTGATTTTTAAACAGTAATATCGATAAAAAAATTCTAAATAAATAGATAAATTAAGTCTAATTAACAACTAAATTTTCAAAGAGCATCACGTTACTATATTATCTTCAATTAGTAACATGTTGCTGTTCGATTTTCAAATAAAAATCTTAAATAAATTAATAAATTAAGTTTCATTAACAACTAAATTGTTAAAGAAAAGTATGTTACTATTTGGTCTCCAAATAGTAATATCAACTAGAAATCTCAAATAAATGGATAAGTCAAATCTAATTAACAACTAAACTTTTAAAGAATAATATGTTATTGTTTCATTTCCAAATACTAATATCGACAAAAATTATAAATAAATGGATAATTTAAGTCTAATTAATAACTAAACTTCTAAAGAACATCATGTTATTATTTCATTATATTGTATAAATTAATTTAAATATTTTAATTTTATGTATAAATAATGAAATATAATATAACAATATATGTAATATTAAAATTAATTTAATATTATAAAATATATGATATTATGTATAAATTATTATTATTTATTTATATATTGTTTGATAAATATTATTATTTATATATTATTAATAAAAGATTGAAGGATTAAATTGTATTTTTATTAAATTGAAAATCAAATGACAAAATTGTAATTTTTGAATATTAAAGAAGCTGAATTTATCTTTTTCTACTAAGGAATGTAGCAAAGTTGGTGAAAAATTAGTGGTCCAGAGAGCACTACATGAGCAGGGTTATATGCCCTATAAACCAGTAGGGTATGAAAATTTGGACCTATTTTTAATTGGACGCAATTTTTTTCCATCAAAATTATTAGTACATTTTGGCACTGCAGCTGGGGTGCCACTAAGGGTAATTGGACTTTTTTTTTATTAATTTTTTTGGGACAACTGTTGGGCTATGGAAAATTTCTTCCTACCCAACACTGTTCTAATTTTTTTTCTTTTCATTGGTACTATTTATAATTCAAATATTCTTAAAATTTTAAATTTAATATCATATAAATTTTTTAGGATAAAATAATTTAAATAATATATAATTAAATTTTTTTATTTAATAAACTAATTTATTTTATCATATATTTTATTATTAACTCTCATTATTTTATAATACCAATATTATTTATCTTCTTTTTATTTATTTAATTTTTTATTTATTTTAATTATTTATAATTTATATATTAATATATTGAATAATATATATAATAATATATATTTTATATTTAAAATTTTATGAATATTTTAAATAAATTAAAATTTTAGTATACAAATTATTAAATTAATTAATTAATTATATATTCTATTTTTTAAATATAATACTTGAAGACTAAAATCAAATTTATTTGTTTAAATTTATATTTAGGTACTATATGTCAATTAAATATATATTAATTGAGATTTTACTAAAGTTCTAATTTATTTTGTTATACTTCTTTTATGTTCACTTATATTATTTACAATTTAAATATTAAAATAATTGAATAGTATAAATATATCATGATATAATTTATTTTTTATTATAAAATATTTTAGATAAGTTAATGTTATATAAAGTATTAATTGAATTAATTATTTACACATCCTATTAGTTATAAAAATTATTTATTTATTTTAATTTATTTTGTTGCACTTTTTTTAATGTTTATGTATATTATTTATAATTTAGATAATAAGATCTTTGAATGGTATAAATATATCATCATATATTTTATTTTTATTATAAAATATTTTAATAAGTTAATTTTATAGAAAGTATTAATAGAATTAATTATTCACACATGTTATTTTTTAATAAAAAAATTTAAAAATAAATTTTATTTATTTAAATTTTAACAATACTTTCTTCATATTAAATTTCAAATACTATATTTCAAATTAAATATACATTAATAAAACTTTATGTATATTTTATAATCCACATACTATTTTATGCCTTTTAATGTGTTGCATATGTTTAATTTTATGAAATTACCTTTATGATGTGATTGAGTGATAGTTTTCAATGTTTTTAAATTGTTCGATTGATGATATATTTTTATACTATTTCAAGTTTTTTACTATAACTTAAGTTTCAAATATTGAAATTAGGCGATCTTTCTATCATTGGAAAGCTCAGAAGAAGCTTAAAATTTTCATAGTTTAGTCTAGGCCTAGTTAAACATTTTTGAAGTTTAAAAATAGGTAATGAAGTTGATAGTTTATTTTTATCCAAACTGAACTAATCCTAATATTTGGGATTTATTTAGAGCTCTAAAGATGCAATTGAAGTAAAACTAGTGCTTAAAGTTGTCTAAGACCTGACTTAATAACTTTCATATTTAGAATTTAGTAGAAATACATCATTTTGATGATTTAACATGGGTTAGATGCTAAATGACAAAATCACTACAATAAAATACTGTTAGTAAATTAAATTATAAATTAGACTATAGGTTTCAAAAATTAGTAGGGCTCTATTTTTTGCAACCTTAGGAAGCATATTTACTTAGCTTATTAGACTTTCTAGCCTGGGGATTCAAATTTAAGGGCTTTGTGTGTCTAAAGGCAATACAACTCATTCTAGATAACAACTCTTATTCTCTTTAGTTTTTTTTACATTTTATCATGAATGGCTAATTTTCCATCAAGTTTTAAAGGTTGAAGCACTCATAATTCAATTTGATTTGGTGCTTTACTTTTCAAGTTATTTATAATCCATTCATCTTTTAATTTTCTATTTTTCATTGACCATGATTACTTTAGTGATTAATTGATAGGGCCTATTAGTTGATTATCCTTGATAATTTGATATTATATAATTATTTTTTTATTTTCACTTGTAGGGTTAGGATGATTGATTATAAATTACTAGCAAATAGATATCTAAATTTCACTTATTAATTCTAAGATGTTTATGGAAATTAGAGAATGAATTTAGTAATTATTGTTTATATAACTTTTAGATTTAGCTTAACCTAATTCTAAGTGCTTAAAACTATTATTGATTGAATTAGTAATAAAGGATTAATTAATTGCTTATTTTAGTTAATTTGCATTTAGGATTTGTATGATTGTATCAAGTTTCGAGGTATTTATCAATTAAGTCTTTGAATTATAAAGTAAATTATTAAGAGCCCATCAAAAATCTAAAAATTGGAATATGAAAGCCTTTGAACTTGATTTCTCTTACCTATTATTTTATATATAATTATGCTTTAAGTTGCTTATTAAAAATTGCTTTGAAAAATGCCCTTATTTATATTTTGTTTTATTAATTAGCTATATTCCCTTAGATTTGATCCAAATTTGCCCTTGTGATGGTTTTGTATAAGTTTGGTTACTAATTTTGATATAAAATAACATGCATCAAAATTCTAGCGCTATTGCCAAGGAATATATTATTCAATTTATGACTATTTTTATTTGTTTTTCACTTTTTTTTACTTAATCTTTGGTGTTTTTAGGCACCTCAATAACTTGGTTAAAAAAGTTCATTGGAAAAATTAAGGATGAAACTTTTTAGTCTAAGGTTATTTTGGCATTCTAAGCAAGATCATAGGCCTTTTTTTAGCCAAAAAATACTGATTGATACTATTTTTCAATTTTTTAGTATTTTTTATTTTTTGTATTTTCTAATATATTTTTTTCATTTAATTCTTCTTCCTTTTAGTATAAGAATGTTTTCTCACATGATTTTGACTTGAATTTTGATCTAAAAAGTGCATGAAAGTTTCATAAATGAAGTAGTTAAAAATAAAAAAAAATCTTTACGGTGATTTTAACAAGGTACTTGCATTTAGAATTAAGCAATAACTTTGTAAGCTAACCTCAATTTTTAGTCCATTAGTTGTAATGTAGATGCAAAAAATCTAAGTGTGTGATTTGTGCCACATGGTTGGACACCTTTCTAATATGTGTCTAAAGTTTCAAAAATTCGAATCACTCTAGCCATTTTATTCAATAAGAAGATTTCCATGCCTATTTAAGTATAATTATGTTTCAAATTCTAAATCTTACAATCCAAGATGGCAAAATCATTCAATTTCTAGTTATGACGATTAATTGGGTCAAAATCAATATCAGCCTCCCATTGAAGAATATCCATTAGTGTCTAAACCTCAAACTTCAAGGACTAAACTTGTGGAACTTATTGAGTAACTTTAGTAGAATATAAAGTAATTTCTATATGAAAGAATAGAATTCCAATAAGAAATGATGGCAAGCTTAAAAAATTCAGAGACTTAAGAGAGCTAACTTGCCCTATTTGTCAGTAAGTTAAAAAGTCAATATGCAAGCTAGCCTTCCACCTCCTAGCTACAAGCGAATAGAAAAAAGAAAAAGAAAGCAGAATTTTTAGTATTGAGATACAATCTACACCAAATTCCATTTTTTTGTTGATTTTTCTATTTTTCCTCTCTTTCCTATAGCCTTAAAGATACCAAAAAAAAGGAAAAAAAATTTAAAGACTTTTATCAAGATGAAAATTAATATTTTCCAAAAGGAAATTGATGGAAAAAAATAAAAAAAAGATGAAGTTGATGTGCATAATGGAGTGACAAAAAAACTCGATGTTTTCAAGGCTATAAAAGCTCCTTATATTGTTCATTTTGTTTTTTCTATTAACGTGATTGATTTTATAGTGCAAGATAAATTTGATTTTCAAAGAAGGAATGATTTAAGGTTAGCATTTAGCAAGAGATTGATGGATGTACCAATTTTAGAAGTGAACTCCTTACATAACCATTTGAAGCATGTTTCATTGGAACCATTTAAGGCAATATCTTATGAAATGAAACATGATTGAAGAGGTTAAAGTCATGTCTAGTTAAAGACATTAAAGAAAGGTTCTTCTTTGAAGTCAATGTAAGTTTTTCAGATTTACTTTCTCTTGTTTTATCTTTTATTTTACTTTTCCCTCATTTTTCTTGATGATAATATACTTTACATTGAGAACAATGTAAATTTTAAATTTTAAGGAGAGAGTTTTATGATTTCATTTGTGTTTTAAAGTTTATTAAAAAAAATTAAAAAATCATGTTTTTCACTTATTTTTTAATCTTCTTAAATCATTTTAATTACTTTCTATCAATAACGATTTTGTATTTTTTTTCATAAGTAGGACTCAACAAGATTTTGATGGGTTCATAACATGATTGAATGAATTATTTTACTTCTTAAAATTGATTGAGATAGTGGTAAATTTTGAATTGGTAGATTGAATTTTGGCTGTATAACTTTCCTTGTAAGATTATGAGCCTTATGTTGAGTTTTTATGCTATACCCTTTCCTTTCTTGTATGAAATGTTCTTTCATGATTTTGTTTCTCTAGAACTTGCTTTAATTATTTTTGAGATTATATTTGCACATATATACACACACATACATATAAATGATAAAAGTATTTTTTCTTTCCTTTAAGCTAGTGCTAAATAGCCATCCTTTAATTTTTATCCTTATTGAGCCCCTTTTAATCCTAATTGCCTTTTCATTTAGTCCACAAACATGTTCTTTACTAAAAAAATAAATTTCTTTACTAATTTTAAGGATTAGTAAAGCATTTAAGTTTTTTATGAAAATAGGCCTCTTGAATAAATATGGGTGATATGTGTATGTGTTATGCAAATCATCAATTTCAAATTCAAGATTTGGTTAAAAAAAAAAGACAACAAGAAAAGAACAAAAAAAGGAAAAATGGTGGAAAAAAGAAAAAAAAAATATAGAAAAAAGTGAAAAAGTGGAAAAGATGAATAAGGCAAAAAGAATTAAAAGAAAGAAAGAAAGAAAGAAAGAAGTTGATGAGTATTTAGTTTGAATAAAGTTAGATTGTTGTGTTTAGTTATAGATGTTTATAATTTATCCATATATTTGTAATTCAAGTTTTCTATTAATTTCTTTAGTTTTTAACTTTCATATCTTCAAATTTTCCTTTGCTTTTCCTTAGCCTCATTATTGTATTGAATAAAATCTCTTTGATTTATGTTATAATGTGATTTGAGTAATGGAGAATTAGATGTAAGCAATTTTATGGAACAACAATTTCATGGAATGAGGTTAAGTAAAACCCTTATTCTAAATACTTAAGAGTTGGAGAGTGAATTTTATAAAAATCTACCATATTAATTTACCCTTTTTAAATGAAGTTATTATGTGAGTTGATTTCATATTTGTCAGGATTTTTATTCATGATGTATTATGCTTCTTGATCACTTTGATTGTTTTTCACTTGTGAATTTTATGATTTTGAAATCTTTGAAAAATTAATATTTTGTTTTTAGTTTTGAATAAAATTATATTTGTTCAAAGTTGTGCTAAGGTTAAGTGTGGAAAATTTTAATATGTAAAATATTAACTATATTATTTTCTCTTATTTTATGTCTTTTAATGTATTACGTATTCCTAATTTATGGAATTAGACTTATTATATAATCAGGTGATGGTTTTTTATTATTTTAAAATTATTCAATTAATGTTTGATTTTTATACTATTTCAAATTTTCAATTATAACTTGAGTAGTAGATGTCAAAATTAGGTGATCCTTTTATCATTATAAAGCTTAAAGAAAACTTTGAAACTTTCATATTTTGGCCAAAACTTTGTTTGGCCATTTGAAAGGTTAAAAGTAGTTGTGAAATTAATGCTGTATTTCTATCTAAACTAAACCAGTCTCAATTTTTGGCATTTATCTATAGCTCTAAAGGTCTAATTAAAGTAAAATCAGTGCCTAGATTTTTGTAAGACCTAATGCAACAATTTTCATATTTGGGTTTAGTGAAAATATGTCATTTTGATGATCAAACATAGGTTAAAAACTAATTGATGAAAATTACTACAGTAAAATACTATTAGAAGATTGAATTGTAAATTAGGTTATAGGTTTCAAAAATTAGCAAGGCTTTATTTTTTACAATCCTAGAAGGCATATTTACTTGTCCCATTAGGTTTTGTAACCTAAGAATTTAGGTTTAAGGGTTTTGTACCTTTAAAGGCAACACAACTCATTATTGAAAACAACTCTTATTCTCTTTGATTATCAAAATTTACATAATTTAACTTATAAGATTTCAAGAAATATCCCACTTTAAGAAAATACAAAGATAATAAAACTGATGAGAAATTATAGTGAGAAAAAATAATATGACCATTTTTGTATTAGAAGGCTTGAGTTTATTACAAAAATGGATATGTTACTTTTTCTCACTATAATTTATTATCAATTTGCTACCCAATAAGTAACTTAGAAACCTTAAGCAATATGAAAGAATCACATGAAGAAGTATCCCACTTTTTTTATTTAAATTTTATTATTTATTATAAATTATAATTTTTTATAATTTATTGGATTGTTCAATCTATTATTGTTTGTATTTATATATTTGTGTAAGAAAAATATATTGATTTACGAACTTTTTTGCATCTATTGTTGTTTTATTTATTGTTATTTGTTAAATTGTTTATTTAAAATCTTTTTGCATCTATTATTGTTGTTGTTTGTATATGTATAATTGTATAAGAGAAATGTATTTATACAATGCAAATTTTTTTTTAATGTTATTAACTTATAAAATTAAAAGGTTTTTACTTGAAATATATTTTTAAACAAACTATTTTGGTTTATAATGTTGATTGCGATTAAAAACCAACATTTAAACTTTTATAGTTGAATGACTTCATTTTACTATACATGTTGATTTTTTTATTAGAAACCAATGTTTAATATTAAAAAAGTTCAAATTACAAGGTTCGAGATGAAAATAAAAAAGGTGACGTCATGTCACTATTTGCAAATTTCATCGTGAAGTTTTTCCAACTCTAGAATGATTATCTCTTTATCAAGGTATGCTCACATTTCAACCTTTAGATATTTCTTTCAATTTTTTTTATTTATATTCATCATTTGTTTTGTAATATTGAAAATTTGTTAGCATGCCAATAAATTTATGAGGTTATGTGTTTACTGGAAAGCATTGAATATAAATGTAAGAACTTTCTTAACTTTTGTGTTTTATTCTTGTGACTTAGTCTCTTTTTTTGGAAGGTATGTTTATATACACAATTACTTGATTCTTGTTTTATATAATATATTAAATATTTAGATAAAGCAGGTTCTATTTGAGGGATACATATGAACAATGAATTAAATATATTTAAACATAATGATATCCATAACAAATTAGAAGATAACTTTTCTTTCACCGTCATGAACCTTTTCTTTGTAGTTATTATAATACTTAGATTTTCATTCACTTACTTTGTTCCTTTATAATTTGAGAATATTTTGAAATTATGCTATTTTGCAATGCAAATCATTAGGTATTTCTTGATCTCATATCTAAATTGTATGGAATTATTGTAGAGAAAATGCTACATACGCTGAATTTGAGATTTTGTATTGTAATTACGATAAAATATACATTACTTTTTGTTCAATATAACCTCTGTATGTATAATAAAATTGTATTATTATAAGTTTGGGATTCTAAATGTTTTTTGAGTTGAAAGTAGTGTAGTAGGAACTATCATGAGAGATAGTACATAATGAAGAAGGTGTAGAGAATCATTTTTTTTTAAGTATGGAGAATGTAATCAAACATTGGTTATGTGAAACATCAAAGTAGTAAATCAAATATTTCACATAAGTTAATAAAATAACTTGACTTTTAATTAGAATTTTTAATAATGGTTATATAGATAAAACCAAAATTATTAAATATGATCAGTTATCAAGTGTTATGACCTAAAAGAAACGATGATGGTTCTTTTGTTAAGAAACTGACATATTATTTCTTTTTATGATAGTTTTTTAATTAACTTTTTAAAATATTTACTACGTTACTCAATAAAATAATGATTTGAAACTAACATATAATCCTTCAAATAATAGTGATAACATTGATTTATTACTTTAACTATTGTGGTAAGTTGCATTTATTTATAAAAATGTTATCACGTCATTATATATATTAATTTTTACAAAAATCAACATCAATGTCATGACGTTAAAAGAAAATTCTGTAATAGTGTAATCTCATTTTAAGCCACCAAATTAAACATTTGAAAATTTGTGCTTAACAATGTTTAAATGGAACCAATAATCTTTGGTTGAAATCTTGTGAACATTCCCTTATAAGTCCTATAACATATCTTCAAATTGAAGATTTTACACGGAAGTTAACCCAGTGCGTTTGATGTGCGTTTTGCCATTGAAAAGAAAGAGGTGAACGGCAAATTTTGAAAAGTAAAAAATAGGTAGAACGATGTGAACAAAGAGAAAGTGTATGGCAAAAATTGATAAGTAAAGAAGTCCTTAATATAAGGGTTCATCCTTTTATTAAAAAGAAAAATCACTTCTTAATTTTTTAGATAATTTAATATGGATGGCAATGTTTAAATTTTGATAAGTTATTATTTTTTAAATCAAAATAAAAGTATAGTAATAAATAGTATACAATTTATAACCAAATATAACTATTATTATGATCATTAAAATGTTATTACTATTTAACTTATATCTAAAAAATAGAAACACCAACTTCTCTAAAAATAAAATACAAAAACTTCTTATAATTTTACCAATTAACATTTCAATTTCATTAAAAATTAAGAACGAACAAAATAATACCACAAAATTTAAAAATTATTATATAAATCAATTGAAAACTTAATTGGATCATTACTTTGTTATTCTTTATGTTGAAAATAAAAAATAACTTAATATAAAAATTCAAATATAAATAATTTTACAAGGCAAATTATATTATTTTCTTTCTAATAAAAAATTCTTTTCTTTATTTTTGAGAATTACATTCAACATTAAAATTAGATTTTTTAATTTATAAAAAATAATAAATTATTATAATTACACAAATTAATATTTTTGCTCTATTTATTTAATGGTGATGTGAAGTATATTATTTTGTATTTTATTATAAATTGATTGGCAAGAAAATTATATCAGGTTCTTCCTAATAAAAAATAAATTTTTATTTATAAAAATTATATTCAATACTGAATTTTAAATTTATAATTTATAAAAATAGTAAATTATTATTTTTACCTCAAAATAAAAGTATATTGATAAAAAAGTATACAATTTTTAAAATAAAATATAACTATTTTTATAATACAAAAATTTTAATTTATCAATTTTTAATTTATATCTAGGAATTAGAAATACCAATATCAACACAAAAAAATATAATATGAAATTTTTTATAATTTTACCTATTCACATTTTTATTTAACTAAAAATTAAGAATAAAAAATAATATCAGATAATTAATAAAATATAATATAACCAACATAAAATTTATGTAAAGTAAGGCATGGGTCGATCACTAGAGCGTGAAACAGAAAAAAGAGTGAGTGCTAGAGAACCCTCATTTCATAGAAATTATAGTTGAATTGCCGAAATAGCGAATCGATCAATGGTAACGATCATAGATGAATTGCCCAAATGGCGAAATTGATCAAAGTAACGATTATAGTTGAATTGTCGAAATGGCCAAAGTAACGACAAGATGGAGAAAATAACGACACGGCGAAATTGACAAGATGGAGAAAATAACGACACCGTGCTTTGGTAGTTTATTATTTATGTTAAAATACTATGCTAATCTCAAATGAATAAATTGTTTTTGATTGAGTACTCAAGCATTAATTGTTCTTTATCAAATAGGCAGCAATATTTGTTTATATTTGTGCTTTATGATATTTACGCACTTCAAAATATTTATTCAATAATCAATAAAGTATTAATTTAATAGAAAATATGTAACTTCAGGTAGATTTGTCAATGAGCAGAAATTTAAATCTCAAGAGATGATATTTATTAAAAAAGAAAAAAATCTGTTAATGGTCTAATCACCTGAATGATTATCCCACCTAATTCACTTAAAAAATATTTATTCAATGACACTTATCCTTTTACTTAATTAGAATATTAATTACACTTATAAGTTCAAAAAATATGTAATATCTATAGGGAATTCTACGCTACTTTATTTATATTTATTGGGTTGCATTGCCTCAAATTTTACCAACAACTAATTAATGAAATGGCTATTTAAAAAATGTAATTTTTAGAGAATTAAATATATAATAAAACTAATAATTTTTTATTCTACCAATTTTTTTTGAACTCATCTATTCATTATGTTACTAACTGCATTATACAATCATAATATATATTACTCTTTCTTGACCGGTAATTATGTAATCATATAATCAATAATTATACGATCACCATCTTCCAAAGTTAAAAATGGCCACAGATTCCAAAGAATGATAAGTTTAGGTATTCTTTTATTAAATAAATATACATTCATTAAATAATTGAAGATAAGTTTGTATGCAGTATCTATTAACACATCGTATATGTTGTATTCTTTGAGTTATTGATTATCACTTTCATTTTCGATTTATTCACTATATGTTTTAATTTTTGTCCTTTTCCATATTTCCATGAGAACTTTAACCATCTAATATGGCATGTAGTTTGGCAATCTCTATTCTATCACTATTTCAAGGTTTTTTTTGTCAATATGTATGGCTTTTTTTGGTTGCTAGGCATCACCTACTGCTGTTGTATTTTCCTACCCATTTTTTCCCTCCTTTTGCCAATTTTTTATTTGCGCATTTGTGGCTTGTGGGCCTGCTGTTGAAGGAGGTCCAAGTTTCTGTACCCTACTAATTTAATAGGGAATATAATCCTGCTCATGCTCTTTAGACTACTAATTTCTCACCAACTTTTTTGCATTCCTCAATAAAAAATGATAGATTCAACTTCTTCAATTTAATAAAAATATAATTTAATCCTTTAATCTTTTATTAATAATATATAAATAAATAATAATAATTTATACATAATAATATTATATATTTTATAATATCAAATTAATTTTAATATTACATATATTATTATATTATATTTCATTATTTATATATAAAACTAAAATAATTTAAATTGATTTATATAATATGATGAAACAATAACATAATGTTATTTGAAAGTTTAATTGTTAATTAGACTTAATTTATCCATTTATTTAAAATTTTTTTATTGATGTTACTATTTGAAGATGAAACAGTAACATATTATTCTTTAGTATTTTAGTTCTTAATTAGATTTAATTTATTCATTTATTTGAAATTTTTAGTTGATATTACTGTTTAGAGACCAAACAGTCTAAATAGTAATATACTTTTATTTGGCAATATAGTTATTAATGAAACTTAATTGATCAATCTATTTAGGTTTTAGGTTGATGTTACTATTTGAAAATAGAACAATAATATGTTATTGACTAAAGATGAAATAGTAACGTGATGTTCTTTGAAAGTTTAGTTATTAATTAAACTTAATTTTTTTATTTATTTAGAATTTTTTGTCTACATTACTATTTAGAGATCAAATAGTAATATGTTACTATTCAGAAATGAAACAATAATATATTATTTTTTAGTATTTAAGTTATTAATTAGATTTAATTTATCCATTTTAGTTGGAGCTAAGGTTACTTTTTTGTATTTTTTACCTCAAAATTTTTTATTTACAAGATCTTAACTTTTGAATGCTATTTTAATGTAATCTATTTTTTAATTTTTTAACTATAAAACAATAACAAGACCACTTATTTTCATTCATTTTCCTATGATCTCTCAATAAAAAATAAAAAAATTTAATTCCGATGGGCTCCATTCAATCGAAAACATGTAGATTGAGTTCAAAATTTTAAACGATCATAACTTTATACTAAATTATCTGATTGGGGCAAATTATATATTGATTTCATGTAAATTTTTTAGATTTACATGCTTGCAAAATCCAAAGGTGTTTTGCCTACTTTGGCTGGCGAAAAAAAGCCCATTTCAATTATTATTCTCAAATTTTTATCATTTTCTTGTCATTTTGTCAACTTTAACTTTATTTTTTTTAATTTAAATTTATTTAAATCTCACATTAAACTTTTGCTCATCAATTCTTTTGGTGTCTAATAATGCTATAAAAATTAAATTGCTAAAATAAATAAGTAAATCAATTCTCATTAACAATTAAACTGTCAAATAACAGTATATTACTATTTTATCTCCAAATAGTAACATCAACTAAAAATTTAAAATAAATAGATAAATTAAGTCTTATTAACAATTAAACTGTTAAAGAATAGCATAATGCTGTTTCGTCTCTAAATAATAACATGTTACTATTTGATCTCTAAATAATAATATTAACTAAAAATATCAAATAAATGAATAAATCAAGTCTTATTAATAATTAAACTGCCAAAAAATAGTATGTTACTGTTTCATCTCTAAATAGTAACATGTTACTATTTGATCTCCAAATAATAACATTAACTAAAAATTTTTAATAAATGAATAAATTAAATCTCATTAACAATCAAATTTCAAAGAATAGTATGTTACTATTTTATTTTCAGACAGTAACATCGATCAAAAGCTCCAAGTAAATTAATAAATTAAGTCTCATTAATAACTAAACTATCAAATAATAACATATTATTATTTGATCTCCAAATAATAACATGCTACTATTTTATCTTTAAATAATAACATCAAGTAAAAATTTTAAATAAATAGATAAATTAAGTCTCATTAATAATTAAATTATAATATGTTATTATTTTATTTCTAAATAGTAATATGTTATTATTTAATTTTTAAACAGTAACATCGATAAAAAATTTCAAATAAATAGATGAATAAGTCCCATTAATAATTAAATTATTAAAGAATAACATGTTATTATTTTATTTTCAAATAATAATATATTACTATTTGGACTCTAAATAGTAATATTTACAAAAAAATTTCAAATAAATGGATAAATTAAATCTTATTAATAATTAAACTGTCAAAGAATAACATATTACTGTTTTATCATCAGATAATAACATCAATTAAAAATTTTAAATAAATGGATAAATCAAGTCTCATTAATAATCAAATTATCAAAGAATAACATGTTACTATTTAATCTTTAAATAGTAACATGCTACTATTTTATCTCCATACAGTAAAATCAATCAAAAACTATAAATAAATAGATAAATTAAATTTTATTAACTACTAAATCGCTAAAGAAGAGCATGTTATTATTTAGTCTTCAAATAGTAATATTAACAAAAAATTTTAAATAAATGGATAAATTAAATGTATTTAACAATTAAATTATTAAAGAATAGCATATTATTATTTTATCCTCAGACAGTAACATGTTATTATTTAATCTTCAGACAGTAAATCAATAAAATTTTTTAAATAAATAAATAAATTAAGTCTAATTAATAACTAAATTTTTAAAAAATATCATGTTATTATTTTATCCTTAGTCAGTAACATGTTATTGTTCTATTTTCAAATAGTAACATTAACCTAAACCTCAAATAAATTGATAAATTAAGTTTTGTTAATAAGTAAATTGTTAAAAAAAAGTATGTTATTATTTAATCTTCAAATAGTGACATTAACTAAAAATATCAAATAAATGGATAAATTAAATTTAATTAATAACTAAAATACTAAAGAATAACATGTTACTATTTAATCTCCAAATAATAACATTGATAAATTTTTTTAAATAAATAGATAAATTAAGTTTAATTAATAACTAAACTTTCAAAGAACATCATGTTATTATTTCATTTTCAATTAGTAATATATTACTGCTCGATTTCTAAATAGTAACATCAATGTAAACCCTAAATAAATTAATAAATTAAGTTTAATTAATAACTAAATTTTCAAAGAAAAGCATGTTACTAATTGATCTCTAAACAGTAACATTAACTAAAAATTTTAAATAAATAGATAAATTAAATCTAATTAATAACTAAAATATCAAAGAACAACATGTTATTATTTTCTCTTTAGACAATAACATGTTATTATTTAATTTTCAAACAGTAACATCAATAAATTTTTTTTAAATAAATAGATAAATTAAGTTTAATTAACAACTAAATTTTCAAAGAGCATCACGTTACTATATCATCTTCAGTTAGTAACATGTTGCTATTCAATTTTTAAATAATAACATCAACCTAAACCCCAAATAAATTGAGAAATTAAGTTTCATTAATAACTAAATTATTAAAGGAAAGTATATTACTGTTTGGTCTTCAAATAGTAACATCAACTAAAAATTTTAAATAAATGGATAAATCAAATCTAATAAATAGCTAAAATACTAAAGAACAACATGTTACTATTGCATTTCTAAAAAGTAATATCGATAAAAAATTATAAATAAATGGATAAATTAAGTCTAATTAATAACTAAACTTCCAAAGAATATCATGTCATTGTTTCATCATATTGTATAAATCAATTTAAATATTTTTAATTTTATATATAAATAATGAAATATAATATAATAATATATGTAATATTAAAATCAATTTTATATTATAAAATATATGATATTATTATGTATAAATTATTATTTATTTATATATCATTTGATAAATATTATTATTTATATATTATTAATTAAAGATTAAAGGATTAAATTGTATTTTTATTAAATTGAAGATCAAATGATAAAATTATAATTTTTGAATATTGAAGAAGCTGAATCTATTATTTTTTACTAAGGAATGTAGTAAAATTGGTGAGAAATTAGTGGTTTAGAGAGCACTACGTGAGTAAGGTTATATGCCCTATTAAATTAGTAGGGTATGGAAGTTTGGACCTATTTTTAATTGAACCCATTTTTTTCCGCCAAAATTATTGCCACATTTTGGCACTGCAGTTGGGGTGCCACTAAGGGTAATTGGACTTTTTTTTTTTGCTGATTTTTTAGGACAACTGTTGGGCTATGGAAAATTTCTTCCCGCCTAACACTGTTCTCATTTTTTTTCTTTTCATTGATACTATTTATAATTTATTTATAATTCAAATATTCTTAAATCTTTAAATTTAATATCATATAAATTTTTTAGGATAAAATAATTTAAATAATATATAATTTAAATTTTTTATTTAATAAACTAATTTATTTTATCATATATTTTATTATTAACTCTCATTATTTTATAATACAAATATTATTTATCTTCTTTTTATTTATTTGATTTTATATTTATATTTTTATATTTATTTTAATTATTTATAATTTAGATATTAATATTATTGAATAATATATATAATAATACAAATTTTATATTTAAATTTTTATGAATATTTTAAATAAATTAAAATTTTAGTATACAAATTATTAAATAAATTAATTAATTATATATTCTATTTTTTAAATATAATACTTGAAGACTAAAATCAAATTTATTTGTTTAAATTTATATTTAGGTACTATACATCAAATTAAATATATATTAATTGAGATTTTACTGAAGTTATAATTTATTTTGTTATACTTCTTTTTATGTTCACTTATATTATTTACAATTTAGATATTAAAATAATTGAATAGTATACATATATAATGATATAATTTATTTTTTATTATAAAATATTTTAGATAAGTTAATGTTATATAAAATATTAATTGAATTAATTATTTACACATCCTATTGGTTATAGAAATTATTTATTTTATTTTAATTTATTTTGTTGCACTTTTTTTAATGTTTACTTTTATTATTTATAATTTAGATAATAAGATCTTTGAATGGTATAAATATA
The DNA here is from genome assembly GCA_020226215.1 of Sindora glabra. Taxonomy (NCBI): domain Eukaryota; kingdom Viridiplantae; phylum Streptophyta; class Magnoliopsida; order Fabales; family Fabaceae; genus Sindora; species Sindora glabra. The sequence continues at coordinate 21,947,714 of CM035234.1, forward strand.
TCATCATATATTTTATTTTTATTATAAAATATTTTAAATAAGTTAATTTTATAGAAAGTATTAATAGAATTAATTATTCACACATGTTATTTTTAATAAAAACATTTAAAAATAAATTTTATTTATTTAAATTTTACCAATATTTTCTTCATATTAAATTTCAAATACTATATTTCAAATTAAATATACATTAATAAAATTTTATGTATATTTTATAATCCACATACTATTTTTATTTCTTTTATTTATTACTTTATAGAATATATTTAATTTGGAGTGATTTATATAGAATTTTTTTAGTGATAGAATGATATTTGATAGTTTTTACTTGGAAAAAAGTTATTTATTAAATTATATAATTTAAATAGTAATGAATATAATTGAAAAAATATTAATTAGTTATTAAGATCTTGATTTATATTGACTCTAGATAAGTATTACTCTTTACACTATCAAGGAATAAGCTATTTACATTTGTTAGAGAAGTCTTTTCAAATCAAAATTTTCTTTAAATATGATTAATAAATATTTTTATCATAAAAATGTTTTAAATAAGTTAAAATTTTGATATAAAATATATAAATTAAATGAGTCAATTAGATTCTTTATTTTAAATAAAAACATCTAAAACTAAAATTATTTTTTAAAAAAATTTTCTTGATTTACATGTTACCTTTCTACATATGTTGAACAAAGTTTCTTTAAATATGATTTCTGAATACCTTTTTCATAAAAATATTTTTAAGAAGTTAAAGTTATTTTATTATTTTATTTTTATCAAAGAGATAGGTGAATTCATCAATTCAAAAGTGGTAAAAATTATAAAATAAACAAATAAAAAATTTATTAAAATATTTTATACAATCTTTTGCTTTTAAATTTAAATTTTTTTGGATGTAAAATTTAAAAAATATATATTGAAATGCATTGATATAAAAATACCAAAAAAATAATATAGATTTAATTGATCAAATTGATTTAATACAAAAAAATAATGTTTATATTAATTTAATTTATTGTGAATTAAAAATTATTTAATTTTTAATAAGTTTGAAGATTTTATGCTATTAAAAAATGGATACAATTAAAATTTTTGTCAAAAAATTAAAAATTAAAAATTTTCTTATGACATAATCTATATCTATACTATCTATATTATATTAAGAGAGAAAGGCTTTTTTTGACTTTTTTTGGTTGAGACACATGTTGGGCTACAGGAAAAAATTTTCCCTCCTAACATTGTCCAGGATTTTTTTATTTTATGATTTTTACTTATATTATTATAATATAATTTATATATTTTCTCTATTTTTATATCAACTTTTGTTATTTTTAATTTAAATATTAATATCACTAAATAATATGTATAACATTATATATTTTATATTTAATTTTTATTAATATTTTAAATAAATTTAAATTTTAGTTTAAAAATTATTAAATAAATTAATTAATTGCATATTCTATTTTTTAAATGCATTATTTGAATGTTAAAATGAAATTTATTTCTTTAAATTTTTTAATATTTTTTCTAATCTCAAGTTTATGGTTTATATATCAAATTAAATTAAATATGTATATATTAATTGATTGAGTTAATTATTTACTCATTTTTCCTTAATAAAAAATTTAAAATAATTATTTTATTAATATTTTCTTAATATTAAATTTCATATACAATATTTCCAATTAAATATATATCAATGGAAAACTTTTTCGAAGAATCTTCTTATTATTAAAGGAGAGTTTTTTGGGAATAGGGTTTATATTTTTCTTTATACGTGTTGGGTTGAGGAAAAAAAATTTCCCACCTAATATTGTTTTAATATTTCTTTTTTTGATTTTTTTTATATTTTTTAATTTCTTTTTACTTATACTATTTACAATTCAAATATTGTTAAGTATTGTAGTTCAAATGTTATTTCTTTTCTTTTTATTGGTATTGTTTCATGTTTATTTATTTTCCATATTCACTTATATTATTTATAACTCAAATATTAATATTAATAAATAGTATAAATATAATATTATATATCTTATTTTAAAATTTCATTAAATATTTTGGGTAAATTAAAATTTTACCATAAAAATTATTATTTAAATTAATTATTTATCCATTCTATTTTTAATAATAAATTGAAGATTAAAATTAAATTTATTTATTTATTTAATTTTATCAATATTCCTTTGATATTAATTTTTGAGTACTTTATTTATGTGTCAAACTAAATACACATCAAATAAAATTTTATTAAGGATTTATACTTCATGCACTATTTCATATGCTTTTTTTCCTCCTATATTATTTACAACTCAAATACTGTTAAATGATATAAATTTAGTATAGTAAAATTTATTTTATGATAAAATATTTCAACTATTTAAAAGATTTTAATTAATTAATTAATTTATTTATATATTTTATTTTTAACTCTAATTATTTTATAACTTAAGCAATGTTTCTCTTCTTTTTCTTTGTTCCATTTTATATTTTTTTATTTTTGATATTCACTTATATTATTCATAACTCAAGTATTAATATTACTAAATAGTATAAATGTAACATTATATGTTTTATATTTTAATTGTATAAATATTTTAAATAAGTTAAAATCTTAGTATAAAAATATTAATTGAGTCATTTAATTGTATATTATATTTTTAATAATAAATTTTAATATGAGAATGAATCTTTTTTAATATTTTTATTATAAATTATTTTAAATAAGTTAAAATTTTAATTTAATTAATTAATTTATTTTTTACACTATTTTTATTACATTACTTTTCACATATTCTTTTCTTATCTTTTTATTTGCTCTACTATATATTTTTCTATTTTTCTATATGTACTCCTATTGTTTATAATTTAAATACTAATATGATTAAATAGTATAATAGAATTTATTTTATTCTTATCTTACAAAAATATTTTAAATAAATTAAAATATAAAATTATAATTATTAACAAAATTATTTAATTGTATATTTTTTTAAAAATAATATTTATGAATAAATTAAAATTTATTTATTTAATTTTTTTAACTTTCCATGATAATAATTTTTAGGTATTATATTTTTAATTAAAATATATTAATTAAGATTTTGTCAAAGATTTTTAGTTTACACACTGATTTTTCCTCATTTCATCTACTTTATTATATGCCTTTCTTTTTTTTTTTATATTTACTTTTGCTGTTTAAAGTTTGAATACAATATATTAAATCAAATAATATATATAATACAATTTACTTTCTTTTTATTATAAAATTTTTCAATGAGTCATTCATTTCATATAATTGAATTAATTTACCATATATTTTATTTTTAACTCTTATTACTTTATAGCACACAAATTATTTCTATTTTTTTAATTTGATTTGTTTCATTTTTTAATCATATTATTTAGAATTGAAATATTAAGATTAATGAATAGTATAATATAACATGATGTAATTTTTTATTATAAAATATTTTAAATAAATTATGTGAAAATAGAGAAATATTAACAACTTATTATTTATTTTATAGTAATAATTATTACAATTATGTTCAAAAAATTTAGTTGATATTAAATTAAAAAAGAGTGTTATTTATTAGGTACTAAAATTATATTTTTAAATAAAAATTATAGTTTTCTTATTAAAAATGTTATTATATATTACTAAATATTTAATTCTCTATAAAATTATGGAAAGGTGTTTTTATTTTATTTTTATTCTCTCTATCATTCTTATTTTTTTTAACTTCTTTTATTATCATATATTTATATAATCAAGTTAATTTTAATAAATTTAAAATAATAAAAAATATAATTTTCTTTTAAAATTTTATTTTTATATATTAAATAATATATCTTAATATGTAAATAAATTATTATATTTTTTAAAATATTATTATTTTATTTGATACTTAGTCGTGCAAAGCACGGGCTTAAAAACTAGTGGTGTTGTATATGAGAGTGCCGCAGAATATTTGACTGCCAAACTTGTCAAAGAATGTCACATCCTGCAGCATGTCGGGAATGAATAGTAAAATTGACAAATCTTAGATCAAGTGTTTGCGTGTGAACATAACTCTATAGGTTTGTGGCTTTCTAGGAAGCATCCCTTAGGCACCAACCAGGCCCTTTTTTTTTTCCTTTGTCGGGTATTTAACTGGGCTGGATTTGGCACTGAATCAAAGCTTTGTTTGATTCAATAGATATGGATGTACCAACTTTCCTACCACAAAGAGCTTTCTATCAGAATATTAATTATTATATAGGAATGCATATTTCTATCTCAAATACTGAAATTCACTTGCAACCATTGCAGGATTCCCGCAGACCCAGTTACCATACTATTTTTGCATGTACCATTGCTGGTTTTCTGGGATTCCTCCAAATCCAGGCTGCTGTGAATTCAGTCTCTTCGACTGAGCTATATCGAATATTTTCTATAGTTTTTGTCATGAGCTTTTTGGGTTACTATTTGACCTCTCGGGCTGAATTCCGCTTTCCCAGATATGCGTCTCAGTTCGCCGTTCTGATGGAAGTTTTTGCCTCTTTTTCTGTGGCTTCTTTAGTATCACTATCCCTCCCCAATTCCAAATCCTGGCTGCCTCTCAAATTCTTAATTTTTTTAGTGCTTTTAAGTGAGCCGTTTTACCCGACACTAAAACCATTATTCCATAAATATGTGCGACCTTTGTTCTACCGGCGGCCTCCACGCAGCTACCCGACAAGGAGACGTCCGATTTTACCATTGACGGCGATGGATTGTGCTTACTCTACAACGGCGGCAACAACTTATCAGAATGTCAACGCACCGGCGACGTTGGTTGGACCTTCTTCACCATTTACCTTTCAGTGAGTCAAACTATATATCTCTCACAATATTACATTGTACTAGTTAATTTCTTGTTGACCTGGGGAAACAAATTTTTATCTTTTTACTCTTAAATTATAAAAACAGATTTAGATTTTCCCCTTTTTTTGGGTCTGTGATCATGTTTTTGTTATATCAAAAAAGTAAGTACAAAATTTTGCGACGAAGATCTAGATTTTTTTTTTCAAGTACACTTGGACCGAGCTATAAAAGTTGGATTTTATTTATTTCTAACGTGCACTTTCAATAATTGAAATTAACTTTACATTATTTTCACATATTTTATTGTCGGTCCACGTAGATCCTATTCTCCCGGTTCAAAATTTTCCTCACCCACCCAGCAAAATTTCTCCGGTTGCATCGGTTAATAATATGTGTTTTCACCTTGAGCCAACGCAGGAAAAAAATAGTCAATTTTATAAAATATATATATATATATATATATATATATATATATATATATATTAAATATTATATTTTTTAATTTTCAATAAAATAAAATTTTAATTAATTTTTCTTGAGAATAAAAGGACACGTGTAACAGAGGAAATATAGAAAAATTTCCCTTTTGTTTACCCTTCTTGGCTGCTTTCTGATTCCTCTGAATTGACTTGATGCTTTCTTCTTTATACAGGCGCGCCCAACCACGGCCTGATCAAATTATCAACGCAAGGACAACAATGTTTGGATCTTCTCGGCCATTTATCTACATGGAGTGAACTTAATCTGGAAATGGAAAAACAAATTTTGATTCTTTTTCTTGAAAGTTATAAAAATGAATTTGGATATATTTTTTTTCCTACAGAGGGTAAAGTTTATCCTTTTGTAGTATTTTATCAAATAATTTGTTTACACTTCCTGGCCTATTCGGTGCTTTCTTCCTTTAGCAGATGCGCAGGTTGCACGGTTTGAAAGTTAGAAGTCAATATCATTGCCTTACCTTTTTTTTTTTTTTTTTTTGTTGCATGGTTTTAGCGTAACGCGGCAACGAAGGATCCCATATATTATACAGAACTGTTCTTGTACTTACCTTTCCCTTAGTTTTGACAATTCCTTCCCTCATAAAATGCATTATATAAAATAAATTGATTAATATCCATATTCCATACTTTTTCTCAAAAATAAATCCAAAACAACTCCATTTAATGAATATAATATTTTTCTTATTTGAAATTTACGATTTGCCTAATAAAACTAAAGTAAAAAGAAGTGGATGCGTAGCTTGCAAGTTACAACCATACATAGAGTATAAAAAAAAAGGTAAAAAGATTCAGACGAAATTTTATATATATTTATTGTAAAATTTTTAATTAGAATTATATATATAATTAGTTTAAAATAATTAATTAATAATTATATTTATTAAATTTAATTACTAGTGATAAATTGAAAAAGTAGTACATATATAAAATTTTAATTAAGAATTTTACAATAAATATCTAACAAATTTCACCTAAGCTTTCTCCTAAAAAAATTGGCTAATCTGATCAAGTTTAAGCTTCTGGGGGTGCTTGCCAATGTTTTCAAACCTAAATCGACACCCAAAAGTAAAAATAGTTTGGAAAGACTCCTAAATTTAAATTACAAGAATAATATTATCAACAAAGTTAGTTTTTCCATATCTGACGGTGCAAATTGAAATTTAAATAAAAAAATTGCCAAACAAATATGACACACATACATACAATTTTTTTGAAGGAAAAAAATGTGTATGTAGAATTAGAAGAAGAAGGAGGAGGAGGAAAGCTAGGGTTTCATTTCAGTCATTTTATGGAGACGACAACCTCAGCCGGCGACTTTTGGTTGAGTGGTGTGGAATTCAAATATGCAACTGAGAAGTCCAAGACACTTTCATTCTTTGCCCTCTCATGTTTCTTCTTCTTCGTTTTTTTCTTTTTCATTTTCTTTTTTATTGTTGTATAGTTTTAGTGGAACAGGGGACCCAAGGGTCCCATACATTATATAGAACTGTTCTTGTACTTACCTTTCTTCTAGTTTTGACAATTCCTTCCCTCATAAAATGTTTTATACAAAATAAATTGATTAATATCCATATTCCATACCTTTTCTCAACAATAAATCCAAAGCCACTCCATTTGGTCTATCTTTTTTTTCCCTTATTTGAAAAATTAGGTTTTGCCTAATAAATCAAAAGTGAAAAAAAAAATGGGTGCGTAACTTGCAAGTTACAGCCATAGATAGAGTATAAAAAAAAGTAGAAAAATTCAGGTGAAATTTTATATATATATATATATATATTGAATTTTTTAATTAAAATTATATATATAATCATTTTCAAGTATTTAATTAATAATTATATTTATTAAGTTTAATTATTAGTGATAAATTAAGAAAATAATACACATATAAAATTTTAATTAAAAATTTTATAATAAATATCTATCAAATTTCACCTAAGCTTTCTTCTAAAAAATATTGGCTAATCAAATCAAGTGTAATCTTATTAGGGGTGTTTGCCAATGTTTCCAAATCTGGATTGAAACCTAGGAGTGAAAACAATTTGGAAGGACTCTCAAACCTAGAGTGGGCAAAAATTTGGGTTGGCTCAGCCAAATTAATCTGGCTGAACTAACAACTCAATTTATTCTTTTTTTTTCTATTTTCCCTTTTATCCAACCCAAAAACTCATGTAAAAAAGGTTCTATTTAAATTTAAGGATTTATTATATATTTAAAGAGTAAAGTAAATGAAATTTTTTAAGTTATATTGATTATTATATTATTTGAAATACTTTATGGATATTAGTATGGTTTGAAATAATATTTTAATGAGCAATCATAAAATATTTCAAGACACTATTGCTTCTCAAATTATTTTATTTAATTCATATTTTTAATATTTTGGGGCTTGCAACTTTATTATTTGTTTATTATAATATAAATTGTTATTATATTATATATTAGAAATGGTATTTTACTGGTATAGTTGAACTAGCTAAAATACAAATTCCTAATAAATAATAATCCTACAATTTAAATACAAAACATTATACTTCAACTGTTTTAAAGGTTTTTGATATCAGTTTCTCTATCAATTATTCCTTCTACTATTATGTTACTCATAATTGTAATAAAATTAATAGTTATTTATATTTTAAAAATACAACAATAAACTTATACTAATTATATAAATTATATATATATAATTTATTATATATAAAAAATACAACAATCAATTTAATTATCAAATTTCACTTATTAAACCATTCCGAACTTAACTCATCACTTATTTTACTAAACCGGTGACCGATCTAAATCTAATAGCATTGGTGCCTGCACTCTGCTTGATAGCATTTGCCAGCGCTCAAAGTGCTACTACTAATAATGTGAGGGTCACGTATCATTTGTACAAAATTATCTCTTATTATAATTCACTGCTTTAAGACATTTTTTCGCTATTGAGAGACAATCTTTCCACCCATTGAACGTTACAGTTTTGTAATTTTTTTTAATTTAACTATTTTTCTTAAATTTATATTTAGAATTTATATATACTTTCATGGGTTTTTTTTTTTTTTGTATGAAATTTATCTTGTGGCTGGATGAGACGGTGTTAATTGGAAACTACGTATCATTTATATAATACTATCTCTTATTAAGGTAGCTTAACGGTATTCTTTAGCCACTCAGGGACAAAGTCTTGACCCATTCAACGCAACAAATTTCTGTTTCTTTTATTTAACTATTTTTTCTTAAATGTATATTTAGAATTTACATATACTTTCTTGGTTTTTTTTTAATGCAATTTATGTTGTGGTAGGATGAGAAGATGTTATACTACAACAAATTCAACCTATTATGAGGACATATATATTCACAACATTTTTTTAATCATTGGTGTATGTGTTGAAGCTATACAACAGGAAACTTGACGTCACAAATGGGTATGTCAACTATACTAATAATAATATCCTTATTATAAAAAGAAAAAAATAATGAAAAATTAATATTTTAAAAAATAAAGTAATTAAATTTTTTTTAAATATATCTATAAACATGACATTGTTATTGATATATGTTAGACAAATAAATATAGAATAAATTAATTTTGTTTAAAAAATGAACTAATTAAATTGGAACCTATAATAATAACAATGTCATCGATATATATTCTTGGAAAAATGTAGCTAGCGTCAATCTCCACCATCCCTATACCAACAACTTTTGTCACCATAGTAAAGTTGCCTAAAGAAATAGAGAAGACGCATTCAAAATTAGATTTTTAGTGATTATACAGCAACGATCAAATTTTAATTTACCGATGATATTGTCACCATAATAAGGTTGTCTGAATTAATGGAGAAGATACTATTAGAATCAAATTTTTAGAGATCATATAGTGATGATTGGATTTTTAATTTATTGGTGACATTGTCATCACAACAAGGTCTTTACCGACAATGAAAAAAATGTCATTGATATAGGAATGCATTATAAATACTTATAGACAACTATTTACACCATCATCAACCCCTAAAAGCCAAAGAGAGAATACAGTGAGAACACCATTTCTACCATTTTTTAGGTATATTTGTGTATGTTTTAAGTTTCATTATTATTCATTTAATACTCAATCTCATATTTTGCTTCCTTGGTTTTGTAGAATATAGAGATTGTGCTACCTTAGTTGTTTGTCATTATCTTTTTTTCATTCCTATCATTATTCTTCCATAGAGGTAAGCTCAAATTTTATTATATCGCTCTCATTATTTATTTACTATACATACATACACACATACGTACATACATACATACATATATATATATGGTCAATTTTTTATTGGAATATTTTGTTGATTTGAGAAATTTTATTAGTTTTCTTGTTGTTACATTAGTTTTGAAAATTTTATTGCTACATTTATTTCTAAAATTCTATAATTATTGTATGGTAAAATAGCTATGCCTTATACGCATTTTGCCTTAAGTTTTATGATAATTTTTATATATTACAAGATCTCTTTGCAAAATATTATAACTTCATCTAATATATTTAAAAAAATTTATGATATGACTTTCGCTAATATAGTTGTGACTTTTTATTTACTTATTCCATGTAAAATCCTTGCAAAGTTTTAAAATTTTATAAAAAAAAACTCAAATCATATTTTTGAAGTTCATGTATATATTTATCTACAAGTCTTTTCTATTTACGTTATAGATAATATATATTTTTTATGGTTTCTGGTAGTCTTTTCCTTTTAAAATGCAATTTGTATAATATGGTTGTAATTTGTTAAAAGAATTTTTTTAATAAAAAATTATCCTTGATTGATGTATGATATTGGAAATTTTTATGCTAAACTTTGAAATAAAAACAATTATACTTAAAATGTAAAAATTAAAGAAATTATGAAAATTGTAAATAATGATAAAAAATAAAAAATATAAACTTTGTAAAAAAACTTATAAGATAATAAAATTAAAACTAATAAAATTGTATATAACGGAAAAACATAATTTTAAAAATTAAAGTAAATAGAATATGAGAATGCAAATAATAAAAAATAAATTCAAACTTTATAAAAAACCTATAAAATTAAAACCAATTAAGAAAATTATATACAATTGGAGGACATAATTTAAAAATTAATGTAACAAGAATATAACAATCAAAATAAGGAAAAATATTAAATAAATGAAACTTTAACCAAAATTAGGAAAACAAAATATTTATTAATAAAGATTTAGAATAAAATATTATTAAAGTAGTAAATAAGATAAAATTATTATAAATAAATTTTGCATAAATTATTCATTTCAAATTTATCTGTATAATTTGTTAATATGTACATGCAAATATATTGGGGACACCCACGTACATATCCTTAAAGTTCAGGTGTTGTTGGTGGTTGCAAAAAAGTCAGAAATGTTATGAAAAGAAAATTTGTGCAAAAACATTATTAAGAGATACAATATTTAAGTACTTTTATATTCTCATAATACAAGTAGTTAAAAAATTTAATAAAATTTCATAACTTTGAAAAAAGGTACAAGCAATCGAATATTTAAATGTAGCTACATAATGGAAGAAATTAGCATTGACAGTGGCTGTCTTCATGGTATTCTGGAAGCAATTCATGACTTTTATATTAATAGCGGCTAGTTCTATTTTTAAGACTATTACCAATTAACCTTGTAAAGATACTACTTTTTTGTTGCTACAACTTCTCTAAGTGTGATAAGGAACTTAATTATCATAATAATATATACTTCTTTCACAATCCAACATAAGAAGCCTTATAAAAGGTTTATTTGTTATTACATACAATTTAATTAATGAATATATAATATTTGTTTACCTTATAGCTCATTGTTTATCTTCTTTTATTTACTTAATTATATATTTTTTTTCTTTTTCTGTTCACTCATGTTATCTATAAATTAGATACCAATATTATTAAGTTGTATGAATATAACAAAAAAAATAGTTTTATTACAAAGCTATTTTAAATAAGTGAAAGATTTAATTTAACTAAATTACTTAAGTACATATTTTATTTTTAAACCTTATTAGTTTATAAGTACACATTATTTTTTTTTCAATTTAACTATTTCATATATTGTTTTTACTTGCTAATACCACTAAACAGAATAAATATAACATAACTTGTTTTATTTTTATTATAGAAATATTTTAAATATGTTAAAATTTTAATACAGATATTATTAATTGATATAATAATTTAAATATTATATTTTCTTATAAAATATCTAAAATTAAAATTATTTATTTTAACTTATTCATTTTTATATCATTTTTCAAGTTTATATTTTAAATTAAATATATATCAATTAAATTTTTTCATGACTTTGAATATTTCATTGAATATAATAATAAAAATAATTAATAATATACTATACATATTTATGATCTACATAATATTATATATAATATAAAATTACGATAGTTTAGTCTCTTGCTTTTTCATTTTTCCAAAAAAAGAGAGTGAAAAGTTATAATATATGTAAATATCTGTACTCATATATGTGAAACTCTAGATTTTTTTTTGCATGTAAATTCTCTTTTTTTTATTTTTCTTTCTCTTCATTCCCTTTTGTCCACCATTTTTTATATTACACAAATAAATAATATAATAATTAAAATAAATAATAATAGATTATATTATATATATGCCTTATAATAGTTGCATGTAATATCTTTTGTATTTTCAGTTAAAATTTTGAATTTAATGTAAGTTCTTTTTTGAAAGAAGATATACATAACATAATTAATTATAATTTCTCATAAATAACAATATGATTATAAAAATATATAAAATGAAATAATAATTTTTTTTAAAAATATATGTTTATAGAAATGACATAATTATAGATATAAACAAGGCAGATAATAATGAAAATTTCAATTTTTTGAAAAAGTGAAGTAATTATGATTAATACATTTATCATTTACATTGTCATTGGTATATGTTACTAGAAAAATGTAGCTGGCACATATTTGGTATTAATACAAAGATTTGGTATATGTGCCTTAGATTCTAGTGATTTATTGAACAAGTGAAGTTTGCTGATAAATTTGTTAGTAATTTAAGAAAGAATGTAATTGACAAGTTTGTTGATAAGTTTGTTAGTAATTTGAGAGAGAATGTAATTGACAATCACAAAAAATTAAAAGTTGAAGTCGTATAATTATCACATCATAGTACTTGGAATGTCGATTAAAGTCCGGAGTAGGGTGAAACAAGGGAATGTCATATAATCTCAACTAAAAATGAAATTGAGGAAATCATTTGGATGAGAACTGATCTGCGGCACCCCTATGTTGACCTTCAAAATTTACTATTATTTTATTATTCATATTTGGGGCTATTTTACAACTATTTCACCTTAGGTTCTCCATGTTCACTTCTTAGAAATAAGCAAATCTTGATCCTCGATCCTGTGTTGCACCATTGCACCATAGGGCACCATAATCTCGTCCTTAAACTTTGTTTATAATTGATTATGTTCCTTAAATAACTTGTTTTATTTTTATTTGATAGCTACCAAAAAAATTCATTTTTTAAAAAGCATGTTCAATCAATTAATAATCAATTTTATTCATTTGATTGATTTAAAAAAAAACTACCAAATAATCGCCTGAAAGGTTCAATTAACATTAAATTTGAGAAATTATAATTAATTATTAGTACTTGGAATATATGACTTAGATTTTGGTGATTTATTGAATAGGTCAAGCTTCCTATAGGTTTGCTAGTAATTTGAAAAAAAATATAATTGACAATGACAACAAAATTAAAAGGTTGAAGTCATATGATTGTCATGTCATCATGCATTAATTATTAGTACTTGGAAGTTGAAGAACAATATTGAACCAACTATCTATACCGATTATTAAGCCCTACAATTACTTCAATAAAATGTGTGTAAGAACTTTGAATAAGAGGGATGTGGAAAAAGTTGAGGAAGACATTATTCTCATTATCTGCAAGCTTAAAATGATATATCCTCCAACATGCTTCAATATAATGGTGTATTTAATGATGTATTAACTTGAAGATTGTTAGTGGGACCTATTTATTTATTTTTTTAGATGTATCCATATAAAAGATACATCAAAAAGTTGAAAAGACTATATTAAGAATCATACTTAACTTAACTTGAGGGTTTTATCACTAAAAGACTATATCATTGAACACTTCAAATCTATTTATATAAAAAAAACCCTCGTAATTATCCTCCTCCTCTTTCTGAATTTTACATTGCACGTGTAGGTTCTTTTTTCTTTCTTTTCCCACCAATTTAATTCACTTTCTTTTTTAAATTTTATTTAATTTTTATATTGCTTTAAATATTGTGCTATTTCTTCTTTCATCTATGCTATTATATTTATTTTTTATTCACTCATATTATTTATAACTTAAGGCATTCATTGAATAATTTAAATGCAATATGATAGAGTTTCTTTTTATTATAAAATTATTTTAAATGAATTATAGTTTCAATTTATTTAATTATTTAATTATATATTATATTTTTAATTCTTCTTATTTACAGTCCATCCATTATTTCTTTCCTTTTTATTAAATTTATTGCATATTTCTTTATTTCTTTTATTATATTTACACCTGTCGTCTATAGTTTAGTCACTAATTTAATTAAATAAAATGGATATAATAGATATATTTTTATTATTATAAAATATTTTAAATAAATAAAAATTTTAATTTAATGAGATTGGTTAATTATATAATCCTTTTAGAACTATTGTTTTCTTATAACTCACTCCCTGTTTTTTCTTTCCCTTTTTGTTTCTTTAAATTATAACTCCAAAGTAGCGAATGCGTTAGATATGTGCTTTGTTTGAAAGACATACTCCTTACTTTAAAAAGAGCACATAATCTGATATGCAATTTTTTGTACTTTGACTTATTAAGTATAAACTATAAAGATTTCATAATTCATATGAATTAAACCATCGCTTTAATTAAATATAAGCTAGGAATTAAGATTTATAAATATGACCTTTTTTTAAAATAAATATGTATAAAATTATACTATAATATTTATTACCTGATCTACTTTATTACTAGAATCATGTTAATTAAAATAAATAAATCAAATTAAAAATAAACGTAAATAAAAATATAAAACTAAAGCGACTGGATTGAGTTACAAGCTAGCTTGATTAAAATATATTCCACACGAGTTCTAACCAAAGCTTTCAAACTCAATCAAAATAATCAAACAATTTTTGTGAATTTGTTGATACCACAACTAATAATATTTCATACATCTTGATTAAATGATAATTCATCAACCATTTATACATACAAATGATTAAATTTTTAAATATGCATAAGTTGTATTTTTATGGAGTTAAAAATATTAAATATTAACAAATAATACCATTTCAATTTAGTGTAAGTACTCATATGCTCCATATAAATTTTCTATTACCCACTAAAAATTTGAACTTAAAATGAGTTGTTTTACAAGAATTATGCTTTTTCCTTTTTTTTATTCTCTATAATTCATTTATAAGTATACGTAGTTTTTGGAAAGCAGATCCGCTTAATGTTATAGTTATAATAAAAGTTTGATTTTAAAAAATAAAAAGAACAATCTATAAATCATATTTGATTTTAACAATATAAATTAATCACAATAAAAATAATAGAATAATTTGAGTCACTGTGAACCATTGATATAAAAATAAATAAAATATAAAAATATGTATACTAACGTGTCATTATAGATCTTCGAAAGATTAAATACCAATTATTAGGTAAAACTTTGGCCCTCTTTTGTTTGACAATGCCCAATACTATTAACTTTGTAAAGTTTAATTTAGTGTTTGAGTTATACAGTTCTTCTTCTTTTCATTCTAAAAAATTACGTGATGGAGATTTTAGATATAGCAATTTATATATAAACTTCCTATTTTATTCCTCATAAATTTATATATACATTTAATAAATAACTGAAATTGTACTTAGTAGTTTAGAATATTTTTTAGACAAAAAATGAATTCCCCTTCTATTATTATGATATATAGTATACAACTATTAAATACTAAAATCTTAAAATTATTATACTGATAACTTACTGAATATAATTTTTTTATAAATTTGATGTTTAAAATAATTTTATTATAAAATATACATCTTAATGTCAAATTCTATCTTATAATTTGTGCAAAACACACTAGTTATATTAAAATTCACCTTAAGGAAGGTTTCGGGTTTGAATTTTGTAAATAGAACAAACTGTTACTGAAAAAGTTTTATCCCCATATTGAATTCTCAGGACTCGAATTCGGACTAGTCGGAGGTTCAATGTGACTTATCGAATATCAGATGGTCTATAAAAAAAAAAATTTCACCAACGGGGATCTGGCTCCTGTGAATCCAACTAATAGTAGCATGAAGCCCTATAAAATTAGTGACAAGAAAAGCCGAAAACAGTATGCCAAAGTGCGAAACATGTTTCAACACAAACAAAGATATTAATTAATGAAAATGGACCCATACGCGCGAAAAGGGCGGCAATTCGTGTGGTTGGAATTAAACGTATCAAAATCTCTCATTTTAATTAATAAAATTTATATTATAAAATTATTTATTAAATGTATTAATTTTTTATTTTTTATTAAAAATTATTTTCACTTATTAATAAAATATTATTTTAAATTATTATTTTTTTAAAATAAAAATATTATATTTTTATTTTATATATATTATTTATAATTTAATTTTTATTTTTTAAATAATATTTTTAAAATTTTAATATAAATTTTAAGTAAAATGATAGATTAATTTAAATTTTTATAAATATATTATATTCATAACGAATTATTATGTCAAATTGCCTCTCTTGTGTGCTGGGGTTGATTTATCCACAAAGATATATCAATATAATATAGTTTTTTTCTTTGTGCAAATACTCAATTTGTATATATTTCCCTATCCTATCTGGTTTCTGATTTTCACGTACGGCGTAACTATTCCAACCTCAATTATGCATTATGATATTCAATATTAGCAAATCAATCAAGTGAATAAAGTATTAAAATTTTTATTATTGTGAAATGTGACAATAATTTTTTTATTTGATGACCTTTTTATATATTTTTATATATAAATATTGAGATATAATTATATATAGAAAGGAGATAATATTGTGATTATTTAAAGGAAGAGCACATTTACAAATAAAAATGTAAGACAAATGTCTTCTAATCATGCAGGCATGAAGCTAGAATAAAATTATTAAGAAAGCTGAAATAAATATTATTAATAATCTCTATGAAAACTTCTTAATTTGTGAAGACACTAAATCTGAATTTTCAAAAAGTTAAACGTTGGAAAAATTTTAAAATTTTCCCGAGTCTGGGCGCCTAAAGCCACCAAACATCAGGGCAGCTTCGTGTAGTTACCAGGAACAATGTTAGAGAAAATGTTACAATTTAAAATTTTAATGCAATTACATCCATAATGGTGAATATGCTTTAGTAATAGATGTGTATATTTTTAAAAATAAGTGGTATTGAGTGTATTTATACTAAATTAATGCAATTTGCTCATAAAGAATTTGATTTGGGAATCAGCTTGCATCCGGGTAGGTCAGATCCGTCTGGACAGTAGCATCTTTTTTTTTTGGTTATGCCCCATGGTCTGCTGAACCCAATCTTGTTTGGTCCGCTTTAAAACTGGTGACATAGGCCCAGTTGAATGAAAGTCCCTTAGCTCGCCTGCAAATCAGGACTGGACTTATCAATTTCTATGCTAACAATTCGAGTATAGATTGAGAAGCAAAATTAGAAAAAATTCTGCAACTCATATTATTCAGACTTCCACGACGACATGAGGGGGAATAACCTTAATTTTGATATTAAAACTGGTTTAAAACAGAGAAAAGTTACAGAAATTCGTAAAACTAAAATAGTAGGAATGTGTGATTCCTTCAATCCTACTAAACAAGGTGCTGGTAATATATTAAGATAGCTAATAGAGGTCCACTTAAAAATTATTATCAAACTAAATAAAATTATCCACCAAATACAATAATTAACATTGAATGGAATTTGAATTTGTAATTAAAAAAAAAGTCATAATAATTTGTCCCCAATTCTTGCCATCAATTAAACCAACCCGGATTGACGTGCATATGATTTATCAACTCTGTTTTCTTAACTAGCACAGATAAAAATGAAGAGGAAAATAAATTACAATTGCTTCTTATGTGTTTCACGGTTGAATATGTTTTTATTTTTTATTTTTTAATGATATGAGTGATAATTCACTTAATGCACATACGTGTGATTTAAGATTTGACCCTTAAATATAATGAGAAATAAAATGTCTTAAGACAAACTTTTATATATATATATATATATATATAGTTACTTTAAATAAAATAGAGGATAAAACTTTAAAAATAATATTAAGTCCTTTTACATTAAAAAAAAACCAGTAAAATATGTTTTGATCTAGTTCTTAGGGGACGAGGAGAAACACCTTGAAGGAAGCCATTGTATCTAGCATATATTTGCGTTATTGATAATATTATCTATACTATTATAAAGAAGGAAGTTGCTCACTTTTGGTGTGCATTTTTTATTTTTCCAAAAAATTGAACATAACTTTCATTCATTTAATACGCAAAATGATTAAATAGTGATTTTTAGTCACTTCAAATGTAAAATAACTATACATTAATGTTCTATTGGTTTTGATGAAAAATATTTTTTTATAAAAATATAATTATAATTATTAAGATAAAAAATTATTTCATTTATTTAATATTAAATATAAAAATTTTAGAAAAAATAATTTTATTTATTTTAAAAAATAAAAATTATTTTTCTTCACTATTACATTTTTAAGAATCTTTTTCTAAATAAATCATCAATACAAGTAGAATGTCACTCTTTTATTAATAAACATGTAAATAATATTTTCCTATAAAATTATTTTTCTAAATAAACGAATAGAACCTAAATAGAATTTTTTCCCTTCCTATAAAAAACTTATTAATGGCATTCATGTGCATTAAACTCATAACCTCCCTCTAGGATATAATAATGACCTCAACTACTTTAATGGTAATTTTATGAATACATTATTAATAAAAACAACAACCCATCTTTTAAAAAGTAATGATATCTATACAAATATCCAAATCACTATTAATACTTATAAGTATTTATTTTGTTGATTGTTATTGCTTCCTTCATTTTTTATTATCTATCATATTTTGAAAAAAAAATATTTCTTTTTATTTATTATTTTAGAAATTCAATGAAATATTAAATATTTTTTTTCAATTTTGCCATTCTTTTTTACTAATAACTACTATACTATTCTACAAATTCATCTTGAAATGTATTAATAAATTTATTTCATCATATTTCTTTCTTTAATTTCAATTGTCTTAAAATTTGCATAAAATGTCATTTTCAAATAACATAATCATTTCTCCACTCTCAATTTGTATTGGCATAATCATCAAACTTAAATGCACTAAACAGTTCTACCAATAAAGTAAATTTTAATTTTAGATTAAAGGACAGTTTTGAAAAATTTAGGAAAAAAAAGTGCACTAAACTATTTTTTTAATTTTATGTAAAATTAATTAAATGTGATAGATAATAAAGATGAAGGGATTGGTATAATTGAGAATTTTGTGTCATTTTTTCCTTATAAATGTCATTTGTATTAAGAATGAATTATAATTACTAAGTTGGAAAAGGGGTTTGGCTTATCGTAAACAATGCCAAATTAAGGGAAATTATATTAAATCCTTAAGAAGAGTTAAAAATTATATTAATGCCTTTTATGAACAAAACTTAAGAATTCATCAACCAAAAACCATAAACTTAAGAAGAGTTACCTTGATTATCCAAGAATTATAGATGATTAATGGTAATCTAAGGCTTTATCTTGCAAAAAACTTCAGAAGATGAAGTTGATTGAAGGAGAAGAAGGAGTTGGTTATTATGTTGGAGAAAATGGGTTCTGAAGTTTGTCTAGGGAGTTATAAGGTGTTTCAACCTTTAGGGGTAGATTGGTAATTTTGGAGAATGCAAAGGTAAAATAGAAAAAATAATTCATAAATTTCATCCATATGTACTTACTTAATTTTAATTATACATTAACCTTAAGTTATTTTATTTTCTCCTATTGTTTCGATAAAATTCTATTATTATCAATTAAACTATCACCCTAATGATAATCATAATAATTGAATAAATGTTTTCGCACACAGAAATTTTGTTAAAATATTTTTAATTTTCTAAGGGGTGTAACAAAGTTGGGTAATAAAATCTATTGCCTTTCAAATCATTGTAGTACCTAATAAAATATCCTTTAATTATTTTTTAATCAAGTTTCTTTATGGATGGTATGTAAGATTTGATTTTAGGCTTACAAACCTAAATATAAAAATGCCTTAAACTAGGTTTATTACCATACAATAGCTTTTAAGGAATCTTAGGTATTAACTTATTAGAAACTTGATTCAAAATGTACATAGCAATTTTCAAGGTATCACCTCATAAGTATTTTGGAAACATAGAATAGGCCAACATACATCTTACAATGTCTATAAATGTCTAATTTCCTTTTGTAATTTTATTTTGCTCCAGTGTCTTAGGCATAGTGTTGGTTGCTTCAATTCTACACTCTTAAAAGTATTTGACAAAAGGATTAAGATTTTTTCCTATCTCATTATACCTCCTATAATACTTGTTGCCTCTATTAAAATTAACACATTTAATTCTTTTTCCCATATTGAGTGTAACTAATGCCTTGAATGAAATAAAGGTATCCAATGGTTTAAGCTTCTCACTCAGCTATTCCATTTATTTAAACCTGGAATAAACATCAATATAGGTGATAAAGTATTTTTGACCATCCGTGGCACTTAGTATAATGAGCACTAATGTCAATGTGTATCAACTCCAAAGCACCTTGTTTTCTTCTCTTTTTTCCCTTTCTAACTCTAGCAAGTAATTTTCCTTTAATGCAATCTCATGCTGTCAAAGTTAAAGAAATCAAGGTTGTGAAGAACTTCATCTTTATTGAGCTTTTGCATCCTTTCTCTGGAGATGTGCCCTAATCATTTATGCTACAACATTGAAGAATTCTTATCATTTTTTTTCTTTTTCTTCCAACAATAACATTTATCAAATTGATAAAGTTTAGATCTAAGTCAATTTTATACAACCCATCATATAATTAACTAGAACCAATAATAGAAGAATTATAAAGTAAATTAAATTTGCTATTTCGCAAATAACAAGAGTATCCAACATTATCCAATGCAATTATAGAAATGAAATTCCTTCCTATGGAAGGTACATTAACACCATCTTTTAATTCCAAAATATGACTAGATGATAGATATAACGATAATACTCGAATATGTTTCACTTTTACTCTGTTTTCATTTCCAAATTGAACAACTAGCTCTTCATCATTTGTTTTCCTTAGGTTTTTCAATTCTTAAAAATCGTTTATTACGTGAATTATGGCTTCTATATTTAAATATTAAGTATTTGATGTACATTAACAATATTGGACTCAAATAAACTAGAATTAGAAAGGTACTTTTTTCTTTTTCTAAACTCATTTCTTATATTTGAAACAATTTGTCTTCTTGTGCTTATATCTTTTTTCTTCTTCTTCTTTTTCTTTTTACAAAATTTGCAATTTCCCTTGAGTTAGGCTTTCTTGGACTTATAACAATAGAACCTTTCTTTATTGTTCATTTGATGTGACCTCTCCTTTTATTTTTAAATTGAATCATATGTAATGTAATTAATTATATAAGCTTTTTCTTTTTCCATGTCTTCCTCAATTTAAGCAACAATTGAAATTAGCTTGTTTTTGGTCCATTCACTCTTTTGAGTGTTGTAAGATATCTTTAGAGCATCAAATTAAGGTAGTAAAAATTCCAATGCAAGCCAAATTAGGTAATTGTCACCTATTTCAACCTTCATACCTTGCATCTTATTGTAGTAATTGATTAGCCTTAATATGTGTACCTACACTCTATTGACACCAATTGTATATCATTTTCTCAAGTAACAAAAGGAAGTGTCCCTTCTCAGCTTTCTTGAATTTAACAAACTTCTTAGCCACAAAATCAAGAAATGGCTTAGAATTTTCATTTTTAAGAATGTTCTCTCTGATAGTCATATATATATATATATATATATATATATATATATATATATATATATATATATTGTATGTTTCATCATTATCAGGCACATTCTATTTAAGTAGGTTCCCTTTTCATATTTGTTATTCTGTTCTACAATAAAGTTAATGTCAATAATGGCTCTACTTTTCTAATTGTAAGATCTAGTTTAACAATCACCAAATAAAATTTTTCAATGACTTGACCTAGTCCTTGTAATTCGTCTTATTTAGTGTCTTAATAGGATTTAATTGCATAAGTAAGGAAGTTGGAAAAAAATTCAATATATTAATTCATTTGTCACTTTAATCATGCTTTAAATTGTTTTTCATTAAACGACACAATTATACATAATATTACATTATAAGATTAAACACCAATGGGGACATTTAAGATTTTTTGATATAATATAAGAATTAAATATTATACTCCTAAAATTTAACATTAATGTAGTGTTTAAAAATTATAGAAATACAATATTTAATCCTACATTCATGTTATTATTATTAAGTTATATTAATAATATCATATTGACAGAGTATTTAAATATTATTAAAATGACACTTTTCTTAGTCCAACTTATATTTTATTATTTTTTAATAAAATTTTATGCAATTAAGCTCATAATGGATATGTTCACAAATACATAAAATTTTATAGCATAACATAAGTTCAATTGATCCCTACAAAATTATTTCCTTTATGCATAAATCAATGTAAAATTAACTTAATGCTCAAACAATAACAAAAAAATTTTGTAAAAATTATATATGATGGTACAAACCATAGGATTCATATACCAAAAATTTCAAAACCAAATAAATTTAAATATGCATTTGAATAAGATAAAAAATAAAAAAATTATTTTTAATTTTAAAAATTATGAAAAAAAATGCCCATAATTTGAACTTAGAAAGTAAAGCTTCACGATGTAATTTTTATTGGCACGTGACCCTAGCAAAATGAAGAGTGAATTGCACTCTCTCCTAACCCAAGTAGGCTTCGTCCACGCACTATTATTTATCTTCTCCGATAATTGGGAAGGCTGCGTCCGCGCATTATTATTTATCTTCTCCTATGATTGGGTGGGTCTGCAATTGAGTTGATCCAATTCATTTGCAATTCGGTTTTGACCAGTTTTAGTTCGCTATTTTTGACGAACTATTAAGTGTAATTTTCACTCCACTTTAATTGTAAATGCATTTTAAGACAAATCAATGTCTAAAATTTCCCAAAAAAACTCATTAAGCTGATTAATTTTGATTGTGAAAAATTTTCTAAAAAATTTCAATTCTTTCCATAAAATTTCAAACGGTAAAATGTTTCATTTTCGCATAACAATATATGTATTGAATAAATACACCTATGTTCCGCCTATTTCAGTTTAATTGTAAATGCATTTTAAGACAAATCAATATCTAAAATTTCCCCAAAAAAAACTCATTAAGCCGATTAATTTTGATTGTGAAAAATTTTCTAAAAAATTTCAACTCTTTCCTTAAAATTTCAAACGGTAAAATGTTTCATTTTCACATAACAATATATGTATTGAATAAATAATATCTAGGTTCCGCCTATTTCAATGGAAAAAATCTTTTATAAGAATATAGTTATAAATTATTAATGTAGTAAAAAATGTTTTATATATTCCATACTAAATATAGGAATTTAATAAAGGATAGTTTCCTCTTTTTTAAAGAAGAAATTATTTTTTTATTATCATAATTTTAGATAATAAAATATAAAAATAATATATTGCTTCTGTATTTCTACAGGAGCATATAAAATTTTTCTAAGAAAAATATTTTTCAAAAAATAAATAAAATTGTAATGTCTATTAAAAATTTGTCCGAATGGGAAATTTTTAAATTCATTCATGAATCTATTCGGAAAATTTTTCATTAAATACACTTTTTGGCAGAAACTGTGTTTTCTTTAACAAAAACTGAATTTTCTAGTAACCATATTCGGAACGTTTGATAAAATAGTTTGTCCAGAAAATTCATACAGTTCCATCAGGACCTTTGAAAAAATTTCGGGACTGGATAATTCAATTTGCAAAACCCCAAAAATCCTGTTGTATCAAAATGCATATCAGGCATAAGTACCTAACATTCTCTCTTTCAAAATGTTTTTCAAACCAGTTTTGACAAAATTGCCATGGGGGTTTGGTTGTCTTTGTGTTTTAACCAATGTTTCACGTACTGTTCAACTATTCTCGAAAGACTTCCAAAAGGAATTTGCACATCCTCCTTGAAATAAAATTCAGTAAGCACTATACAGAATTCATAAATAGTTTATGCAGATACCACGTAATAAACCATATGATAATATTGAATCATAAAATTATTATTATTGAAATTTATTTAATTATTTAATAATAGAATTTAAAATATGACTATTTTTTATGATTAATTACATTGAATATTGTTATTGTATTAAATTATTTAATAAAATATTCGTTACTTTTATGAAATATTATTATTATTAACCATTTATTTTTAATTTCATTTTAGATTATTTTGATGTATTAAATATAAAAATAAAATAAAATTTCAATTTCATTTTTTACTACGTTGAACATAATTATAAAATTATAAGATAGTCATGGTATTTCATTTTTCTTATCCTCTTTATTCCACCTCATTCAGCAAATGCAACGTTGAAATTTGATGCTCTGGGTCCTGCTTCGTAGAAACAAATTGAAAAAGAATTTAAAGAGAACTATTTAAAGAATTGATTATTTTGTTATTTATTATTATTATTATTATTATTATTATTATTATTATTATTATTATAGTGATGGGCCCATAAATTATATGTTTGCCGGCAAGGAAGAAGTTTTCTGGTAACTAATCATTGAACTCTGCGAATGGAAATAAAATACAATAGGGATCTGGCCCCTCTAAATCCAACATATAGTACTATTAAATTAGCAACAAGAAAAGCCAAAATGCAGATGGACAAAGTGTGAAACATGTTTCAACACAAACAAAAATATTAATGGAAATGGACCCACACGCACGAGGATCAATTCATTATTCATCTACGAACATATATCAATATAATACAAACATAAATTTTTTGTATCTTTCCTTTTCATGGTTGCGACATTCACTTGTGATGGATTCCAGCTAAATGTGGGATGCTACAAATACTATATTTGTATTTTTATATATTTCCCTTACACACACAAATCCATCCAATCTTTGATCTTACGTGGCTCAAATAAACTTCTTCGATCAGAACCAGGTTCACGTAACCGTCCCAATCTCCATTATGCATTATAATACTCAATAGTAACAAATTAATTAAACAAAATATTATAATTTTCTAGTAATTAGTTTTCTATCATTTTGAAATATAAGGGCAACTTTTTGGTTGGAATATCATTTTTGATGTCATTTCTTATTACTTGATGACTATTTTTCCATTTTTTTGCATATAAATATTGTGACACAATTATATATTAGAGAAAATATAATGTTTTGATTACTCAAGGAAAGAGTACAATTATGTATTAAAATATAGCCTTCTGGCCCAATCTTGTTAAGTCCGCTTTTAAACTGGTCTCTATAACGGAGGCCCAGTTGAATGAAAGCCCATTGGCTGGCAGGACTTGACTTATCAATTTCTATGCCAACAATATGACTATAGATAGATAAGCAAAACTAGAAAAAATTCTGCAGCTCAAATTATTCAGACTTCATGTCGACATGAGGGGGAAAGCCTTAATTTTGCTATTAAAACTTGTTTAAGATAGAGAAAAGTCGAACAAATTCCTAAAATAAAAATAATGTCTCATCAATAGCAGCAAATGCACAATTTTTTTCCCCCGTGGTGGGCATTTATCAATACAATACATGGAGCCATGGTTTCGAATTGCAATCGTGGTTGTCATCATAATTGCAATTATACTGCAAAATACAGTTATAGTAACGTAAAATTACAGAAAATTATAGTTTTTGGATGATACATAAAAATAATATTGGTTAAGTAGTATTTGTCACTGCAAACTATAATTTAACACCATGTATAGCCCTTAACAATAAAAAGCTAAAAGGGTAGGAATATGTGGTCCCTTCAATCCTACCAAATAGGACAACGGTAACATATAAAGATGACTAATAAAGGCTCACTTAAAATTTATTGCCACATTCGTAAAATTGCTCACTAAATATAATAATTAACATTAAAGGAAATTAAATCCATTATTAAAAAAGTCATGATAATTTTATCCAAATTCTTGCTATCAATTAAATTAACCTGTATCGTAATACATAGCATTTACCAACTCTGTTCTCTTAATTTGCACGCATAAAGAAGAAGAGAAAAATAAATTACAATTTCTTCTTGTATGTTTCACGTAATTAAGTACTCTTGCTTTTACAATTACTTTCTATAATTATACGGTTTATGCTTTTAGGATGAATATGTTTTGATTTTTTTAATGATGTAAGTGATAATTTATTTTATATAAATATATGCAGTTCAAAATTTAAACCTTAAATATAATGAGAAATAAAATTCCTATAATAACACATACATACATATAATTTTTAATTCAAACTTTAAATATGGTGGGAAATAAAATCCCAAAATATTATTGAGTGCCTCTGTACCACTAGCATACTAGTAGAATATGTTTTGATGTGGTCGTAAGGGGAAGAAGAGAAACACCTTAAAGGAAGCTATGGTCTATGGGATTATGTCTGTGTTATTTATATAATATCTATACTATTATATAAAAGGCAATTGCTAACTTTTGGCGCGTATTTTTCATTTTTCTAAAAAATAAAAAATAACGTCCCTTTATTTTATATGTAAAATGATTAAACTGTAATTTTTAACCATTTCAAATGTAAAATAATTATACACTAATGCTTTGTTGGTTTTGACCCAAAACATATTTTGTAAAATATAATTATAAATTATTTTGATGAGAAAAATTATCTTATTTATTTAACATTAAATATAAAAAATTTGAAAAAAATTAATTTTTTTATTTTAAAAAAAAATTTGCTTTTCTTGCCTCTAAGTATCTCCTTTCAACTATCAATACAAGTAGTATATTACTCTTTCATTAATATATATATAATATTTTTTTATGAAAAATATTTTTGATTTTTTTTTGCTATGAAAAACTTATTAATGGCATTCATTTATGTTAAATTGTTGACCTCTAGGATATAATAATGATTTAATACTCTTGAACCAACTACTATAATTATAATTTTATAATTACATTATTAATAAAAACAATAACTCATCTTTTGGAGAGTAATGATATCCATACAACTATCCAAATAAATAATGATACTTATAGATATTTATTTTGTTGATGATTGCTACTTTATTTGCTGTATTTGAAAGATATTTTTCATCCCTTTTTATTTGTTATTTTAGAAATTTAAGGAAATATTTTTTTTCAATTTTGCCATCTTTTCACTAATAAATATTTCATTATTCTACACATTTTTCTTAATATATCTCAATAAATTTATGACATCATATATCTTTCTTTATTTTCAAGTGTCTTAAACTTTATGCATAAAATGCCATTTTTAATAATATAATCATTTCTCTACTCTCAACTCACTTGTATTGGCATAATCACTAGACTTAAATGCACTAAGTCATGCATACCAATGGAGTAAATTTTTATTTTGGACTAAAAGGTAGTTTTGAAAAATTTTAGTAAAAATAAATATATTAAACTATTTTCTTAATCTATATAAAATTAGATAAATGCAATATATAATAAAAATGAAGGAATTATAATTTAGAAATTTGTGCCAATTTTTAACTAAAAACATCATTTGTATTAAGAATGAATTATAATTATTAATAAGGTTTATAGTTTTCCATTTCTTTAGGGTGAAAAAAATGTAAGAGCACGCGGGGAAGCATGTGCAAAGAGACTAGTTTCCCATTATGTAGGTTCTCTTATTTTAATATTTTACAGAATATTCTGCCAAACTTGGCATTAACAAAAATTTTAAATAGCAAACTGCAACTATAATATTGTGATTGCGGTACTATTGCAATCACATCATATTATAATTGTGATTCTTTTGAAAATTATAGATATGATAGAGAATTGAGGCCAAACACACTGCAATGTTGTGCACTATTGCAGTTGCTACGATTGCAACAAACACAACACATTATTTTTTAAAAGACAATAATAGTCAAAAGCTTTGATTTGATATGATATTAACTTAAATTAAAAGAACTAATATGAAATAATAAAAAATAATTGCTATTATACAGTTTCAATTATATATTAGATGGACAACAGAAAATTTCATGGTTGCAAAATTCACAGTTTTACTTTCATAATATCTATGGTCACTATAAACACATCATAACATGAATTTAGAAGCTGGGCAAAACATAAATATTTGTTACTTTTGCAATTTCCTGTGGTGGATTCAATAGATCTGACCGTCAAAAGTTTGTTGGCTTCTATTCAAAATCAATCTAGTTTATAAGTTTTTCTTTCAAACACATCCATTACATGCCAACTGATCTAGTTATAATAATATAACACCTCTTTTTAATATATTTGAAAGAGGTGACAAATCTCTATCATTTCACTTTGGAAAATGTGGTTTCGGATTTTGTCAAATTATGTCCTAATTCTACCCCTCTAATTAGTTTTAATATAACTATATATGAAAATTTTTAAGTTTATCGGGTGGATGAAAATTTTGGCCATGCAATAAAGATGGTAGAATATTTGATTATGAATGCCGAAGCTGCAGATATAATTCAAAATCATGTTGTTTTTTTATTTTGTTAGTAAGGAATATGGTTGGCACCTAATTAGTGGCTGACTCAAGAATTTTGGTTCGGGGGATCGGGTTGATTATAATTGAATGATATTTTATTAGATACATATTGAAAAATTAATAGTTATATAAAATAATTATAATTTTTTTAAAATTTTGCCTTATGATATTTTAATTTAATAAAAAAATAAATATAAAAATTACGAAACATTAAATAAAATTATAAAAAATTTTATGAGAAAATTTATAGAAACTTATTTATAAAGGTAATAGCACATAAATTATTTAGAATTTTGCAAAAAAATACTAGAATAAAATTTCTTACAAACATAATTAATTTAATAAAATTTATACGTATGCATATTTTTTAGACATATTTAATATGAAAATTTTGGACTAAAAAATCAAAATGGAAGTAAATGACAATTCTATTATTATCAGATTATATATATAATATTAATAAAAATGTATAGTTAAACTTATAAAGGTTGTAACATATTTAAGTTATTCAAATTTTTATAAAAAATTACAACAAAAATCTATAAAATTTGTAAAAAGATAATTAATATAATAAAATTCATATGTATATGTTTTTTAACACGTATAAAGGTTTTATTCCAAAAAACTTAGAATGATAAAATCAAAAATAGATAATAAGCAAGTGGTGATTTTAGCATAATTATATTGTGTATATAACGTAAATAAGTGCATATAAATGTTAGTATATATAATATCTTTTAAAAATAAAATTAGAGATAAATTGAAGTAAAAAAATATTTTATAATATATATAAATTTTCATTTCAATTAAATATATGTTTCTATAAAATATTTTTAAGTTATAGTAAGAAAGATAAAAAAAATTAATATATAAATTATTTATAAGCTTTAATTAAAAAAATTATAATTTTATACTTTATATTTGTATTTCTATTTTTTTTATAAAATTTATTATTATTGTATAGGTAATTTTCTGACTATAAATATTTTAAACTTTTAAAAAGATCAAAGCATAGAATCACACACACAATGGGAATACCAACTCAATGGAAGAAGTTAAAACGTGAGATACATATAAAGAAAAATGAGAAATGTTTTTGGACGCATATAATTAATGCTCAGTAGTGATTCTCTTCTTGGTATACACTCGAACAGATTCTTTTCTATTTTACACAATTGTTTTTTTGTCAAATCGCACCTACTAGGGCTATTCTGCAATTTTTTTTCCTTTTTCTTTAATTATTACTAGTTCACTTAGTATTTATTCCATTTTAGAGTCTGTAAATTAAGACTAATAAGTTAATTTTGCTCCTATTAAAAGCAAGCAATTTGATGGCTTTTTAGGCTTTTTATTTAAGAGGCTACATTACCCCCCCCCCCCACAAAAAAAACTGTGCATTATTTTTATGACAATCACTTTCTTACTGCCCGTTTGGATGCATAGAAATTGGGAAGGAGAGAAATTTATGAGGAGAACTGTGGGTGGAAAAGGGAATTTCATGCGTGCGTGTAAGGTGAAATGATAGCAAATAGAAGATGAAAAAGAAGATTTTTGTGAGCGGTACAAAAATTTTATTCCCTCCCCAAATGGAGAGAAGAATTAATAAATTTATTTTACAATATTATCCATACATTTGCTTGAAGGAATCTTTGCATCCAATCCCACAATTTTAAATTAGTTGTTAATACCTACACAAAATATTGTTTATTTAAAATGTAATAACAATAAGTTCTATGAAGAAAATAAAATTTTGAGTTTTGATAAAAAAATGTTATTGGAAATATCTTATAAGAAAGATTCTTAATAATAATGTTCAAATGTAGTCTTGGTTTTACTAAAATTATAAATGATATGATTTTAGTTTCATAATTTTAAATAATATATGTTTATCCTAAAATATTTAATTGGTATAAATTTGGTTTTTTCTATTTAGTTTTCATCGACTTCTTAAACTCACAAAATTATTATTACTCAATGTTATTTCATATTAATCTAAAATAAATTATATGTAAATATAAAAGAAATTTTTTATTAATATATTGAAAATTTTAAACAAAACCAATGGGTTAAATATAAATGTTGAAATTTTAAACTGTTCGCTGTTTTCTAAATTTTAAAAAAATATGACTTATTTGAAAAATAATGTAGTGATTACTTCAAGATTGAAAAAAAATCAATAGAAATTGATAAATGTTGGCAAAAATTAAATAAAAAGACCAATTACATCAATTAAATATTTAAAAATTAAAATAAATTATTTTAAATTAGATGAATTAAAATCACATAATTTATATTTTAAAGAAACTAAAATTACATTAAAACATAATAATAACTATAACTTATAATTCTATTACTTGTGTGTAACTTATTTTATTGATTGTAATAATAATTTTCAATGTAAAATGTTACTACATTTTTTTAAATATGAAATATAATTTTATTACTAGATTTCTATTTAAATTATTATTATATGATTTATATATCAAATATTATTAAAAATATTTTAGACAAAAATTTTTCATTTTATTACAATTTAGCAACGAATTCAGAATATTATTATCATTTTACTCTGTTAGCTTTTCTTTCTTCTCATTTTTCTATTCAATCAAATAAAAAAAAAAAACTCTTTTAATCTCTTTCTTCTTTATTTTTTCTCCATTTTTTTTTCTCTTTATTTTTTTTCTCCCCGTTATTTCTCTCTCATCCAAACAAAACCTTATTTCCCTCTTAATCCTACCTCTCTTCTGTTCTAGACCTTTTTGTTCAATCATGAGCACATTTTAGCCACCATGGGGCCAGCCATTACTCAAATTTTGTAATTAGATCGGGTGGAGATCTTTTCTATTTTCAAGAGAGGAATAGATTTTTTTTAAAGAAAGATAAATTTAATTTTTATCTAAAATTATGAATTTTAATAAAAATATAGTAAATTTTAAAATGAAAATTAAATTTATATCTATATTTCTTAAAAAATGATGGAGGAGGAAAGAGAAGATCCAAATCAATTATACGGAGATCATGACTTTGTAGCAGAATCTACTTAAAACATCCTGTCACGGGAGGCCTATCTCCAATTAACAATTAGGATTGAAATTACCGATAGCATCCATATATCTATAATATATAAATAAGGTGAATATGATTCACCTTCTTTTAAGATTAATTTAGCATAATTAGAATTATATTTGTTTTATTTTTTAAAACATACATGAATCACTTATATATGTTAATTTTTATTTTAAATATATATTCACTACTCCAACTTAAAAAATAAAAAGAAAAATAAGTGTAGTTTTTAAAAATAGAAGCAAGTATAATATAAGTAAAAAATTAATCCTTGGGGGAGTAGTTTGTCTTGTATAAAAAATACTCTTTATCTAGCTCATTTTCTTTGAATTCAATCACATTCTAAATATACTGCATAAGTCGTTTAAAAAAAATTAATCCTACCAATTAAAATACCTGGGCCATATTTTAAATATGCACAAGAAATTTTATATAAATTGTGTTCTTGGGTGCGAGAAATTTTAAGTCAAGTGAAAACAAAACTCCTTTGGAAGCATTGTCTACAAATTAAAGGCCACCACTCCCTGCCAAAGTGCCTCAACTTCCCTCCAAACCCCCCCCCCCAAACACCCAAAGCCTCCAAATTTTTGGTACCATGAAAGATAATACGTGGGGAACATGTGATCCTCCAAGGCAAAACTACCCTCCAAAAAGACACCAGCCTCACAATCTAACCTTCACTGCCCTAATTATCTGCGACTTTCCACCACACCAGCCCACGTCGCACCATGCCGCACTAGCTTTCTTAGTCCCAATTCTTATTGGCTTCCTCCAAATCCAAAGCATGGGAAGGGAGCCCTCATCTTTCTAATTCAACCCAATCACAACAATGGCTTCTATCATTTGCATTGTGTAATATTACTTGCTCTTTGTGGCCTTCTAAGGGCTCTAAGGCTTCCCAATTATGCTTCTCAGCTTGGGATTTTGATGAACGATTTTGAGTCACTTTCTGTGGCTTCTTTGGTGTCCTTGCTTCTTCCTCACTTATCGTGGTGGGGGAGATGCATAGCGTACATTTTAATCTTGGTGGGCGAGTTGGCCCAAATGGCCGGTCAAGTATAGGGCGGCTGCTGCGTCCTCCGTATGTTCGGCCGGCGACCACCGTGTGTTCGGACGAAACAGCCACTTCTGCCTAGGAGTTTGAAAGACTTGGGTCTTGACTGAATGTTGATCATAAAGCCTCAAGTCTTCCAAGTTGACTTCAATCTATGAAGGAATGCTGCGTACGCAAACAAATATTTTCTGTAAAAATTTATATTTGCATGTGTAACACCGTTTGGTTCGCGGAATGTTTTTAATATTTTCAAAAATATTTTAAGAAAATATCACATTCTTATGTTTGGTTCAAGATTTGAAAAAAAAATATATGAAAATGTCATGTTTTTAATATTTTCAAAAATATTTTAAGGAAATATCACATTCTCATATTTGTTTCAAGATTTGAAAAAAAAATATATGAAAATGTCATGTTTTCGGAAATCCTTTTGACTCAACATTCCTCCAAAATATTTTTGTGGGGAGGTGGATATTTTAGATTCCTATGTAATGAGAATGTGATATTAAAACATTTTTAGAAAAACTTATAATGAACCAAATATAGAAATGATACATTCTTATCAATTAAATTCTTAAAAATCATATTCCCAGTAATGTATAATTTCCTAGGAATGTAAGATTTTGTAAACTAAACACCGAGGTTATTATTCTATCTATTTGAAATAGGTTGATAAGTATGATTTAAATAATATTTTATGCACAAATATAAAGATAATGGTGAGAAATTATGGACTTTTTTTTTCACAGCCCTTAGGATAGGAAAACAATTTCCCTATGTCTTGCATAGTAAAAAGTATTTTTCTAAACACTTAAAAACTTTTTTTTTTCTGAAATTGGTGATCATGGGAAAGAAGACCTCGTGATCCATTGATCACGTGAGCCACACCTATGATCCATTTAATTTAAATATTTATTTTTTACTTCAATTTGACATCATTTTTTTAATTTTATTTATTTATAATTTATTATACTAATTGTATTTTATTTGTAATTTTGACTTAACTTATATTTAATATAATTTTTTATATTTTGAATATTACTTTGATACTAATTATTCAAGATTTTAAATAATAATTAATAATTATATTAAATCTCATAATATTATAATATATATAATTAAAATTTTAATAAATATTAAATTTTTACTTATTCTCTTATAAAATCATTAGATGGAAGATTTAAATTATGAATTTAAATTTTTAAACTATGTTTTATCATAATGTGATGTATATATTTGTAAAAATATTTAATTAAATATGAAATTAGAATATAATCTGTATTATGAAAATAAATATTTTATTAGTAAACAATATTAGTCCATAATGTGATACAATTTAATTTATAAAAAATTAATTACATAGAGATTATATATTTTTAAAAAATTACTAAATATGAATTCTAATATTATAATACATTATTTATTTTTTATTTTATCACATATAATATTTATGTTATATAAATAATAAAAATAAATTATGTAAAAAAATTTTATTTAGGGACTTGAAAATAATTTATTGAAGGGGGATCCCATAATTGACTGGTCATGTGAGCCCCTATGATCAAAATAGAAAATTTTTTAATTTATTTAATCTTAACTGACTTTTTTTATTTATTTAATTTATACTTTTTTATTTTTTTGGACTTAATTTTTTTAAAATATTAACTTATTTTTAATTTATTACCTTATTTTTATTTTATATTTAATCTTTACTTAATCTATATTTGCCTTATTTTGTTGCCTTGAATAATTAGTATCAAAGAAAAATTGGGTCCAAATAGGTTAATATTTTTAAAATAAAAATAAGGTAACAAATTAAAAAGAAGTTAATATTTTTTAAAAATTGGGTCCAAATAAATAAAAAATAAGTACAAATTAAATAAATAAAAAAATTGATTAAAGTTAAATGAATTAAAATTTTTTCTATTTTAATCGCAGGGGACTTGTGTGACCAATCGATTACAAGATCCCCTTTCAATACTTTATTTTCAAGTTCCTAAATAAAAATTTTTACATAATTTATTTTTATTATTTATATAACATAAATATTATATGTGATAAAATGAAAAATAAACAATGTATTATAATATTAGGATTCATATTTAGCAATTTCTTAAAAATATATAATTTCTATGTAATTAATTTTTTATAAATTAAATTGTATTACATTATGGACTAACATTATTTACTAATAAAATATTTATTTTCATGATAAGGATTATATTCTAATTTCATATTTAGTTAAATATTTTTATAAATATATACATCACATTATGATAAAATATGATTTAAAAATTTAAATTCATAATTTAAATCTTCCATCTAATGATTTTATAAAATAATAAATAAAAATATGATATTTATTAAAATTTTAATTATATATATTATAATATTATAAGAGTTAATATAATTACTAATTATTATTTAAAATTTTGAATAATTAATATTAAAGCAACACTCAAAATGTAAAAAATTAAATTAAATATAAGTTAAGTGAAAATTACAAATAAAATATAATTAAGAGAATAAATTATAAATAAGTAAAATTAAAAAAATGATGTCAAATTGAAATAAAAAAACAAACATTTAAATCATGGAGATAGCTCATGTGACCAGCGGTCACGGGCCCCCCTTTTCATGATTACCAATTTTCAAAAAGATTTTTTTAAAATATTTAGGAAAATACTTTTTACTGTGCAGTACATAGGAAAATTGTTTCCTATCCTATGGGCTGCAGTCAAAAAGCCAGGAATTATGTGTGTACGTGCAAAGCCAAAGTACAACGTGGGTATCCTCCGTTTTTTGCTTGGATTTTTGCCCCACAACTTGTTATAAAATTTAGACTTTTTTTATCACCTTAAACAATGATAAATACAAAAGTATGTGTTGTCAGATTCCATTTTTTTATATATATAACAAGATTCGTAAAAATTCTTATATTTATCTTTCTTCATATATAAAAAATGGCCCAAGGAAAATATTGTAGTAAACTATTCTTATGAATGTAATCTCTGAAAATATTATCTTATCATATTTAATGAATAAAAATTTTCTAATTATATTAAAATATTATATTTTAATAAATTTATATATTTTAAAAAATATTAGTGAATTATCAAAAATATTCTCTTTAAAAAATTAATAGATGAATGCTGATAAAATATAACAAAATACATCAATTAAATATATATAAGTTTCAGCTACTTGATTGCATATTTATTGTAATTCAAATATTCTCAAATTTTATAAGTAAGACACATATTATATTATAACTACCCATAATAAACCATTGGATCCAAAAAAATCATTTTTTTTCTATAAAAAGCTATTGATCGGTACCAGCGCTCAGAGTCTCACATCTGTACCAATAAGAATTGATCCCTTCCCGTTTAAGTTAATGAAGAAAATGCCACTCTCGTTAAATCCCTTCCCATTATATCGGGTTGGGTTTTCTGAGGCTGGCTACTGGAACCCTCCATACAGCTTCGGAGAAAGCTCAGAATGATTTCACTCGGGGTAGCTTCCGTAAATTAAATGACTTATAGCGAAAAATATTGAAAAAAAATGAAAATAACAAATTCTATAATCACTATAAATGAGGGTGCGCAAATTCACTACTACTCGATTTTTTGTCCGAATTCAATTTAAAACAAATAAGATTTGAATTTAAAAAAAAAAAAAGCTCAAAGATTGGATTTAGACAAAATTTTAAATCTTGTTTATAAATAGATTTAAGTTAAATTTTTATATTGGAAATCGAATCGTCTTGATTTTATATTTATATATTAAATATATAATATATATATTATTATATTATATATTTAATATATACTATGTGATATAAATTTTAATCAAATAAAATTAGTGTATGTATATAATAATTTTTTATTATATATATATATATTAAATATATATATATATATATATATATATATATATATATATATATATATTAAAATCAAATCTAAACTGAATGGGGTTTAGGAATCTTTATTTTGTAAGTTTGGATACAGGAAGTTTGGAAAAAAAAAAATATGGGGTAGGTTTGTCTTGGGCTAAGTAAAAGATACCACAAGTTCAATTTGAACCGGACTCAATCCTATTTTTGCCTACCTCTAACTACAGAGGACAAATTCAAGGTGGCGTGGATTAAACTCTCTTATGATCTCGCTTTTATCAAAAATACTCGTCCCATCAACTTATCGTAATATAAAAGGCTTTAAATTGTTAGAAAAATATTTTAAGGTGAAGTGATAAAAAAATATAATAGCAAGAGATAAAACAATAAAAAGGTATTTTTGAGATGTATGTTACATTTTTCTAAAGACTTTTATATTTCCAGAATATAATAAAATTTAAAAATTTTCAATATAAAATAGTGAAAATATTTTAACAAAAAGCCTTATTTACAACTGTTGAACAAATATAATTTCACACTAAATAACTATTATAAATAATGAAATTTTTGTCAAAATGATTTATTATTTAATAACTGTTATAAATGATTATATTTTATTGGAATTTTAAATTCTAAAACAAGCATTTGCTCACCAATTTAATTCAACAGTTATTTTGACTATATATATATATATATATAAAATATGAAAAGTCCATTAATAAACTTATTCAAGATTTTCACTTATTTAAATTATAGAACCGGCTTTTCTATATAGTGTAAGATTTGAAAAGATTCTAGCATTCATGAACTATCAACATTTTCTCAAATGATTTAATTTTTTTAACTGGAACCTTATACTACTTGTAAACTACATGATGACCTATGTCAAAAACATTGTTCAAACAAGTTAATGCTTAAGGAAAATTTATATTAACTAGTTATTTGATTAAAATTTTATTTTATTCCCACACATAAACAA
Organism: Sindora glabra; assembly: GCA_020226215.1. Classification (NCBI taxonomy): domain Eukaryota; kingdom Viridiplantae; phylum Streptophyta; class Magnoliopsida; order Fabales; family Fabaceae; genus Sindora; species Sindora glabra. The sequence continues at coordinate 21,985,061 of CM035234.1, forward strand.
TTTTTTTCAACTTAATTTTTATTCTTCCTTAACAAATCTAAATTTTTTTCCAATTAAATTCTCTCATCAATCTATCTTGCAATTAGTTAACTAAAATGAAGGTGTGGAAAATCAGAGTATATTATGATGCCTTGTAATGTTTTTTTGGAAAAAGAATGACTAATTATGAATACATAAATTGTCATTCAATATTAAAAGTAGGTGAATTCTAAGGTGTCCCTATAGATTTAGTATCTAGGGTGGTATGACAAAATACATCCCAATAAATAAGATTATTAAATCATTACTAAAATTTTTATAATTTTATTTAATGAACTTTATTTTGGTACATCATCTTAGGTACCCCTAAGGGCACCTTAGCAAGTACCTCAAAAGTTAAGTATAACCTCAATCATCGAACTTTAAAACACTCATGTGAAAGATGTTAGCTATTTACAACAAAAATGCAATTACGACACCTATTCATAATTTTTACATCACAATAATTGTAAAACTTTAAAGATTCACAAGGAAAAAACTAGTTATTAAAATTAAAATCGATTAACTAACCAATTTCAAATAGATTGATTAATTGATTGATCAATTGGTTCCAAACATTAGAGAGCAAACTAGCTAACTTATATTGATTAATTAATCAATTCTACGCCTCTAGAATTCAAATTTTGATATCATGAATTGATTAACTAATCAGTTCTTCATATGTAATATCCCCTGCTCCTTTTAAAATGTCTTTTCCAACAGAATTGATTAATCAATCAATTTTGTGCATCCAAAAATGAATTGAGTTCTAGAGGAATTGATTAATCAATTAATTCATCATGTGAATTTTTTTAAAAGAAGTATAACCTAGTGAATGATTGATAAATTGATTCAATATAATATTTTCAAATTTGTAAGGATTGAGTGAATTGATTGATCAATCAATTCATTAAGTTTTAACAACTTCATAATGATTATATTTTGTGAGTAATGAATTTTAAACATTCCAATCTTTATATAAAGGTTTCAGTTTGATTTGAAAATATGAGAAAAAACTTTCACTGTTATATAGACAAAACAAATTCTTTTCTTTCTCATTTTTTATCTCAAAAATCTCATGAACCCACAAGATCAAATTCCTCTTCTTAGTTCTTCATTGTATAATTTAACTTATAGAGTTTGTGAGCCATTTTTCTAATTTCAAAAACACTTAGTTGCTGAGTATGAGGGTGAAACATTCCTAGGATTTTCAAGAGTATGAAATCTCTTGATAAATTAGTTTTTGAGTGAGGAATCTAAAAAAGATTGAACAAAATGGAGTATTATACTAAAACTTTTCCAAGTACTTGTAAAATTTGAAGAAATAATGGATTTCTTTTTAAAATCTAAGTTAGATAGATTTAATAGTGGATGTGTTCTTTAAAATTTTGGATCTTTAAGGTGGAACCATTATAAATCATTATATTTGATTCTCCTTATTTATTCATATCATGCTCTATTTGTCTAGTTGAATTAGTGATTTTGCTTAATTTAATCAATATAAACTTGATCGTTGCTATAAATATCATTAATCCATTGTTTCCAACTGTGAATTAATTGTTGAATTTTCAAAATTGATTTAAGTTATTTTATTTTGAGTAAAATTCTTAAATTCAATTTACCTTCCTCGAATAAAATCTTGAGTAATAGTTATTGTAATAAAAATGTGATCATGAGTTTCAATCTTGAAAGGAAACTAACATTAGTTTGAGAACAAGCAAGTTACTTTTAAGAGTGATTATCGGTCGATTAATAGCACTTAATACTATTTTTTAACCCGATCGTTCTTAATCAAAATGTATTTTTTTAATCAACCAAACTCAATTGTATAACCTTAACCAAATTTAACTGAAAAATTTAATTTTGGTCAGTTAAGTTTGGTTTTAGTCAGTTTAAAATTTACAAAAAAAAATTCAAAAATATCTAAATAAATTGATTTAAAATTTAAAATTAATTTATAAACATATATTAATACTATAATTTCATTAATATAACTATAATAAGAAGTAATTAAGTATTAAATTATAAAAATGATCAATAAAATTTTAAATATAAATTTTTAAATAAAAAAATTAATATAAATTTCGATTAATATCTGTTAAGTTCGATTAATTACGATTAAGAAGGTTAAGAATTTTTATCCGAAATTAATCGACCATCCGAAATTTATAAATTTTTTCTTTTGATTTTAACTGATAGTGATTTATTAACCATTTTTAATCGATCAACTTCAAGCTCGGTTGATCGATTAAGTACGGACTAGGAATTTTTTATCACCCCTGCTTACTTTGGTGAATTCATTGTCCTCGGGAGGCACGCAATGCCAAAATGGAGAGTTGAAAATTCAATATCTATATGGTACAGGAGACAGACCTGAAAATTCGAAGTCTGAAAGCTGAAAGGCATTCCAAAGCCGAAACCCCACAAAGCACTAGAATGGCCAACATGTGATCCCTATAAACGGTTCCAATCAACCAACGGCCCTCGAAAGATTTAATCATCTACATTGGCTATCCTATGTGGCAGTCCCTCACGATAATGCAGGTGGAATTGGCGGATGAAATGGAAAGAAAATGAAAATAGAAATATAATTGAATGAAATAATTATTTTATAATTATATTTAGTATGATATAAAATAAAATAGATGTTTTATTCTATTTTTATATTTAATAAATAAAATTTTAATGTAATGAAATAGAAAAAGTATAGTTAAAAATAATAATATTTTTATTATAAAAATAATAAATATCTTATTAAATAATATAATATTATTTAAATATATGATATAATTAATAATAAAAATTGTCATAATTTAAATTTATCATAAAAATTATAATTAACAAAAAAATTCATTATAAAAGCATAAAATATCTAATTTATTAAATTTTTATATTAAATATTTTTGAAAGAATACAAAATATCATATTTTAAATTTTATTATTAAAAATATAATTATTAAAATATTTTAATAAAAAAATATTGAAATTTTTTTATCATATAGTAACAAATAATGTTAGAATATATAAAAACATGAGAAAATATATATAAAAAGAATAATTTATAAATAAAGAAATGATTCATTCTATTACTTTTATTATAAAATAAGTATTTTTATTCTATAATATATACTAAATAAATTTTTTAATCATTTCTGTTCCGTTCCATCCAGTCAGACCCACTTCTAATGAGATTATTGTGGACAGATAAGCAATGATATAGAAAAGATGGAATTTAAAATAATTATCTTATATCCTTACTTTTAAAAATAAAGTCATACGGTAATTAAATTTGAAGCGTTGAGAATGTCATACAATTACAAGCAATGGAACACGCCACATAACACTACAAGAAATTTGATTTTTAGTGATAAAAATTCAGTGACAACGAATAATGTTGTCACCAAAAACAATGTTTTAGTGACAAAAATTGACTGTTGTCATTGAATTATTAGCATTTTTAGTGACAACTTTTATTTTCGATCACTGTAATAATTATACTTTTTTTTAAAACAAATTAAAAATATAACATATAATGATAATATGAAAATACACAATATATTTTATGTGACAAGTTAACCAGATAATGTTTTACTTCTAAGAATTATTGGGTTGTCCCTGAAATTAGAAATTAAAGGCCCAACACAATCGGAAAAGTGAAACAATATGAAACTAGGATTTTCACGAACGAATCTTCCCTCTTCCCAGTCTTCCCTTGCAAATTCACTAGCAAATCTTCTCTAGCAGTCATTTACCTCGGCAGCTCGTTCATTTTCTTCGAATTTCATCTTCTCTCGACTTTCATTCGTCCATTTTTCAATTTGACAATCTCCCAGTTTCCGTCTCTGTCTTCTTAGAGTTCCGAACTGTAAGTTTTCAAGTTCTCAGCTACTCAACATTTGCTTTAAAATTTTTCAATGATTCATAATTTGTATTTTCATTGAGTACTTCAGTTGATTATGTGTTCTGGATCACTGCCAAAAATTAATTGAAATCTTTGGTGGATATGGTAATTCGAACAGCCCTTAAGGTGTTTGCTAAAATGCCCCATGGAGGTTATCATCGTTATTTGTCATGTTTTCATTCCTTTAATAACCAAAGCTGTTGACGTTGCTAAAAGAGAGCTAAGTAATATTTGAGTTTTGAAGTAAAAGTAAATCAAGGAAAAAAATGGGGGAGGAGAGATCTAATTTTAAGAGCCACATACAATGGTTAGCGGTATAACTAATTGTGTGCACAACCACTCACAACTAAAACCAGAGCCTCACTGAGGTAACGAATCTTTAGATATTCAATATTAATGATCATTATCTTTTATGTACACTCTTAACAGTTCAAGGGGAAAAAATAAATTTATGAGATTTTCAAAATCACCAGCCACAACTAGCCCCACATATATTTAATTAGAGATATACCCGAGTCCAATTTAGTGAGCTAGTTTAAGAGGGGGGACTCCAAGATTTGTGCTCAATCTTGAGCACGAAAAAAAGCCTATTTTCTTGCTATATATATATATATATATATATCAAAATCTCTATGATAGCTTTCACAATTACATAACTTATGGTTGCTTATGATCCTGCTTAGGCAGACATTTGCATCACTTGGCAAATGCAGACAGTATAATATGTTTTCTTTTCTACTTCCTCAGCTTTTATCTCAAAGTTCTTTCAGATGATATTTTATTAACACCCAGTATTTTCTATAAGTTAGCTTGACGACAGGGGAAGTAGCAAAGAGAAAAGTAATAGGCTGGCTAACCAGACTTTCAATTGCTCTTAGAGCTACTCGAGGCAAATAAATTACAGATGCTATTCTTACTAAGAAACATTTGTAAATTATAGCCACACAAAATTATAGGAAAGTAAATCATTCATGGAAACATGATAAAAGATCAAATCATGTGTATGGCCCCCGCAGATTCAAATAATTCACATCAAATGAGAATACAACACAATAACAAAGTTGGCTGAAATCATAGGCACTGGAACAGGATTTGGTTGAAAGTAAAGGAAAGTTATAAAATATGGGTAAAATATAAAATTACTAGAAGTTTTAATTAACCTAACCTTTCGAATATTATTGCTGTTGCTTTAATTTAGATGTGTGGCGAAGGATATGCTTCTTATTCTTTTGACCTAATTACAACTCAAAACTACTGTCTGTGATGCTCGGAGACCATATTTCTCTATTTCAAATTTATAAGAAATGCATTTTATGAGGAGTTAATCAAACATAACCTGTATCTTTTTTTTTTTAATTTTATTTTTGCACTTTGGAGTTTATATTATACGAATCTGTTTGTAACTTTGTGTCTTGTTGCATGGAGCCCTTGTGACATTTTGCATACGTGCAAATTCTAGCATGTATTTTTGGATGCAGTAATGACATTTTACACACATGTAGATTCTGTCATGTTTCTAATTTATGCACTAATAGAAAATTATACATATAACTAAATATAGGGTGGCATTTTGACTATATCTTATTGCCTTGTTTATTCCTTGTTTTGATGGCATTTTGTTGATATTCGTTTTCCTTATGAATAATTTATGCTTCTGTTGATGCAGGTATATTTACAATGACATAACTCTCTTCAAGAAATTGCCTGATAATTACTTTTGCCTTAGTAAGAATCACTTAATCTGTTTTCTTACATAGAAGATAATCATATACGTAATCTTTGCTTTTTCTATTTTTGGGATTAATTGTGGGGCTAGAGAAAAGGAGAAGATGGTGATGGATTTCAAGAACAAGGTTTGAGGGTTTGGTTTAGTGGTGGTTTTTTGGTAACAAATGAAGGAAGTTCTTCATTGTTAAATGTGCTTTGTGAATCTCAGCGAAGGACAGTACTGAAGATAGTGACGAGAAACTGTAGTTATCTACTACATATATTATATATAGCAAACTAGGTTGCTATAGCCAAATCCTATTCCAAGTTTTATTAGGCTCCGTGTATCCTTATTTATGCTTGACTCACACTGAGATTATATACTATAAGAGGAATTTTGTTTCTATTCTAATTCTATTTGTGTAATAATATATTATCTATCATCAAACAAGCATAAGCTGAACAATTCCTCAACTTTTATCCTTTTATGTTAATTTGTATGCTCAAAGTAACATATTAGATAATCTTTCTTTTATGTTTAATTTTATTCCTCATATAATATGATTTGTATGCATTATTTACTAATTGATGACTAAAGGGTGATTTTTCTTTCTTAATTAGAAAAGTTGAAGAGTGAAAAAGGAAATTCTCCCCGACCATCTATCATTGGACAGCCACTGTATCTACTCATCATTTCCAACCCAAATCGCAGCTTCACTTTTTTTTTGTAAGCCCTTTATTTCTCTTTAATTTTTGTGAACATTTGCTCTTTAAATTATCTGTGCAAATGAGATTTGGTATTTGTGCAAATGACTAATTATCTCTGTGTTTTCGGCTACCTTAGTTTTAAATTTCTAAAGGGCACAGAGAACAGTAATGGAAACATATAAATGTTCAGCATAAGTCCAGTTCATGGATGGCATATCATCAGTCCTGTTTAATCAGCAAAATGCTACCACATACAGTAACATACATGTATTGGAACAAGAAAATTTTCCAGAAAAGATAGCAGTAATTCATGGCTTACATAATATCATTTTCAAGGTTTTATTGGAATTGCAACTTACTAAAACCCAAGCTTTATAATTAGCAGGAACCCATCAATTTGAATGTATATTACTGTAACCATTTGTAAATTTTCATTCACATCTTGCCTAACTTTCTTCTCATAGTTTATGATGAAACTTTTATCTTTATATATTGCAGATGGGTCAGCAAAGTACAGCAAGTAACACGGCAATCCATTTCTTAAGTTGATCCACTTGTTAAATTTGTTTCAAGTATTAACAATATATAGTGATTTTTTTTTAAGTGAAAATATAGTGATATATTAGAATTTTATGACTTTGTTAATGTGAATTGGATATATATGATTGGTGTTGTAATTTTGATACAAATTTATTTTAAATATTATATCTAACATTGGTTAATTATATTCTTATTATGTTATTAGCATTCAATATATGGAAGTATGCAAAAAAATATTATGAACAATGTATAACTACAGAATAAAAAAATAAATTTTAGTGAAAATAAGTTTTTAGTGATGTCATAAATATATTGTTATTGAAAAAGATTTTAGTGACAACAATGATGGTCACAAATATTATGTATTCAATGATAATATAAATATATCGACACAAAAAAATTTTCAATAACGATATTAGTTGTCAAAAATAATATATTTTTAGTGACAATAAAAATATATTGTCATTAAATTTTTTTATAATAACAATTGTTGTCACTAAAGTCATCAATTAATAACAATAATATCGTTTTGTCATTGAATATCAATTTTATAGTGATAATAAAATTTGTCACTAATATAATTTTTAGTGATAGATAATATAATTTCATTGTCACAAAAAGTGTTAACTTATAATGACAATAGATCTTGTCACAAAATAAAAGGTTTTAATGATAAACATTATTTATTGTTACAAAGATTTTTAGCAATGGGGTTTTTCAGCACAACAATTTGTTATCACTACAAATATTTTGCAGCAAAATATCAACTTTTTGTGACAATTTTTATTGTCACTGAAAGCAATTTTTTTTGTATATAAGATTTTGTTCTTCCATATCATGAGTTACTATAATAAGGTTGGAGGTAATGAACGGAAGGACTTGGTTAAATCAAAGTTAATCCATCGAAAATCAAATTGGGAATAAAAATGAAATTGGAAACAATTGGATTTGTAAAGAATTAAAATAACATTTTAATCTAGTTATTTAAAAGGATTAATCCAATATTATTATTAAAAAAAAGATTCTGCTTATTATGTTAGAAGATATTTTTTGTTGAAAAGTTTTATTTACTTATATAACATAAAAAAAATTTTTTTTATCATTTTACATATTGACTAAAAAATTATGATATTTAATGGTATGGTAATGAAGAAAAATAATTTTCTTCTTAAATTAGAGGATATTGTTTTTTCTCCATTCCTTATATTTACTATTAAATAATTTTAACTATTTTCCTGCACTTCATTAATAAAAATAAAAGGAGTAAATATTAATTTATATATGATAAAATTAAAACATTATTTAAACGCATGCATATTAAGAGAAGTGAACTCTAATGGAGTAGACATCAAACTATGCATGAAATGTCATGATTCAAATTTAAACATATGTAATTTAAAATAACCTTATAATTCTGAGTATCAGATTTTTTAAAAAAAACTATAATATATACTTAATTTTAAATAATGTTATAATTCCTGCAGAAAGACATTTTCCGCTCTTTCTTCTGGAATGCTAGCACAAGAAGCGATAGGAACTTTCCCGGAAATTTTCACAGAAGATTTATACTGAACCTTTTTCTCATTCCACAACTCTACATTTCGAGCAAGATACGTCTTCAAGTTTCAATGGAGGGCTTGATGTCGTAAGTAAAGTAGAAATGGCGGACCAAAAATTAACAAAGGACAAAACCCTAAGCCAGAAACGTCCCTGATTGTGATTTTGATTGGAACATTAATCATAACATCATTTAATTAAAAAAATTATTTATCATTTATATGTAGATGCTAAGCTAATCTCAAACAAATAAATTAATGATCATTGCTTAAAATTTTAAAATATTTACACACCAAAATATTTATTCAACAGCACATATATTTTCTTATAGTATTTAAATATTCTTAAATAGTTTCTATATATATATGTTTCTATATCAATATAATTTAATACGGAAAGATATTATGTTATACTTATTTATATCTATTGAATTAAAATATAAATTAGTATCTAACTTTCTGAAGTAAGGACGCAAGCGGGAAGGGAAAAAAATGACTTATAACGGAAAATGTTGAACAAAAAATGAAAGTAAAAAGTTATATAATTATTAGAATTAGTGGACTATGTACTCTGTGTTTAGGCTTATTTTGACAGAAAATAGTTACTATGAAAGCGCTACATGTAAAAATTTCTTGTTTCGTCAGAAGAGATTTTTGTTATAAGGATATAGTTGTAAAATATTAAAATAAAAAATATTTTATTTATTTAATATTAAATAAAAAATTAAAAAAATATCATTTAATTTTTTATTCAAACGGCATATGATGCTTTTTAAAAGCATTGCATTCGTTCAAATTATGAGTTAAATCTTAAAATCATATATGTATATGTCTAAAAATTTAATCATTATCATGATCATAAGTATTATTTTTTAAATCATAAAATACATAAGTGATATGTCACTTTTTATAAAAATATGTTTGTCATGAAATAAATGGAATCCAACTTCAATATTTAGTGAACGAAAGGCAAAAAAAAAAAAGAAAAAAAAAGATACATTTTCCTTCACCGAGAAATCCTGTGCTATAAGGCTGCATTTTGGTTCACCAGAAAGTACACAAGCTAGAGTCATTCAAGGTTGAGGTAAAATGCTGAGAAGTTTTGGAAATGGCAAAATGGGCATACACGCACCGACTTTGTTGAGAGATTTTAGTCAAACAAATGGATAAACAGCTTATATGCCTATTGCTAATAAGATTTAAAATAAATGTAAGAAGGAATAATTAAAAAATTAATTAATAACTCCTCTTTATATTTAATTTAATTTTTATCAATAATAGGTACATAAATTGTATATTCTTCCCCAAGAATTTAAAGCATCTGGCTTACTGGTACTTAAAAGTCAAACGCTCACACGGAGTCCCCTTGCTTTCACCGATGGGCCCAACCAAGAATATTCTTAAGGAGAACATTACATGAATGATGAAAAGGTTTGTCACCTTATGAAACAAAATGAAAAAGAGAAAGATGCGAGCGTACGATATTATTAAATTGGCCCAGGAAGCTGGTTGGAAGCTTCCTGGGAATGTGTAATGCATAATCGGGTTCTATGAGGGTTTTACATGTCTGGAATCTAACACTGCTAAATTCTCTATTTAAGTCTTTAGCCATAGTTTTAAAATATTTATCATTGCTTAAAATTTTAAAATTTTTACACACAAAATATTTATTCAAAAACACATATATTTTCTTAAAATATCTAAGTGTTCCTAAACAATTCCTAAATGTATCTTTCTATACCTTGTGCAGACCAGAAAAAGATTTATTATGTAAAACTTATATTGTATATATTGTATTTTTAACAAAGGACAAAACCATGAGCCAGAAAGGTCCCTCTTTGATTGGAACATTAATCATAACATTATTTAATTAAAAAAATTATTTATCATTTATTTGTAAATTTATTACGTTTATCATTTATATGTAAATGCTACACTAATCTCAAACAAATAAATTTTTTATCATTGCTTAAAATTTTAAAACATTTACACACCTATTCAACAAAACATATATTTTCTTATAATATTTAAATATTCTTAAACAATTCCTATCTATATTTTTCTATATCAAAACAATTTATTACGGAAAGATAGTGTCAAACTTATATATATCTATTGAATTAAGATATCAATTAGTATCTAACTTTCTGAAGTAAGGACGCGAGCGAGAAGGGGGAAAAATGACTTATAACCGAAAATGTTGACAAAAAAAATGAAAGTAAATTGTTACATAATTATTAGAAATAGACTATGTACTCTGAGTTTGGGCTTATTTTGACAGAAAATACTTATTATGAAAATACTACATGTAAAAATTCATTTGTTTCGTCCCAAAAGATTTTTGTTATAAGAATCTAATTATAAAATATTAGAATATTATTTTTGTTAATTATAAAATATATAAATAATATGTCATTTTTTATAAAAATATTTTTTAAAAGAAATATTTTTCACCAAACAAATGGAAATCCAACTTTCAATATTCAGAGAATGAAAGATAAAAGATAACATTTTGCTTCACCAGGAAATCTTGCGCTACAAGATTGCATTTTGGTAGACTGGAAAGCAACACAAGCTAGAGACATTCAAGGTTGCGTTAAAATGCTGAGAAAATATTGGAAATGGCAAAATGAGCCACCAAACACTGAGTTTGTTGAGAGAGATTTTTTTGTTACACTCGGTGGGTATATTTATGTGTTTATTGCTAATAAAAATTAAGGTAAATAGTTAAACAATTAATTAATTAATTAATTTTTTAATTTATCTTGATTCTTATTAAAAATAAATATGTAAATTATGAGGGTATTTGGTAAAAAAATTTTTGATAAGTTTTTAACTGATTTGTTAGTATTTAATTATTTGACTGAGTTAATAAATTAATTTAATTATTTAGAAAATATTTTATTTAATTAGTTAATTGATCATCAATCAGCTAATTTAAAAAAATTGGTGAACTTATCATTTTCAAATAATTTATTAATAATGGGTTTATAAAAATATGAAGTTATTCTTAAATAATATATATATATTTATTTATATCTTTACTAAAAAAATTAAATAAATTTATTAAATAATTATTATTAATTTCTAAAAATTATTTATAAAATATAATAATTTAAGAAATATAATAAATCTTTAATTATATTTTAAATTTATTATATTTTTAGATAAATATGACTCAAAAAATTACTTAAAATAAATTATTATATTTTTTAAATATAAATTATATAATAAATTTAAAATATTATTAAAATAAAAAATATTTAAATAAATTATAAAATATATAATATTTTTATATATCATTTTGTATATAAATGATTAATAATAAATAATTAATTTTATCAAATATTTTTACTTAAATAATTAATATTATCAGTTAATCAAATTAATTAATATAATTAATTATTAATTGATAATTAATTAAATTAATTAATAATTAATTAAATCAACCAACGTCCACTTACAGGATCTCTACCACTCCCGCTTGGATTTCTGGTATGTAAAAGTCAAACGCACCCACGGTGTCCCTATCATTTCCGCCGGTGATCCGAACCGACAATATCGTACGTCGGCTAGATGGATCGAAAGTTAATTACATGAATGATAAAACGGGATGTCCTTTTTGAACAGTGCGGGTAACGACGACAAAAATGATATAGGAAAACGAGAAATCCAAGAGGCTGGTTGGAAGCTTCCTGCGAATATACAGGCGTTGTTTGGAGAATGGCGTTTCAAGTAACTTTTAGTATTTTTAACTGTGTTTTAATTAATTGACCAATTTTTAATTCAAAAAGGTATTTGGTGGATGGCATGTCAAAATAGCTAATGGGAAAACAGCTGATGCCTTCCCATCAGCTATTTTTGAAAAAGCTGCAATATGCAGCATTTTCATTTAGCATTTTTAATTAAATAATAAAATTACCCTTGTTTTGATGCAATAATTGGATGTTTTCCGTCCAATTTCTTTCAACTTCACTTTAAATACTCTTTTTTCATATTTTTTGAGTTTTTTTTAAAATTAATATCTATAAATATTATGTTAATTTATTTTAAATAAATTAATAACTATAAATATTATATTAATTTTTATATTTCTAATTTTATCTTTTATAAAAAATTATATTATTTTTACATAAAAATTAAATAATTATAATTATTAATTTTTTAAAAAATAAATAATAAGAATTATAATATTTTAATAATAAATTATAATAATTTCAAAATTTATTTAATTTAAAAATATCTAATAATATAATATTTATAAGAAAATTTAATATACTAACTAATATATAAAATTTAAAATATTAAAATAAAAAATATTCAAATAATTCATAAAATATACCCATATCCTTATATGTCATTTTACATGCAAACAGCTAATTATAAACAGCTGATTTTACCAAACACTCTTATTCAAACAGTTAATGCAATCAGTTAATCAAATCAGTTAATACAATCAGTTATCAGTTATCAACTAACAGTTAATTGAATCAGCCAATCGCTACAGTTATCAGTTGATTGCCAAACAAGGCCATAATCGAGTTCTATTAGGGTATTACATCTCCGGAAATGAAACTCTGCTAAATTTCCTATTTTAGTCTTTAGCCATAGTTTTAAAATATTTATCATTACTTAAAATTTTAAAATATTTACACGTGAAATATTTATTCAAAAATACATATATTTTCTTAAAATATTTAAATATTCTGAAACAATTCCTATATGTATTTTTCTATACCTTGTGCAAACCAAAAAATAATTTTTTATGTAAAACTTATATTGTATATATTGAATTAAAATTAAAATATCAATTCGTATCTAACCAGAAAGGAATGCAGTTATTCTTCCATAGAGCATGCCCTCGTTGATCATTGATTAAGAGAGAAAGGAGCATGATATACATAAACATAACAGGGTATATGCGAATGTAAGTGGAATATCTGAGGGTAGTGCGGTAAATATCAGATATTCACCAAACTTATAAGACATGTAATTTTAAATAACGTTTTAATCCTGATTATAAGATGTTTCTAAAAAATATAATATTTGAGTTTTTATTTCAGAAAAACTTTCCTGGAAAATTTCACTACAATTTAGCTTCGAAAAAATGAAAAGAAAAAAAGTCTGTCTACGACTCTTTGGTGCAAAATACGCAACCACTACGGAATTCCCAGAGCTTCCATCCCTGCAAGCCGAGAGACAGAGAGAAATGAGTATGAAGAGAGCGAATATCAATGAGCGAATATCAATCACCACACATTGTTACTTAATTATTAAGTTAATTAATCGTTGAAATGAGTATATTTTCAAAATTTTAACTTTATTTATTTTGTTGGAAAGTATTTTTCTTAAAAAGTTATTTACATATATATTAATGAAAAAGTAATATGTTATTTATATTAATAATTTAAAAAAATGATATAGATATAGAAATGGAGGCAAGTAAATTTTTTTTATAATAAAGGAAGTTCCTTTTTTCAATTTTTTTTATATTTAATATTAAATAAATAAAATACTTTTTTGTATTTTCACAATTTATTACTATATTTTATGTAAAATATTTTTTGTCAAAATAAATAAAACCTTCATGATATGTTATATTCTTATATTTGATTTATATTTTACTATATTTATGAGAATCTTGGAAATGTACGTTCTTCTGCTTAATTGCAAGGATCTAATGCATCAATGCCCTCGAAGCTGCTAGGAAGCTACGCGAAAGTTACTAATTTTCCTTCACTTACCATGCTTTAATACAATTTTTAGGTTTTAACAAAAAAAAATTGTGATATTTAATAAAAAATTATAAAATTTTGTAAAAAAATTACACGATGACCTGTGTGTCAGAAAGATTGTTCGAACGATTTAATGCTCAAGGAAAATTTATATAAAGTAGTTATTTGATTAAAATTTTATTTTGATCCCTCACATAAACAATTTTTTAATTTAATTTTTATTCCTCCTTAACAAATCTAAATTTTTTCAATTAATGTTTACTAAAATAATGATGTGGAAAATTAAATTGTAATATGATGCCCTGCAGTGTTTTTGGGGACCCAAAAATGAGTTGCATGAAAGCAAACATTTTTGTGGATTGGAACGAAGTTCTGTTAAATGATATAGCAAAGATAGAATTAGATGACTATCTTGGATCTTTACTTTTGAAAATAAAGTCATGTGATACATGAATGGAAATGGTCAAATATGTTAAATTCAAAGTGGAAGATTATTGGGGTTCGAAGGTAATGGAATCATGCGACTTTACAGGAAGGCAAACGGTCTAGTCTCCCAATGTAGGAAGAACCTTTTCCCTTTGTTCATACAAAGACATCTTTTTCTTTTTGGTCCTACAAGTCTACGGCATGTGGAGTATATACAAGCTTACCCCTATTTAGTTGGTTCAAACCTCTTTGAGTCTCTTCCCCCAGACCTTTTTTTGTATTGCATACTGAATTAATAAAGCTTATAGTTTGATCCAACGTCTGCGCCTACTTTCCTTTTTCGGAGAAGAGTTTTACATCAGTATAAGAATCAGACTCCTAATTATATAAATATGCATGTTCCTATTTCAAATACTGTAAATCACCAACAACAACTATCACGCGATTCACATAGTCACTCCTACCTTGTTGCTGCCATTTCTGCATCTACCATTGGTCATTTTCTGGCATTCCTCCAAGTCCAAGCTGCCGGGAAATCATTTTCTCCAATAATTTCTATAGCTTTTGTTTTAAGCTTATTAGGTTACTTTCTGGCCTCTAGGGCAAAATTCCGGTTTCCCGGATATGCTACTCAAATTGACATTCTGATGGAGGTATTAGCCAATTCTTCAGTGGCTTCTGCAGTGTCACTATTCCTGCCCAGTTCCAAATTCTTGTGGCCCTTGATATTCATATTTCATTTAGTGCTTTTAATTGAGCCACTTTACCCTACAACAATGATAGAAATATTTGATAAATATGTGCGTCCTTTGTTCCCCCGGTGGCCTCCACCTCCGCTTTTACCGTTGACGGTGATAAATCACGCTTCCTCTGCAACATCGGCGGCGACACCTTCTCAGAATGTCAGCGCTCCGGCAACGGTGGTTGGACCTACTTTGCCAGTCAACTTTGGCTTTAGGTGAGTCAAACTATCGGATACAGCTCTCTGTCTTTCTCTATTTTTTTTTTACCACACTCTTGTCATTCAAAAGAAAAAGTACAAAATTATTGGATGAGGTCTAAGATATTTGTTCAAGTACTTGTGTGAAAGTTGGTTTTTATTTATTTTTACGCACACTTTAGATATCTGAAATTGACTTTTGGGTTGTTTTCTAACGTCTCTTTTTGTCGGATTTGGTAGATCCTTGCGTGTTTTCATTTACAGTTGACAGTTAACGAAGGAAAGAGGGTGACCAGCGTCGTGG
The DNA here is from genome assembly GCA_020226215.1 of Sindora glabra. Lineage (NCBI taxonomy): Eukaryota > Viridiplantae > Streptophyta > Magnoliopsida > Fabales > Fabaceae > Sindora > Sindora glabra. The sequence continues at coordinate 22,000,896 of CM035234.1, forward strand.
AATATTAAAAATTATAATTAATTATGACACATGCTATAAATAAATAAATGATGGATACTGGAGTTTGTCTTGTTTACCCTTCATGGCTGCCTACAGAATTGATTAATTCGATGCTTTCTTTCCCAAGCAGAACCGCCCAGCCACTGCCTGATCGAATTAACAACGCACCGGCAACAATTTTCGGATCTTCTTCTCCATTTATCTACAGGTGAGGGAACTATCTGGCAATATTATGTTGCATAATATACTGCGAGACTCGTCTTTTCTATTTTTTTTTTCTTCCTTTTATGTCGACTTTGGAAATGGAGAAACAAAATTTGATTTTTTTTTTCTTTGAAAGTTATAAAAATGAATTTAGATATTCTGTCTTTTTTCTACGGACGGTGAAGTTTGTCTTTTTTTGGTGATTTATCAAATTAATTTATATACCCTTCCTGGTTTGGCTGCCCTTCGAAATGATTCGTTGCTTTCTTCCTAATGCAGGCGCGCCCAGCCACAACGTAGGACGGAGCTCTCATCACCACCAAACGAAGCATGAATACTTGGAGGATTGCATTCTTTGAAAGCTAGAAGGCTTTGATGGGAATAAGTCCTTTGTAAATATATATTTTTTTAATTGTCGTTAGCAAGAACATGGCCCAGCGCCGCATGTAGAAGTATGCATTCTTTGAAAGCTAGAAGGCTCTGATGGGAATAAGTCCCTTGTAAGTATATATTTTTTTAATTGTTGTTAGCAAGCACATGGCCCAGCGCCGGATGTAGAAGTACTAAGTTACGGCGACAATAATGTGTAAATACCCCTCTGTATCTTTTATCTATTACTTTTTTATTTTTTTGCTTGACAAGGAAACTAAATAACATTACATAATAGATATCAGTTTGGCTTGTGTAATATTCATACAATCTTCAACTCTCAAAGGAGCACTATTTATGACGGAAAACTCATTATAAAAGGGGAAAGCCATTTTTGCAATATAATCAACTACACAATTGGCTTTCCTATATACATACATCAGTTGATATTGCCCACATTTAAACAAAAGTTGCTTGTAATATTCATATAGGCTAATCATACAAGCAGAAACAAGAAGGTTGGTGTGTTGAAAAGTAGCAAATATGGATTTAGCATCCACTTCGATAATAATAGGAAATAAATTTCTATGAATGACTAAATTTAAGCTACTTCTTAAACCACACCATTCAACAATATAATTTATGCTTTTTCTAAAGCCTCTATAGGTACTAATTACTCATTCACCTTTTCAATTTCCAATTATAGCAGAACAAGTGGTTGGACCAAGGTTCCCTTGTGTTGCTCTATTAGTATTCAATTTAAGCCAATCCACTGGAGGAGAATCCTATTTTATCTCCTTACTTTGTTGCAATTTGGGTATTTTTTGTTGATCCTTGAATGCCCAAAATTCCATAGGTTTGCTTAATGCAGCATGTTTCAAATTCAATTTATCTTGGTTAGTTTTAAAGATCTATTTATTCCTATTTAACCAAAGACTCCATATAACAAAAGCAAAGACAATAACCTAAGGAATGCTTAGATTACTACATCGATTAGTTGTAATCAAATTACTTTTAAATTAAACAAGAAAATTAATATGTAAATTATTATGGAAAGATAAAGGAACTGGGAGCAAAGATCATAAATTCATAGCAACATAACATTCTTAAATGATATGAGAAATTGAATCAATACCTGAATAACAAAGGTTGCAACCTAGAAAAATATCACATCCTCTTCTAATCAAAAGTTCTCGGATGTGATTTCGATCTAAAATAGTCAACAACATAAAAAATTGAATTTTTTTTAGTAAAGTAAGTAGGTATATTCCAAATCCATTTAAAATCTTCTTTATTAGTTATATTATTTTAGGTTTTCAAAAACTTATAAACACTTTTAATAGTATATTTACTGGATCTATCTAGACCCATATTACATGATTTGGGTTATTAGTTAGACTAAAAGGAATATTAAAAATATGAACTTTAATATTCTTAGACAAATCAAAAGAGAAGGCATTAAAATTCCAATAACCTTCCACTGATACATCACTAATTGTTGTATCAAATTCATTTCTAAATAAAGGACCATATATATTAGATCTTAAAGGTCCTAAATTTGACTAATATTCATACCAAAAATTAATTTTTTCCTATTCCCAATTGATCATTTAATTCTCACCCTTATTACATCAATAGTAGATTTAAGGGCTTCCAATTATGTGAAAAAGTTTTATTAATTTTGATAACATTACTATTTTCAAATTTTAAATATTTCTTTCTTAAAACTTGGACCTAAATATCTTAATTATCATGAATAAAATTTCATGCTAAATTTGTTAGCATAGTGTATTTATCAATTTAAAATCTTTAATACCCAATCCTTTTAAATATTTTGGTTGAGTGACTAAATTCTAATTAACCAAATACATTTTGTTATTTTCCAAATTTCAGCCCCATAAAAATAGTGAACTATTTGGTTCAATTTATGATTAATAACTTTAGGAATTTTGGTAGAACTCATATGGTAAAGAAGCAAAGAAGACAAAATAAAACTAATTAAAATGACTTTACCCATTTTTGACAACCATTTAGATTGCTAATTACTTATTCTTTATCTCAAATTATCAACCAAACATTGAAAATCAATTACTTTATAATTGCTTTTAATATTAACTCCTAAATATTTTCCAAAATTTTTTGTATGTTTAAAACCAAGATAATTACTAATTGTATCTTTTAAAGATCCATAAGTATTTGAAGAAAAATAAATTTTGGACTTTGAAATTAACTTTCAATCTTGAAAGTTCAACAAAATCATTTAAAATTTTTGCTATTGTTCTATAATTTTTTTTATTTGCTTTAGCAAATAGAACCACATCATCAATATAAAAAAGATGAAAAAATTTTATGCCTTATTTACTTGACTATATAAGATCCTATTTCTTTGTTAAACAAACTTTTTCAATCATTAAATGTAAATATTTCAAACATAAAATAAATAAAAATAGGGACAAAGGGTTACCCTGCCTAATACCTTTAGTAGGATAAATTGGTTCTAATTTACCTCCATTAACCAAAACATGATAGGAAACCCCTAAAATTAGACTCATTATAAGATTAATCCATTTAAAGAAAAATAAAAAAATATCAGAACATGCCTTATACAGTTCCATTCAAAGGAATCATAAACTTTTTCTAAATTTATTTTTATGATCATATTTGCAGTTTTTGTTTTGGATTTATCAATTGTATGCATTATTTCCTTTATAATAATGATATTATCAGTAGGTTTTCTATTTTGAAAAAAGGTAGCTTGGAAAGGAGAGACTAAGGTAGCTAATAATGGTTTCAACTGATTGGTTAAAATTTTTTAGATTATTTTTAAAATAGTATTACAAAGACTAATATGCCTATATACTTTAATAGTCTCATGAATATTACCTTTAGGAATCAAACATATTAAAGTTTCATTAAGCTAACTAGGAATTTTTCCTAAGACATAAATTTGATTTACACAATTACAAACCAAAGTACCAACTTTATTTCAAAATCTTTAAATAAAAATGAGGGTGAAGGCCATCGACTCCAGGAGCCTTTGTAGCCTTTTAAGTTTTTAAAGCTTCCTATATATCTTCTTTAGTAGGAATATTAGCTAAAGTTCTCTTATGAGTATCATCAATATAAACATTCTAAAAAATACACTTAATAGGGTTTAAAGAACTAGTGTATTAAGTTGTTCTATATCTATTTTCAAAAGAATTCCTAATATGTAAATGTATATCAATAAGGTCATCTAATCAATTACCTTCTTTATTTCTTAATTTAACAATTCTATTTTCCTTTTGCTTAAGTATGGTAGATAAATGATAGGTATGTGTCTTATAATCATCATCATTTATCCAATCCATTCTTAATTTTAAAGGCCATATTTCATTTTCCTGCCTTAAAATTTGCAAATATTCAATTTGTAAAAAATTATCAAGCCAATATAAAGATTTAGAAAGAGGATTTTGTGAAGCCATTTGAACATCTTTGAATCTAGCTAAAATCCTTCTTTTTCTATGAAAAATATTACCAAAAATATTTTTATTCCACTAAGAAACTTTTTTAATAAAATTTTGAATAGCAAAATGAAAAGGAGCTAATAAAGCCCAAGCTTTAGACATTAGGTGATAAAGAATTGCATAAGATAACTAGCAAGTCTCAAATCTAAAAAGTTTCTCTAATGGAATTGATTAATGATTAAAAGAGGAAACTAAAATAGGAAGTGGTTAGACATTAAATGAGGAAGATGATACACATGAACCTCTAGGAAAAGAAAATTCCAACTAGGATTGCTAAAGGCTTGATTTAATCTTTCCAAGATAAGGTGATTTGAAGAATGTAAGTTAGACCAGGTAAATGAAGGACTAAAAAATCCTAAGTCAATAAGATTACAATAATCTGAGCAATCCTTGAACATGTTTACATGATGTAAATTCAAAGGGGAACCTCATAATTTTTCAGAATCACAAGCTATCTCATTAAAATCATCTAAAACTAACCAAGGTAAATTTTGAACATCAACTACAATTTTTAAATTATTCCATAATAATTTCTTATAAGCAATTCTAGGATTAGCATAAATATTTGTTAGCAATCAACTAGGGGATAAGGGATCTACTTGTACTAGGGCATGTGTTTCTTAATTTGATTTGTTAATCACTTCCAACAAGACTTCATTTTCATTCTAGAGCAATTAGATTCCTCTGCCAAAGCCTACTATTTTTGTCATTTCCATATTAGTGAAAGGCAAAGCTTTAGCGATGTCCTTTACCTTATCTCCATTAATCCTTGTTCCAGTAAGGATAAGAATCTTAATTTTCTCTCTAGTAACAAATTTAGAGACTAATCTTTTAAAATTAGGATGTTGAGTTGCTCTAACATTCTAGGCACCCATATTAACCTATTTTAGCTTTATCTCCTCAGTTAGATTGAGGGTTTATGGTGCTAGGAGCAGCTTAGCCTTCATCTATACATAAAAATCCCAATCAAAGGCTAGAACATTCTTGGCTTGAATTAGATAATTCAAACAGTGCGGATGGAGATGAAAGACATTAATTCCTGGTTTCCCTCCCTTAACTATTAACTTGATCTCTTAATGAAATTGGTGGTGTTATGGGATCATCATCTCATGCCACTATTTTTAGGATGCTACATGAAATGCATCTAAGGGAAAGATCACCAATGGCTATTCTGTTTCTTTCAGTAAATTATCTTTTTTGATAAATTGAGACTAGTGCCCAATCAATTCTAGTTTGGAACATTGTCTATGTGCACTATCACCAGAGGAATCTTCTTCTCTGCTTCCTTCTTTTAAAGGGGATATAGATCTTTGGTGTTTGATGACATTTGAATAGTTTCACTTCTTTCCAAGCTTGAAATTTCTCAGGTTCAATTGTTTCCATGACATACATTGGATCCATTGAGATCAATTCCATTAGTTTCTTACTGAGTATATGAAGTTGGTTGTTAAGAGAGTACGCCTAAACTATTTTATTATAGGAAGATTGATTGGTCTCTAGTAAAGGTGTACATGGGCCGGGTCGGGCGAGTTTCGGACCGAACCACCGGACCAAATTATATAAAATTAAAGGCCCGAACCCGGGCCCGGCCTGATTAAGTTTCAAAAAAATTTAGCCCGACCTGGCCCAGCCCGAATTTTAAATGAAAAAGCTCGAAACCTGGTCCGAAAGTCCGAAAAACATAATTTTTTTATTTTTTAATAAAAATAAAATTTTAAAATAATATATATATATTTAAAGAGATAATATGATATTTAAATATATAAAATATTTAATATGTTAAATTGATATTTTTTATATTAAAAATAATTAGATATAATTATATTTTCTAATATATAATTATATTATTAAAAATAAATTATTATAATCGGGCCGAGCCAGGTCTATCAGACTTTTTTGCCTTGACCCGAGCCCGATCTAATTATTAATCAAGTCATAAAAAAAGTCCCATCGGGCTTATCGGAATAAAAAAAAGAGTTCAAATACTTTATTTTTTTTGGGGTCGAACTCATCGGATTGGGCGAGTTGCCCAACCCATATACACCTCTAGTCTCTAGCTCTAGGCTTGATAAGGTAGAGCTATGATCTATCATGATTAAGGTTTGGAAAAGTATAGGTTAATTGCCTAGATGGTTCTAGAATGAATGTCCCATTTTGGGGTTCTTCAATTTCCATTTCCTGATTGAAATTACTTTAGTTTGGACTGTTGAATATTGGGTTTGGAGTTAAATTAACATCTTAAGCAGCTTAGGAAATTATAGAGCCTATTTGCTTGTGAACTATAACTAAATCTTGAACTCCCTTGGAATATCCATTGATTGGGCTAACACCCTACTGGGCTTATTACCTTCAAAGACTTTGTAGGTTTGGTCGTAAGGGAGTTATTTAGGCCATCAGGTTTTTTTGGATTTTCCATTTAGAATCTTCGTGAACTTCTATTTTTTCTTTTTTCCACAAGTATCCATAGACCATATGGGTCAGTCTGTTGATAAGATTTTTGAGACCTTACACCAGTAGGCCTCATCATGTCATTTCCATGTGGATTCATAATATTTCCCTGAGGATCAGTTTGGGATGATGGCTAGGTTCTAGATGGTTCCACAATAAAGAGATAGAATTGTTTCTGGTGACCAAATCGGTCACAAGAAAAATAGATCCTATTAAACCCTTCATCCAATACTGCTTGCTTAAATTCCCTAATGTGAATCAATGGTTGATTCACTTCAGTTTGAATATAAGTTTGAGCGTATTTGCTCTTACCTCCTAAAAAGTATGAGAATCAATCTTTAAAATTAATTCAATGGTGTTAGCCAGTTGGGATAAGATAAAAGTATCATAAAATTCAATCGAAAGTTCTGGTAGTTGAATCCATATTGCAATTAACAATAATCTCGCTTCTGATGGTTTAAAGAACGTCTCCCATTTCCTCAAAGCTAAGAAATGCTCTTGACTGAACTATAATCCTACACTAAGCACCTTTGAGTAATTAGACTATAATTCAAATGAAGAAATCATTACCAACTTCCAAGATAAATAATCTATCTTCAGGTTGCTAGAGAAGTGTAGTTTTATACTCCAAATATTGAAATGTAACTTTTCTCCCAAAAACTTTCCCAACTAAAGTAGAGCTCCAAAGTTTATACAGCCTTGACTTGACATTATCCGGCGCATGAAATACAACTTCATTGTCATTCATTTGCTGGGTTTGCGTACGATCTCGGCCATGATTGTCCATTGATTGTTCAAAGAGCATCTTTTCATAAGCCCCTAGAACTGACCCAATACAATGGTCTTTGTAGCTTTCAACTCCTTTGCTAGGTTGACGATACATATTATCATTCATTTCAGCAGAATCCGTAACGGGGTCACTCCCATTTAGCTTCTATTTGCTGCGGAGGAAAGCGTCTTGTTCTTCTTCCGAAAGGTTTTTTCCGTGTTGCATGGAACCCATGGTGAGAGAGCTCTTTTATCTATTACTTTTCATCCTTATTATGGCCGGTAATTTTCTATACGCGTCGCATTGATATGCATTGGCTTCCTCAATACCCCTTTTTTTTTTGTTTCTCCTTCTGTTGACTTCTTGTTCACGCTGCCTTCTTCCTCCTCGCTTCCTGTCTCTGTTTTTATTCCTTCTTTTCTACATTTCTCATTTCTGGGCTCTCTTATTCTTCTCTGCCTGATGCTCTATTTTCGTTCCTGCTTTGCCTATTCCTTTCTCACTTATTCTTACTCCTCCCTTCTTCATTCTTCTCCAAAGTGGTTGCCGAATAAGGCCCTTTCCCGTTGCCGAATCTATGTTGCCGGCGTAGTGAGGATTCTTTCTAATCCCAACTCTGTCCTCTCTTCCTTTGATACCGTCTCACTGCCGTCGATTTGCTTCCTGTGCGCCTTTCTTTGACGCCACCAAACCATTTCTGCGATCCTTATTTTCTTTCAGTATTTTATTTATTATCAAATTGGCTGGCATGCTCGCTTCCGATTCCAGCACTGTGCTCCGAACGAAGCTGGCCGTACCTGTACCCGCCTTCCCCAACCCGAAGGGTTTACGCTTCAGTTCCGGTGAATTCGCGTGCTTCGATCTACGATTTCGATCTAGGCCTAGCTCCGCCATGGGCCAGAAGCTGTCCGTGAATTTGGTCAAAATAGAAGTTCTTCACCGAATGGGCGGAGGTTACTTTAGAATCATCGTCAGGATAACAAGGGTTTGAAGGTGGACGCTGATTGTGGCGGAGATGGTCTATTTGATGCCTCTGCTACAGCGGCCAATCCTGTACCCCGAAGACCTCGTCGTTATGGCTAACGGGATCATTGGAAGGTAATATTTTAGTGGAAATTATGCTCTTTCAATATTGTAGATTGTGACTGTGGAAGTGAGAATTCGCGACTTATTACAATTTTTTTTTTTTCTGAAAGACGGAATTTTTCACGAATGTCATTGCTTAAGGTTACTTGATTTTCGGCTTAATTACTTCAAACGGGACTCAAAGGCCTTGTGTGTTTCTCACATTCACAAAGTTTTGGACTTGGCAATATGACCTGAATTGCATATTGAAATTCATTAGTTCCTTCTTCATTGCAAGGCCTGGTTTCAGATGGGGAAGTGCTAAAGTGGTCCTAAGGGCTGAGAGGCTTGTATTTGCTTCACGGGTACAATAGGAGAAAGTGATTTAGATTGGCCATTTGAGTGTGTTTAACTGTTATAATTAACGTTTTTTTTTTTTTTTTTTTGTATAATAAAAATCAACGGAAGAGTTTTTCATCCTCAAGATAGTTTAGTGCACTGGAGATTCACATTCATTTAGTAATATATGATATGCAAACAACTAGAACGATTCCGTGAATTACATCATCCTGGATGAGACAACTTTGAACATGCTTTATCAACTCATTATGATAAAAGTTAATTTTCTTCTTCAGAGTATGTTAGAGGACTTGCGCTATTTTTTGTTCTCTTTACGTTATTTCTTTCCGTGGATGCGATGGTGGACTATAGCCTATTAGCTGTCCATCTTAGCTTCTAATGAGTAAGGAGCTTCTCTTAATAAAGTAGTGTTTCTTATGTTGTTCTGATATTGTCTTAATATTTTGTAGAAGGATGAGGGGTAAGGAGCTAGATGGATTGAGCTTTAATGAGCTACAGAACCTAAAAATAAATTGAATGAAGGGATAGTATTAGTTAAAGACAAGAAGGTATAAATAAATATTGGAGTTTTCCGGCTACATTGATGTTGGACCTCAGCTTCAATGCAGTGACTTACCTTCAGTCCCCATTAGGTCTGTTTAGTAATTTAAAAGATTTGACCATGAATATATGACAAAGAGCCCTGCTATAGTTAATGTATAATATTTTTCCTTTATGTTAATAATCTGTTTATGAAATTTTAGGTTCCCTATACTCGATACTTATGATGTTTGTGTGCATTTTAGTTGCTTGAAATTATGGGAGAGTTCACCCTAGATCAGCAGCGTGCCTTCTGTCAATATGTTACTGGTGCATCTAGGCTTCCACCTGGAAGGCTGGCAATGCTGAATCCAAAATTGATGATTGTGAGGAAAGTATTTCGATAACAGTATTGAGATGATGTTGTACTTGATGAGATCATGCCCATGTGTTTATTTGAAGTTGGTAAATCTGGCAGTATTGCATTTCTTTGGCTATTAGCTAAATGTTAAAAATAGATATATCTTTATATCTTGCTTTGTATTCAGAGCCTTTGGAATCTGGCGGTATTTCTTAATGAGTTCTAAGCATCAAATGTTTCTCAGTAAATATAAAAGAGTGATCTGAAGTATAAGATTAAAAATAGATAGTTCCTCTAACGTTTATATCATTGATTTTACATGTTTGAGTGCAGCCTTCCTCAACCGTAGCTAATGCTTTGTCCAATGTGAATGGGCTGGCGGAATCAACAGATGATGACGTGCCAAGTGTGATGACATGAGCCAATTACCTAAGGCTTCCTGCTTAATCCAAAGGTGTTATTGAATGTCATTTGTTGTTTATACATGTCCAGGCAGATTGTTTGATCATCTTTTAATGTTAATATTCTATGTTCAATCTTAAACAGGAAATCATGCTGATATCCTATGGATTGTTAAGTAATTTCAGTATTAGTAGGTGAAATGCTCATTTGAGTGTTTTTTAAGGATTCATCCACTTTTTAAATTGCAAAGAGCAGTGAGAGAGAGAACAAAAAAAAAAAAGAAACCATAACATAGTAGCTTCTTCCAGCAGAGAGAATAGATCTGAGTGCTTTCTTTTTGACATCCATGCCTTCCAATTTTTTAATGATTGTTATCTTTGTATTTGATCTTATTGCTTTTGGTTTGATGGTGGCTATTGAGCAGAAAAGAAGTAATGTGAGTCTTCATTTACATTGATTTGTCCACCATTCTTACACTTACTCCATTCTTTCTTCTATTATGCTTCAATGCTTAGAAAATCTCACAAAATTTCAAGGGAACTACATACTTCAACTTTTTTTTTTAAAATTTTGTTGATTAAAAGGCAGAGATTTTTATGTTAGATTTGACATTCAAAAACCACAATCAATTCTGCTCTGTTTTTACCTTGTGATCCTTCTTGAGCTTTAATTTATGCTTACACTATAGTAGATTATTTTCAATTAGTACTCACATAAAAGATAAATGCAGCAAATATTAATAAAGATATAGGTTGACGAGTATGATTCAAATAACATTTTGTGCACAAATATAACAATAATAGGTTGACGAGTATCCTCTGTTTTTTGCTTGGATTTTTACCCTGCTACTTGTTATAAAATTTAAATTTTTTTAGTGTTTTTTTATCACTTTAAACAATGATAAATACAAAATTTTTATGTGTTCTCAAATTCAAAAACATCTTTTTATATATAACAAGATTCGCAAAAATTCTTATATTTATCTTTCTTCAAATGTAAAAAATGGCCCAAAGAAAATTTTGCAGTAAATTAGTCATGAATGTAATCTCTAAAAATATTATATTATTATATTTAATTAATAATAATTTTCTAATTATATTAAAATATATTTTAATAAGTTTATATATTTTAAAAATATTAAAAATATTCTCGTTAAAAAATTAATCATTGAATGTTAATAAAATACAATAAAATATATGTAAATTTCAGCTACTTGACTGTATATTTATTGTAATTCAAATATTCATAAGTAAGACACCTATTATTGTAACACTTGTAACAAAGGATCCAAAAAAAAATTCATTTTGCCTATAAAAAGTTGTTGATTGATACAGGCATTGAAAGTCTCACATCCCTGTACCAATAAGAATTGATCCCTTCTCGTTTAACGATAGAAAAAATAGTGACTTTCATTTAGAGGTGTTAAAATGGGTTAAGTATAACAGGTTAATTTGAAATTGGTATAATTTTACCTGACTTGAAACTGGAGTTGGGACTGGTATGAAAAATAATAATAGTGGCTCAACGTGATAAGGGACTGGAATTAGTAAGTGTTAATTCGTTAACATGATAATAATAATAAATAATAAATAATTAATTTATATTATATGTAATTTTTATATAGATATTAAAATAATAATTTTGATATATTAAAATTAAATTTTAATATATATAATATTAAAATTATATATGAGTAATATTAAATAATTTTTAATATTAAAATTAATAAATTTATATATTTAACATTGTCAATATATATTATATAAATTTATCAAAATAAATAATTATATTAAAATTTAAATTAATACTTTAATATTAAAGTTTTGAATTATTTAAAAATTTTAAATAAATAATTTTGGTATTAATTTTAAATATATTATACACATATATATAATATAATACATTATCAATTTTTTATTATATAAAAATTATTATAATTATTTTTATTAATATATTATATAAATAGTTATTTATTTATATATATTTGATAATATATAAATTATTAAACATATTTATTTTTATATAATATTTTGACATTGATCAATATATATAATAATTATATTTATTTTATTTAATAAAATAAATATATATTATTATATATTATATATTTATATATAATAAAGTAAATTTTATATTATATATTTATATAATATATTTATTTTTATATAATATTTTGGCTTTGATTAATATATATAATAATGTATATTTATTTTATTAAATAAAATAAATATATGATATAAAATTTTTGTTTAATATAAAATTTAAATTATTTTATTAAATATATATATTATTAAATATAAATTCACTCATTTATTAAATTTTAATAATATATATTTATTTTTATATATAATATATATGATTTAGTGATATATATAATAAAATTAACTTAATAATATATTATTGTATTTAATAAATAATAATAGATTTTTATTAATTAATGATATAAAATTAATAATAAATAATAATAATAATAAAATGTAACGAATTATAAAAATATATTTGAACTCACTTAGTAAATGTCGATTTGAGATTAGAATTAGTATTAGTATTATAATAATTCGATTTGAACCCGTAAAAAAGTAATCCGTTTAAAACTGATTCGGTATATAATTTTCACTTTGTTTGATTGGATTGGATTAATCGGTTTTTGACATGTCTATTTTCGTTAAATCCATTGGGGACCCGAAGGCAGCCAGCACAACCCCGGCTAATTCAGTGTTGTTATTGGGTTGGATTTTCTAAGAGTTGGCTATTTGAACCCTCCATACTGCTTCGAGGAAAGCCCAATAAGATTTCACTCGGACTTGCTTCCGTAAATCAATTGACTTATAACGAAAAATATTGAAAAAAAAAATGCAAATACCAAGTTCTATAATCACTATAAAAAATAATTAGGGGTGGGCAAACGCTCTCTGACTCAATTTCCAATCCAGAATAAATCTAAAGATCATATTTGAATAAAATTTTAAGTCTTATTTTATAAATTGATTGGACTTGAATTTGTATATTTGAAACAGGATCGGCCCAATTTTATATTTATATATTAAATATATTATTATATTATATTATTAATATATATTATGTAATGCAAATCTCAATTATATAAAATAAGTGTATGTATATAATTATTTTTCAATGATAATTTATTTCTTTATTATATATAATAAATATAATATATACATAAATATTATATATATATAATTTAATTATAATATATATATTAAAAATTTAATATTAGATATAAATCAAGTTAAATTTAGGCATTTTTATTTTAAAAAAAGGTGGGCTTGGATAAAAAATATAAAAAAAATGAGTCAGGCTGGACTTGGGCTACGTAAAAAAAATTAATATTTATATAAGTCCGATTTGAGCTTGAGCTAATCCAGTTTTTGCCCACCCTTAACTATAAAGGATAAATTCAAGGTTGCATAAATTAATCTCTCATATGATCTCGCTTTTATTAAAAATACTCCTCCCGATGCCCTATCTTGATATAAAAGCCTTAAACTTGTCAGAAAAATATGTTGAGGTGGAATGATAAGGAAATAATAATAACAGATGAAAAGATAATAAAATAGTTTTGACGTATATGTTATGTTCTTCTAGAAGCTTTTATACTCTCTAAGATATAATAAAATTCAAAACTCTAATCGGAAATAGTGAAAATAACTTAACAAAGAGTCTTATTTATAATTGTTGAATATATATGATTTTTCACTAAATAACTATCGTAAATAATGAAGCTTTTTCAAAATGATTTATTACTAAATAATTATTATAAATATTTATATCTTTTAAGGACTTTAAATTCTAAAATAAAAAGAAAATTATTTACTAACCAAGTTAACTGGAGTTATTCTTAGCTCTCTATATATGTAAATAATGAAAAGTCTATTAAAATAACTTGATATATATAATGAAAAGTCTATTAGTAAATTTATTCAAGACTTTCATTTATATACATTATAAAACCGACTTTACTAAATAGTGTAAGATTTGAAAAGCTACTGGCATTCATAAACTACCAATATTTTCTCCAATGATTTAATTTTTTTGTCCAAATAAATGTAACCTTAAACTACTTGTAAACTACATGATGACCTATGTCAAAAAGATTGTTCAAACAATTTAATGCTTAAGGAAAATTTATATTAGCTAGTTATTAGATTAAAATTTTATTTTATTCCCTCACAAACAAATTTTTTTAATTTAATTTTTATTATTCCTTAACAAATTTAAATTTTTCCAATTAAATTCTCTCATCCATCTATCTGGCACCTAGTTAACTAAAATGAAGATGTGAAAAATTAAAGTATATTATGATGCCCTTACTTTTAAAATGATTATCTTGTACCCTTTCTTTTAAAAATAAAGTCATACGGTAATTAAATTTATAAGTATTGAGAATGTCATACAATTACAAGCGATGGAACACCCCACATAAGATTTTGTTCTTCCATATCATTAGTTACTATAATAAGGTTGGAGGTAATGAACGGAATCAAAGTTAATCCATCGAAAATCAAATTGAGAATAAAACTGGAATTGGAAACAATTGGATTTGTAAAGAGTTAAAATAGTGTTTTATTCTAGTTATTTAAAAGAACTAATCCAAAATTTTTATTTGAAAATAAGGGTCCATTTACTATGTTAGAAGATATTTTTTGTTGAAAAATTTTATTTACTTGTATAACATAAAGGAAAAACATATCATTTTACATTTTAATTAAAAAATTATGATATCTAATGATATGGTAATAAAGAAATATAATTTTCTTCTTAAATTAGAGAATGTTGTTTTTCACTCCTCATACTTAATATTGAACAATTTTCACAATTTTTCTAGCAATTCATTAATAAAAATAAAAGGAGTAAATCTTAATTTGTTTATGATAAAATTTAATTATTACTTAAAACACATGCATATTAGAAGGAGTGAATGTTAAAATTAAATTTTATAAAAATAATATTTTAAATTAAATCATATGAAAAGAATAATATTAAATGTGAGAAAAGATTTATTATTACTTAATAAGGATTTACTATTCCTATTAGGATTTATTGTAAGTCACGAACTATATGTAATCAATCTTGATTACAAACTCCAATAAGAATTTACTACTTCTATCAACTATATATAATATTTTGATTGGAAGACTTTCTGACATCGATGGTGAATGTATAGAATCCATCATAAGATTTAGAAGTAACGACTCTTATTTATATTAATAATATTGGTGGGTTGATCTATCTCTGAAAATTATTCATTATCACATTAGTTGAGTTAGATTATCATTGGATCTAAACTATTTAGTCACTTTAATATTAAATTAAATCCTTTTACATATTATTTTATTATTGAATTAATATATCCACAAATAAAAAAATCTAATAATCTTCCATTTGGACCATGTAATTCAATAGTAGTGGCCAATTTAATAAGATATAAAAGAAAAATATGGTGTCTTCACACCCACTAATCTAAATTAAGATTATAAATGTCCAATAATATAAAACACAATATTCGATAAGGATATTAATAAAATATATATATATTGTACATTTATATTTTGTTAATCATATACAATATCTGATAGGGATATATATAATAAGTTTGTGCTTAATAAGATTTATATAATAAAATTGTGACAATCATATGTAAATCTTTATACACTGGGTTGAAGCATCCACCAAAATATTAAATAAGAATTATTATTCTCATCATAGTATTAAAATAGTGTTTAAACGTCTCTATAAATATGTCATAATAAAAATGTGCACAATATATGGAAAACATAAATATTTTATTTATGTACATATCAAGAAAATAGTTTACATTATATTTTATTCCCACTAACCTAAAACATCAAAAGACTTAACTAGTTCTATATTGATTACATAAACCTTTAGTCAATGGATTTGCGAGCATACAATCCATTGAAATATGTTCAATACATATAATATGCTCACGTACCTTCTCTCATATAAATTGGTACTTTATATCAAAATATTTTGTACGAGCAGAACCTTTATTATTATAAAAGAAGTTTACAATAGTAGTATTGTCACCATAAATAGTCAAAGATTTTGAAATACTTTCAATAATCTCAAAACCAGCCATAAAATTTCTTAACCATACAGTCGTGCAAGTGGTTTCATAACATGTAACATATTTTGCTTTCATAATAGATGTTGCTATTAAGGATTGCTTAATACTTTTCTACAACACAGCTTTTCTTACCATCATATAGATGTATCTAAATATAGATTTGTGATTATCCGGACAACCAACAAAATTTGAATCTAAGTAACCTGTAACTGTGAGATCTCTTGATTTCTTATAAGTTAGCATATAATCTTTTGTACCCTAAAGGTAACTCATCATTGTGATAGTCCAATATCTCTGACCAAGATTACCCAAGTATCTTTCCAGTACACTAATAGCATAAGTTATATCAGGATGTGTATATACTTGAGCATGCATCAGGTTATTGATAACCAATGCATATGAGACTTTTTTCATTCTTTCTATTTTAACATCACTCTGAAGATACTTGAACTTAGATAAAATTTCTCCTTTTAAAATAGGTGTAGAAACTTGAGAGTAGGTTAACATATTGAACCTCTTTAGTGCTATTTCAATGTAAGTTTACTGAGACAAATTAAGCAAACTTTGGGATTTATCATGATGGATCTCTATTCCCAAAATATAAAAGGTATTTTCAAGATCCTTCATATCAAAATGTTTGAATAACATTTGTTTTATCTCAATCAGTATGTTTATGTCATTACTTGTAAGGAGAATAAAATCCATGTATAGATAGCACTAGAATAATAAAATTGCTTGCACCTTTCAACATATAAATATACTGGTCAATTGCATTCTTTTTGAACTTAAGAGAAGTTACTATCTTATTAAACTTAAAGTACCACTGTCTAGAAGCTTGTTTTAAGTCATAAATGGATTTTTTAAGTTAACATACAAGTTACTCCTTTCTTTTCTCTTGAAAACCATTTGGCTGGTTCATATAAACAGTTTCTATTAAATCACCATTCAAGAAAGTTATTTCTACATCCATTTAATGTAGCTCTAAATTAAAATGAACCAACAAAGTCATAATAATATGGAATGAGTCTTTAGTCGAAATTGATGAAAAAGTTTCATTGTAGTTTATACCTTCCTTTTAGATGTAGCCTTGTGCTACCAAACTGGCCTTATACCTCTGAACTTCACCTCGAGCACCCTTCTTAGCCTTGAAGACTCATTTGCATTTGATCGACTTACAATCTACAGGAAGCTCCACTAGATCCTATATCTAACTCATCCTTTATAACATTTATCCAATCAAAACAATTTGAACTGGATATAACTTGAGAGCGGTTTGTAGATCAGTATCATCATTAATATCATATTTATACTCTTGTAAATATATCAAATAATCATTAGGAATTGTCGATCTATGAACTCTATAAGATCTTCTTAATGGAATTTCTCCTTCATTTATTTTATTTAGCTTAACATCTTTTGCAATTAGCTGTACTGGATTAACTAGTGGAGTGATGGAAGATGACTCTTCTAATATTGGTGCCAACAAAACAATTTTTCTATTTTTAGAGAAATTCATGATGTGTGGTATTTGACTTTTACTATCCAACTCATCTTAAAAAGAAGATAGCTCAATTAAACTTAATTACTTTAGTCAAATGAGCTGAATAGCAAAATATGCTTCCCCTCGAACCACTGTAGTATCTAATGAAGTATCAATTAATAATTTTTGAATTAAGTTTCTTTATGAATGGAATATACGACTTTACTTTAACCCCAAACTAAAAAATGTTGCAGACTAGGCTTTTTACCGTATAACAATTCGTAAGGGATCTTAAGAACTGACTTACTAGGAACCTGATTTAGAATATATGCTATTGTTCTCAACGTATCACCCCATAAGAATTCTAGGAATGAAGTATAAGTTAGCATGCATCTCATTATATCTATAAGAGTTCTATTCCTCCTTTTTCTAATTTCATTTTGCTTTGATATACCAAGCATAGTATAAGTTGCTTGAATTCCACAATCTTATAAGTATCTCGCAAAAGGACTAGGATTTCTTCCTATTTCATCATACCTACCATAATACTCACCACCCTTATTAGAATTAATACACTATTTATTTTCCTAGTTTAGTTCAATTGCAACCTTGAATAACTTAAAAGCTTTTAACAATTTTGACTTATCATTGAGCAACTCCATCCAATCAAATATGGAGTAATCATCAATGAGTGTAATGAAATATTTGTAATCTCTCATAACATTAAGTGTGATAAACCCACTAATGTTAATGTAGATTAGTTCTAGAACATTCTCTTTTCTATTTCTTTTACCTTTTCTAACTCTAGTTATAAGTTTTCCTTTAATATAGTTTATACATGTACCAAAATTTGACAAGTCTAGATCATGAAGTATTTTTCCCTTTACAAGTTTTTGAATTCTATCTTTAAATATGTGTCCTAATCATCTATGTCACAATATTGAGGATCTTTTTATCAATTTAACATATTTTCTTGCCTACAATAGAGTTTATTGAGATCACAAAATTAAGATCTAAATTAATTCTATATAAATTGTTGCATATAGAACCAGTACCAATAATAGAAAATGTATAAAGTAATTCAACTTTTCGATTTCTAAAATAACAAGAATATCTAACAAAGTCAAAAGCAATAACGGAAATTAAATCCTTTCTCATAGAAGATACATAAATTACATTATTAAGTAAAAGTTCACATTCAGTCTTCAATTTTAACTTCACTAATTCTATGTGCTCTACTTTAACTTTATCTTCGTTTTCAAGTCTCACAATCAGTTTTCCTTCATTTGATTTTCTCCAATTTATCAATGCTTGAAAACAATTAGTCACATAAATAATCGTGCCAGTATCTAACCACTAAGAGTTTGATAGTATATTAACTATATTTGACTCAAAATAGACTAGAGTTATATGAGTATTTGTCTTTTTCTTCTTAACTTATTTTTTGTATTTAAGACAATCCACTTTCTTATGATAATTTTTTTGATTTGTTATAGAATTAGTATTTATTTGAGGTTTTGCTTTCTTAATTGCCAAGTCAAGATTAGAGGTTGCTAAAAATAGCTTTAGTGATTCAGCCTAGTTTTTATGATTAGTCCTATTAAGCATCTTAATTGCATTTAATTGCATAGGTAAAAGAATTGAGGAAACAAATTTTAAAATATTAATGCATGTTCAACTTTAATCATGCTAGAAATCTTTTCCTTAGTAAATAATGCAATCGAACTCAATATTATATTATAAGGCCCAATATTAATGGGGTATTAAAGACCCTATAATATAATATAAAAATTAAATATTATATTTCTAAAATTTTAACATTGATAGGGTGATGAAAATTCTAGAAATACAATACTTATTCCTACAGTTATGTTATCACCAATAAATCATATTAATAATATTTTAATATCCTATCAATATAATATTACTATGATACTCTCCTTAATCTAACTACCATTATCTAAAATTTAACAAAATTTTATGTAATTAGGCTCATGAAAGGTGAATTCACAATTACACAAAATTTCATGATATAACATAAGCCTAAATAATTTTTTTAAAATTATTTTCCTATATATATACATAGAAAAATCATTAATAGACCAAGCAGTGTCTAAAAATTTCACAAAAAATATTTGTGGCAATCCAATATACAGAAATATAATACTAAAATTTTCAACCCAAAATAATATTAATTAACCATTCAAATAAAATAATTAAAAATAATTAAAATAATTTTAATTTTAGGAAAAACTAGAAAAATGTCTAATAATTTTTTAGCTCGAAGAGTAAAGCTTGGGGCACTATTCATTGCGCTCACGTGTGGGCATCACCTAGCTTGACACTGTTCACCTTTTTTTTTTCGCCTTAATTGATGATTTTTTCAAGATATGTCTCAATCTCCAAACATATCAAAATAATTTTAATGATTAAATCCATGCCTAATTAAAGATACACATAAAATTCAAAGCATCAATAACATGCACAAAATTATATATATATATATATATATATATATATATATATATATATATATAAAAGATGCCGAAATATATAAACATTGGAACTCTCTCTCTCGAGACCATAAAATATGAAAATATGTATGTCTCAGAAGAAAAACACCAAATAGATCATATATGTATAAAAAAAAACTTCAAACAGAATTCTATATTTCTATATATATATATATATATATATATATATATATATATATATATATATATATATATATATATATATATTTGAAAATGGATTTCAGATGTTAAACAGAATTATGTGACACCAATCATATATATATATATATATATATATATATATATGATACCAAACTAAACAAATATAAATGTCAAATAAGTGCCAGAAATTCTATATAAAATTTGTTTAATATATATAATTGTCAAATCATAAAAAATGTTTTATATATATAAATATATATACGTCTAACAGCCAAACATATATATATTTATATATGAAACAAAATGAAACGAATTTCAAAACACCATCGCCAATATATATATATATATATATATATATATATATATATATATATATATATATATATATATATATATATATATATATATATATATATATATACACACACACACGCTAAGAGAGGAGATGAGATTCAATTTTTATATAAACATGCATATACAAAACACATGTGAAACAAAATTCAATTTACAATATATAGAAATGAATTTATATAATAAACATATAATATATTATAATCCAAAACGAGATCTCTTTGCATTTGTTTATATACAGAACCTCGGAACATATATATAATATAATATAATGTAAAACGAGTTTATATATATATATATATGAAATTTAGTCAAATATTCACAAAAAATCCAAAAAATATATAAATTGAAACACATAAAATTCATCCAAAGAACCCAAATATAAGCCATATATGGATGAATTATACAAAACTTTTGCACAATATGTGTATATCATTCATTACAAAATTAAAACTAACATATATAATTTATATATAATAACCAAAAAATAATTAACTTGAGAGTTATGAAATAAATTTAGGATTCATAACAATTTTTATTCAAAATAATTCATTACAAAATGTAATATTATTCAAAAAATAAAATTTACTTCCTGAATCTACATAATAATGTATTCAATTCATGTGATTCATAAATTTTGATATCAATTGTTAAAATTAAATTTTATAAAAATAATATCTTAAATTGAATCATGTGAAAAGAATAATATTAAATATAAAAAAAGATTTATTATTATCTAATAAATTCATTGTGAATGAGTATGAAATTAGGATTTGTTACAGGTTACAAATTATATATAATTGTCTTGATTACGAACTCGAATAAGAATTTACTGCTCCTATTAATCTTAAATGAAAAGTTGATTGAGAAGATTTTCTAACACCGATGGAAAGTGTACCAAATCTATTATAGAATTTAGAAATAACAAATCTTATTTATATTAATAATATTAATGAGTTAACTTATTGTTGAGAACTATCCATTATCATATTAGATTAAATTATCACTAAATGTAAATTATTTAGTCACTTTAATATTAGGTAAAATTTTTTTACTTCTTATTTTATTATTGAATTAATAGATTTACAAATAGAAAATCTAACAATGAACTCTAATGGAGTAGCCATCAAATGTCATGATTCAAATTTAAAGATATGCAATTTTAAATGACGTCATGATTCTGCTAATAAGATATTTTTAAAAAATAGTATAATATACACTTAATTTTTTATTTGATAGATTTTCCTGGAATCTTTCCTGCAGAGACATTTTCCGCTCTCTCTTTTGGAATAATGCTGGAACAAGAGGCGATAGGAACTTTCCCGGAAATTTTCACAGAAGATTTATACTGAACATTTTTATCATTCTACAACTCTACCTTCCAAGCAAGATACGCCTTGAAGTTTCAATTGAGAGTTTGATGTTGTAAGTAAAGTATAAATGGAGGACCACAAATTAACAAAGGACAAAACCCTAAGCCAGTAAGGTCCCTGATTGTGATTGGAACATTAATCATAACATCATTTAATTAAAAAAATTATTTATCATTTATATTTAAGTTTATTATGTTTATCATTTATATGTAAATGCTACGCTAATCTCAAACAAATAAATTATTGATCATTGCTTAAAGTTTTAAAAATATTTGCACACCAAAATATTCATTCAACAGCACATATATTTTCTTATAATATTTAAGTATTCTTAAACAACTCTTATATATATTTTTGTAGATCAAAATAATTTATTACGGAAAGATATTATGTTAAACTTATTTATATCTATTGAACTAAAATATCAATTAGTATCAAAGTTTCTGAAGTAAGCACGCGACCGGGAAGGGAAAAAATTACTAACAACGGAAAATGTTGAAAAAAAAGATGAAAGTAAAAAGTTGTATGATTATTAGAAATAGACTATGTAATCTAGGTTTCGGTTTGTTTTGACAAAAAATACTTTTTATGAAAATGCTACATGTAAAGATTTGTTTGTTTCTTTCATCAGAAAAGATTTTTATTATAAAAATATAATTATAAAATATTAGAATGAAGAAAAATATTTTATTTATTTAATAGTAAATACAAAAAAATTTAAGAAAACTAATATTTAATTTTTGATTTGAATGATGTATGATACTCCTTTAAAATATTGCATTCTTCCAAATTATAAGCTAAATCTTAAAATCTTGTATACATGTGTTGAATAATTTAATCATCATGATTATAAATATTATTTTTTATAATTATAAAATATATAAGTGATATGTCATTTTTTTATAAAAAATAATTTTTTAAAAAACTATTTTTCATGAAACAAATGGAATCCAACTTCCAATATTTAGAGAACGAAAAATAATAAAATTACATTTTGCTTCACAGGGAAAACCTGTGCTCCAAGATTGCATCTTGGCTCACCGGAAAGCATCCCAAGCTAAAGTTATTCTAAGGTTGAGGTAAAATGCTGACAAAGAATTGGAAATGGCAAAATGGGCTTACATAAACCGAGTTTGTTGAGAGAGATTTTTTTGCTATATTGGATGACTATTTATATATTTATTGTCAATAAAAATTAAAACAAATATAAGAAAAAATAATTAAAAAATTAATTAATTATCTTTCTTATATTTATCTTATAATAAATACATAAATTATATATCCATTCACTGGCTACAAATTCCTACTCCTCCCATTTGGATTTCGGGTACGTAAAAGTCAAACGCACCGACGGGGTCTCCTCCACTATCCACCGATGATCCCAAACGACAATATTCTAGGCCAGAGAGATCGAGAGTTAATTACATGAATGATGAAAAGGGAGGTCCCTTCAAGATTTAGGTGCCAGTAAAAACTACAAAAATGTTCACAGGAAAAAGTGAAAATGCGAGCGTACAAGACTATTAAGTTGACCCAAGAAGCTGGTTGGAAGCTTCCTGGGAATGTAAAATCGAGTTCTATCAGGGGATTACATCTCCGGAATCAAACTCTGGGAAATTCTCTATTTAAGTCCACGCCTTCTTTCCTTTCTCGGAGAGGAGTTTTACATCAGTATCAGAATCAGACTCCTAATAATTTAAGAAATTAAGAAAAAAATTGTTCAATAAAAATATTACATTTGAAATGAAATAAATTTCTACCAAATCTTATCTAATTTTATGAAATTTCAAAATGACAATAATATAATTAAAATAAGATTTTAAAATGAAATAAAATTTAAAAAATTTAAATTCAAACATATTTTTTTTATAGAATTCATTTCAAATTGAAATGAATTCTAATTTTAAAGTGTGCTAAGAGGTTATATTTAATAGTATTTCTTAGAATCTTGGAAGTGTACGTTTTTCTACTTAATTGCGAGAAATGCCCTTAATGCATTAAGGATGTTGAAGCTGGCAGGAAGCTACGCGAAAGTTATTAATTTTCTTCTTTACTTACCATGCTTTAATACAAATTTTTGGGTTTTAACAAAAATAATTGTGATATTTAATAAAAAGTTGCAAAATTTTATACAAAAAATTACATTATAACCTATGCCTCAGAAAGATTGTTTAAACGATTTAATACTTAAGGAAAATTTATACATCCATAGTTATTTGATTAAAATTTTATTTTGGTCCCTCAGATAAACAATTTTTTTAATTTAATTTTTAATTCCTCTTTAACAGATGTAAATTTTTTCAATTAATGTTTACTAAAGTGTAATATGATGCCATGTAATGTTTTTGGGGACACAAAAATGACTAGCATGAAAGTAAATATTTTCGTGGATTGAAACGAAGTTTTGTTAAATGATATAACAAAGATAGAATTATATGATTACCTTGTACTTAGGACTTAGAAAATGGTCCTCGATCGCATTATTGTCTGCGACAATATTATGTTTTTGGAGCAGACTGCATCCGCAATTTTTCATAATTTTAGAATGTTATGATCGTATTTTTTCGCATTGTGACGCGACCGCGACCGCAAGTAACTTTACTTTTAAAAACAAGGTCATATGAATGGAAATGGCCAAATATGTAACCGGAAGATTACAGTTACAAGGTAATGGACTCATGCACCCCTCCAAGGCAGGAACCAGCGACAAGAGAATATACGACACAAAATTTTTCCTTATTTTGCCGATAACTTTACAGGAAGTCGACAATTTTCAAAAGCCCTTTCTTTGTATGATTACCTCTTGTTAATTTGTTCTACTTTCACAGAGAATCTTGCGGCTAGTGGAAGGTACATAGAAAGACCATCTTTTTTTCCTTTGGTGCGGCAAGTCGGACGTAGCTGAGGTCTATTTATAGTTGGTTGGTTCAAACTCGTGTCTTTTCCACCAGACCTTGGTTTTTGTTTTTGTTGCATACTGAACTAATCAAACTCAAGTAGTTTGATCCAATGTCTGCGCCTAATTTCCTTTCTCGGAGAAGAGTTTTACATCAGTACGAGAATCAAACTCCCAATTATATAAATATGCATGTTCCTATCTCAAATACTGCATATCACCAACAAGAACCATCACGCGATTCACATAGTCACTCTCACCATGTTGCTGCCATTTTTGCATCTACCATTGGTCATTTTCTGGCATTCCTACAAGCCCAAGCTGCCGGGAATTCATTTTCTCCAGTAATTTCTATAGCTTTTGTTTTAAGCTTCTTAGGTTACTTTTTGGCCTTTAGGGCAAAATTCCGGTTTCCCGGACATGCTTCTCAAATTGACATTCTGATGGAGGTATTAGCCAATTCTTCAGTGGCTTCTGCAGTGTCACTATTCCTCCCCAATTCCAAGTCCTTGTGGCCCTTGATATTCATATTTCATTTATTGCTTTTAATTGAGCCACTTTACCCTACAATAATAAAATTATTTGATAAATATGTGCGTCCTTTGTTCTCCCGGCGGCCTCCACCTGTGCTTTTACCGTTGACTGTGATGAATCACGATTCCTTTGCGACATCGGCGGCGACACCTTTTCAGATTGTCATCGCCCCGGCAACGGTTGTTGGACCTACTTTATCAGTCAACTTTGGCTTTACGTGAGTCAAACTATCGTATACAGCTCTCTCTCTCTCTCTCTCTAATTTTCTTTTTTTTTAAATCATACTCTAGTCATTCAAAAGAAAAAGTACAAAATTATTGGATGACGCCGGGTTTTGTTTGGAAGGGGAAAAAAATAAGGAAAATTTTGTATTTTTTTTCCTTCTCTTGTTTGGTTAAAAAAAATATGGAAAAAAATAAAAAAGTAAAATGAATGATTATAATTTTTTAAAAAATTTTAATTTTAATTTTTTTATTTAAATTTAATTTTTTTTCCTTCCCTCATTTTCTCTCCTAGGGTAAGATATTTGTTCAAGTACTTGTGTTAAAATTGGTTTTTATTTATTTTTACAAACGCTTTAAATATCTGAAATCGACTTTTGTGTTGTTTTCTAACGTCTCTTTTTGTCGGATTCGGTAGATCCTTACGCGTTTTTATTCGCAGTCAAGAGTTAATAAAGGAAAGATAGTGAGTGACCAGTATCGTGGAATATTAAAAATTATAATTAACTATGACACATGTTATAAATAAATGATGGATACAGGAGTTTGTCTTGTTTACCCATCTTGGCCGCCTGCAGAATTGATTAATTTGATGCTTTCTTTCCTAAGCAGACCCGCCCAGCCACTGCCTGATCGAATTAACAACGCACCGGCAACAATTTTTGGATCTTCTCCCCCATTCATCTACAGGTGAGGGGACTATCTGGCAATATTATGTGGAATAATATACTGCGAGGTTCGTCTCTTCTATTTTTTATTTCTTCCTTAAATTTGATTTTTTTTTCTTTGGAAGTTATAAAAATGAATTTAGATATTCTCTCTTTTTTTCTACGGACGGTAAAGTTTGTCTTTTTGTGGTAATTTATCAAATTAATTTATATACCCTTCCTGGCTTGGCTGCCCTTCGAAATGACTCGGTGCTCTCTTCCTAATGCAGGCGCGCCCAGCCACAACCTAGGGCGGAGCTCTCATCCCAAACGAGGCATGAATACTTGGAGGATTGCATTGTTTGAAAGCTAGAAGGCCTTGATGGGAATAAGTCCTTCTTTGTAAATATATATATTTTTTTCAATTGTTGTTAGCAAGCATAAGGCCCAGCGCCGTATGTAGAAGTTCTAAGATATGGTGACAAATAATGGGTACAAATCCTTTTGTATCTTTTTTCTATAGCTTTACTTCCTTATCGTACACGGCTATTTTCTGTACGGATCACTTTCATATGCATTTGCTTCCTTAACATATATTTTTTCTTCGCTTCCCGTCTCTGTTTTTATTCCTTCTTGTCTGCGTCTCTCATTTCTGGGCTCTCTTATTCTTCTCTTCCCTTTGCTCTTTTTCGTTCCTGCTTTGCCTATTCCTTTCTCACTTGTTCTCACTCCTCCCTTCTTCATCCTTCTCCAAAATGATTGCCGAATAAGACCCTTTGCCGTTGCCCAATCTATGTTGTTGGCGTAGTGAGGATTCTTTCTAATCCCAACTCCGTCCTCTCTTCCTTTGATACCGTCCCACTGCCGTCGATTTGCTTCCTGTGCGCCTTTCTTCGACGCCACCAAACTATTTCTGCGATCCTTATTTTCTTTCAGTATTTTATTTATCGTCAAATTGTCTGGCATGCTCGCCTCCGATTCCAGCACTGTGCACCTAACGAAGCCGCCCGTGCCCGTAGCCGCCTTCCCCAACCCGAATGGTTTACGCTTCAGTTCTGGTGAATTTGCGTGCTTCGATCCCCGATTTCGATCTAGGCCTAGGTCCGCTATGGGCCAAGCTGTCCGTGAATTTGGTCAAAATAGAAGTTCTTCGCCAAATGGGCAGAGGTTGCTTTAAGAGTCACCGTCAGGATAACAAGGGCTTGACGGTAGAGGCTGATAGCGGCGGTGGAGGTCTATTTGATGCCTCTGCTACTGTGGCCAAGCCTGTACCCCATACACCTCGTCATTATGGCTAATGGGATCATTGGAAGGTAGTATTTTAGTGGAAATTATGCTCTTTCAGTATTGTGACTGTGAAAGTGAGAATTCACTACTTATTACAATTTTTCCCCCCGGTGAGACTGAATTTTCATGAATGTCATTGCTTAAGGTTACTTCATTTTCGGCTTAATTAATTCAAACGGGACTCAGAGGCCTTGTGTGTTTCTCACATTCACAAAGTTTTGGACTTGGCAATATGACCTGAATTGCACATTAAAATTCATTAGTTCTTTACGTCATTGCAAGGCTTGGTTTCAGATGGCGAAGTGCTAAGGGGATCCTAAGGGCTGAGAGGCTTGTATTTGCTAAACAGGGGTACAATAGGAGATAGTGATTAGATTGGCCATTTGAGTATGTTTAACTCTTATAATTTACCGCTTTATGTATATATATATAAAATCAACAGAAGAGTTTTTCATCCTCAATATAGTTTAGTCTACGGGAGATTGACATTCACTTAGTAATATAATATGCAAACAACTAGAAGGATCCCCTGTATTACATCATCCTGCATGAGACACCTTTGAACATGCTTTATCAACTCATTATAATAAAAGTTAGTTTTCTATTTCAGAGTATGTTAGAGGACTTGCACTCCCCCCCCCCCCCCCCCAATGTTATTTCTTTCTGTGGATGTGATGGTGGACTATAGCCCGTTAGCTATCCATCATGGCTTCTAATGGTTAAGGAGCTTCTCTTAATAAAGTGCCGTTTCCTATGTTGTTCTGATATTATCTTAATATTTTATAGAAAGATGATTGGCAAGGAGCCAGATGGATTGAGCTTTAATGAGCTACAGGACCTAAAAATAAATTGAATGAAGGGATAGTATTAGTTAAAGACAAGAAGGTATAAATAAATATTGGAGTTTTCCGGCTACATTGATGTTGGACCTCAGCTTCAATGCAGTGACCATCAGTCCCCAATAGGTCTGTTTAGTAATTTAAAAGATTTGACCGTGGATACATGACAAAGAGCCCTGCTAAAGTTGATGTATAATAATTTCCTTTGTGTTAATAATCTGTTTATGGAATTTTAGGTTCTCTATACTCGATCCTTATGATGTTTGTGTGCTTCTTAATTACTTGAAATTATGGGAGAGTTCACCCTAGATCAGTAACGTGCCTTCTGTCAATATGTTACTGGTGCACCGAGGCTTCCACCTGGAAGGCTCGCAATGCTGAGTCCAATATCGATGATTGTGAGGAAGGTATTTGGATAACACTATTGAGATGATGTTGTACTTGATGAGATCATGCCCATACATGTATTTGAAGTTGGTAAATCTAGCAGTATTGCATTTCTTTGGCTATTAGCTAAATAATAAAAATAGATATATCTTTATATCTTGCTTTGTATTCAGAGCCTTTGGAATCTGGTAGTATTTCTTAATGAGTTCTAAGCATCAAATGTTTCTTAGTAAATATAAAAGAGCGATCTGACTCTCAGTGACCTGAAGTCTATGATTAAAAATAGATAGCGCCTCAAATGTTTATAACATTGATTTTACATGTTTGAGTGCAGCTTTCCTCAACTGCAGCTAATGCTTTGTCCGATGTGAATAGACTGGCAGAATCAACAGATGATGACTTGCCAAGTGTGATGACTTGTGCCAATTACCTAAAGCTTCCTCTTTAATCCACAAAGGTACTATTGGATGTCATTTGTTGTTTACATATGTCCAGGCAGATTGTTCCATCATCTTTTAATGCTAATATTCTATGTTCAATCTTAAACAGGAAATCATGCTGATATCCTATGGATTGTTAAGTAATTTCTGTATTAGTAGGTGAAATACTCATTTGAGTTTTTTTTTTTAAAGGATTCATCCACTTTTTAAATTGCAAAGAGCAGCGAGAGACAGAACCAAAAAAAAAAAACCATAACGTGGTAGCTTCTTCCAGCAGAGAGACAAAGATCCGAGTGTTTTCTTTTTGACATCCATCACTTCCAATTTTTTAATGATTGTTATCTTTGTATTTGATCTTATTGCTTTTGGTTTGATGGTGGCTAGCGAGCAGAAGAGAAGTATGTGAGTCTTCATTTACATTGATTTGTTTGCCATTCTTACGCTAACTCATTTCTTTCTTCTATTATGCTTCAATGCTAAGAAATCTCAGCAAAATTTCATGGGAACTATATAGTTTAACCTTTTTTAATTTTGTTGATTAAAAGGCAGAGATTTTAATGTTAGATTTGGACATTCAAAAACCACAATCAATTCTGCTCTGTTTTTTAAAGATCCGAACCTTGTGATCCTTCTTGAGCCTTAATTTATGCTCACATTGTAGTAGATTATTTTCAATTAGTACTCACAAAAAAGATAAATACAGCAAATATAAAAAAGGAGAGAGATTGAAAATTAACGAGAAAATATCAGTTCAACTTCTCTTCTTCATGTTGATCACAGATGATATGTGCTTCTATATATCTATGATACGACTATTGTGACAGTTTTTGGAGATGCAGAGCTAGCCTTTGCTTATGTTATCCTACATATTTATGATTTGATAATTTCTGTGGATTTAATATTGCCACAGGGTAAGCTAATTGTACTGTGAATTAGACATTGTGAAACCATTGTTCTTTACTTTTTTATTGAAAATACTCAATGTTTGTGTATACTTTTCCATCTATAATAGTTTTGTTGTTTTTTTACTTTTGACTCTCCAATATCTACTTTTAAGTTATTCTAAAATTGTCTATAATTTCTATGTATTGTTAAGTATTTATTTTTCTAAGAATGATTCATAAAAGAAGGTTTGAATTTTACTCCCTTGCTGATTTCTTGCCATCTACCAGCATGCTTCCTTTATCCATGAATTTGGCTGAAAATTATACTTCCTTGCTTGTATGCTGTTATGAGCAAACCAATAACACAATTCAGGAAGGATTCATGTTAGGCTTGTCGGAGAGTTAGTGAAGAAATTCAGCAGGAAGGTAAGACAAAGATAGATTGAACCATATATATATATAACACTAATTTCCCAGACACTGTAGCTCGAGGAAAGCTTTCACTTACCCAAGAAAGGTGTTTTCTTTTGTGTGTCCACAAATGTGCTTCATGTTTTTTTTTTGGTGCGTTGCAGTCATGAACTGAGGACACCGATGGTTTCAGTGATTGGATTGCTTGATATTCTTATATCAGATGATTGACTCACAAATGTGCTCAACTGCAATGCTTTTTGAGTTGGATTGCTGGACAAGGAGCTGTTTGATGAGATTCTTTCTTTTGTTTAGTGTTTCTGGATTCTTGAACTACTACAACTTTTTAGTGTGGTAGTTTTGAGCATTTATAGGATTGAAGGGTGCAACACGTAAGAATGGAAAGTTTCTGCATACTATTGCATTTGCCGGGTGCTTACATTACAAAAGAAGTATTGTAAAGGAAGAAGTCAACCCATCTCCGGTCTCTAATCAATTTAATAGGTGTTTTAGACAATGTGTTAAAAGAGAATGCTCTAATCAATTGCTTGCAATTTTGAGGTGTACTAGCTATTCTACAGCCTTTAAAATTGCTTTTATGTTTGTGGATTGAAGATTTTCAATCCACAATTAAGTTGATTGCAGCAATGGAATGTGCATTTATGATTTTCTATTTGCTGTTTATGTTGCATATAGCAAAACAAATAGGTGGTTCTGGCTTGCCAGTTGAATTCATAGGTACAACTGTTCTATAATGTTTAGCTGATAAAAGTCCTCCATGGCTGGGTTTGATTTGTTTGACTGACAACAATGTTCAACCTTTAGTCATAATGTTGTTTTTTGATTAACATACATTACTACGTGTCCACCTTGAATCTGATTCTTACAAAGATTCTTCATATCTTGCAATTGTATGGTGTTAATGTTGTTAGAACTGAATGTTGCTTATTGTTGTTGCAGCGGATTATATGGTATACAATTGGGTGCAGGGAGATGGATTTGGTTACCAGTTGCAAGCTATAAGTTATATGATCTTAGTGCACAATGGTGTGTGCTGGAAATTCACTGGGGTTTAAAATTTTGCTAACAAAATTGTAGGCTGAGAAGCATTTTCTATAGTGTTTTCAATGGATTTTTTGTGTCCCTAAATTTTAGAGCAATTACTGCAGTTCAATGTTGCTTGTTGTTTAACTGTTATTGTGGATTTTATACATACTGTGTCTAAACCATTGATTTCTTGTGAGCAAGTAGTGCCTAGCCCATTTGTTTCATTTGTTATCTGTTGATCGTAAACTGTATTGATTTGGTGATTACTTGTTAATATAGAAGACAATTTTGATGTCCATGATTATTGGTCATAGCTTGAGTTAATATTTTCATTTTTCATTGTTGATTTCTACAGCATCTTTTTTCACTTACCAATAAATTATTCTATACGAAGGTGCTTATGGCAGTTGTTTAATTTAGAATCTGTTGCTTGCTAAGTTACCAATTTAATTTATATTTTGATGACTTTCCAAGGGTTTGCTATAGATATCTAATTATTGAGATGATTTATAGTTTGATGACTTTCCAAGGGTTTAGAATAGATAACTAACTATTAAGATGATTTATGCCATTTGGAAATTGTAATATTCAACTTTGAGTATAAATTCTAGAATGTGTCGGGTTCCTCTTCCTCATAATTTGTTTCCACTGGGGAGTAGTAACAAATATATTTTGCTGCTATAAGCAATAGCATGGAACTGAGAAAATGTTGCTTTACTGCAGCTTAATTCCAAATATATATTTTAACGTGTTAATTTATCAGCCACGGGGTGCACTTTAGTGAATCATCCATGAACTGATACTGGTACTCGAAGTTAATTATGCATGTGATACTTTCTTTTTATTTTTATTTATTTATTTTTCAAAATCTCATTATGATTGCTAACAATTTGTATTTATTTCGCAGGTTTTTGCTTCCCATTACCAATTGTGTGTTTCAGCAATCATAGGATATGCTAAGAAGCTGAAGTATGAAAAGAATTGATTCTGGAAAAAACCATTCCATAGCTATAATAGTTCAATCACCTCAGGATACAAAGTATATTACTGCCACTACGATAGCCATAAATTTTTACTCATTTTTTCATTGTCATCATGCCCTTTTTATTGTCAAATGGATATTGTCACCCTTGATTCATGCCTTATGTCGTATACATGAAGCAATTATTTTACTGATACCATACAAACTTTCTTTTCCTATTATATGTATTTATTTTATATAATAATTTTAGTAAAATAATAAGTATTAGCACGGGTGCAGAGACTTGGAGGTTTACGTTTTCCTTTTGTTTTATTCTTTTCTTGCGATTACGTGTCACCAGCATAAGGAAATGAGAATTCCGTTTCCCGCTAAGAGCTCCTCAATAACTTCAATTTTTGTTTCCAAAATTGCCCAATTATATTGGGTTACTCTGTTGGCAATTTATTTTTCTGTTTCTTTTTTTAATTGAAATGGGTCACTTTATCACTAATTTTCTGCCTTTTGTTTCCGGTTTATTTGGTAACTATTTGCTTCCATTTTTTTTCATGTTTCTTCTTTTTGTTTTAAATTACATAAACTCTCACTTTTTTTAACTTTTACTCCATTGCATTATATATATTATCTATTTTACTGTATATTTTTTAGTTCATTCATATTAATTATACATTAAATTTCAGTATTATTAAATAATATAGATGTGACATAATATGTTTTATTTTTATTATAAAATGTTTTAAATATTTAATTTAATTAAATTTATTTTTATACTTTTATTATTTTCAAATTATTATATAAGCATTTTTTAT
Organism: Sindora glabra; assembly: GCA_020226215.1. Lineage (NCBI taxonomy): Eukaryota > Viridiplantae > Streptophyta > Magnoliopsida > Fabales > Fabaceae > Sindora > Sindora glabra. The sequence continues at coordinate 22,034,268 of CM035234.1, forward strand.
TTACTCTATTACCTATTTATAACTTTGATCCAATTTACCGTTCATTCATTTTATTTGTAATTGAGATAAAATATTTAATTTTATTTCAATATTAAAATTTTAAATTATTTAAAAATAAAATATTTAATTTCATTATAAATATATTTTAAATAATTTAAAATTTTAATATTGAAAGAATTAACCAGAACAATTAATTATATTTTTTAATATTTAATAAAAATATATGTAGATCAAAATAAAATTTATTTATTTAAAATTTATCAATATTTTTATATCAATTTTTAAGTACTATATTTAAGATTAAATATGCATAAATTTGTGATTTTTAAGTACTATCTTTTAACTTTTACGGCACATTTTTTTATATTTACTTATACTATTTATGATTTATATATTAATATTATTGAATAGTTTAAATATAATATCAATATATTTTATTTTTATAATTAAAATATAATAAATAAGTTAAAGATTAAGTTTAATTGAATTAATTAATTACATATTCTATATTTAACTTTTATATTATTTTTCAATTTATTTTTTTTATTTTTTCTATTTCATCCCACATGTGACTTTCTTTGGTTATTTTATTGTAATTTTTTAAAATTTATTTTTATTATTTATAATTCAAACGCTAATATTATTAAGAAATATAAATATTATACGATATAGTTTATTATTATCATTAAACTAGTTTTGAGTCCGTGCTATACACGAAATTCCTAAATTAGCCAATAACATAATTAAATATACTTATTATAAGTTATAAGAAAAACATATATAACAAATTCTAATTTATTATTATACAGTTTTGATAGGTAAAAAGCTCATTACTTAAGTTAAAGCAACTTTGTTGGAGTAAATGTGGAGTTCTGAAATTAAAAAAGGAAAAGAGTATTAAAAAATAAAATTCACAAATAACAGTTCTATCATTAGTTCATTATGTATTGATCTTAACTTCTAAGAACCGAGTGCAAATTAATAACTATCAAATCAATATATATTTAGGTACTCTAAAATATGCACATCAATACCTTTATGCATTTACAATATTTACAAATACGTATTAGTACTTAAAAGTAGTTAAAAGGTTAGTATATTAGTTTAAAAGAAATGGAGAAATAGAGACACAATTAGCAATCAACACATAAAAGTAGACTTTCACACTTCATTAACCACAACTTCTCTATCTCATTGACTAAATTCAAGCATCCACACAACATGAAATAGAAGGGGCAGTCCTGAAATTAATTGAAACAATGAAAATAAAAATTAAAATTCATCCTATATAATCAGAAAACATTTTTATAATGATATGATATAATGTAATAATATCAATAACAAAAACAAAGGGAAAGAGAAAAAATAAAAATAAAGTACCAATGAAATTAATAAAAAAATTTAAACTTCCTTTAATCATCTTCAATGCTGCAATCCAGCTCATCGACCAAAAAGACACTTCACATTTTGCTTTAATTTTGTTTATGCTTATTCATCAATACTTTGAGGTTTTTGTCATGAAATGAAATATCATAGATTTAAGCAAACATGCATAAATTTAGAAAGAAGAAAAAATTGAATACAAAATATAAAAGCTACCTATTAAAATGCTAGAAGTAAAGTAAAAAAATCACAAATTATGCAAACCTTCATCAACTTGCAATCGCAGATGCAAAACCAAAGCAACGAAAACAAAACATTTCCATTTTATTATCACTTCAAGTAGTAGCACATTAATAGAATCTATCTTGGAATCGTCTAAAAAAAATAGTTGAAATGAAAGATGCCATTCATCTGGAAAAGTAACTCAAATCATAAAAGTAAAGTAAAGCAAACATGCTTTTTTTCGTCAGTTGACATCTTCAATGGAAGATGGCAAATGTCTTTAGGCATCTATTGAATAAGAAAATTTTAATACATTAATGGCACCATAAACTAAGTTCAAACATCTATTTATAACACTTTAATTACTAAAAAAAAGTAGTTGTCTTAGGAAGAAGAAACATTACCACAACTAGTCTTTTTTTTTTTTTCATTTAACTTGGCCCATGTGAAAATAAGGCTAACAATTTGGGCTATTAGTTCTCGTAGAAGTTAGCTAATTTCTGTAGGAGGAAGGAGCCCATTATTAGTGATAGCAAGCTAACAACCAACATTACAATTAGCTTAGGCAAGAAATGAAAATTTGCAAGGCCTAAGGAAATAATAATACAAAATGGAGAAGAGAAAGATTGTTTTAGATGTATAGATAGGATATATATGATAAGATAATTAAAAATTATAATTAAATTAAAATTTAAATTATTTAAAATAGTTTTGTAATAATATAAAATAAATTGTATTGTATTAATACTACTTAATGATAGTAGTATGTTATATTTATACTATTCAGTGATATTATTATCTAAATTATAACCAATAAAAGTGAGCATAAAAAACATGTAAAAAAATAGACAAAAGAAAGTGAAATAATGCATGAGTTATAAAGCATGGGCAAATTCTTAATTATTGTACATTTAATTTAAAATATGACATTTAAAAATTGATATAAACATAATATTGACAAAATTTTATAAAGTAAAATTGATTTAAATTTTTAGTTATTTTCATTAAATAATACAATATACAATTAATTATTTTATTTAATATCTTTTATATTAAAATTTTAAGTTATTTAAAATATATTTATAATAAAACCAAACATATTTGATATATTTATATTATTTTGTAACATTAACATCTAAATTGTAAATAATTACGGATATAAAAATTATCTAAAATATATTTATAACAAAATTATATATATATATATACACACACACACACACACTATTTTATGATATTAGTACATATATATAATATATGAGTTTTGATTAAAATTTAAAATTATAAGTAATTAAGTAATTCAAATAAATTAAAAATAAAAATAATAAAAGAATAAAACATATTATTTTGTATCTGTACTTCTTAATGATATTAACATATGAAATACAAATAACATGATGGTATTAAAAATAGAAAAAATGCAATAAAATAAATAAAAAAATGATGTGACTCTAATATTAAATAATGTATGAGTTAAAAATATAATATATAATCAAGTAAATGAATTTCTAAGTTTAAAAATAATAATAATAATAATAAGTGAAATGGTGTGCAAATTATAAATTCTTGATAAAATCTCAATTACATTTTATATATTTTAAAATATGGCAAAATAATATCAAGATAATATATATTAATAATTTTAAAAAATTATTTGAATTTTTTAAATATTTTATTAAATAATAGAATTTTTAATTAATTATTTCAACTAATATAGAAATATGAGAGTTGAAATAAGAAAATATAATGTAATTCAATTAAATTAAAATTTTAATTAGTGTGTAAGTTGTAAAATCTTGATAAAATCACACTTATATCTTATATAATTTAAAATATAGCAAAATAATATCAAGAAAATGTATATTAATAAAATTTAAACAAATATATTTATTTTAATTTTTAAATATTTTATTAAATAACATAATATATAATTAATTAATTATTTATATTTTTTCTTTAAAAAATCAAATTTATCATTTTTTGAATATAATACTTTATATTATTAGTATTTAAACAATAAACAATAATAATAGATATAAAATGGAAAAGTATGCAATAATATATACACACACACATAAAGAAGAAAGACAGTAGGTGGATTATATAATAATATAAGAGTTAAAATTAAAATATATAATATAATTAAATTTTAATTTTAATTTATCTAAGTTGAAAAGGATAATAATAAATAGTGAAGTAGTGAATAAGTTTTAAATTTTTGGTAAAATCTCAATTATATTTTATATAATTTAAAATATAGCAAAATAATATCAAGATAATATATATTAATAAATTTTAAATAATTAATTTTTTTATTTTTAAAATTTATTAAATAATAGAATATGTAATTAATTATTTCAATAAAAATATTTTATTAAATTTTAAATCTTTTAGAAACATTTTTATAAAAAATTTAAATTTATCATTTTGTATCTATAATACTTTGTAATATTAGAATTTAAGTGATAAAAAATAGTAATGGTGATAGACATAGAAAGAAAAAAATATGCAATAGAATATATATATATATACACACATATATATATATATATAAAGAAGAGAGATAATAAATGAATTATACAATAATATAAGTGTTTAAATTAGAAAGTATAGTATAATTCAATTCAATTAAAATTTAATTTATTTAAACTTAAAATAAGATATATCATATTGTATGTAAAATTTTTTATTGGTATTAGTATCTAAACCATTAATAACATGATTGATAATATATAAAAAAAGAAGCAAAATATATAATAGAGCAAATGAAAATAAAAGCATGTAATTCTTATATTAAGAAATATAAAAGTTAAAAATAGAACATACTGTTAAATAATTTAATTAAAACAAAATTTTATATTTTTAAAATTATTTTATAATAATAAAATTTATTATATTATATTTATATTAATTAATGGTAGTAATATCCTAATTATAAATAATAGAAATATAATTTTAAAAAATGTATATAAAAATATTTAAAAAAAGTGAAGTATTGTGACTCTACAACTTTGACAAAATATCAATTATTATATATTTGATTTAGAATATAGCATAAAAATTGATATTAATAAAATAATTATAAATTATAAATAAATAAATTTAATTTTAATTTTTAAATATTTTTATTAAATAATAATATATGAGATTAATTGTTTCAATTATTGTTTTCTATGTTAAAATTTTAAATTATTTAAAATATTTTATAATGAAATTAAATATACCATGTGATTTCTATGTTACTTTGTAATATTGGTATGTAAGTTATAAATAATGGTAATTCACATGAAAAAAGAGAAAGAGGCCAATATTTAATAAAAAATAATAAAAAAGATAAATAATAAATAAATTATAAAGTATTTTAAAATTTAAAAATAAAATATATAATTATATTATAAATAATAAATGTAGGTATAAAAATATAATAAAATTGGTAAAAAATAATATATGAGTTATAAAATAATAAAGAACTTAAAATGTAATTAAAAATAAACATGTAATTGAGTATATTAACAAATAGAAATAATACATGAGATGTAAAGTAGCACAATAGTTAAAAATATAATCTAAATTTATAAAATAAAAATAAGTACATAAATTTAAAAAAAAGTATAAAAAATACATAAACTTACGTAAGAGTTAAAACAAAGTTCAACAAATTTTACAAAAGGGTAGCTAAATTGCAATAAAAAAGTAGTTATAAAAGAGATATTATTGGAAAAAGAAGAATGAAAAATTTTGGAGATTAAAATTTTATATAAGGTTGACACTTGTTCCAAAAGATAATAAAAAAGGAGAAAAATTTATTTTAATAGTTCAATATAGATTATTTGGTGATATTAAAATCTAAATTATAAAAAAATTGAAATGTAACAAATAAATAGGAGAGAGATAATTAGTAAGTTGTAAATTAATAAAAAAGAGTTAAAATATAAGATATAATTCAATTAAATTATATTTTAAATTTATTTAAAATATTTTTGTACTAAAAATAAAATATATCCTATTATACATACATCTATTTGTGAGATTAGTATATAAATTATAAATAACATAAATAGACGTAAAAAAAGGAAAGAAGAAAAGTATGCCACAAATTAAATAAAAAGAAGAGAAACAAATAGTAAGTTATAAAATAATATAAAAGTAAAAAAAAGATAATCTATTTAAATAATTCAATTAAAATTAAATTTATAACTTAAAAAATCATAATTTAATGAGTTATAAATAATATGAGTGAATATAAAAAGTATAATGAATTATATTACACAATAATATGTATATAATTTAATGGATAATAAAAAATAAAAAAATTATGTTATAATTTAAAACTCATAAAAATATGAAAGCAAATTTAATTAAAGTAATGGATTTTTTAATAAAAATAAAGCATACTATATTGTATTTATATTACTTAATAATATTAGTATGATATATCTATATTATTAAATAATATTGTCTAAATTGTAAATAATGTGAATAAATATAAAAAATATAAAATAAAGTAAATAAAAAGGGAATGAAGTAATGCATAAGATATAAAGTGTTAACAAAATCTCAATTGATATATATTTATTTTAAAATATAATATTTAAATTGATATTGAGATAATTTAGACAAAATTTAAATAGATAAAATTGATTTTAATTTTTAGATATCTTGATTAAATAATGTACTATGCAATTATTACTCTTTATATAAAAATTTTAAGTTATTTAATATATATTTACAACAAAATTGAAAATATTATGACATATTTATACTATTATATAATATTGGCATTTAAAATGAAAATAATAGTGGAAATGAAAAGAAAATAATAAGAAAACATAAAATTGAACAAATAAAAATAAAAAATAATGAGTAACTTGTAATAATTAAATAATTCAGTTCAATTAAATTTTCTAATTTATTTTAAATACTTTTATAAAAGAAATAAAATATACATACTTTTTAGTAATATTAATATTTGAATCGTAAACATTAGCTTTAAACACAAAAGAAAAAGAGAGGAAAGAAAAAATGCAATGAAACTAAAAAATATTAAAATAATAAATAAGTTATAATAAAATATTTTTATAATTAAATAAAATATATTATAATATAGTGTAATTAAAAGGAACAAATATAAACAAATATAATTTCATGAAATAGTAAAATAAATTGAAAAAGAAGTTCTATAAAAGGAAATAAATATATAAATAATAATAAATAAATAAAATAAGAAGAAAAAATTAATAAAAAGTAGAAAGAGAAGTTTTGGAGGGAAAATGAAATTCAACATGACTTAAGAAAGTAACACCTCATTGAAAAAATTAATAAAATAAAGAGAAACAAGATCTTGTATTCTATAAATGATAAAGATTATAAAGTAATAGAGCAAATAAAGAGAAGAAAAAGCATGCAAGAACTTGAAAATAGAATATATAATCAAATAATATAATCAAAATAAAATTTAATTTATTTAAAATATTTTTGTAATAATAAAAATATATTTTATTGTATATATACTACTTAATAATAATATATTATATCTATATTAATCAGTGCTATTATTGTCTAAACTATAAATAATAGAAGTGAATGTAAAAAAAAATAATAAAGTAGATAAAGGAAGGTGAAATAATGTATGAGTCATAAAGTATTTATAAAATTTTAATTAGTGTATATATAATTTGAAAAATAATATTTAAAAATTAATATTGAGATAATATTGAAAAAATTAAAGAAATAAGTTTGATTTTATTTATTTAAATATTTTAATTAAATAATATATATCCAATTAATTATTTCCATTATTATCTTTTATATTAAAATTTTTACTTATTTTAAATATATGTATATAACAAAATTAAATATTTCACAATATATTCATATTATTTTATGATATTAATGTTTAAATTATAAATAATAATATATATTAAAAAATAAAAATATATAGTAAAGCAAGTAAAAATAAAAGAAATAATAAGTAAGATATAAAGTAATATAAAAGTGAAAAATAGAATATGTAGTTAAGTATTTCAATTTAATTAAATATTTTAATTTATTTTGAATATTAATGTGACAAAAATAAAGCATAAAATTTTTAGTAAAATTAGTATTTAAGTCGTAAATAATAACTTTATACACAAAAAATAGAGGAAAAAATAAAACATACAATTGAATAAATTAAAAAAAGAGTGAAATAATAGATGAGTTTTAGAATAATATAAAAAATTAAATTACAATATGTAATTAGGTAATTTAATTAAATTAAAAGTATTTTCATATATATAAAATATTTTCATAGTAAAAATAAAATATATTTTAATTTATTTATATTATTCAATCGTATTAGCATTAAAATGATAAATAACAAACATGTAAATAAAAAATATGTAATGAAATAAATAAAAAATTAATATATATAATATAATGAAATAATATATAAATAAATAAAAAATTATGTAAAAAGGAAACAACTATATATATAAAAGGAAGAATAGAAGTCGCATTTTTTTCTCTCCATGGGGCGCGGTTTGAGGACAAAAATGGAAGCCCATTGTCAAGCCGAAAGCTAGCAAGCATAGAGAGTTCGTGTCAGAAAAAATTAATAAAAAAAGGAGAAGAAAAACCTTATTTTCTATATATAAATAGATATTTTAGATATATTATGTACTCATTTTAATTGAATTATTTAACATTAGAATCATGTACCTTTTTTTTTATTTGCTTTATTGCGTATTTTGATTCTGTTCTTCATATATTATCCTTCATGTTATTTATAATTTGTACATTAATATCATTAAAAAATATATATACAATAAGTTATATTTTATTTTTTAAATAAATTAAAATCTTAATTTAATTATTTAACTATATTTATCTATTTTTAATTTTTATATTATTTTACAGCTCAATGATTGTATTTCTTCTTTTTTGCATATTTTGTTGCATATTTTTTATATCAATTATTATTTATCATTTAAATGCTAATATTTTAAATTAGTCATATAAAACAATAAATTAAAATTTTTGAATTTTTTTTAAATAAGTTTAAATTCTAATATGAAAATTTTTAGTTGAAATAATTGATTACATATTCTATTATTTAATAAAATATTTGAAAAATAAAATAAAATTTATTTATTTAAAATTTATCAATATTATCTTGATATTATATTTTAAGACTTATATTTTAAATTTTAAATTATCAATAAATGATTTAAAATTTTACCAAAGTTTTAAAACTCATGCAGTATTTCATTTCTTGTTATCATTTTTTTTCATGTTTGTTCATGTTATTTATAATTCATATGCTAAGATTTAAATTTAAATTATTATTATTATAAATTAACTTTATATTATCACCTATTTATGTATTGTTATGTTAATAAAAATATTAAATTTTCATTATTATGGTTAAAATTTTTTAACTATTATTAATTTTTTTATGAAGTATCTTTTTTTATTCACTGATATTATAAAATTTTTTATATTGCTGGTGGATGAAATTTAAACTTCATGCACTAATATTATTAAGTATTATAGATAAAATAAAATAAGTAAATTAAACATTTCATATAATTAATTTATTTAAATATATATTATATTTTTAACTCTTACATTACTTAATGTTAAGGCCACGTCATCTCTCTTTTATTTATTTCATTGCATATTTTTCTTTTTTCTTTTTACCATTTTTATTACTTACAACTTAGATTCTAACATTACTAAATAGTGTGTGTGAACATATATTATGATATATATAATTTTAGTATAAAAATATTTTTAATAAGTTAAAATTTTAATTTAGATAGCATTAATTGAATTATATAATTAAATATTTTATTTTTCAATAAAAATATTAATAATTAAAATTAAATTTATCTATTTAAATTTATCATTACTTTCTTTATATCACATTTTAAGTAATATACTTTAAATTAAATATAATATTTTTATAGTTTATACATTATTTTTATTTCTTTTATTTATTTCATTACATGTTTTTTATGTTTTCTATTCACCATCATTCTTTACAACTTAGATACAATGGCAGAACTATATATATTTTAGTGAGGGTACACATGTATTTTAGCTGGGGCGTGTGCCTCCACTGACTTTTTTAAAATCTTATATAAAATTATATATTTACCTCTATTGAAATATTGAAATACATATACCCCTCCTAATCCTTGGGTCTTGACTCTATCACTGCTTAGACATTAATACCACTAAATATTATGAATGTAAGAAAAAAAATCATAAGAATGTTTTAAATAAATTAAAAACCTAATTTAATCAGATGGTAACGTAGCTCACTCTCTCCTACATTTACAGTTCATGATTCTATGGACTTCACTATCTATTAAAAGGAATTGAATGTTCACTTGCTAAAAAAGAAAAAAAAAAGTGACATATTCCTTGATTCAAATTATTTAATAACATGTCATATTTTTTAAGTCCTATATTACATTTCAAATGTTTGTTATTTGTAAATTTGTAAATATAATTGTAAAATAAACGTGACAAATCAAATTTTAATACTTTTATAAATTTTTATTATCTACTTATTATTCTTATTTTTATGTTAAGAAAATAGATACCCAAGATGCACAGATTAAAACGCTAGTTATTAGTAGATCCACCCCTATATGGGCATAAGCCCGTCTTTTACTGTAATACACCTGTGAAATAATGATATATTAGTGTACCATCAAATTTAATCATTTCATATATTATCATTTAATGTATTAAATTTAATTTTAAAAAAAAATAAGGTTAATGTCTTGTTAGATTTTATGTCATATCAATACATCATTACATCAATAATTTACTCTATTTTTTTTATTGTTGTATGAGCAAGTTCAAATAATTGGGATAGGGAAAAGAGGTCAAGGTCATGGCTTTAGTGGAATGGGGGATCCATCAGCGAAACAGTTTTCGGGTTTTTTCTTATTAAACTATTTTTCTTTAAAGTATACTTAGAATTTATATGTACTTTTCTTTTCTTTTCTTTTCTTTTTTTTTTTAATGAGACGTTAAGGGGAATTAAACTAAACCCCATCCTGTGGGTTCATATCATTTTCATCTCTCTGCGTTTTGAATAATTTATTGTGTTGCCTTTGAAAGGAAAAGGTCATTTATGAGAACAGAAAAAGATATTCATTCATATTCAAATAAATTAAAGAAGGGCCAAACTATAATGCGGAACCAGGGCAACACTCCCTACTGTGTTGGCTTCTTACCAGTCGTGGGATAGGGAGGTACAATATATCAAAGTGCAATTCATGGTCCAAATTCAATGATTTATAAACGGAAGCCAGTTTCTTTAGAAGTACACTTGATAAGCTGCAAATTGATATCAAGAGGTAGCATATTTCCAAAAATTACTTCAATTAACTCTTCGCAGCCGACTCCAGTTGGATTTAGGTTTTTGACAAATTCATTTTTGCGTAATTATAATTGAACCGATTTAATTATTATATAAAAAGTAATGGATGTAATATAATGCATACAATTTAATTAAATATATTATTATTTATTTTATTCCCCCTTAAATTTAGTAATGTATTTAATTTAATTTAATTTAAATCATTACAAAATTGAGAGAGAAATACTTTAACATCTTAGGAGAGATAAATATTTACCTACATTCAATTTACTGTATTAAGCAATTATTTGTTCGATAGATATATTAATTAATTAATTAATAATTAATTTTGAAATGACCCACTAATCTTACAAAATAAGTTGTTTTGGTACTTCATAATTCTAAATTCAAAGTAGGCGGAGTCTACTATACCCTGGTTAAGAACTAGGGTAAGTTTGCTTGTGGAATTGTTTTCTAGTGACTTTGAGTGAAGAACACAATAAAGAGAAGCAATTACTGCTTTCAGTGAGGACACTGGACAGAGAAACATCTTGGCCAGTGTACTTGTGGAATTGTTTTCTGATGACTTTGGATTCCGTGTTTTTGTGTAGTGCCAATTTGAAAGATAGGCTGTGTTTTTGAGTGGTGCCAATTTGAAAGATAGGAAGAATATATTATATATATATTATTAATACAATAATATATCAATATTTTATCAAATTTAGCTATTGATTAAATTTATTTTTTTTAAAAAAATCAAATTCCGTATGCTTGCTTGATTAACGATCAAACTTAGTACTATGTCAATACATCAACATATTAAGAATATACCATAAAATTTTCTTGAAAGATAAAGCACATGCAGTGAGTTTGTCTGTAAGTGTTGCCCGAAAGAAAAAGAGGGTAAACGTTTGTGAACGTATGAAAAAAGTTGATTCGAATAAATTATTTAATTTTCGCTGCTCACCCCATTTTTCCCAACACATGGGAAGGTGCCAGGACTAATTGGGCAAGCTCATCCCTATTTAGTTGGTTCAAACCTCTCGTCTCTCTTCCACCAGACCTTAGTCCCTTTTTTTGTTGCATACTGAATTAATGAAGCTCATAGTTTGATTCGATGTCTGCCCCTACTTTCCTTTCTTGGAGAAGAGTTTTGCATCCTTATCAGAATCAGATTCCTAATTATATAAATACGCATGTTCCCATCTCAGATACTGCATGTCACCAACAACAACCATCACGTGACTCAGAGTCACTCTTGCCATGTTGCTGCCGTTTTCGCATCTACCATTGGTCATTTTCTGGGATTCCTCCAATTCCAAGCAGCCGGGAAATCACTTTCTCCAATAATTTCTATAGCGTTTGTTTTAAGCTTATTAGGTTACTTTTTGGCCTAAAGGCCTAAATTCCGGTTTCCGGGATATGCTTCTCAGATTGACGTTCTGATGGAGGTATTAGCCAATTCTTCTGTAGCTTCTGCAGTGTCACTATTCCTGCCCAATTCCAAATCCTCATGGCCCTTGATATTCATATTTCATTTAGTACTTTTAATTGAGCCATTTTACCTTACTACAATAAAAATATTATTTGATAAATATGTGCATCCTTTGTTCTCCCGGCGGCCCTTACCTTCCGCTTTTACCGTTGACGGTGATAAATCCCGCTTACTCTACAACATCGGCGGCGACTCCCTGTATGAATGTCACTGCAACCGCAACGGCGGTTGGACCTTCTTTGCCAGTCAACTTTGGCTTTAGGCATGTCAACCCAACTATAGTATACGGCTCTCTTTTCTTTTCTTTTTTTTTTTATCATATTCTTGTCATTAAAAAAAAAAAGTCTAAAATTATTGGATGAGGTTTAAAATCTTTGTTCAAGTACATCTGAACGCATCAGTAAAAGTTGGTATTTAATTTACTAAAAACATGTTGGTTTTAGTCTTTATGACTAAAGCCTTGCTTTAATTTATGTAAAATTGAGCTTGTCTCATCTCTACTTAAATTTTTTTTATTAATTTAATTTTTATAAGATTAAAAACTCTCATATTTTATTTTTTTCATATAAATTTTTAATCAGGGAGAAATTGTATAAAGGGATTAAAATATAAGAATTTTTAATTTTAAAGAAATTAAATTTGATACAAACTTTTAGTTAAGAACAACATTAGGAAAAACTCAATCTTATAAAAACTAAAATAGGGTTTTAGTCTTTATTTTATTTTTACACGCACTTTAAATAATTGAAATAAATATTTGTTTAATGATATAAAAAATAATTTTTTTATAATTTATTTTTAATACCTATTTTTAAAATTTATAACTTCATTTAAAAACAAAAAAATATAAATTATTTTTAAATATTTTCAAAAATTATTCCATTAATTTTAGTGTTAATTTCATAATTAGATAAAATATTTTTATTGACAACATTAATTTTTTTTTATTCTTCATTTTTTCAATTTAAAAACCATATTTTAAAATAAATTTTAAAAATGAAAAATATATTCAAACCCACTTCAATTTTTCGTATAGTCTTTCTGACTGTTTTTTCACTTCTCTTTTCGTCGGCCTGGTAGAACCTTACGTGTGTTTATTTTAACGAAGGATAAATAATCATATGAAACTCACGTGCGTTAAAAACTATGTTTTTTAATTTTTAATATATTAAAAAATCATTAATTATAAAAAATAAGGAGATGGGTTATAAATAAGCGAAAAGTCTTATGGGAGTTGATTAATTTGATGCTTTCTTCCCCATGCAGACCTGTCCAGCCCCCGCCAGATCAAATTAACAATGCACCGGCAACAATCTTTGGATCTTCTCCCCCATTCTTCCACAGGTGAGGAGACTATCTGGCAATATTATGTTGTATAATGTACTCCGAGGCTCGTCTCTTCTATTTTTCAACTCCTTTTATCGAAATGGAGAAATAAATTTTGATTTTTTTCCTTGAAAGTTATAAAAATGAATTTAGATATTCTCTCTTTTTTTTTCTACGGACAGTAAAGTTTGTTTTTTTGGTTGTAATTTATCAAATTAATTTATTTACTCTTCCTGGTTTGGCTGCCCTCCGAAATGATTGGGTGCTTTCTTCCTTATATGCAGGGCGCCCAGCCACAACCTAGGGCGGAGCTCTCATCACCAAACGAGGCATGAATACTTGAAGGATTGCCTTGTTTGAAAGCTAGAAGACTTTGTGGGAAGAAGCCCTTCTTTGCCTATTTATTTTAGTTGTTGTAAGAATTAGGAAGTATATGGGCAGAATCCCTTATTTCTTTATTTTTTTCAATTCAAATATCCCCATACCTTATGATATGAACCTGTTCGGAATGTTCTATAAGGTTCACAAAAATTCATATAATATTAGTTATCATTAGTGATTTGTAAGTTTTACTAAAATTCATCCCAAATTTCAGTTATTGAATATATTAGTATGTAACATTGATTGATCGGCATATTATGTGTTTTTATTTAAGTTAGCATGTAATACGGTCCCATTCGTAGGACTCTACACTCCCTTATCAATTATCTTTGACCTTCTGCTACTCCCTGATTGATATCTATCCGTTTGCATATGATTTGGTATATATACACACAGATTGCATGATTAGAATAAAGAGGAATGGTTGCCCAAGTAGCAAGGATCAAAGTACGTAGTGTGCATATTGGAGGATCCAGTAGGGTAGGGATTAAATGAAATGAAGTTTAAGTTCAATGCAAATATCTAGATTCCATAGCATTTAACCTGGATAGGTAAACCACAAACATTAATTAAAGCTAAAAAATAAAGAAATATTTAACATTGAACACTTAAATTATTTTTTATCAAATTTTTTAACATTGAACATTAATTAAAACTAAAAAACAATTATCTACTATCAAATTTTTTATATTTAATATTAAAATTTAAATTATTTTTTACTATTTTAATACTTTATAATTATATTTCTCCCAAATTTTTTTTAATATTGAACATTAATTAAAGCTAAGAAAAATTATCTTTTATTAAATTTTTTATGATAAATTGTATTGAGGTATCACTTATTGGACTTTCTTTTAAAGAAATGCTAACGTTGAATTTTATTTTAAAGAAATACCAATTTTATGAATTATTAGTTTTATATTTTCAAAATAGTCTTTTTTTAACCATAAGGATGCAATCATAAATTAAGAATTTTGAAAAGGTATAACTTCTTGATTAATTAGCTATTTTTTTGCATATAATTACTCGTTTTTATTCTTCTTCCCATGATCTTTCCATGAAAAACAAGAAAATTTGAGTTTGGCGAGCTTTACCTAACTAAAAATATGTAAATTAAACTCAAAACTTTAAATAATCATAACTTTGTACTTAGTTATCCATTTTGGATGAATTTTTTTATGTTTAATAATTTTCTTAATTTTTTTGAATTTTTTTTTTGTTATTTTTCAACTTTGATATCATTTTTATCGATTTAAATTCCTTCGAATCTCACATTAAACTTTTGATCCTTAACTCTTTTGGTGTCTAGTGATGTCATAATAACTTTCTTAATAAAAAATACTAAAAAATAATATGTTACTATTTACGAATCAAATAGTAACATTGATAAAAAATATAAAATAAATAGATAAATCAAGTCTAACTAAGTAAGATTCACAATGAAACTATCATAAAATAACGTGTTACTGTTTGAACTATTTGAATAAAAAATAGTAACACCTGCTTTTTTTTGTTTGACTTGTTATTGTTTGGTTTAGAATTAGTAACACAAATAAAAAAACAAAGAAACATAGGCAAATCAAATAAGATTCACAATAAAGTTACCATAAAATAATTTGTTATTGTTTGAATAAAAAATAGTAATACCTTATTTTTTTTAATCTAATTTGTTGTTGTTTAGTCTGAAATTAGTAACATCAATCAAGAAACAAAAAAAAAAAAAGGCAAATGAAGTGTGATTCACAATTAAACTATTAGAAAATAATGTCTTACTGTTTGAATAGAAAATAATAACACCTTATTTTTTAGTCTGACTTGTTGCTCTTTAAACTGGAATCAGTAACATAAGTCAAAAAAATAAAGAAATACAAGCAAATCAAGTAGGATTCACAATGAAACTATCATAAAACAATGTGTTACTGCCTAAATAGAAGATAGTAACATATTATTTTTTCGATCTGAAACTAGTAACATCAATTAAAAAATAAAAAATATAGGTAAATTAAATAAGATTCATAATAAAACTGCCATAAAATAACATATTACTATTTGAATAAGAAATAGTAACACCTTATTTTTTTAGTCTGACTTATTGCTATTTGATTTGAAATCAGTAACATGAATAAAAAAATAAAGAAACATAGACAAATCAAGTGAGGTTTGCAATTAAACTATTACAAAATAATGCGTTACTATTTGAACAGAAAATAATAATACTTTATTTTTTTGGTCTGATTAGTTGCCTCCAAGTTCTTATTTATTTTTTATTTTTATCTTACTAAAAATTTATTTTTTTCTTTAAAAAATTAATTTTTTATTAATTTAATTTTTATAAAATTAAAAAATTTTTAATTTTAATTTTTATAAATTTTTAGTCTTTTATTTTTAATTTTTATGAGATTAAAAATTCTCTAATTTTAATATGCAAGAACAAAAGTTTTCATTTTACTGTTTTTCTTCTTCTTGAGATGCATTATAAATGTGTCATTTTATCTTCTAGGCTTTATGATAAATTACTATTTGTTATTTTTGAATAAGAAACAATAACACCTTATTTTTTTAGTCTAACTTGTTACCTTCAAGTTTTTATTTATTTTTTATTTTTACCTTACAAAAAATTTATTTTAATTCCTAAAAAATTAATTTTTTATTAATTTTATATATAATTAAAATTTTTTATTAATTTAATTTTTTATAAAATTAAAAATTCTTAAATTTTAATTTTTATAAATTTTTAGTCTTTTATTTTTAATTTTTATAAAATTAAAAATTCTTTAATTTTAATATGTAAAAATAAAGGTTTCCATTTCACTACTTTTCTTCTTCCCGAGATGTGCTATAAATGTATCATTTTATCTTTTGAATTTTATGGGTAAACTTAAATAAAAGAAAGTGGATATGTGGTATCTTGGTGTAATAAATTACAACAAACGATACCGGTTTGAACTTTTTTTATTTTTCTATATTTAATATTAAATATTTAAATTATTTTTTATCATTTTAATACTTTAAATTATATTTCTCCCAGAAATATGTTTCATTAAAAGCAGCATCCCTAGTGATTATAGTCCTTTCGAAGTCTCCGTTTGTTAATTTTTATAGAAAAAATTTGTTTTTTATTTAGAATTAAATAAATATCATATTTTCCTATATCTAATGATTAAAAAAGTATCTTTAAAGTAATGATAGAGAAAAAATAATTTTCCTTTTTAATAAAAATTATTTTTTATTAAATTTATTATATTTAATAATAAATTAATTAATTAATTTTTTATTTTTTAATATTTTATAATTATATTCATCAAAAAATATTTTTCACTAAAATAAATAAAATTTCACTTCAAAATCCAATTATAAATTACACAAGAGGAAATCGAAAGTAAACTTACGTCACACTTCATGCAAGGGTTTAGATGATCAAAATCATGCCTTTGCGGATGTGACCGGCCGGCCATTTGTACGCTTAAAAAAAATAAATAAATAAACTTACTTTCAATGACAGTGAAAATTGTCGCAAAATATTAATATATTGCTACGAATGATTTTTTAATGACAACAAGTTTTTCATACCAAAAACTCTATCACAAATTTTTTTGTAATAATAAATAATATTTGTCACTGAAATTTTTATTTTATAACAAAGTTTGTTGTCATTAAAAAACGGCATTTTTTCGTGTCAATTAAATTAAATTGTGACTAGAAATTATATGCAAATTTTCTTGTTCTTGTTAAGTTGACAATCAATGATTAAAAAATAATTATCGCTCAATGATAACTGTTGTTACAAAAAAACTATTTTAACTGACACCGTATTTATATTATTACTAAAAGTATAATATTTGTGATAACTATTATTGTCATTAAACAATTTTTTTCATTATATTTATATTTTTATTAAAAATTTAATATTTGTAACAATCATTTTCAGTACTGAAAACTCTTTCCAATGTTAATAAATTTATCTTGGCGCTAAAGACTGTTGTTATTAAAATTTATTTTCATTTTTATTTTATAAATGTACCCTGTTCACACTATTTTTAATAATAGTATAAAGAGAATTTACTAATCAAAATTTTGATATAACATTCAAAATAAAACTTAGAGTCAAAGTATATGGCCATTCATATGATTCATATCCAATTTACAGAACAACGCTGTAAAATTGTAATTAAGTCTTAACAACATTTATCAACAATACAAAATGGAATATTACTTATCAAGTAAATCAACTTCAAAGATTTCGAATGGTGTTACTTTCAGTATTATGATGACCAACCTGCAATAACCAATGATAAGAATTTTGTTATAATTTACAAAATTTTGTAAAAGATTACAAGATTTTATGAAAACATGCAAACAAAATTCCAATGAAGAGCAACCTACAGAGCCAATAAGAACCAACAAACCATCAACGAGCAACCCTACGAAGTCAACTTACATATCCTAGTTCAACTCAAGCACAGAGAAGCTCGTCCCAACAAAAAAAGAAAAATATATTAACAATCACCCTATTAGTGCAAAAAAAAAAAAAAGAGGTTATCCTTTTGCATTAGTCGGTGCAAAAGGATTTGCAGTTGCATATGCGATTGTGTATTGTTGTGATGGAGACAAATACAAAAAAATATAATTATAACGACCTAAAATTATAAAAAATTATAAATGCAGTAAAGTCTAAAAATGCAATATTGCGAGTAAAATATCGTAACATGGATCGTTTTTTAAATCTTCAAAAGTTACCTTATTTTTAAAATTTTAAGTAACTCTTCCCTTATTGATATTAAACAACCCATTATTATTCTTTCTCTTTCCTATCTCTCCTGTCTCATCATTCGGTGCCATCACTTCTTTGTTCTATCTCTGCACTCACACACCAATTCATGTGAAGACCAAACCAGATGATACAAGATCAAACTAACATATAAAATTCTACAACATAAATGAGTTAGACACGTTCTATTAACTTAGGCATCTCACTCAAACCAATCCATGCATCTTCATCAAAATTCTGGCCTTTATCAATTTTCTCACCTCTTCCTACTTCAAGTTCCTCAACAAAGTTTCATTTCACCCATTGGATCATAAAGCACAAAGCTTTAAAATGAATTTTGTCCAAGCCCTGGGCAATTCTGAGTTCGTATCTAAGCCCAGAGTTCAAAGCTTAAAATATAAAGCAACCCTTCCCCTGTCAGTACAACCTCAATACTTGTCCTCAGCACATCTTGCACTCTAATTAGTCTAAAGGTAGATTCTAAGAAAGGGTCTAAAGTGCTGAACAGAGTCAAAGCCAACAAAATTACTTGTTTGTTAGTTTTTTCACTTTCAATATACTTCTTGTTGACCAAGCCTGCCACTTCAACAAGAAATTTGAACCTTATAAGATCAAATGAAGTGAACACACAGACAAAAAAATCAACAACAATGAGCAAAGCATAAAATGGGACTAAATTCATGGACTTGTCACAGAGCATCACCCATGTTGCATCCTTTGAAGGAAGAGCGGATGTCTAACCATAAAACGGGTCTACATTCTGAAGGCTATCGTAGTATACCGATGCCGATAATTCATGTATCAAGACAGAGGGACCTGAATCTATGAAAATTGTCAAATTCAATGGTTATATGCAAACATTGTGAACATACATGCATGCAGATCATAATCACATGGGCTTTAAATTTCACAGCATTAGGATTACTACTATGGCACATTGCTATACCCGAAAGTATTATCATACAAGCATACGACACAAACAAGAAGCAAGTATAATTTCGTACCATCTAAATATTTTGCACTTTTGCTGTGAGGATAGCTCTTAGAGGAACATGTTAGGTTGTAATTTTCAGTGTATTTGTTGAAGAAAGTCTCGAGTGAACCCAAACAGAATTACAAGATAGCAACCATTCTCGTCGAAGAAAGGTAATTTGGAAAGGATTCCTATAATTTCATACCATCTAATATTTTGCAATTTTACGGTGAAGATAACTCTTAAGAGTAGTGTGTGTTTGTTGAAGACAGTCTTGTGTGAACCTAGTAAACAAGACTACAAATATAAAGGGTTCAAAACTGCTGAGTCGATGTCTCGGCCAAAGCTAAACTCATTAGCAGGCAGCGTCTACTCCTCCTTCAACTTCTTTCCAATCTCTCTAACAAAGTAGCATTCTTCCTCCATTCAATCACATTAATGTGCTTGCTACCATCATTTAGCAAGTGGTCTACTTCCAATATCGGTGCAACCAAAAGATTTGAAATTCAACTTCCTATGCAAACATATTTTCCATTCAAATTCCAAATAATAATTTAACTTTACCTCATCATCAAAATTTCCAAGTCGGTGCCAACTTTCAAAACGCAGAGGATTGTACATGAGATCATATTTGAAGAGCTTTGCATTTTGTTCAACAAATTCCTCCCCCTCCAGCTAAGATTTCTTCTGGTGGTTGCAAAAAGTGCTTCCTGATAGCTCTCAAAACTCTACGAAGCTTAACTAATCCAGTCCTCTGATTCATTATCAAATCCGATAAACTTACTATCAGGCCCAGCAACTTGGTGATTATCACACTTTACTTCCTTGTAATCTTTATCGTGGTCTTTTGGTGATGACACCCTTTAGACATAAACTCTTAAGAAACATCCTTCTATGCAGCACGAATTTCATCTATTTTGATCGATCCATCTGAAGATCTAATATACCTGAATATTGACAATAGTTTAAGTTCATGCATTTTTTAAGAGATGATTATGGTGTATTACTGACATAATTATGTACTAGTGTACCACCAAATATAATTATTGATTTGTTATTATATAATGTTTTATATTTGACTTTCAAAAAAATTCAACCTAATTTGCAATAAAAATTAGTAGTGAATTAATGCACTATTACATCAATAATATATCATAATCTCTTCCCTTTTTTATTAGATGAATAATGTTTAATAACATAAAAACTCAACCTGATTTGACTTAATTTCATTCCTTTTAATATTTTCTAATGATATTTTTTAATGATTAATAAGTACATATAGACTAATAGATTATATGCTACACTTTGTAAAACTTACGTGTCAATCAAGATAAATCAAATTTTAAATTAATCTCCTTTTTATGCAAGCTTAACAATTTTTAGGGAAAACCTAATTCAATTTAACCTAATTAGGATACAATTAAATTAAATGTTGATACTTGTTGGAGTAGGGGATTTGCCTTGATTGTAGTAATTGCTCGAAATTGTTATGGCCAGGTGTTGGGATTTTGGTACAATACCTTTGAGTGAGCATCTTCTTTGGTTGCATGGGTTTTGACTATTCAATGAGTGGTGATGTTTTCTTTTTATTTTGTTGAATGAATCATTCAAATGGAAATTAGTAATTGCAAAACTGTTGTAGTTGTTCTTTTGGGGATATAGATTGTCCATGGAGGACTTTTGTTGTTGTGGAGTCTATTAAGAGGTTCATTGATGCCACTTACAATTTAGTGTTGATGTGGTGTCCTAAGAAGTGCAATGTGGTTGCATATGAAGTGACCAGATGGGTAGTTTAGATCATTAGGAGTGATTTAGAAAGGTTGTCTTATGTCTCTCCTACTTTAGATGTATTCATTTTTCTAGATATTGTAGAGTTTGATGTAATCTACATCCTGGCCTCTAATAATGGATTTAGGACTTAATATTTAAGTTCAATGCTAAGTGTTTTAGGAAAAAAATATGGTTGTAAACTCTCAAAAAAAGAAAAGAAAAGAAAAGAAAAGACAAATTACATTGATTTTGTATGAGGTTTAATCCAATTATATTCAATATCTTTCAATTTTTTAGAATTATTATATATTTTTACCCTCATTTAAAGTATTTCTTCAATTTTGAAATGTAACAATAATTTTTTAACTACAATTCCTTTTTTAATATCATTCCTCATTATTAGATGGTCATTTTTTTATATTTTTCTTTTCAAATATTACAATAAAATTATATATAAAAAGGAGATAATATTTTGATTATTTAAAGAAAGAGCATATTTACCCATAAAAATATAGGAGTCTTTCAATTACGATGGATAGCATTAAAAAAGATATTGCAATTTTAAGATTGATGTATTTGATAAGGGTGAAAATTCCTTAGCGGTTGATTTGTATATTTTTAAAAATAAATGGTATTTGGAGTAGTGAGGCCACTCAAGAGTGGTTAATATAATTTACTCCAAAAGAATTTGATTTGTTGACTAGCTTGCATCTGGGTAGGTCTGAACTGCCTAGACGGTAGTCTCTTTCTTTTGTTTTAATAATGGACCACACTGTGCTGGATCCAATCTCCCAAGGTCCGCTTTTAAACTGGTCTCCATACATAGGCCCAGTCCAATGAAAGTCCATTGGCTGGCGTGCCAATCAGGACTGGACTTATCAATCTCTATGGTAACAATGTGAGTATTGATTGATGAGCAAAACTAGAAAAAATTCTGCAACTCAAATTATTCAGACTTCTATGATGACAGGAGGGGAAATAACCTTAATTTCACTATTAAAACTTGTTTAAAATAGAGAAAAGTTAGACAAATTCCTAAAATTAAAATGACTCATCAATCCAGAATTTTTTTTTCCTAAAGGAGGCATTTACTAATTCAACAAATAGCGCCATGGTTTCAAATTATTATATTGGTTGTAGTCACAATTGGGATTATATTGCAATAGAAGTTAAATTGTAGATAAATGTGAGAAAAAATGTAATTATCATAAAGTAAAATTACATAAAATTATAATTGTAGAATGATACATAACAACAATATTGCACGAGTAGTATTTATTAGTGCAAATTGAAATTTAAAACCATGCCTAGCACTAGCTAATAGAAAACAAAAATGGTACGGAGGATGGTTTCTCCAATTCTACCAAACCGGACACTGGTGACATATTGGGGATGGCTAATAAAGGCCATTTTAAAGGTTACCGTCATGGATTACTCATCAAATATAATGATTAACCTCGAAGGGAATTTGATGGTTAAAAAAAGTCATAATAATTGTAATGATAATTTTATAACTAAATTATTAATAAAAACAATTACCCATCTTTTGAATTGTAATAATATTTATATACCCAAATAAATAATGATACTTTTCAGTATTTACTTTGTTGATCATTACTACTCTTCCCACATTTTATTATCCATAGCATTTACAATAAATTTTTTATTTTTTATCTATTACTTAAGAAATTCAATGAAACTTTAAATATATTTCTTCAATTTTACCCTTTTTTCACTAATTGATATTTTATTATTTTATATATTCTTCTTGAAATATTTTAAAAAAATTTATTCTACCATATTTCTCTTCGTACATTTTATGTATAAAATGTCGTAGTCATATCTCCACTTTGAACTTTAATAATGTACTTTGAACTATTGGCCTAAACTCTAAATTTTGATTTTGAACTAAAGAACTATTTTGAAAAGTTTACTTAAAAAAATATTAAATTTATTTTTTAATATATGTAAAATTAATTAAATATGAAATAATAAGGGATAAAAGAAGTATAATATTAGAGAACTTTGTGTCAGAAATAAATTATAGTTACTAATAAGATTTAAAATTATCCATTTCTTTAGAGATGGAGAGAGAGAGAGAGTGAGGGGGGCGGGGGGAGGTCATTGAACACACACGGAACTGCCGGAAAGAGGCTAGTTCGCCATTATGTAGGTTTTTCTATTTTAATTTTTAACAGACTGCTCTGCCAAACTACAACAGGTGATGCAGCTATAATATTGTGACTGACTGATTGTGGCACGCAATCACATCACACAGTAATTTTGATTATTTTCAAGAATTGTAGATGTGGTGGTACATGATTTTTTTAAAAAATAAAAGTTAAAAATTTTAATATTTTGCTTAAAAAAATTATTTGATATGATATGATTACATCTTAAATAAAAAAAAACTAATATCAAATAATAAAAAGTAATTGCCATTATACAATTTTAATTATATGTTGCGTTGACAATAGAAAATTTCTTGGTTCCAAAACCTACAATTTTACTTTTACAATATTTACCATTACAATAAACGTATCACTACCGCAATTTAAAAGCCGGATATAACATAAATATTTGTTACTTCTGCAACTTCTTGCGCTGGACTTATTGGGTCTGACTGTCAAGGGTTTGCTGGCTTCTATTGAAAAACAATCTAGTTAAGTTTTTCCTTCAAACATATCCATTGCATGCAAACTAATCAAGTTACAGCAGTTTCCTGGTGTTTCACATAAACTAATGTAGCAACTCTTTTTATTTAGTATTTGAAAGAGCTGACAAATCTCTATCATTTCACTTTGGAAAATGTAGCCTCGGATTTTGCCAAATTATATCCTAATTCTATCTTTCTAATTAGTTTTAGTGTAACTATGAAATATTTTAAATTTATCGGGTGGATGAAAATTTTAGCCACGCAATAATATGGTAGAATATTTGATTATGAATGCAGAAGCTGACTGGTATAATTCAAAACCATATTGCTTTTTATTTTGAAGCAAGAAATAATGGTCGAGACCTAATAACATAAGAGTGTAACCTATCTTTCAAATCAAGAGGAACATCAACTCATTGGAACAAGTTAACAGTTAAGACACAAATAAAGTGAGAAATGTTTTTGGATGCATATAACTAATGCTCAATAGTAATTCTCCTCTTGGTATACATCCGAAGACACTCTTTTTGAATTTTTCAATTTTTTTTTATCAATTCGCGCCGAATAATATAGTTTCTTTCAAGAATTAATGCTTTTCAAACAGTTATTTCATTACATTTCAATTAGAGGGCTTCATGGTTTGGTTATTGGGTTTTGGATCAACTTTTTTATATATAATTGTGTAAAAAGTATTGATTCAAGTTCGCTCTGACTTCCCATCTATTTTGTTTTTTTCGTTCAAAACTAAACTTGACACGAGTCGACTAAAACTATACAAGACTCAGGGCTTTGATTGAAAAATTGATTATTTTTATTTTCAATGCTATTTTAAGCAAAAATAATTTTTTATATAAAAATGTGCATTTAAATAAGTAATAAAGTGTTTAATTATATGAAATATTTATTTATATTAAATTAAATATTTTTATTAAAAAATAATTAAATATAATTAATTTTTATGATACATATTTATATTGATAAAAATAAATTTATATAATTAGATCAAATTAATTTGATTTATATTATTATGACTCAAACCTAACTTAAATAATTATGAATGTCGAGACACTCATGATGGGTGATCCATATTTATCATAATATAAATATTTATTTATTTAAAATAAATATTTATTTTATTTTTAAATTTGAATTCAAACAAAAATCAAATCTTGCAATCAATTTTTTGGTAACTGATCATAAGAGTGGGAATATGGGTGAGAGAAAGAAACTACTCACTCTTTTTTAGAAATCAAGAGAGAGACAAAAGGGAAAAAGTGAGAGAACGCACATTCAGATTTTAGAGCAAGAAAACTTTCTTTAGGAAAAATTACTTCATCTTTTTCTTTTTAGAAAACTGTGCATGTGATTTTAATGCAATTGTTATGGACAAAACAAGAGTTCCCAATCAAAGGTGATTCTTGACAATCATGTGGTGGAATACAACATTAGGATCTTGAAAGTTAAAATTAAGTATGTATAATTCTGCATTTAATTTGATGTATTAAAATTTTCCTATATTGGTATTAGAGCTAAGTTAGTTCTGATGTCTGTAATTCCCCAAGCGTATTTAATGTAATTAAATGCAAGTACATGATGTATGAGATGTGTTGATGTATGAGATGAGTTATATGAGATGCATTATGTTAAATGCACTTCTTACTTATTGGGTATTTAAATGGTAATTTTATTTTGGCCAGAAAGCATGTTTCCTATTTTTTACATTTATAATGTGAAAATTAGCCAATGAATGTAATTTTTTCTTTATGATTCTATTGTTCTTGAAAGAATATTGTTAGGGATGATTTTAATATGAAAGGGAATACATAAAACATCTATAAGACACTCCTAAACATTAAAAAATAACCAGAATGCCAAAAAAATTTATAAAATTTGTAACCTTTGAGGTATTGGGTCCTTTAGAAAATTAATTTTTCCAGCCATAAAATTAGCCTAAATTTGTAGAGCATGAAATTTTGAGAAAAATAGCTTTTGAATCACTTAAAATAGACCTTCGAATCAAAAGTTATGACCAAAATACATTTTTTTGAGTCGTACAAACCCGTTTGAGCCACAAACCAAATGGGGTTGACCCGGTCAAAGGAAGTAGATGACTAAAAATGACATGTCATATTGAGTCGTTGGTAAACAACACATCATTTTGATGTGAGGACTGTGCGAACCCAACCCAAAATGACATATCATTTCACTCATCAAGTTTTTCCTAAAAAAAAATCTCTCTCTCCTCACTCTTGAGAGTGGTATGTGGGGCCTACCCTAGTACTCAAATGCCATGTGTCATATATTGTTGGAAAGAGAAAATTTTTTTCTCTTCTTTTGACTAACTCCGATGGTCGAAAAACTTACATAGGGTGGCATGTGTACCGTATGCGTCATCGTTGCATGTGGAAAATTATATTTTTTCCATTTTTCTGTAATTTTTTCAAATAAAAATGTTGTAACGGTGTGTGTGGGTGCGTGCAATGTCTTTTGGGGCAAAATTTAACTTTAAATTTTTCTAAAATTAAGATTTACATATTGGTGTATTATTTATGTATTTTTGAAGCCTCTATAACACTATTTTGATTCAAAAAGTAGCAATAAGATAATATTTTGATCATATTTTATGTCTATTTTTTTGTAACAAACATGGGACAGTAGTTCAGAGAAGAATATGATCCATATGAGTTTGTGAAGAGTATGGTAGGAGAAGAACCTAAAAAATCAAATTGGGTTGACACTCTGAAAGACTTAAAAGAAATGATGCATTCACTATATAAAAGAAATGCACACACAGGCTACCCAATGAAAGATTTCTTGTTTGAAGTCAAAATTTTGAAAAAAGATCTCAATCATAGAGGAAAGGTATTCCTCAATCATCTTTAGTTTCATACCTTGATAGATACAATTCTAGATGACAATTTTTGGAGATCAATTAAAAAGACCCTATGGTAATGCAAAGATTATACATTAGGAACAGTTAAATACCTCGACCTTGAAAAATGCATGGAAGAGCTGAGACAACAAGAAATCCACTACTTCAAAAATAATTGGAGAAAAACAATTCTAATGCCACAATTCCTAGACAAGAAAAGTGCAAGACATTTTGGACATAGCACTCTGGAGAAAGGATTACATTTCAAGGGTCCACTCAAAACTATGAATGTACACAACTTTGGATCAACTTATTCTAGAAATCTACAAAAACTATTCAACATTTTTGAAGAGATAAAAACCATGAATTCAGAATAGGGAACTAGAATGGAAACATTAGTTATATTTGTTTTAGTGTATTTATTTCTCTTAGTTTATTTGAGATTACTTTGAGAGCATTGATGAATGTTTATTGAATCTATTTATTATTTGATGGATGATCAATTATCTTTGTTTGATGTACATTTATCTTTGTGGAATCCTGAATTTGAATGGGAGCTCTTATATTTCATTTTTTTTCTAAGAGTGACACAATGTATGGTATTTGTATGAGAACGATCTCGATAAGAAATAATGATAATATTTAGACAAATATGCGATAGGGGTATGACAAACGTAAACTCCCGATCATGAACTAAGTAGTGTTATTATTATTCTATGTGAGAACTATATAAATAAATAACATTGTATACTCATAGGAAATGTTCATACATTTAACAGAATGGCCAGCAAGAACATAATTGCTGGATTGAACTAGGGTGACAAATTGAATGGGGACAATTGGGACATTTGACATAGGAAAATATCATACATCTTAGAAGAGCAAGATGCTTTAGAAGTCTTGAACAATATCATGTTAGAACTTGAAATTAGGAACACGGGTCAGCATAGAAGAGATGTTGAGGCATATGTTGTTTTAAAGAAAAGGAACAACATAACATGTATTACACTTTAAGTGCAATGATAGATGACACATTACACTTTTAAGTGCAATGATAGATGACCTCATGTATGAATATGAGAATTACCTAACTTCTCAAGGAATGTGGATTTCCTTGAAAGAGAAATTTGGTAGTATTTCTGCCACTAAATTAAGAAGACTTACAATCAAATTTGACACATATAAACTTCAGTCTAATACACCAATGAAACAACATTTGTGTGAGATGTCAAACATAATTTGTGAGCCGAAAGTTACAAGACATGCACTTGCTAGCACTTTTTGATGAGTAGCAAGTGCAAATAATGATTTGGCTGCTTTCTGCTAATTGAGAACATATGAAAGTAACCTAACTCATAATGAAAGCATTGTGACTTTTGATGATGTGGTAAGATATTTGGAACTTAATGATGAATGTTTGGGGACTTATAGATCCTCTGGGAAAATATATATAGCTGAAGGAGTAGGTCCCTCCAGTTTCAAGCCTAAATCTAAGAAAGATAAAAAGTTCCAGAAAAGAAAAACTAGGCCTAATTCTCAGGGTAAGAAAACCTTCAAGAAGAAGAAGGAAAAGTGTGACATAAGGAACTTTGATCTTAAGAAGATTAAATGTTATGCCTGCCAAAAAAATGGGCCATTTTGCTTGAGATTACACTTAGTAAAATGAACAAAATAAAATATTACTGGATACTGATTTCAAACATTTTTCATATATTTTTAATACTATTTTTCTAATAGAATCTCATCCTTTGTGGGTTTTAGATTCAGGTGCCCCAAATCATGTGAGTAAGGATCTAGAATTCTATATAGAGTACCGTCGTTTGTCAAGTCAAAATAGGTAACTTTATATTGAAAACAATACGAGCATTAAAGTCAAAAGCATTGATACATGTAAATTAGATTTATGTGGAAGAAGAACTTTAATCCTGCATGATGTACTTTATGCACCTGACATTTGACGGAATTTAGTTTCTGTTTGTTCCCTACTTAGTTTCAGATTTTTAGTTAATTTTCATGACAAACATTTTTAAGGATAATATGTTTTATGCTTCTGGCTTCATTTTTTATGGATTTACCATTTTAGATGTTATTAACAATGCTGCTTTGGATTACTTTACAACTTCCACTTCCAATTTAAATGTTGAAATGGACATTTGACATACTAGACTAAGACATATAAATCAAAATAGAATGATTAAACTAGTAAAAGAATGATTGCTAGGTCTAATTTTGAAATTGAAAATGTCTTTGTGTGAACATTGTCTAGCTGGTAAAGCAACTAAAAAATTATTTAGAAAAGGAATTAGGGTAGAAACTCCATTACAACTAATTCACTTCAATATATGTGGTCCTTTGAAAGTGAAGGCAAGACATGGAGCTTGGTACTTCATCACTTTCATTAATGATTACTCACGATACGGTCATATCTATTTAATTTCATATAAGTCAGAAGCACTAGAATGTTTTAGATGCTATTTAAATGAAGTTGAAAATCAAATAAAAAAGAAAGTTAAAGCGTTTAGGACTGATCGTGGACGTGAATATTTATTTGAACAATTTAAAGAGTTCTGTGAAGAAAAAGGGATAATGAGACAATTAACAATCCTTGACATTCCACAAAAAATAGAGTAG
The DNA here is from genome assembly GCA_020226215.1 of Sindora glabra. NCBI lineage: Eukaryota > Viridiplantae > Streptophyta > Magnoliopsida > Fabales > Fabaceae > Sindora > Sindora glabra. Next base: position 22,064,103 of record CM035234.1, read on the forward strand.
TTGAAAGAAGAAATAGAACCTTTCTAGACATGGTTAGGTCAATGATGACATAGACAAATCTACCATTTTCATATTGGGGAGATGTTATTTTAATGACCACTTTTATACTTAATTGTGTGCCTTCAAAGTCTATTATATCTATACTCTATAAACTATAGATAAAGCGTAAACCTGATTTAAGTATTCTCAGACCATGGGAGTCTATTGCATATGTCCATGATACTTCTTATAGATATGAAAAATTGGGTCTAAGAGGGAAGAAATGTGTCTTTATAAGATATTTAGAAATATCTAAGGGATATGTTTTCATTAGGGAAAACGAGGATGGAACAGTAACAGAACTTGAATCGAGAAATTCCACATTTCTGGAAAATGAGTTTCCTAACAGAGGAAAAATTAATCGAACTGTATCTTTTTATGAGTTACAAGATCAAATGGATAATAATATTGAATCTTATCCATCTTATGTGAATGGGAGTTCTCAAAGAATACTTGTCGATCCAAGTAGGAGTTTTGAGAAAATGATTGAAAATCCTATATTTAGAAATGATATAGTACAAGAAACCCCACTACGAAAAAGTAAAAGAGCAAATGTACCTAAAAGATGCTTTACAATTGAAGGATCAACTCTTACGGTCACTCCTTAAGATGAAGAAGAGCTAAGAACAATTCAAGAGGCTCTAAATTCTCCTGCTAAGGAACACTGGAAGAAAGCAATAGAGGAAGAAATAAACTCAATGAAAACTAACAAAGTTTAGAAACTAGTTGACCTACCATCTGGCCGAAAGGCAATTGGAAACAAACAAATTAGTTCTCAAAATTAAAAGAAAGGCAAATGAATTAATTGAAAGGCATAAAGCTCGACTAGTTGCAAAGGGCTATACACAATAGGAAGGAATATATTATGAGAATACATTCTCACATGTTGTACATTTTAATTCAATAAGATTACTCCTAGCCATAGTTTTGAGAACCTAATGGAGAACTAGAGAACTAGATGAAGAAATCAACATGAAATAACCAGTAGGTTTCATACAAAAAAAGAAGAAAAGAAAGTTTATAGACTCCAAAGATCCATTTATGAACTCAAACAGTCATTCAAATAATGGTACTTGAAATTTTACTAAGTGATAACCTCATATAACTTCTAAATAATTGAAGAAGACCATTGTCTTTATATTAAGCGATATGAAGGTAATCTTGTGATATTATCCCTTTATGTGGATGATATACTATTGGCTGGGAATAACATGAATTTGTTCATGACTATTAAAGAATGACTATCCTTGAATTTTGATATGAAAGACATAGGTGAAATAGATTACATTCTTGGACTCAAAATCTTTAGAGATTACTCCAAGAAACTTGTTTCTCTTTCTCAAGAAAGTTATATATGAAGAATCCTTGAGAAGTTCAATATGAAAGATTGTAATCCCATGGATACCCCTATAAATAAGAATGAACCTTTGAGTTAAGAAATGTGCCATTAGAATGAATTTGAGGAGAAATTAATGGAAAGAGTTCCTTATTCTAGTGCGGTTGGAAGTTTAATGTACGCAATGATGTGTACAAGATTGGATATTTGTCATGCGGTCAGACTTGTAAGCAGATACCAGTCAAACCTCGAGTAGAAATATTAGAAAGTTGTTAAGAGGATATTGAGATATTTGAACGGCACCATTGACTACGTGCTATGCTATCAGGAAGATAATTTATGCTTAATTGGATATTCTAATGCAGATTGAGCTGGAGACCTAGATGAGTAAAAATCCACATTAGGTTATTCTTTCTTGCTAAATAATGGTACAATATCATGGTGCAGCAAGAAGCAACATGCATTGCATTGTCAACAATGGAAGTAGAGTTTTTGGCATGTTCTACAGTGGTATAAGAGGCAATATAGTTGAAAAGATTTATAAAACATTTAGAGATTTGTGGTGAGAATTTAAATCCCATCTTGATATATTGTGATAGTCAGGCAACCATCGCCTACACAAAGGATCTAAAGTACCTTAGCAAAACTAAGCATATAGACATAAAGTATAACTTCGTAAGAGATGCAATAGCACAGAAAAAAGGTTACCATGCAACACGTTCCTATGCAAAAGATGATAGTAGATCCTTTCACTAAGGCTATACCTAGAGATGTATATATAGAGCATGTAAAATCTTTTGGTATGCGTAAAATGTAATCGAACATTTCCAAAATTGAAATGAATAAAGTATATTTTCATTTAATTACAAGTGTTATAACATGTGTATGAGTATATGAATGTCCAGTATGTTGTATAGGTTGAGAAGGTTAATTCTCTCACACAAACAACCACCTCCGATACTTATGAGGAGTGGGCAGAGATGAGATAAGTGTTTACCAATATAAATATAAGAAAGGTTATGTATTGGTAGAGAAGTAACACAAAATAAAATATGTCGCCTCAATAAGGTAAAGTTGAGATGAGATTTGAAATACAAATATAGATCGAATTGTGGATACTCCCACCTTTCACAATAACTATGGTCAGACAATAAATTCCTCACATACTAATGTCAAAAGGAGTCAAATGATGTGGAAGAATTCAGGTTAGGTATTGTGTATACCTAAACTAAAGTCTGTATAGTGTTATCAATAAAATTGACATACGCCTTTATGCCATAAGGGAAATACCATAGCATGTGATTCATATCACAAGTGTAAAAAGAACCGCAAATAGAAAGCAAGTGAAAGATCATTGGTTCATTACTATGTGAGTCCTAGAAAAGAAAAATTCTTTTTAAAGATACCTTTAACTTTGATGATATCATAGAGAAATGATGCAGTGTTCGCTGCCTTAGTATGCATCCTATAATCATGATATATATGGTCTAAAGGATAAAATGCTAGAAAAGTGGTTATTTCAAATCAAAGTGATATGCAGGCAAAAGGAAGATTTCTCGACATATACATAATTATGCTAATATCTGAGATATGTTTGTTTTGAAGTTAATTTTGATAACATTATAAGCATAGACGCTATTCATATGTGGATGACAATATGAGCTTGTAATAAAGCTTGTGAGGGATTAGATTTGCAAATGAAAATTGAATATAGAAAAATCTAAGTCATTTGAGGTATAATACAAATAACTAGAAGTAAGGATACAAAAACTAGAAGTAAGGGTTGTCTTGTACTGATTCTATAGTACAAGAACACCTATGATGATGTTATGCCCACGCGGTCACGATAATGCACTGAGTATGAAAACTACGAGAGAGGAGAAGATTATATGATATGGCTCATCCCATTATGTATGAGTGGGAGATGATAAATGCAGGGATATCTATAATGGGTGATCCATATTTATATTTCATAATATAAATATTTATTTATTTAAGATAAATATTTATTTTATTTTTGAATTTGAATTCAAACAAAAATCAAATCTTGCAGTCAATTTTTTGGTAACTGATCATAAGAGTGGGAATATGGGTGAGAGAAAGAAACTACCTACTCTCTTTTAGAAATCAAGAGAGAGACAAAAGGAAAAAAGTGAAAGAACACACATTCAAATTTTAGACAAAATTACTGCATCTTCTTCTCTTTAGAAAACTGTGTGTGTGGTTTTTGTGCAATTATTGTAGACAAAATAAGAGTTCCTGATTAAAAGTGATTTTTGACAATCGTGTAGTAGAATACAGCATCAGAATCTTGAAAGTTAAAATTAAGTATGTATAATTTTACATTTAATTTTGATGTATTAAACATTCCTAACAAATAATAATCTAACCATAAAAAATAATTCAATTAATATTCTGGACTTAACAAGAGTGTCCAAATCCAAGCCAAGCCTATGAGCATATCTAATTCCAATCATGTTTCAATTGCTTATGTGAATTTTGCTTTAATACGAAGTTGTTTCTTTTTATCAACATACCATTTTATCTGAGGCCAAGAGTTTGTGCATGACAATGATCAACTTACTCAGGTTTATTAGTTTAAGTGGTTAAGATTTCGATTCCTTTAATTAAGATTTTAAATTTAAATTTTATGAATAAAAAAATAAATGTTGAAAATTTTTTATTTTTGTAAAGGACCCAAGTCAACTTCCAAATAGTCAGAGTCCAATATAATTTCTAGATACTAGGTGTTACAAAAAAAAAATCATTCTCTAACGGTCATCGATCATAAGCCGTCGGATATACTTTGACTAATGCATGTTAAGGCCTGCACGATTGCAAGCTTTGGGCTCAAATGCAAGAAACATCAGCTCCTCTCTGGAGTAGTTAATAATTAAAATCACCTATGGAAATTAAATTGGAAACTTTTGCCTTGAATATAATTTTAATCCTTTAAAATATAAATTCTGTAATTTTGATTCTTCTAATTTAAAATAATATATTTTAATATCATAGATATTAAATTGACGTAATTTTAATTCTTTATTTAATTTTCATTAATTTTTTGAACTTTTATAAATTCATATTTAATCTCTAAGCATTTGTTAATTTATTTTTCAAATAAATCATATTTTTAATTTTTTTTATAGATAATTAACCCTCAAAATAATATAATTTTTCATATATAGTTTATTGATTTTTTTTTTTCAAATTTTAAGATCTAGGCAAAAATTTTCTTTTATACTTATATAAGGGTCATTTTAAATTAATACGAAAGTATTAAGTGAAAGATGGGCTTCTAAAATTAATGAAAATGAAATAAGAGGACTAAAATTATGTCAATTTAATATTTAGTGAGACTAAAATAAATTATTTTGAATTAAACAAATCAAAATCATACCATTTATATTTTAAGGATCAAAATATCATTCAAGATAAATTTTTTCTTGGGAGCCGACAAGTGATTACTAATCTTGTAGGGATTAATTGAGTTGGATTATTGCATATTCAAATATTTATTCCATTTTCTTGGTGTAGTACGTCTCTGATATGCCAAACATTTTTTGAGTTTATGTAGATGAAATTGGCAAAAAAAGGAACTATCCATATACAACGAAAATCTTACACAAGATTTTTCAAAGATGGGACATTGTGTGGTTGAATATTAACTATTCAATGTTGAGAGTACATTTGTGGTTGGCTACCTCCTACAGGCATTTTTAACAAAATAATGAATGAAAATAATAATAATTATTTTTTTTATAAATATTTGATGAATTAGCTTTTTAAAAATGTGGATTCTCCAAAAAAAAAAAAATTGTTTACCAAATACGTTTGCCATTATATATACTAATATATATAATATATCCTTTTAATTAAGGATATTCATCGAAGATTGCGACACAAGTTCTGTATGTGTTCAAATTCTATTTTACAAGGCCTGCATTATTCTAAGTTTCAATTCAAAGAGTGATAACCATTTGATGATTTGATTATATTAAGTATGAATTCTGGACAAATATATGTGATTATCATATTTATCTCATTTAATCAAATACATCCACTTTCTGAATTCTAAGTTTATTTGAAAAAAGAAAATATCACAACGCTTATTCTAAAAAACTTTTCTACTTTTTTATGTTAATTTTCTTATTTCTTTCAGATTGAAAAAACTTAAAACCTTCTAGTACATCCTTTAAAATTCTAGATTCTAGATTATTTCAATACACCTTTTTTTTTTCTATGCCTTAAAAAGTTATATAGTAATATTTTAAAAAAAGTAAAAGGTAACTTTTTTGCTTGTAAAAAATGAAAGTAGGGGTAACCAACATAAAATACTCTCTTACTGCAAAATATTTAATTTAAATCATAACTATTGTATAAAAGGTGAATCTATCATTATAGTCTCACCATAGCAGTAATAAATAAAAATCAATTAGGCAAAATATCAAGGTTAAGATTTATATATCAACGTATAATATATGTTTGCCTTGTCTAAAAAAAATCCACATATCCTATTTATAATATAAACAAAAACTTAAACTTTTTTTTATAAATACACATTAAAAATATGATATATTCAGATTTAAAATGTATACATTATTAAAGGTGAAGTTGTCTTTCTTTTTTTAATTAAGAATGACATAGAAGATAGGATCCTCCAATTTTGCCGATTAAAATATCAATAGCATGTTTGAGCTGTAATCCAGAAAATGTGAAGTTGCTTTTCATTTCACAGTGAATTTTATGATATTTCTTAAATATTAAAATTTTGGATGATATGACAATTGTAAAAATTGTCAAATTGAAATTATTTAATTATATTTATTAAATAATAAATAATTAAAATTTAATAATTTCAATCTAATAATTTTTTTGTGAAATAACGGGGTTATTGTCCAAAAAGAAAAGGACATTAAAATATATTAATAGAGTGGGTCATAGAAACCCTCGTAGCATCAGTAAAAGCTATATAAGCTATTTTAGTGGAAAGATTGTCAAATTCATGGACTCTTGGAAGGAGGTTGATCTTGTATCTAACTATCCAGTCAGCATATCAATTGCCTTCTCAAAATATATGGGGGAACTCCAATTCTCAATCTTTAGAAAATTACTTAATTATTTTGATTAAGTAATGCTTGAATTCTTTAATTAAATAATTTTAAAATTTTTTATGTTATTCTGAATTTTAGAATCCTATGAATACCATAATAGCACTTTATATCATTACAAAGATTGTGTGCATGAAAATGAATATTTTGATATTAAGGAATCATTTTCCTATATAATATAATTAATTAGGCGTATAATTTGGATCAAAGTCAATAAAAAAAAGTTAAAGTAAAGCATACAAGTCGTTGTCTTCTCTCTCTACTTCTACTATGATAGGCTTTAGTTAACTTCCACAAACTTATTCATTAGTTTAATTTATAAAGGGGCTGAAGAAGTGGATGGAGAATGAAGAGAGTGTTGAAATTTGGACTCTTTCGAGTGAGTATTGAGTCTGTAAATTGGACGTATATTCCATGGATTGACAGTGTAATTATATTTACATTTGCTGCACGCAACACATTAATAAGTGTCTTTTTTTCCCTCCAAATACGATAAAATAATATAAAATGTACAAAAATATAAGACACTATGGTAATATTTTGTATATCGTTGCTATAAATAGGATTACATCTCTGAAATATAAAGTTAATTTATATGACTAAATACTTCAAAAGAATTGTAATTTTTTTAGGTGACACCTAAATTTCCCCATATTTCTTTTGCTAGATATGAAATTAATCATGTTCAAGGTAGAAGTAATAGACGGTAAAAATCCCTCAACAAAGGTGTCTCTAAGAAAATTGTGAGTTTTTTTTATTAAAACTTAACGTAGAAGTCACAAAATTTACAACTTTTCATGTATAATATTATAATTTTTCATAAAAGGTTGTAAATATAATATATAAATTCTATTTACAGTAAATATATAAAACTTGTAACTTCATTGTTCATAATAATAATTAAACAATTTTCAAAATTTTTTAAACTCCTATAAAAATTACAATTTTTAATTAAAATTATAAAATCACATATTGGTATGACTTTTTATAAAAGCATTCCCAAGAACCTTTGAATCTTTTAGATAAAAGTTGTTGTATTTATTTATTTTTACTTGTGACTTAGCAAGATATATTTTAGTTTAAATTTGATTTATATTCATATTAAAAGTTTTTACATTACTAAATAGATTATATCTATTAACAAGTGATAATAGTTAATTTTGAATTAAAATAAAATATTTTAATATATTAATATAACCATATATATAAGTACTAATATAAAATTAATTATATTGATAGTGAATTAAATTAGAATCTAATGTATTAACATAAATTAGTTAAATTAAAGTGATAGTATTGAAATTTTTTTATTTGAATGACATTTAATGTTTATTAAAAATTTTATTCTTACTTTACATTTAAAACTTAATTCATAATCTATATATATAATAATTTAATTATTCAATAATTAAAAAAATGACGGTAGGCAATAGGTTTATATATAGGTTTACATAGGTCAATAATAAATTGAAATCAATTCAGAAAGTATAAGATGTAATGGTAATGATGCATCTATCCGCAAAGCGAAAAGTAAATGGCGATTCGTTTGGTCTTTTCTGCATCCTTGAGCTCCAACTTTTGAGAGTGCCATCTTCGTCACCAGAATCATCATATTCCGTATTTTCTGATTCCCTTTTTGGTATTGGCTGTGATGATATCTCATCTGATCTGATTCAATTGTTAATTTGGTGGTTAAGGGGTAATTATTCCTTGGATGTTAAGTTTGTGGATGAAAAGTTTCAATTAAGTGGGCTCCTTCAGTACGAATTTTAGGCAACTTTCTTGTTAAATTTGTAATATTTTATATAAAATTTATAATTTCTTTATAAAATCTCGCAACAATTTTTAAAAATTTTATATTGTAACATTATTTTTTGATATTACAAAATTATAAATAAAAATATGAAATTTTATAAAAAAATTATAAATTTTTTATGAATAGTTATACTTTATATAATTTATGACATATAAAAAATTATAAATTTTATGTAAAATGTTACGGGTTTTATGAGACTTACTTTCAAAACTCTCGCACAAATCATGTGGATACAACTATTTTTTAGATGTTATACCGAACCAAACCCCTTCAATCAATAGATCCAAAAGTTTTGCCAATTTTGAGAAATTTTTTGGCATGAACTTATATTAAATAATATCTATAAATTATTTACTAATTTATGGAGTCACTACAGCAAAAAAGACTTTTAGCGGTGACATTTGTCATTGCTAAAAAGTATTCGGTCATCGCAAAATAAAAAGTCATCATTAAAAATGTTGTCGGTATAAGTTCGTGCCTAAAAAAGTCATTAGTGACAACAATTTGTCGTTGCTAAAAGTCCGGCCTTTTGCGACGACAATGTCATCGCAGAAAATAATTTCAAAATTTAAAAAATTTTGAAATTTGATTTTTAGCGGCGATTATTGTTGTCGCTATAGGCAATAAGTCATCGCTGAAGATCTGACTTTTAGTGACGACAAAGTCGTCACTGAAGATCTTTCTTTCAACGACGACAAAGTCGTCGCTGAAAGTTTAATCTTCAGTGGCGATATTTTGCTTTATAGTGACGACAATTGTCGTCGTTAAAAGTTTTTTAGATTTTTTTTAAAAAATTTAAAATTAAATTGTCGTGTATTTCAAATAATATATTATCTAATATATTCTTTATTTTAATTAACTTAAATTGTTTAATAATTTTTTTAAATTTAATTTAATATAAATTATACAATTATAATATATCATTAGTATTAATAATAATGTCTAACAATTTGATCCAACATAAAAAATTAATACTCATAAAGCAATGGTAAAAATAATATTTATATGAATAAATTATATATACATCATCCATGTAAATGTGTATACATAAAAAATATAAAGATAGATATACAAAATATACTATGGGGAAGCAGGGAGGTGTAAATATCACAGTACACCATCATCATCATCATCATCATAATCCTGACTACGAGGATGATAAAATGACAGTGGCGGCTGAGCGGTAGGTGCAGGTGCAAATCTATTCGGCCCAGGCGGTGTAGTAGTAGCAAATGGAGGCGGCAGTAGGACGATACCCTGCTATCTAAGGATCAAGCTCATCTCAATAAGATAAGTCCCAAGCTACTGTTGCATCAGCTGCTGCTCTTGAATCAATCGCTGGCTTTGCTCAACCCACTCCTAACTCTGGTATGACTGCTCCTGCAACTCACCGACCTGAGACATGGTCTGTGAGCTCGTCCCCGTGCTAGAAGTCCCCATCAAATGATAAGTTCGACCAGCAAGTACACGGCCAACAGCCTTCCTGTACCCTTGACGAGTGCCAAGCATCTCATCGGCGATGATAGCCTTATCTAACTGTACAGGAGTCATAGGCAAGCTAGTGGATGATACACTAGACTGTACATGCTGAGTCATGAGCTCAGTCATCCTCGCCTTAAATTATTAAAAAAATTAATAAGAAATCTATCTTACAAGATATATTTGTAAAATTTTATTTAAAATATGAAATTCAAATAACTTACATGTTACCCCTGAGGGATCGGATGCACCCACTCCCCCGACCTATATGTGTGTCGGTCCCTAAAGTTATCGGGAACCGACTGCAGATCACCAGTATATCTGTTTCTCTATTCAATTTTTGTAATAGGAAAAAGGATGAAGAGTAGTAATGCTATTTAACAAGTGGATACATTTAAAAAAGATACAAAAAAATTAAATTACCTTATCAAAGCGATGTGCAGCAATAGACTTTGACCCATGCCAATCATTCACGACCTTCTATGCTCTATTATTTATATTTCTCGCAGAAAACTCCTACAAATTAAGAGGAAAAAGTTAAAATTTTATGTTCACTATTTACTAATTATGAAATACTGACATAATACCATAAAATGTCATACTTACCCTGTACTCGTCACTATCAAAGAAGTCCACACACCTCTGCCATGTCTGCAGTGAGACTGATTGAGGCACACAATGTCGAGCTCGATCCAAGTCATACTCTTGGTATCAATCACCTCCATGCTCTAAGAAATACTTATTCAACCTGTACTTCCAATCTCTGTACAGGTCAGCAGCAGTCTGTATTAAACCAGAGAGCGCTCTATCCCGATCACCCTCAGAGATGCCCTAGAACACGAAATGGGACTGCATTAAAAGATATTTAATAAATTTATGAGTCATATATTTAGAAATTTCAATCTCAAAGACATTAATTCAACAGTTGGAGGAAATGGATACTTACGCAAACCTCCTGCACAACTCTATCTCGGATCTGCTGAGGTACAGCCCGCCATGACTTATAATAGGGCGGCACGTGGGTGCGGATCATGCTGCCAATATCATGAGGGAGATGACTGGCATTCTCACTAACCGCATGCCATGTACCAATCATATCAAACTGTACAGACACCGATTTGCCTTCACCTTTGCCTATCTTCTCGTGCAGTCTTAGGGACCTGTTCGGTCCCCTCTTTGTAGCAGGTGCTACTTCAATTAATAAAGAACAATATTATCACAATAAATATAATATTTAATCAAGATTAGGTATGCACAATTAATAATAAATATTTGATCCCTTGCACTGTGATGGAATATGGGTAGGTCACTCCAGTGGGTCGCCTCCAGCGTCACCTCTGTGGTATCGTGCCTCGACATCCACCATAACTAAAATAATACACATTATATAAGTAATTAAAAAGAATTTAATTTCTAGTTGAACGATCAAGTGGTTCAACTTTTTACAATCATATTGATTATTTTAATAATCATGCTTACACAATTATGAGTTGTAGTTTGAATATGTTATTTTATCCCTAGTCAGAATTAGTGTCGGTGAACCTAACAGATTCATGATCATCAGATTCTCCTTCATTATCAGATTGTGTGGGCTCCTCATCCATATAATCATCAATTGTTTCGTCTTCAAGGCTCTTGTCATCATCGATGAAGGCATCTTCTCCATGAGCACCAGATCCAACATTCTTGTACGTTGGAATGATTGAAGGACTATTTCTTTCATTACCTAGATGTACTAGATCGAAATCTCCCAGATCAACTGTGAGGTTGAAGTTAGACGAGTTACTATCTTGCAGAAATAACAGGTCTTGTGCATTATCTCCATCACTGGGTAGATCCTATATATCGCGATGTACCATATTATGGACGACCCTTCAATTTGGTCCATTAAGGAGATCCTCAGTGTAAAACACTTGTTTTGCTTGAGTAGCAAGTATATAAGGATCATCCTTGTACCATTGTCCATTGATGGAGATCATCGAATCTAATAAGTTTGAAGTTTCTTAAATTGCATCACAAATTTTAGATTTTGTGAATGGACTTCCTAGTTGTAAATTTAAGTAAGTTTAGTTTTATAAAATGTATATTATTTATAAGATGCGCAATTCAGTTTCTTTATTTACGTAAATGTAGTTTTATCCAATAGGGGGGTGATTTTTATGCGAACTTCCTAGTATTTTAAAATTTTTTATTTTTATGTAATGTAGATATCATAATTTAGATTATTAGGGTTTTATTTTCATGTGATCTCTAGTTTAATTGAATTTTTCTTAGTATGTGGTGTAAATAATATAATTTAAATTGTTAAGTTTTAATCTCAATTAAAAAAGAGACTATATTATTGTAATCTCTTACTTTCTAAGATAAATTTATATATTTATTCTGATTATCTATCTTACATTATTTCATCGAATCTAATAAGTTTGAAGTTTCTTAAATTTCATCACAAATTTTAAATTTTGTGAATGGACTTCCTAGTTGTAAATTTAAGTAAGTTTAGTTTTATAAGATGTATATTATTTATAAGATGCGCAATTCAATTTCTTTATTTAAGTAAATGTAGTTTTATACAAGAGAGGGTGATTTTCATGCGAACTTCCTAGTATTTTAAAATTTTTTATTTTTATGTAATGTAGATTTCATAATTTGGATTGTTAGGGTTTTATTTTCATGTGATCTCTAGTTTAATTGAATTTTTCTTAGTATGTGGTTTAAAAAATATAATTTGAATTGTTAAATTTCAATCTCAATTAAAAAAGAGACTATATTATTGTAATATCTTACTTTCTAAGATAAATTTATATATTTATTCTAATTATCTATTTTATATTATTTCATCGAATCTAATAAGTTTGAAATTTCCTAAATTGCATCATAAATTTTAAATTTTATGAATAAAATATCATAACTATTTTATCTTACATTAGTCTAATTGAATAATCTACACATATATTGTATACTTCAAAATTATAAATTAAGGGATGCATAATAATAATAAAATTTATATTTATAAAATTTATGCTAAGTTAAATTTACATAAATAAATTTAAAATTTACAACATACAAAATTAAATAATACAAAATTTCATATTAAATTAAACATACTATCAATTCTATTAATTCATTGCAAACTATTTGAGTAAATTAAATATATTATTACACAAAAAAATTATAACTTTTTATTTTCATACCTCAATGGTAAAAATCTACTGATCAACACTGAATACTCTCCACGAAATAAGCTAAGTGCTAATAATAACTAATAAATTAAAAGATACAACATACAAAATTAATACATATCAACATATATAAAAAATAAATATATTAAAATTAAAAATAGTTTAAAAGAAAGAAAAAGTTCAGGAACTTACCTCAGGTCCAGAAATTTCAAGTGCACAAATGAGGAAGGAGGAGGCGCTACGAATAAATAGCCAAAACTTTCACCGACGACTAAAAAAATTCAATCGTCGGTGAAAGCTTCAACGATGCCTGAGCGGCATTCAGTGACGATAATTTCGTCGCTGAAAGTTGTGACCTTCACTAACGACAAAGTCGTCACTAAAGCCTTGTCTTGGAATTCGGATTAAGCTTTTAGCGACGACATTGTCATCGTTAAAAATTCAAGACTTTCAGCGACAACACTGTCATCGCTAATGATGTACCACTATCGTCGCTGAAGGTGAAATTTTCTTGTCAAAAATTTTTTAGGCTTTTAGCGATGACTTTTGTCGTCACTAAAAGCCTAATTCTTCCGGCCCGCATTTCTGCTTCCCTCTAAAAAGTTATGTCTTTTTTACCGATGACTTTGTCGTCGAAAATACCTTTAGCGACGATCGAAATTTTGTCGCCGATAAAAGTGTCGTCGTTGTTGCTACTTTTTCTTGTAATGAGTATACATCTTAATGCTTTAATTAAATAATTGAAACAAAAGTTATAGAAAAAGTAAATAATATAGCTTCATGCAAAAATTGGAAGAAATAATTTAGGACAATTCTAAGATAATTAGACTAAAAGTCTAAGTATTAATACCTTAATTTTGTGGTGGAATGAGAATTATTAAATTTTGATGATACAAAAATGGGTGATTGAGATTCATGATTAGAAGATTTATTTAATAGATAAAAAATTAATAATATGACAATTATATTTTGAATCATAAATTTTATTTTAATTTTAGATCCATAAAAAATCTAAAATAAGTAATTTAAGTATATTATTTATATTAATTTGTATGTATATTTTTATACCACTTCACTATATAATAAACCTAATTTAATGATTATTAACTTAATTTTATTTATAATACATTACAACTTAAAACATTCAAAACTAAAATGCTTTTAAAAAATTACCATATAATCATTTTGAAAATATAAGATATAGTTAACAAATTAAAATTTTAAGCTTTTACTTTGGGAAGCTAATTTTTTATTTTTTTCTACTTTTTTCTTCTCTTTTTTTTTTAAATAATCTCCTTCACTTATTTCTTATAAATTAATATACAAAAGAATCATTTAAAACACCTAATTTAGTAATAAAATTTAATATTATTTTCAATCTGAAGTCCAATTTCCATTTATGCTTTTAAAAGAAGTGTTATATATATATATATATATATATATATATATATATTATTTTTTTGATATGTCACCATCTACAATTAAGTTCTCTAAACATGTTCAAAATATGTTAAGCAAGGTTTATTTAAAAATTAAAGTGTTACATGTACAACTATAAAAATATAATATGTGTATTTTTTTATTTTTATCATCTTATAAATTATATTAAATACAAACTTTTACAACATACATAATATCATTTTCAAATAAAATATTTATTTTATTAATTTAATATATTATTAATATTTTTGGTATAAGATAAAATAAAAAATAAATGAGATAAAATTAAATTCCTTTTGATAATATGTAAAATTGTGAAGAAAACAGAGATTAATATTAAGAGAAAAAATACAACTAACAATTAAATATATCATGTTTGAAATAACTATTTGTATTAGGTCAAAATTATAATAACAAAGTTACCTATATCTTTTAGTCTCAAATTTTTAGGTGGAACATATTTGAACATTACTTATGTGTCCATTGATTTTTTACTAACAATTTCTTGGACGTTATATACAAATCTACATAATCTAAAAGAACAAAAAATGAAAAATATTACATTGTATTAAAAAGAATAATAATCTGATTTCTATTAAAAAATTTTGATTAGTTAAAATAAAAAAATTTAAAATTATTTGGATGTTGTACATTAATGTCCAAATATAGTTTTATTGTATTATATATAACAATATTTTTTTTCAACAAATTTATGACAGGCAAAGAGTTTATTGTTAGAAAAATAATATTGCCGATAAAATAATCAAAATGAAGTATTTAAGAATATAATATATAGTATTTTTTAGTTTTCAGCCATGGAACAATTTTCTTCATGTAACGCAAAGTACAAGGTTTTATATACATGTTCTTTAATATAAATAAGTAGTTTTAAATAGTGAAAATTAACTTTTTTTTATTTCATGTAATATTTAAATAATGAACAGTAATTTTAATTGATTTTTGGCAATAATTAATATACCATTCTATTTAGTAAAATTATCATTTTATTATGTGTTTTTAAAATTAAATACAAATATGAATTTTAGAAATACGTACATATATGAAGCAATAAGAGAGGGAAAACTATTTGAAACAAGAAATTTTTAAATTTATATAGAGAACAAATATTTGGCCTAACTTAAATTTTATTTAACTATTGATTTGTTAAAAAAATGAGGCTAAAATGTAATGAAAATAAATTTAAAATCTGATTTTAAAAAATGTATAAAGAAATAATTAAATTGAAAGCCTCTTCCATACAAGCAACACATTATTATTTCATTGGCGTGTCTATTAGAGTATTGATACCCATAATTATTGTATAGGTATGGGATAACATTCTAATAATTTATATATATTTCTTATTTAAGAATTATCATTAATTCAAGGGCTAAGTGCTATTAGCTCCTGATGTTTAATTCTTAATGTCTTGTTTGGAAACAATGTTCTAGAATTGAGTTGAATACATTCTGATAGAAATAATTTCTTAAATCATTTGTAAATGTAGCATAATGTTTCAAAATAATGTTAAAAATAATCATTTCATTCCTCATTTTAAAAAATATTCAAAAATATTGCATGATATAGTATAACTATAACAAAATATTTCAGAATCATATTTAATTGAAAATGTAAAATCATTAAAATAAATTTTCATTTTAAAACAAAATGAATTTTTGTTTCTTTAGAATTGCAAGCTGATTAAATTTAAAATGAGAAGAAATGCAATTTTTTAAGGGTGATAGTGGCACTAGACGAAAATGTACTTTTTGGGGGAAAAAGAATTAGTTAGAGTCTTGTCATTATGAGTATAGTTTAATAGTTTAATAGTTTAATAAATTAATGAAAGCGCTTGTACATTAAATCTCAATGGAAAAAGACAACAGGCCCCACTCGTACTTTGCACTTGAATGTTTATTTTATCGGGACACCTCCGATGGTAGGATTTTTGTGAATTTTATGTAACTTTTTAATAAAATTTACATTTTTTTATAAGATTTCACGACAATTTTTAAAAATTTTCTGTTACAGGATCATTATTTCAATCATATGACGAGAATTATAAATAAATTTATAAATTTTATGTAAATTGGTACGTTTCATATAATTTATATCATATGAAAAAAATGCAAAATTTTATTAAAAATAATGAATTTTATTAAATTATTTTCATAAAATTTAGAAAAAGTCATATCAATACAATTTTTTTAGAGGTGGTATCCTACGAATTTCTAATACCTACCTACGCTTACCATATTTGCATAATGGGAATGGTGAGGATAGGATTTATATATACTAGTCATGTAGTATATTTATACTGGTGGTATATGAAATATTATCATGTGTTTCATATTATATTGTGAATTTAAGTTTGATTTATTATTAATATAAAATATTTTATAATAAATAAGAGAAAATATGTTTTTAAAAATTAATAATTAAGAAATCTTAATCATTTTTATTAACAGTTTTAAAAAATGGAATAATTTTGATAATTTTATTAATATATTAATACATGAATAAATAATAATATAAAATTAATTTACATTAGTAATTAATTCTTATATTATTTTATTGCATATATAAAAATATGAACATATATATAATTATATTTTACGTGTGACTAGTGTAAATACAACAATATAAAATATAAATCAAAATATCATCATACATAAAATATAAATCAAAATATTTCATCAATGGGTTGTTGAGTGTCTTAGTGTGTATTTTGCCGTTTTACTGATACCTTCCCAAAATCAATATGAAGTCTAATATTCTGAAGTAACGCAGAGAGATATTGGCACATTCATTTTATCAGAAAATATTTTTTATAAAAATATTATTTATAAGTATATTGATAAAGAATTTACATATTATTTTTATTTATGATTCTAAAAAAATAATTTGTAGAGTTATAGTAATCAAGGAAAGTAAATTCTCCTTTTGAAAAGGAAAAATTATTTTTTAAAATTTTTTAATTTAATAATAAATAAATAAAATACCTTTTTTACATTTTATGATTTTGTAATTATATTTTATGAAAAATATTTTCCATCCAAATAAACAGAACCTTTAACTCAAATAGTATTTGTTATTCTTGGAAGATTTATATCTTCTTTTATATCTAAAATTTGATCTCCAATCTTAATTCAATATTTAAAAATACCTTTATTGAATAACATTTACTATCTATTATTTGTCTTCAAACAAAATCTCACCTCATACTTCATTGAAAAGGATAAAAAAAAAGTGAAGATATCTCGATTGTAAATAAAAAGAAATACTTTTAATTTCATTAAAATCACTCGAAGGAAAATAGAGGTTAATTTGGTGTAAATCTTGATGTTTCTTCATTTATGATTCTAAATAACATAAAAAATACTCTGAATAGCTTTGTAGAATTTTAACAGTACAACAAAGCCTTTTCCCAATAGTCTAAAATTAATTATTGGATTCATAATTAATCATTGAATGTGCTAATTACAATAAAACAAATACATCATAAATCATAAATTATATTTATAACTAACGGTAACCTATAGGTTTATTTATATAGCTCAATAATAAATCTATTGAAGTGAAGTCAATAATATGGGAGTCCAACGATGTGCTGGGTCGGTTGAAAGTATCTACAATTTTTTTGGGAAAAAAGGATAATTTTCCTTGTTTGGACAAGAATTTAAATGGATTTGGAATATTTTTATGATTTTTAAAATTCAATTTTTTTGTTTAATTTACTGTTTTGAAAAGAAACTCTACCATGAAACTTTTAATCAAAAGAGGAGTGGATATTTTTTCTTTTTGTTTTCTGTATAATTTTGACCTAAATTTTATTTTCTATATTTTGAGAGAATGCTCAGTTGCTTTAACCCTTTGGAATGATCTTGATACCTTTTCTTCTTATTTGCATCCTTTGCATTTAGATTTCGATAGATCGTTAAAAGATAATTTAACATTAAATGAATTAAGAAGTATTTTGAAAGTCTCTTGAGCCACTGTGTTTACATATAGTATTTGGAATCTTTGGTCACATTGAAAAAAAAAAATCTTTCAACCTAATCAAGGAAGCTCAAATTTAAAAGCAATTATTCTTGCTAAATCAATTGAATATTGAGCTATAATGCAACAAGTAAAATTCTCTTCTGCATAACAATTTATAGATTTTTTTTGTACATATTATTCATGCTTCGAATTTTATGTGTATATGTTTTTTTATTTAATTTGTTCATATATATATAATTTTGTACATATTATTCATGTTTTGAATTTTAAGTGTACGTATTTTTTTTATTTAATTTGGTATGAATTTAATAATTAATTTGATATGTTTCGAGAATGAGACGCATCTTAAAAAATTTATACAGAAGTGAACTTTTTTTATAAGCAATTTCGATATATTAATGAAATTTAAAGTGATAGAGTATTAAGTTCTATTCCATTCTTATTATGACAAAGTAATGACATTTTACAAAAATTCTTGTTTAAAATAATTTTAGTGATGTGACATTGATAATTAAGCAATAGTTTCTTTTATAAAAAAAATAATAAATTTTAAAATTGTATTATAATGCAATATGATTTTGATGATCAGTGATCATGTTATCATTATATTTAATAATTTAATTTGTAATTTTAGGTATAATTTTAATATTCCGATTCTTTTGGGAAACTTATGAGTTAATTTGGGTTAATTTTGATAATTATCACCAAAATAGAATTATTTTTTATTAATCCATAAGTCTCCAACTATTAATAAATACTTATGAGATTAACTTTTAATTATTTCACATATTTACCTGTTCAAAGAAGGTAAATGTGTGTTATAATTAAAAACAAGTTTAATAAAATATTTTTTAATTATTTCATATAATAACTTGCCAAAAGGGGGTTACTATATGTTATAATTAGAAATTAGTTTGGAAAAATAATTTTATTTCTAAATTTATTTTATTATTATATATTTTATCTATCCAAAAGAGATAAATTTGTAATAATAATGTATTATACTAGTTGGCTTCAATTTTAGGAAGATTTTTTTTTTTTTTGCATATTACATTCTTTACCCAAAGGAGAGAATGTAGTAATATTTATATATTCTTAAATATGATTATTTTGCCCAAAATTAATATATTACATTTAATATTTTTTAATAATCTCTTTTGCTATAAATGTATGTTATTAAACACATGGTATTTGTAAAATTTTTTATATCATTCATGGTATTTTTGTTTATAAATATTTTTCATTTTACCATGTGTATGGATCAAATAAGGTATGTTATTGAATTATTTTAATATTATTTTGAATATTTTTATTTTAATTTAGAATTAATTTATGTTTCTAAAAGAAACATGTTAAAGGGATTTAGTTAGAATTATAAAATTATCCCTATATTGATCTTGATTTAATGATAGCTTTAACTTTTTAAAATAAATATATATTTTAAGCCTTATTGTATTTTCGAATTGCATAGATTTAAGATGTATTTATGTGCAATATGATTAAAATTGAGGTAATTTAGATGTAAGAATATTTTAATTTTCTGACATTGTTTTGGATAATTTTTTTATATCCTGGATCTTTTGACAAGTTTATAATTTGTTATGGATAATTACTACTAAAGTAAGATTATTTATATTAATCATAAAGTCTTTGAGTTATATTATACGGGATTGATTTATGATTATTATATACCATTGCTTACCCAAAAATGGTTGTTGTATATTTTAATTAGAGATGTTTTATGAAGTATATAAATTTTTAGAGTTACTTTAGTTTTAAAAATATGTCTTCCCAAAAGGGATATATTTTTAATCCTAAGGTATTCTCTTGATGGGTTTCATGATTAGGAAGGTCTTTTATATGCTACATTTTTTCCTAAAGGAAAATTATAGTAATATATATTACTTCTATGTCCATGAACTCAAAATTACATCTTTACTTCAAATATTATTTCTTTGATTAATCATTTTTTAAGGCATAATTAAAGTATGTTATTTCACTTTAATTATAAAGGTAAATTTGTCTAAAAGGTCTATTGGTCTAAAAAAATATTTTTTAATATCATATTATCTTCTATGTAATTGAGTTAATATGTTGAAAGGGAACTTAATACATACTATATATTTTGCCCAAATGAGAATTTATAATTATGTATTGAAAACTCTTATATAGATCTTATTATATTATGTGCTATCAAATGATTTGTGCAACTAAATTCAACTCTCCTATATTTTAAAGAGTTATTAAATAAATCAATTTTGAGAATGACATATACTATTTTATAACTTCAGTTATATGGTGATAAATTGAATTTTATATTGTTTATGGAATTATGGCATATTAGTTGTCAAATATAATTTTTTCCTTTTCTTCTATAGGGTGAAATTATATATAACTTTCTTAAAAATTATATTTGATAAATAAATTATTAATCAATTAGTGCATATAATTATATTTTGAAATAATGTTCATTTTTTTAGAGTTGCACTGAATCTTCATATTAGTGGAAGTTTGATTTAATGTTATGAAATTTTATTTATATTACAAAGTGTAATATCTATGTTCAAGAGCTTATTTTAGTTAAAGGTTATTTGATAATGTTTGAAAATGCTTTACTTTGTAAAAGTACAATTAAATATTAAAATTTCTTTATATGATTTAGTTTATATTAACTTATATGTTATTATATACATTTATTTATCAGAAAATATGTATGATGTACAAATCTCATTGAATCCTCTTTCATGCATATAATATTTGAATTTTAAACTAATTTTTATTAAGCATATTTTTACTAATAGTAATGAATTTGACATGTAAGTTATTATTTATTTTTTTTAGTATAATATAAAGTAACTTATAATGTTCTTGACATATGCATTGTAAATCTATTTTTTAAAAATTTTATAAGATACTTTTTTCGTCAATAATGTATGTTGCTATCATGAGAATTTTCCAACTAATCTTTATTCATACATTGTAGAAAGTTTTCTTATTACATTAACTTGGTATCAATTTTAATATATAATTTTGATAGTCATGTAAATGACTTGCTTGAGATATTAAAGCTAATTATATAATTGATTTCTTTTGATTATTGATTTATTTTATTATATTAAGTAGATGATTTAAGAAATCATAATTTTACATACTGCTAAAATATATATATGAAATTTAAACATTTTTTTCCTAAACCAAAGTTCTTATAGTTATAAGATATTTAAAAGCCGATTAAGATATGGGCATTTAATTTTATTTTTCTTATAATATGCTTAGTTATGGGAGTTTTATGTTATATAAAACATTTAATCTCAGTTGATAATTATAACATGTTTATTGATACACAAGATGCATATATCATTGATATTATTACACAATTTGCTAATTTTTATCAAACTTGCTCTTGATCATATCGATACATTATTGTGCATTTATATGTACAATTTATGAATTCTTTATCAATACATTCATCTTCATATTGTGAATTGTATAAATTATTATAATTATAAGGACTAAGATTTGGTGCCAGTCATTAATTCTTGAACTTGTATATGTATTTTCTATGCGCACCATATAGGTATTAGGTTTAATATGTTATATTCAATGATACCTTATCACGATTAAGATTTGGTGTCAATCATTAGTTTCTAAGTAATATATTTGTCTCTTAATTAATAATATTATAAAATTTAGAGACATTCTAACTAACAAATTTATGAGACAATCGCTAACTCTTATGTTTGATGTTTATTTCTTAATTGACTATTTTGAGATTCTGAGATAATTAAACTTATTGTTACTAAAAGATTTCTCTATCTTATTATGGAGCTTGTTATAAAGAAATCATTGAGGATTGACTAGAAAAATAGTATGTTTGTTAGATCATACATATTGATGTTATTTTTCTTGTTACACTTTCACATTAATAACTCATATTTAAGTAGTTGATGATATATGTAACCATAGAAGGTCTTGCATTGAAAATCATGCAATTACTGCCATAATTTGATTTTCTTGATTGCTTGAGTATGAGTTGTGTTTTAAGTATCATTTCTTGGATGATGTATTTTCAAAATCGTGGCTACGTATTCAAAATTTTGTATTCAGCTTGAGAGTCATTTTTATATAAAATATTTTAAAATAAATTCTTTACAATTAATGTTGTTCAAGTAAGAGAATGTTAGAATTTGTACGTGGATTTTCATTAATTGTAAATATTTTATTTTCTAATAAAACTAGTTAAACAATAATTTAAGAGATTTTTTTATTTATTAAGGCCTAATTATTAAAGTGATATATTATTTGAGCTTATAGATACTTGATTTTGGATTAATATATTTCACGGTTAAAGTGTAGGCTTATACCTTTTCTACCCCATAATGGGAGAGCTTGATAAGGTTATATTTACATTCGTTAGATTCTCTGTCTATTTCTAATCTAATTTAATAATTCACTTGTCCCATTGAAAATTGTACACTCTAAGAGAAGAAGAGGAAGATTTTTGTCTGTACTATTCATTTGAATATTACTTTATTTAGGAGAATTAAATATACAAAAATAAATGCATAAATATTAATTTTAATATTTTTTTATTTATAATTTTAGTTTTGATATATGATCTATGAATTGTTACAGAAATATCAAAATGACATGGAAGAGAGACGTGAAAATTCAAAGCCTGAAAACTGAAAGGAATTCGAAAGTCGAAACCCCGCAAAGCCCTGGAAAGGCCAACATGTGTTCCCTATAAACGGTTCCAATCAACCAATGGCCCACGAAAGTTTCACAATTACCTGCGATGATGATCCTGTGTGGCAGTCCCTTACAATACGTTTGGTTGGAATTGTTGGGTGGAATAGAAAGAAGATGAGAATGGAAATAGAATCGAATGGAATAATTATTTTATAATTATATTTGATATGATATGAATATTTTATTTTATTTTTATATTTTATATAATTTTTTTTTGATGTGATAGAATGAAAAAAAATATTATTATAAAAATAGTAAATATCTTATTAAATAATTTAATATTATTAAAATATATGATATAATTAATAATAAAAATTATCATAATTTAAATTTTATCATTAACATTATAATTAATAAAAAAATTCTATAATAAAAACATGAAATTTTTAATTTACTAAATTTTGTATTATATATTATTTGTAAAGAATACAAAATATAATATTTTAAATTTTATTATTAAAAATATAATTATTGAAATATTTTAATAGAAAAATATTTAAAAATAATATTTTTATTATTATTAACAAAAGGTAATATTAAAATATGAGGAATATATGTATAAAGAAGCTAATTTATAAACGAGGGAATGATCTATTCCATCATTTTTATTATGAAATGAATATTTCATTACCTGATGAAATGATCATTTTGTAAGAAATGTGTATTTTCATTTCATAATACATACTAAATAAATTCTTGTGGACAGATAAACAACGACATAGAAAAGACCGAATTAAAATGATTATCTTGTACCCTTACTTTTAAAAATAAAGTCATACCGTAATTAAATTTAAAATATTGAGAATGTCATACCATTACAAGCTGTGGAACACGGCACATAAGATTTTATTCTTCCACATCATTAGTTACTATAATAAGGTTGGAGGTAATGAACGGAAGGACTTGGTTAAATCAAAGTTAATCTATCGAAAATCAAATTGAGAACAAAACTCGAATTGGAAACAATATTTGTAAAGAATTAAAATAGCATTTTAAACTAGTTATTTAAAAGGAATAACCAAAATTTTTATTTAAAAATAAGGCTCCATTTATTATGTTAGAAAATATTTTTTTGTTGAAAATTTTTATTTTACTTGTATAACATAAAGGAAAAACATATCATTTTACATTTTGATTAAAAATTATAATATTTAGTGGTATGTTAATGAAAAAAAATAACTTTCTTCTTAAATTAGAGGATGTTGTTTTTTATTTCATTCCGTATATTTAATATTGAATAATTTTAACAATTTTCTTGCAATTCATTAATAAAAATAAAAGGAGTAAACATTAATTTATATACCATAAAATTAAAATATTACTTAAACGCATGAATAGTAGGAGGAATGAACTCTAATGTAGTAGCCATCAAACCATGCATGAAATGTCATGATTCAAATTTAAAGATATGTAATTTTAAATAACGTTATAATTCTGAGTATAAGATATTTTTAAAAGAAATCTAATATACACTTAATTTTTTATTTGAGAGATTTTCCTGGAATCTTTTCTGCAGAGAGACATTTTCTACTCTCTCTTTTGGAATAATGTTCACAGGAAAAAGAGAAAATGCAAAGGTGCAAGATTATTAAGTTGACCCAAGAAGCTGGTTGGAAGCTTCCTCCGGAGTCAAACGCACACAACGGAATTCCTAGAACTTAGAGGAATGAGGATGAAGATCGTGAATATCATTCACCACACATTAGCCGCTAGGAAACTACGCGAAAGTTATTAATTTTCTTCTTCACTCACCATGCTTTAATACAAATTTTGGGTTTAAACACAAAAAATGTAATATTTAACCGAAAGAAGATATAAAATTTTATAAAAAAAAAATTACATGATGACCTGTGCCTCAGAAAGATTGTTCAATACTTAAGGAAAATTTATACAACAGTGGTTGTTTGATTGAAGTTTTATTTTGGTCCCTCACATAAACATTTTTTTTTAAATTTAATTTTTATTCCTCCTTAGCCAATTTAAAAATTTTCAATTAATGTTTGCTAAGATAATGATGTGAAAAATTAAAGTGTAATATGATGCCATGCAGGCTCTTTGGGGAAACAAAATTGAATTGCTTGAAAGTAAATATTTTTGTGGATTGAAACGAGTTTTGTTAAACGACATAACAAGGATAGAATTAAATGATTATCTTTTACCTTTACTTTCAAAATAAAGTCAAATGATAAATGAATGGAAATGGTCAAATATGTTACATTCAAAGTGGAAGATCACGGTTGAAAGGTATTAGGTAATGGAATCATGCGTCCATTACAGGAAGAGAAACGATTTCACATAGAACACAAACTGTCCTTTACAGGAAGAGAAACGATTTCACATAGAACACAAACTTTCCTGGATGAATTTAGGTAGGCAATTTTCTTTTTCTTTTTCTTTTTTGGTCACAAAAGTTTTCAACAAGTGGAAAATACATAGGTGCAAAGGACTAATAGACCAGCTTACCCCTATTTATTTCGTTCAAACCTCCTTGTTTCTCTTCCACCAGACCTTAGCCTTTGTTTTTGCATACTGGATTAATCAAACTCATAGTTTGATCCAATGTCTGCGCCTTCTTTCCTTTCACGGAGACGAGTTTTACATCAGTATCAGACTCCTAATTATATAACTATACGTGTTCCCCTCTCAAATACTGCATATCACCAACAAGAACCATCACGCGATTCACATGGTCACTCTTACCATGTTGCTGCCATTTTTGCATCTACAATTGGTCATTTTCTGGCCTTCCTCCAAGCCCAAGCTGCCGCAAATTCATTTTCTCGAATAATTTCAACAGCCTTTGTTTTAAGTTTATTAGGTTACTTTTTGGCCTTCAGGGCTAAATTCCGGTTTCCAGGATATGCTTCTCAAATTGACATTCTGATGGAGGTATTAGCCAATTCTTCAGTGGCTTCTGCAGGGTCACTATTCCTTCCCAATTCCAAATCCTTGTGGCCCTTGATATTCATATTTCATATAGTGCTTTTAATTGAGCCACTTTACCCTACAATAATAAAAATATTTGATAAATATGTGCGTCCTTTGTTCTCCCGGCGGCCCCCACCTGCACTTTTACCGTTGACCGTGATAAATCACGCTTCCTCTGCAACATCGGCGGCGACACCTTATCAGAATGTCACCGCACCAGCAATGGTGGTTGGACCTTTTTTGCCAGTTACCTTTGACTTTGGGTGAGTCAACTCAAAGTGCAAAATTTTATTTCACCATAGTCTTGTTATTAAAAAAAAAAAATAAAGTACAAAATTATTGGATGAGGTCTAAAATCTTTGTTCAAGTACACCTGATCGCTTCTGCAGAAGTTGGTTTTTAATATCCCCCCAAAAAAGTAGATTTTTATTTATTTTTATGCACACTTTAAATAATTGAAACTAATGATATATTTGTTCATTGTTATAAAAATAATTTTCATTTTTTAAAAAATAAAAAAATTTGTTTGATAATTTATTTTCAGTATTTATTTTTAAAATCTTAACTTCAGTGTAATTCAAAAATATAAAAGTATAAATAACTTTTAAATAAATTTAAAAACTATTCTATTATTCTTAATATTCATTTTGTAATTAAATAAAATATTTTTATTTACAACATTAATTATTTTTTATTTTAATTTTTTAATCTAAAATTAATTTTTTTAAAAAAATTAAAATAAATTAATTTTTTTATAAATATAAAAAATATATATATTAAAAAACAACTTGATCTTTCATGCGGTGTTTTTTATTGTTTTTTCACATCTCTTTACATCGGTTTGGTAGATCCTTTAGGTGTCTGGTGCTTGCTATGGTGCCCATTGGGTTTGGTACCCGGGGTGATGTGGCAAAATACAAGCCATTGGATGAGATTACAAAAGTCTTAGCATTGACTTAGTAATCTCATCCAATGGCCTGTATTTTGCCACACCACCCCGGGTTTGGTACTACTAGGAGCACCTTAGAATTCACCTAGGTGTCTTTATTCTAACGAAGGATAGATAATCATATAAAACTCACGTGCATTAAAAAATTATTTTTTAATTTTTAATGTATTAAAAGATAATTAATTATCAAAAATAGGATATGTGTTATAAATAAGTGAAAAGTCTTGTTTACCCTTCTTGGCTGCCTGCGGAATTGATTAATTTGATGCTTCTCCCCCATGCAGAGCCGTCCAGCCACTGCCTGATCAAATTAACAACGCACCGGCGACAATCTCTGGATCTTCTCCTCTGTTCATCTACAGTTGAGGGGACTATCTGACAATATTATGTTGCATAATATACCGCGATGCTGGGCTCTTCTATTTTCCTTCCTTTTATGACTCCGGAAATGGAGAAATAAATTTTGATTTTTTTTTCCTTGAAAGTTATAAAAATGAATTTCGATATTCTCTCTCTCTCTTTTTCTGCGGAGAGTAAAGTTTTTTTTTTTTTTTTGTAATTTATCAAATTTATTTATTTACTCTTCCTGGTTTGGCTGCCCTCCGAAATGATTGAGTGCTTTCTTCCTTATATGCAGGCAAGCTCAGCCGCAACCTAGGGCGGAGCTCTCATCACCAAACGAGGATGAATACTTGGAGGAATGCCCTGTTTGAAGGCTAGAAGAATTTGTGGGAAGAAGCCCTTCTTTGCATATTTGTTTTAGTTGTTGTATGAATTAGGAAATAGATGGGCAGAATCCCTTATTTCTTTATTTTTTTTTTCAATTCAAATATCTCCATTCCTCATTATATGAGCCTGTTCGGAAATGTTTTGTGAGTTTTGCAAAAATTCATGTAATACTGGTTATTATTAATGATTTGAAAATTTTACAAAAATTCATCCCAAATTTCACTTACTGGGTATATTAGTACGTAACATTGATTGATCGGCATATTATGTTCTTTTAATATTTAAGTTAGCATGTAATACGGTCCCATTCGTAGGACTCTATCCCTTATCAATTGTCTCTGACCTTCTGCTACTCCCTGATTGATATACATCCGTTTGCATATGATCTGGCATATATGGATGCAGATTGCATGATTAGAATAAAGAGGAATGGTTGCCCAAGTAGTAAGTATTAGAGTACGTAGTGTACAAATATTAGAGGATCCAGTAGGGTAGGGATTAAATGAAATTAACTTTAAGTTTAATGCAAATATCTAGATTCCATAGCATTTAACTTGGATAGGTAAACCACAAACATTAATTAAAGCTAAAGAGTAATTAATGGAACATGAACCACAGAAGTCAGGAATCATCAGGTCTACGTTCGTTTTTCGTAAGAATTTTTTTTTCATATATAAATAAAACAGCACTACTTATTTTATAATTTGTTAAAAAATATGATATTTAAAAGTATAATAACATAAAAAAATAATTTTTTCTTTAAAAAGAGAAAATTATGTTCTACCAAAACTTTTAAATTTAACATTAAATATTTAAGTTATTTTCATTATTTTAATATTTTATAATTATATTTCTCCCAAAAATATTTTCCATTAAAAACATCACTAGTGATTATAGTCCTTTCTAAGGCTCGTTTGTTAATTTTTATAGAAAAATTTCATTTTTTTATAGAGAATTAAATGAATATCATATTTTTCTATATCTAATGATTAAAAAAGGATCATTAAAGTAATGATAGAGAAAAAATAATTTTATTTTTAATAAAAAATTGTTTTCTATTAAATTTATAATATTTAATATTAAATAAATAATAAATATTTTATTATTTTAATATTTTATAATTATATTTTTAGAAAAGATATTTTTCATTAAAATGAATAGAATCTCACTTTCCAAAATCTTATTATAAATTACACAAGAGGAAATCGAAAGTAAACTTACGTCGCACTTCATGCAAGGATTTAGATGGTGTAAATTATGTCTTCTTGGCGGATGTGACCGGCCGGCCATTTGTACGCTTAAAAAAAAAATTACTTTCAGTGGCACTGAAAATTGTCACAGAATATTATTATATTGTTACAAATGATTTTTTAACGACAACAAGTTGTTCATACCAGAAACTCTATCACAAAAAGTGTTTCTAATAATAAATAATATTTGTCACTGAAACTTTTATTTTATAATAAGGTTTGTTGTGATAAAAAACTGACATTTTTTTTGTGTCAATTAAATTAAGTTGTCACTAAAAATCATATACAAATTTTCTTGTTCTTGTTAAGTTGACATTCAATGATTAAAGAAATAATTACCGCTAATTAATGACTTCAGTGATAATAGTTGTTACAAAAACTATTTTGACTGATACCATATTTATATTATTACTAAAAATATAATATTTGTGATAACCATGCATTTTTTCAACATATTTATATTTTCATTAAAAATATAATATTTGTAACAATCATTTTCATTACTAAAAATTCTTTCCAGCGTCAACAAATTTATCTTGTTGCTAAAGACTCTTGTTATTAAAATTTATTTTTATTTTTATTTTATAATCGTACCCTTGTTCACAATATCTTTAATAATAGTATAAAGAGAATTTACTAAACAAAATTTTAATATAACATTCAAAATAAAACTTAGAGTCAAAGTATATAGCCATTCATATGATTCATATCCAATTTAGAGAACAACGCTGTAAACTTGTAATTAGGTATTAACAACATCTATTAACAATACAAAATGGAATATTACTTATCAAGTAAATCAACTTCAAAGATTCGGAATAGTGTTACTTACAGTATTATGATGACCAACCTGCAATAACCAATAATAAGAGATGGTTTAATTCGCCTCAATAGCATGAGAAGTTCTATTTTTCGAGAAATAGAAAATTAGTGAGTTATATAATTGATCATTATCTCACAAATTGTGAAAAATAAAATTTTCTAAAAAATTCTACTTCTCACAAAACATGAGAAGTTACTATATGTTATAATTAGAAATTAGTTTAGAGAAGTAATTTTATTTTTAAATTTATTTTGTTATTATATATTTTATCTATCCAAAAGGGATAAATTTGTAATAATAATATATTATACTAGTTGGTTTCAATTTTAGGAGGATTTTTTTTTTGCATATTACATTCTTTACCCAAAAGAGAGAATGTAGTAATATTTATATACTCCTAAATATAATTATTTTGCCCAAAATTAATATATTACATTTAATATTTTTTAATAATCTCTTTTGCTATAAATGTTTATTATCAAACACATGGTATTACTAAATTTTTTATATCATTCATGGTATTTTTGTTTATAAATATTTTTCATTTTACCGTGTGTATGGATCAAATAAGGTATGTTATTGAATTATTTTAATATTATTTTGAATATTTTTATTTTAATTTAGAATTAATTTATGTTTCTAAAAGAAACATGTTAAAGGGATTTAGTTGGAATTATAAAATTATCCCTATATTGATCTTGATTTAATGATAACTTTAATATTTTAAAATAAATATATATTTTAAGCCTTATTGTATTTTCGAATTGCATAGATTTAAGATGTATTTATGTGCAATATGATTAAATTTAAGGCAATTTAGATATAAGAATATTTTAATTTTGTGATCATTATTTTGGATAATTTTTTTTTATATCCTGGATCTTTTGACAAGTATATAATTTGTTGTGGATAATTATTACTAAAGTGAGATTATTTATATTAATCATAAAGTCTTTGAGTTATATTATACAGGATTGATTTATGATTATTATATACCATTGCTTACCCAAAAATGGTTGTTGTATATTTTAATTAGAGATGTTTTATGAAGTATATAAATTTTTAGAGTTGCTTTAGTTTTAAAAATATATCTTCCCAAAAGGGATATATTTTTAATCCTAAAGTATTCTCTTGATTGGTTTCACGATTAGGAAGGTCTTTTATATGCTACATTTTTTCCTAAAGGAAAATTATAGTAATATACATTACTTCTATATCCATGAACTTAAAATTACATCTTTACTTGAAATATTATTTCTTTTGCTTTTTATGGTAAAAATGCTATTTCTTTGATTAATCATTTTTTAAGGCATAATTAAAGTATGTTATTTCACTTTAATTATAAAGGTAAATTTGTCTAAAAGGTCTATCTGTCTAAAAAAATATTTTTTAATATCATATTATCTTCTATGTAATTGAGTTAATATGTTGAAAGAGAACTTAGTACATACTATATATTTTGCCCAAATGGGAATTTATAATTATGTATTGAAAACTCTTATATAGATCTTGTTAATGTATAATTCTTTTCTTCTTTTGTTTATTATGTGCTATCAAATGATTTGTGCAACTAAATTCATCTCTCCTATATTTTAAAGAGTTATTAAATAAATCAATTTTGAGAATGATATATACTATTTTATAACTTTAGTTATATGGTGATAAATTGAATTTTATATTGTTTATGGCATTATGACATATTAGTTGTCAAATGTAATTTTTTCCTTTTCTTCTATAGGGTGAAATTATATATAACTTTCTTAAAAATTATATTTGATAAATAAATTATTAATCAATTAGTGCATATAATTATATTTTGAAATAATGTACATTTTTTTAGAGTTGCACTGAATCTTCATATTAGTGGAAGTTTGATTTAATGTTATGAAATTTTATTTATATTACAAAGTGTAATATCTATGTTCAAGAGCTTATTTTAGTTAAAGGTTATTTGATAATATTTGAAAATGCTTTACTTTGTAAAAGTACAATTAAATATTAAAATTTCTTTATATAATTTAGTTTATATTAACTTATATGTTATTAAATACATTTATTTATCAGAAAATATGTATGATGTACAAATCTCATTGAATCCTCTTTCATGCATATAATATTTGAATTTTAAACTAATTTTTATTAAGGATATTTTTACAAATAGTAATGAATTTGACATGTAAGTTATTATTTATTTATTTTAGCATAGTATAAAGTAACTTATAATGTTCTTGACATATGCATTGTAAATCTATTTTTTAAAAATTTTATAAGATACTTTTTTCGTCAATAATGTATGTTGCTATCATGAGAATTTTTCAGCTAATCTTTATTTATACTTATTTTGGTAATCTCTAAAAATATATTTTAGAAAGTTTTCTTATTACATTAACTTGGTATCAATTTTAATATATAATTTTGATAGTCATGTAAATGACTTGCTTGAGATACTAAAGTTAATTATATAATTGATTTCTTTTGATTATTGATTTATTTTATTATATCAAG
Source organism: Sindora glabra (assembly GCA_020226215.1). Lineage (NCBI taxonomy): Eukaryota > Viridiplantae > Streptophyta > Magnoliopsida > Fabales > Fabaceae > Sindora > Sindora glabra. The sequence continues at coordinate 22,096,441 of CM035234.1, forward strand.
TAGATGATTTAAGAAATCATAATTTTACATACTGCTAAAATATATATATGAAATTTAAACATTTTTTTCCTAAACCAAACTTCTTATAGTTATAAGATATTTAAAAGCCTATTTAGATATGGGCATTTAATTTTATTTTTCTTATAATATGCTTAGTTATGGGAGTTTTATGTTATATAAAATATTTAATCTCAGTTGATAATTATAACATGTTTATTGATACACAAGATGCATATATCATTGATATTATTACACAATTTGCTAATTTTTATCAAACTTGCTCTTGATCATATTGATACATTATTGTGCATTTATATATACAATTTATGAATTCTTTATCAATACATTCATCTTCATATTGTGAATTGTATAAATTATTATAATTATAAGGACTAAGATTTGGTGCCAGTCATTAATTCTTGAACTTGTATATGTATTTTCTATGCGCACCATATAGGCATTAGGTTTAATATGTCATATTCAATGATACCTTATCAGGACTAAGATTTGGTATCAATCATTAGTTTCCAAGTTATATATTTGTCTCTTAATTAATACTATTATAAAATTTAAAGACATTCTAACTAATAAATTTATGAGACAATCGCTAACTCTTATATTTGGTGTTTATTTCTTAATTGACTATTTCGAGATTTTGAGATAATTAAACTTATTGTTACTAAAAGATTTCTCTATCTTATTATGGAGCTTGTTATAGATAAATCATTGAGGACTGACTAGAAAAATAGTATGTTTGATAGATCACACATATTGATGTTATTTTTCTTGTTATACTTTCACATTAATAACTCATATTTAAGTAGTTGATGATATATGAAACCATAGAAGGTATTGCGTTAATAATAATGCAATTACTGTCATAATTTGATGTTATTGATTGGTTAAGTATGAGTTGTGTTTTAAGTATCATCTCTTGGATAGTGTGTTTTCAAAGTCGTGGCTACGTATTCAAAATTTTGTATTCAACTTGAGAGTCATTTTTATATAAAATATTTTAAAATAAACTCTTTGCAATTAATGCTGTTCAAGTAGGAGAATGTTAGAATTTGTATGTGAATTTTCATTAATTGTAAATATTTTATTTTCTAATAAAACTAGTTGAACAATAATTTAAGAAATTTTTTTTATTAAGGCCTAATTATTAAAGTGATATATTATTTGAGCTTATAGATATTTGATTTTGGATTAATATAGTGTAGGCTTATACCTTTTCTATTCCATAATGGGTGGGCCTGATAAGGTTATATTTACATTCATTAGATCCTCTCTCTATTTCTAATCTAATTTAATAATTCACTTGTCTCATTGAAAATTGTACACTCTAAGAGAAGAAGAGGAAGATTTATGTCTGTACTATTCATTTGAATACTACTTTATTTAGGAGAATTAAATATATAAAAATAAATGCATAAATATTAATTTTAATTTTTTTTATTTATAATTTTAGTTTTGATATATGATCTATGAATTGTTACAGAAATATCAAAATGGCATGGAAGAGAGACGTGAAAATTCAAAGCCTGAAAGCTGAAAGGCATTCGAAAGTCGAAACCCCGCAAAGCCCTGGAAAGGCCAACATGTGTTCCCTATAAACGGTTCCAATCAACCAATGGCCCACGAAAGTTTCACAATCACCTGCGATGATGATCCTGTGGGGCAGTCCCTTACAATACGTTTGGTTGGAATTGTTGGGTGGAATAGAAAGAAGATGAGAATGGAAATAGAATCGAATGGAATAATTATTTTATAATTATATTTGATATGATATGAATATTTTATTTTATTTTTATATTTGATATAAAATTTTTTTTGATGTGATAGAATGATAAAAATTATTATTATAAAAATAGTAAATATCTTATTAAATAATTTAATATTATTAAAATAAATGATATAATTAATAATAAAAATTATCATAATTTAAAATTTATCATTAACATTATAATTAATAAAAAAATTCTATAATAAAAGCATGAAATTTCTAATTTACTAAATTTTGTATTATATATTATTTGTAAAGAATACAAAATATAATATTTTAAATTTTATTATTAAAAATATAATTATTAAAATATTTTAATAAAAAATATTTAAAAATAATATTTTTATCATTATTAACAAAAGGTAATGTTAAAATATGAGGAATATATGTATAAAGAAGCTAATTTATAAACGAGGGAATGATCTATTCATCACTTTTATTATGAAATGAATATTTCATTACTTGATGAAATGATCATTTTGTAAGAAATGTGTATTTTCATTCCATAATACATACTAAATAAATTCTTGTGGACAGATAAACAACGATATAGAAAAGACCGAATTAAAATGATTATCTTCTACCCTTACATTTAAAAATAAAGTCATACCGTAATTAAATTTAAAATATTGAGAATGTCATACAATTACAAGCTGTGGAACGCGGCACATAAGATTTTATTCTTCCACATCATTAGTTACTATAATAAGGTTGGAGGTAATGAACGGAAGGACTTGGTTAAATCAAAGTTAATCTATCGAAAATCAAATTGAGAACAAAACTCGAATTGGAAACAATATTTGTAAAGAATTAAAATAGCATTTTAATCTAGTTATTTAAAAGGAATAACCAAAATTTTTATTTAAAAATAAGGCTCCATTTATTATGTTAGAAAATATTTTTTTGTTGAAAAGTTTTATTTTACTTGTATAACATAAAGGAAAAACATATCATTTTACATTTTGATTAAAAATTATAATATTTAGTGGTATGTTAATGAAAAAAAAAATAACTTTCTTCTTAAATTAGAGAATGTTGTTTTTTATTTCATTCCTTATATTTAATATTGAATAATTTTAACAATTTTCTTGCAATTCATTAATAAAAATAAAAGGAGTAAACATTAATTTATATACCATAAAATTAAAATATTACTTAAACGCATGCATAGTAGGAGGAATGAACTCTAATGTAGTAGCCATCAAACCATGCATGAAATGTCATGATTCAAATTTAAAGATATGTAATTTTAGATAACGTTATAATTCTGAGTATAAGATATTTCTAAAAGAAATCTAATATACACTTAATTTTTTATTTGAGAGATTTTCCTGGAATTTTTTCTGCAGAGAGACATTTTCTACTCTCTCTTTTAGAATAATGTTCACAGGAAAAAGAGAAAATGCAAGGGTGCAAGATTATTAAGTTGACCCAAGAAGCTGGTTGGAAGCTTCCTCCGGAGTCAAACGCACACAACGGAATTCCTAGAACTTAGAGGAATGAGGATGAAGATCGTGAATATCATTCACCACACATTAGCCGCTAGGAAGCTACGCGAAAGTTATTAATTTTCTTCTTCACTCACCATGCTTTAATACAAATTTTGGGTTTAAATACAAAAAATGTAATATTTAACAAAAAGAAGATATAAAATTTTATAAAAAAAAATTACATGATGACCTGTGCCTCAGAAAGATTGTTCAATACTTAAGGAAAATTTATACAACAGTGGTTGTTTGATTGGAGTTTTATTTTGGTCCCTCACATAAACATTTTTTTTTAAATTTAATTTTTATTCCTCCTTAGCAAATTTAAAAATTTTCAATTAATGTTTGCTAAGATAATGATGTGAAAAATTAAAGTGTAATATGATGCCATGCAGCCTCTTTGGGGAAACAAAATTGAATTGCTTGAAAGTAAATGTTTTTGTGGATTGAAACGAGTTTTGTTAAATGACATAACAAGGATAGAATTAAATGATTATCTTGTACCTTTACTTTCAAAATAAAGTCAAATGATAAATGAATGGGAATGGTCAAATATGTTACATTCAAAGTGGAAGATCGCGGTTGAAAGGTATTAGGTAATGGAATCATGCGTCCATTACAGGAAGAGAAACGATTTCACATAGAACACAAACTTTCCTGGAAGAATTTAGGTAGGCAATTTTCTTTTTCTTTTTCTTTTTTGGTCACAAAAGTTTTCAACAAGTGGAAAATACATAGGTGCAAAGGACTAATAGACCAGCTTACCCCTATTTATTTCGTTCAAACCTCTTTGTTTCTCTTCCACCAGACCTTAGCCTTTGTTTTTGCATACTGGAATTGGATTAATCAAGCTCATAGTTTGATTCAATGTCTGCGCCTTCTTTCCTTTCTCGGAGAAGAGTTTTACATCGGTATCAGACCCCTAATTATATAAATATACGTGTTCCCATCTCAAATACTGCATATCACCAACAAGAACCATCACGCGATTCACATGGTCACTCTTACCAAGTTGCTGCCATTTTTGCATCTACAATTGGTCATTTTCAGGCCTTCCTCCAAGCCCAAGCTGCCGCAAATTCATTTTCTCGAATAATTTCAACAGCTTTTGTTTTAAGTTTATTAGGTTACTTTTTGGCCTTCAGGGCTAAATTCCGGTTTCCAGGATATGCTTCTCAAATTGACATTCTGATGGAGGTATTAGCCAATTCTTCAGTGGCTTCTGCAGTGTCACTATTCCTTCCCAATTCCAAATCCTTGTGGCCCTTGATATTCATATTTCATTTAGTGCTTTTAATTGAGCCACTTTACCCTACAATAATAAAAATATTTGATAAATATGTGCGTCCTTTGTTCTCCCGGCGGCCCCCACCTGCACTTTTACCGTTGACCGTGATAAATCACGCTTCCTCTGCAACATCGGCGGCGACACCTTATCAGAATGTCACCGCACGAGCAATGGTGGTTGGACCTTTTTTGCCAGTCACCTTTGGCTTTGGGTGAGTCAACTCAAAGTGCAAAATTTTATTTCACCATAGTCTTGTTATTAGAAAAAAAAAATAAAGTACAAAATTATTGGATGAGGTCTAAAATCTTTGTTCAAGTACACCTGATCGCTTCTGCAGAAGTTGGTTTTTAATATCCCCCCAAAAAAGTAGATTTTATTTATTTTTATGCACACTTTAAATAATTGAAACTAATGATATATTTGTTCATTGTTATAAAAATAATTTTTATTTTTTAAAAAATAAAAAAAAAATTTTGATAATTTATTTTCAGTATTTTTTTTTAAAATCTTAACTTCAGTGTAATTCAAAAATATAAAAGTATAAATAACTTTTAAATAAATTTAAAAACTATTCTATTATTCTTAATATTCATTTTGTAATAAAATAAAATATTTTTTATTTTCAACATTAATTATTTTTTATTTTAATGTTTTAATCTAAAATTAATTTTTTAAAAATTTTTTTAACAAATTTTAAAAATTAAAATTTTTTAAATATAAAAATAAAAATATATTAAAAAAAAGCTTAATCTTTCATGCGGTGTTTTTTATTGTTTTTTCACATCTCTTTACGTCGGTTTGGTAGATCCTTTAGGTGTCTTTATTCTAACGAAGGAAAGATAACCATATAAAACTCACGTGCATTAAAAAATATTTTTTAATTTTTAATATATTAAAAGATAATTAATTATCAAAAATAGGATATGTGTTATAAATAAGTGAAAAGTCTTGTTTACCCTTCTTGGCTGCCTGCGGAATTGATTAATTTGATGCTTCTCCCCCATGCAGAGCCATCCAGCCACTGCCTGATCAAATTAACAACGCACCGGCAACAATCTCTGGATCTTCTCCTCCATTCATCTACAGGTGAGGGGACTATCTGACAATATTATGTTGCATAATATACCGCGATGCTGGTCTCTTCTATTTTTTTTCCTTCCTTTTATGACTCCGAAAATGGAGAAATAAATTTTGATTTTTTTTTCCTTGAAAGTTATAAAAATGAATTTAGATATTCTCTCTCTCTCTCTTTTTCTGTGGACAGTAAAGTTTTTTTTTTTTGGTTGTAATTTATCAAATTAATTTATTTACTCTTCCTGGTTTGGCTGCCCTCCGAAATGATTGAGTGCTTTCTTCCTTATATGCAGGCGCGCTCAGCCGCAACCTAGGGTGGAGCTCTCATCACCAAACGAGGATGAATACTTGGAGGAATGCCCTGTTTGAAGGCTAGAGGAATTTGTGGGAAGAAGCCCTTCTTTGCATATTTATTTTAGTTGTTGTATGAATTAGGAAGTAGATGGGCAGAATCCCTTATTTCTTTATTTTTTTTTTCAATTCAAATATCTCCATTCCTCATTATATGAGCCTGTTCTTTTGCAAAAATTCATGTAATACTGGTTATTATTAATGATTTGTAAGTTTTACAAAAATTCATCCCAAATTTCACTTACTGGGTATATTAGTACGTAACATTGATTGATCGGCATATTATGTTCTTTTAATATTTAAGTTAGCATGTAATACGGTCCCATTCGTAGGACTCTATCCCTTATCAACTGTCTCTGACCTTCTGCTACTCCCTGATTGATATACATCCGTTTGCATATGATCTGGTATATATGGATGCAGATTGCATGATTAGAATAAAGAGGAATGGTTGCCCAAGTAGTAAGTATTAGAGTACGTAGTGTACAAATATTACAGGATCCAGTAGGGTAGGGATTAAATGAAATTAACTTTAAGTTCAATGCAAATATCTAGATTCCATAGCATTTAACTTGGATAGGTAAACCACAAACATTAATTAAAGCTAAAGAGTAATTAATGGAACATGAACCACAGAAGTCAGGAATCATCAGGTCTACGTTCGTTTTTCGTAAGAAGTTTTTTTTCATATATAAATAAAACAGCACTACTTATTTTATAATTTGTTAAAAAATATGATATTTAAAAGTATAATAACAAAGAAAAATAATTTTTTCTTTAAAAAGAGAAAATTATGTTCTACCAAAACTTTTACATTTAAGATTAAATATTTAAGTTATTTTCATTATTTTAATATTTTATAATTATATTTCTCCCAAAAATATTTTCCATTAAAAACATCACTAGTGATTATAGTCCTTTCTAAGGCTCGTTTGTTAATTTTTATAGAAAAATTTCATTTTTTATAGAGAATTAAATGAATATCATATTTTTCTATATCTAATGATTAAAAAAGGATCATTAAAGTAATGATAGAGAAAAAATAATTTTATTTTTAATAAAAAATTGTTTTCTATTAAATTTATAATATTTAATATTAAATAAATAAATAATTTTTTTATTATTTTAATATTTTATAATTATATTTTTAGAAAAGATATTTTTCATTAAAATGAATAGAATCTCACTTTCCAAAATCTTATTATAAATTACACAAGAGGAAATCGAAAGTAAACTTACGTCGCACTTCATGCAAGGATTTAGGTGGTGTAAATTATGTCTTTTGGGCGGATGTGACCGGCCGGCCATTTGTACGCTTAAAAAAAAAAATTACTTTCAGTGGCACTGAAAATTGTCACAGAATATTATTATATTGTTACAAATGTTTTTTTAACGACAAGTTGTTCATACCAGAAACTCTATCACAAAAAGTATTTCTAATAATAAATAATATTTGTCACTGAAACTTTTATTTTATAATAAGGTTTGTTGTGATAAAAAACTGACATTTTTTTTGTGTCAATTAAATTAAGTTGTCACTAAAAATCATATACAAATTTTCTTGTTCTTGTTAAGTTGACATTCAATGATTAAAGAAATAATTACCGCTAATTAATGACTTCAGTGATAACAGTTGTTACAAAAACTATTTTGACTGACACCGTATTTATATTATTACTAAAAACATAATATTTGTGATCAACATGCATTTTTTCAACATATTTTTATTTTCATTAAAAATATAATATTTGTAACAATCATTTTCATTACTAAAAATTCTTCCCAGCGTCAACAAATTTAACTTGTTGCTAAAGACTATTGTTATTAAAATTTATTTTTATTTTTATTTTATAATTGTACCCTTGTTCACAATATCTTTAATAATAGTATAAAGAGAATTTACTAAACAAAATTTTAATATAACATTCAAAATAAAACTTAGGGTCAAAGTATATATTCATATGATTCATATCCAATTTAGAGAACAATGCTATAAAATTGTAATTAGGTATTAACAACATTTATTAACAATACAAAATGGAATATTACTTATCAAGTAAATCAACTTCAAAGATTCGGAATAGTGTTACTTGCAGTATTATGATGACCAACTTGCAATAACCAATAATAAGAGGTCGTTTAATTCACCTCAATAGCATGCAAAGTTCTATTTTTCGAGAAATAGAAAATTAATGAGTTATATGATTGATCATTATCTCACAAATTATGAAAAATAAAATTTTCTGAGAAATTCTACTTCTCACAAAACATGGGAAGTTATTTACCCACCTTCCGTAAATAAGTTTTATTTCTCATGTTATTTATAAATATAATGATAAAATTATCCTTATTAAATTTAATTAATGATAATTAAAATTTATTACTTTATATTATAATAATATGAGAGATATAATAATTATTTTATTAATATTTTCTAGTATATTCAAAATTAAATCAAATAAAATATAGGAAGTTATTTCTTAAAAAGTGTTACTTCGTATGTATCAACCAAATAACTTTGAGTATTTCTTAGGAAGTTCAATTTCTTACAGAAAGTTACTTCCTGTGTAAATTAAACGACTCCTAAAAATTTTGTTATAATTTACAAAATTTTGTAAAAGATTACAAGATTTTACGAAAACATGTAACCAAAATTCCAATAAAGAGCAAACTATAAAGCCAATAAGAACTAACAAACCATCAACAAGCAACCCTACAAAGTCAACTTACAAATCCTACCTCAGCCCAAGTATAGAGAAGCTCATCTCAACAAAGAAAAAAAAATATTAACAATCACCCTATTAGTAAAAAGAAAAGGTTATCCTTTTGCATCAGTCGGTGCAAAAGCATACAAAGCCACCCAGTTTTAAAATTTTAAGTAACCTTTCTCTTATTGATATTAAACAACCCATTATTATCCTTTCTCTTTCCTATCTCACCTGTCTCATCATTCGTTGCCATTCCATCTCTGTGCTGACACACCAATTCATGCGAAGACCAAACCAGATGATACCAGACCGAAACTAACATGTAAAGTTCTACAACATTCATGAGTCAGACATGTTCTATTAACTTAGGCATCTCACTCAAATCAACCCATGCATCTTCATCAAAATTCTGGCCTTTATCAATTTTCTCACCTCTTCCTACTTCAAGTTCCTCAACAAAGTTTCATTTCCCCCAGTGGATCATAAAGCACAAAGCTTTAAAATTCTTCCTCCATTCAATCACATTAATGTGCTTGCTACCATCATTTAGCAAGTGGTCTACTTCCAGTATCGGTGCAACAAAAAGATTTGAAATTCAACTTCCTATGCAAACATATTTGCTATTCAAATTCCAAATAATAATTTAACTTACCTCATCATAAAAATTTCCAAGTCGCTGCCAACTTTCAAAATGCAGAGGATTGTACATGAGATCATATTTGAAGAGCTTTGCATTTTGTTCAACAAATTCCTCCCCCTCCTTGGTTAAGACAGAGCCAGGTCATTTATCCGTTGCACTCATCTCCCCAGACGGAGCAAGGAAATAATACAAGTTATTGTAGACATCTAAATATGGCTCAGACCTGAAAGATGAAATGGATGGTGCGACAAATTAAAGTTAAAGCAGGGCACATACAGTGCTGTAGACTTATATACCTTATATAGAGTGATGCATTATATTGTGGGAGACCCCCCACACCAGGAAACATAATCTTAGTTATGGTTTCAAGAAACCCATTTGATCCAGCCTCCTCTGAGAGTTTATCTTCACATAGATCAGGATCATCTATGAACTTTTCTAGTGGGTTTCCAGCTAAGATGTCTTCTGGTGGTTGCAAAAAGTGCTCCCTGATAGCTCTCAATACTCTACGAAGCTTAACTAATCCACTCCTCTGATTCATTATGAAATCCGATAAACTTATTATCAGGCCCAGCAACTTGGTGATTATCACACTTTAATTCCTTGTAATCTTTATCATGATCTTTTGGTGATGACATCCCTTTAGACATAAACTCTTCAGAAACATCCTTCTATGCAGCACGAATTTCATTTATTTGGATCGATCCATGTGAAGATCTAATGTATCTGAATATTGACAACAGTTTAAGTTCATGCATTTTTTAGGAGATGATTATAGTGTATTACTAACGTAATTGTGTTATTATATAATGTTTTATATTTGACTTTAAAAGAAAATTTAACCTAATTTGCAATAAAAATTAGTAGTGAATCGATATACTATTACATCAATAATATATCATAATCTCTTTTTTTTAATTAGATGAATAATGTTTAATAACATCAAAACTCAACTTTACTTGACTTAATTTCATTCCTTTTAATATTTTCTAACAATATTTATTAATGATTAATAAGTACAAATAGACTAATAGATTATATCCCATACTTTGAAAAACTTATGTGTGAATCGAGATAAATCAAATTTTAAGTTTACAATAAACTTATTAGTTAGGTGAGATTAATCTCCTTTTTATGCAAGGTTAACATTTTTTAGGCAAAACCCAATTCGATTTAACTTACCTAGGAGACAATTAAATTAAATGTTGATGCTTGTTGAAGTAAGGAGTTTGCCTTCACTGCAGTAATTGCTCGAAATTGTTATGGCCAAGTGTTGGATGTTGGTACAATACCTGTGAGTGAACATTTTCTTTGGTTGCATGGCTTTTGACTATTCAATGAGTGGTAATGATTTCTTTTAATTTTGTTGAATGAATGATTCAAATGGAAAGTAATTGCAAAATTGTTGTAGTTGTTCTTTTGGGGGATATAGATTGTCCATGGGGGACTTTTGTTGTGGAGTCTATTAAGAGGTTCATTGATGCCACTTACAATTTAGTGTTGATGTGGTGTCGTAAGAAGTGCAATGTGGTTGCCTATGAAGTGACCAAATGGGTAGTTTAGATCATTAGGAGTGATTCAGGAAGGTTGTCTTATGTCTCTCCTAATTTAGATGTATTCATTTTTCTAGATATTGTAGAGTTTGATGTAATCTACATCCATGCCTCTAATAATGGATTTATCATTTAAGACTTAATATATTAAGTTCAATGCTAAGTGTTTTAGGAAGACAATATGGTTGTAAAAAAATGACAAATTAAATTGATTTCGTACGAGGTTTGATCCAATTACATTTAGTATCTTTTATTTTTTTAGAATTATGATATGTTTTTACCCTCTTCTTAAGTACTTCCTCAATTTTGAAATGTAATAGCAACTTTTTAATTGTAATTCCTTTTTTAATATTATTCCTCATTATTAGATGATTATTTTTTCTATAATTTTCTTTTTAGATATTGCAATACAACTATATATAAAAAGGAGATAACATTTTGATTATTTAAAGAATGAGCAAATTTACACATAAAAATATAGGAGTCTTTCAATTATGATGGACAACATTAAAAAAGATATTGCAATTTTAAGATTGATGCATTTGATAAGGGTGAAAATTCCTTAGCGGTTGATTTGTATATTTTTAAAAATAAATGGTATTTAGTGTAGTGAGGCCACTTAAGAGTGGTTAATATAATTTACTCAAAAGGAATTTGATTTGTTGACTAGCTTGCATGTGAGTAGGTTTGAACTGTCTGGACGGTAGTCTCTTTTTTTTTTTTTTTATAATGGACCATAGTGTGCTGGATTCAATCTCCCAAGGTCCGCTTTTAAACTGGTCTCCCTAACATAGGCCCAGTCCAATGAAAGTTCACTGGCTGGCTTGCAAATCAGGACTGGACTTATCAATCTCTTTGATAACAATATGAATAATGATTGATAAGCAAACTAGAAAAAATTCTACAACTCAAATTATTCAGACTTCTATGATGATATGAGGGGAAATAACCTTAATTACACTATTAAAACTTGTTTAAAATAAAGAAAAGTTACGCAAATTCCTAAAATTAAAATGATTCATCAATCCAGAATTTTTTTTCCCTAAAGGAGGAATTTACTAATTCAATACATAGTGCCATGATTTTAAATTATTATTGTGGTTGTAGTCACAATTGCAATCATATTGCAATAGAAGTTAAATTGTAGATAAATGCAAGAAAAAATGTAATTATCATAAAGTAAAATTAAATAAAATTATAATTGTAGAATGATACATAACAACACTATTGCACTAGTATTTATTAGTGCAAATTGAAATTAAAAACATGCCTAGCGCTAGCTAATGGACAACTAAAATGGTACGGAGGAATGGTTGCTCCAATTCTACCAAACCGGGCACTGGTGACATATTGGGATGGCTAATAAAGGCCATTTTAAAGGTTACCGTCAAGGATTACTCACCAAATATAATGATTAACCTTGAAGGGAATTTGAACCCATGATTAAAAAAAAGTCATAATAATTGTAATGGTAATTTTATAACTAAATTATTAATAAAAACAATTTTCCATCTTTTGAAGAGTAATAATATTTATATACCCAAATAAATAATGATATTTATAAGTATTAATTTTGTTGATTATTACTACTCTTCCCACATTTTATTATCTATTGCATTTAAAAGAAATTTTTTATTTTTTTATCTGTTACTTAAGAAATTCAATGAAACTTTAAATATATTTCTTCAAATTTACCCTTTTTTCGCTAATTAATATTTTATTATTTTATACATTCATCTTGAAATGTTTTAAAAAATTATTCTATCATATTTCTCTTTCTATTTTGAGCTCTCTTAAATTTTATGCATAAAATCTCATCTTTTAATAATATAGTCATATCTCCACTCTAAACCATTGGCATAATCATTAGATGTACTAAGTTATGCATATCAATGGAGTAAATCTTGATCTTGAACTAAATAACTATTGTGAAAAGTCTAGTTAAAAAAACATACTAAATTACATTTTTAATATATGTGAAATTAATTAAATATGATAAATAACAAGGGACAAAAGAAGCGTAATATTAGAGAACTTTGTGTCAAAAATAAATTATAGTTACTAAAAGGATTTAAAATTATCCATTTCTTTAAGGAAAAAAAAGAGAGGGGGGGGGGGAAGGTCATTGAAGACACACGGAACTGCCGGGAAGAGGTTAGTGCGCCATTATGCAGGTTTTCTTATTTTAATGTTTAACAGACTGCTCTGCCGAACTTGGCATTAACGAAATTCTAAATTGCAAACTACAACAGGTGATGCAGCTACAATATTGTGATTGACTGATTGTGGCTCCTACTGCAATCACATCACACTGTAATTTTGATTATTTTGAAAAATTGTAGATGTGGTGGTACATGATTTTTTTAAAAAACAAAAGTTAAAAATTTTAATATTTTGCTTAAAAAATTATTTGATATGATATGATATCATCTTAAAATAAAAAAAACTAATATCAAATAATAAAAAATAATTGCCATTATGCAATTTTAATTATATGCTGTGTTGACAATAGAAAATTTCTTGGTTCCAAAACGTACAATTTTACTTTTACAATATTTACCATTACAATAAACGTATCACTACCGCAATTTAAAAGCCAGACATAACATAAATATTTGTTACTTTTGCAACTTCTTGCGCTGGACTTATTGGGTCTGACTGTCAAGGGTTTGCTGGCTTCTATTGAAAAACAATCTAGGTAAGTTTTTCCTTCAAACATATCCATTACATGCAAACTAATCAAGTTACAGCAGTTTCCTGGTGTTTCACATAAACTAATGTAACAACTCTTTTTATTTTATATTTGAAAGAGCTGCCAAATCTCTATCATTTCACTTTAGAAGATGTGGCGTCGGACTTTGCCAAATTATATCCTAATTCTATCTCTCTAATTAGTTTTAGTGTAACTATGAAATATTTTAAATTTATCGGGTGGATGAAAATTTTAGCCATGCAATAATATGGTAGAATATTTGAATATGAATGCAGAAGCTGGCTGGTATAATTCAAAATCATATCGCTTTTTAATTTTTAGCAAGAAATAATGGTCGAGACCTGATAACATAAGACTGTAACCTATCTTTCAAATCAAGAGGAACATCAACTCATTGGAACAAATTAAGAGGTAAGACACAAGTAAAGTGGGACATGTTTTTGGATGCATATAACTAATGCTCAATTGTAATTCTCTTCTTGGTATACACCCGAAGACATTCTTTCGAATTTTTCAAAATTGTTTTTTTTATCAATTCGCACCGAATAATATAGTTTCTTTCAAGAATGTAATGCTTTTCAAACAGTTATTCCATTACATTTCAATTAGAGGACTTCATGGTTTGGTTATTGGGTTTTGGATCAACTTTTTTTATATATAATTGTGTAAAAAGTATTCATTCAAGTCCGCTCGGGCTTCCCATCTATTTTGTTTTTTTTTTCCCCCTTCAAAACTAAACTTGACATGAGTTGACTAAAACTATACAAGACTCAGGGCTTTGATTGAAAATTTGATGATTTTTATTTTCATTACTCTTTTAAGCAAAAAATAATTTTTTATATAAAAAACATATTTAAATAAACAATAAAGTGTTTAATTATATAAAATATTTTTATTAAAAAATAATTAAATATAATTAATTTTTATTATACATATTTATATTAATAAAAATAAATTTATATAATTAGATCAAATCAATTTGATTTATATTATTATGACCCAAACCTAACTTAAATAATAATCTAACCATAAAAAATAATTCAATTAATATTCTAGACTTAACAAGAGTGTCCAAATCCAACCCAAGCCCTTGAGCAGGTCTAATTCTAATCCTGATTCAATTGCTTATGTGAATTTTGGTTTAATATGAGTATTATAGGAAAAGAAACTATTAGTGATGACATTTGTTATTGCTAAAAATAATTTGATCATTATAGAAGGTAAAATTCGTCGCTAAAAATATCATTGGCATACGTTCGTCACTAAAACAACTTACACTGACAACATTTTTATCATCGGTAAAAAATAACTTTTAGTGACAATTTTATTGTCGCTAAAAATCATTTTAAATTTCAAATTTAGAGGTTTTTAGTAATGACATAGTCATCATTGAAAGTTGTACTTTAAAATTGCAACTATAGTTGTCGCTAAAAGCCTTCAAAAGAAAAAATAGAATTACTTTTTAGTGACGTTGTTGCTAAAATTGCAACTATAGTTGTCGCTAAAAGCTTTCAAAAGAAAAAATAGAGTTACTTTTTAGTGACAACTTTATCGTCGTTAAAAGTAACTGTATATTTTTTATTTTTTCTTTAAACCTTTAGCGATGACAGACTGTCATCACTAAAAGTTTATAATTTTTTTTAAATGAGGAGTAATTGATATTTTATATTTAATAATATAGATAATACTTTATATTTTGAATCAATTGAGTTAATTTGATAATTTTTAATTTAATTTTATATAATTTAAATTTTATAACTTAAATTCTATAATTTTATATAATAATGCTTTTTATTTCAAACATGCGCTAATAGTATGAATATAATAAAATCACATAATCAATATAAAAAATTAAATACTTATAAGATAATTGTAAAATTATTTATACACAAAAATTTTTATGTACATGATTCATACAAATATCTGTACATAAAAAAATCCTAAATACAAAATCTAAATAGAAGGAAAACGTAAATAACTTGATGTATCATCATCCGTACTAAGACTATCATCATTGTCATAATCATGATCATCCTCTTGGCAATGTGGGTGATACATAGACGGTGGTGGCTGAGATAGAGTTGCAGGTTGGGAGGAAATAGCTAGCGGGTAGTGGCTGCGAGTGCGAATCTGCTTGGCCATGGTGGTATAGCAACAAATGGTGGCATAGGTAGCATAAAACCTTTATTGTTTGAGTATGGATGTCAGCTCTATCAGATATGTCTTGAATTGCTGCTGCTACTAAGCAAGCTATTGTTGCTACTATTGCTCTTGAATCAATAATTGACTCTATTGAAACTCATCTCGACTCTACTGTAACTGCTGCTGTAACTCACCCACCTGGGACATAGAGTGTGAGCTCCCCTCAGAGCTGGAGGTGCTCGATAAGTGGTATATCTGGCCAGCCAGCACATGATCGACTGCCTTCCTGTATCCTCGATGAGTGTCAAGCACCTTATCAGCATTGATAGCCTCATTGATTTGCACAAGAGTACTAGGTGAGCCAGTGGATGATACATTGGACTGTGTATGCTGAGTCACCAGCTCAGTTATCCTCATCTTGAATTTTTAAAATAAGAATTAATTATACAAATTACAATAAAATTTATATCATTAAATTTACAAAGTTTAGGGTACTTATATACTACTCCGTAGGGGTTGAATGCACCCATTCCCCAGTCCTATATGTGTGTCAATTTTTGAAATTTTTTGACACTGACCATAGATCATTAATCTCCTTATTTCTCTATTCATATTTTACAAGAAAAAGAAAGGATAAATATAATTATTGAATTAATAATAGATTATACGTTTAAATAATAAATTGAATTACCTTATTCTAACGATGTGCAATAATGAATTTTGATCCATGCCAATCATTCACCATCTTCTTTACTTGGTTATTTGTATTTCTTATAGATAACTCCTATAAATTAAAAATTAATCATACAATATAATTACGTTTACAATTTAAATATATGAAATTCTAACATAATTTTATCAAATCTCATACTTATCTTGTAATCATCATTTGCAAAGAAATCCATACATCGATGTCACATCTGGGGCAAGACAAATTGTCACACAAAGTGCCTAGCACGATCCAAGTCAAAATCTTGGTCTCAGTCGCCCTTGTGATCTAGAAAGTGCATGTTTAACTTGTACTTCTATTCTCTGTATAGGTCAATGGCACTCCACATCAGGTCACTAAACGCTCTATTCTGCTCAGCCTCAGTAATGCCCTGGAAGTCAAAATGGGACTATAGTAAAACACATTTAACAAATTAGTGAGAACTATGTCCAAAAATTTCCTTTAACAAATATAATTAAGCTAAGATAAAGAGGAGTTGGATACTTACGTAAACCTCCTGCATAACCCTATCTCGTAGCTATTGGGGCATCGACCACTATGATTTATAATAAGGAGGCATGTGTGCTCGAATGATGCTACCTATGTCATGGGCGAGATGGTTGACATTCTCCCAAACCAAATGCCATGTATCAATCATATCGAATTGTACAGACATCGTCTCCCCCCGCTCCTTTCCATCTTTTCATGCAGCTTGAGGGATTTATTTGGATCTTTCTTTCTCAGAACTACAACTTTAATGGATAACAAGAAGTATCAATACTATAAAATCATATTATACTAGATAATCAATATAAGTATGGATAGTTATAAAAGATACTTGGTACCTCACACTACAAGGGAATGTGAGTGGGCCAACGTAGAGGGTCCCCTCCAGTGTCACCTTCATGGTGTCGTACCTTGGCATCTGCCATGACTGGAATAATACACATTGTATAAGCATTTTAGAGAAAAGCCCACAATTGAGTTAGATGAGAAGATACAAATTATTATATTCATATAATAAAAGTACACAATAACTCTTACACAATTGTGAGTTATCATGCCAAAAAATAATTCTATTTCCTAATTTGATTCAATGTCAGTAGACTTATTAGACTCATTTCCATGGTTGTTTATTTCTTTTCCATCCTCAAATTGTACAAACACATCCTCCATATAATCTTCAATTGTTTCATTTTTGAAGCTAACATCATTGTTGATGAAGATGTCCACTCTCTCTATTGCAAACCTAGTATTCATAAAAGGTGAAATGATTGAAAGACTATTTCTTTGATCCCTCAAATTGACTAAATAGAAATCTTTGAGATTAATTGTGGATTGTAATTGAAGGAGTTACTTTCCTGCAGGAATGATGAGTCTTGTACATTGACATCATTGTCAGGTAAATCTGATATATTGCAATGTACAATAGTATGGAAGACCTTCTAATTTAGCCCATTAATAAAATCATCGATATAGAAGACTTGTTGTGCTTGAGTTGCAAGAATGTAAGGGTCATTCCTATACCATTGCCCACTAACAAAAATGCTTGTGATGTTTTTATCAATGCAAATCTTCTTCTTCCTTAAATTAGTATCATACCATTTGCATTTAAATAAGCTCATAGTATAGTTGTTTAGATAAGTTAACTTTATAATGTCCTTCAGTACACTATCAACATGTTACCATCAGCTCCTAGAACAAAAATGCCACTGTTTTGTGTTTTATGTTTCGCATCTTGAGTTTCAACTATGAAGCGCACTCCATTAATAATGCATATTGAGCATATCATAATAATAAAATTAGGGCTAAAAGCTAATGATATTAGCTTTTTAGTGGTTTCGGGGGAACCATTTCTATGTAAATGATACATCTATGAAAATAACATTTCTATGAATGGTTAAAATAGGAAAAAATTACAAGTAGGGAACAACAGTTGCATGATTGATATAAGATGTTTGGAAAGAACAAATTTTTATCTTAGAATAAAACTATGCGAAAAATTTTATTCTCTATAACTCATCTATGTTATTAGCATCACTTCATTTGAGCTTTTGTCATTGCTCACTATAGAAAATATGTATTTTAGTTCGTTGTAATTAATTTGGAAGAGATGTACGAATAAATATAAAAACTTACTAAAGATACTTTTTTATCTTTACACAATTATTCAAGATGTACCATATGGCAACATCGCAATCCTTCCTATCAAAGTGAGATATAATCTTTTTTTCCAAAGATTGACATTGAGATCAAACACTGACAATACCCTTTCTACATGTTTGGATGCTACATCCTGGTTTTAGTCAGGCCGATTAAATCTAGTTTCCACCCCTTTTAGATACATGGAATAAAATGTTAACACCTCATTAACAACATATCCTTTTGTAATCAAACCCTCAGGTTGAGCATAATTTCAAACATAATCTTTTAACTTTTTTAGATATCTCTCGTATGGGTATATCCATTGAAAATAAATAAGACCACCTAGCAATGTTTCTTCGAGTAAATACATTAACAAATGGACCATTATATCAAAGGATGCTCGAAGGTATATCCTTTGAAGGTTATATAGAATGATAACAATATCATGCTTGGCTCATAAGACATTCCTCCTACTGAGAGTTCTAATGCATATTTAGTTGAAAAATTATACAACTTAATAATAGGAGATGATAATTCCTTTGACAAAAATGCTCAGACTAAAGGTTCTAACAACCTTTGTATAATAACATGACAATCATGTGATTTCAACCCTTTTAACCTTGTATCATGATAAGTTATATTCTTTTTAAGACTCTCAGCTAACTTGTCAAGAAATTTCACATTTTTTATAAACTATCAAAATTGTTGTTATTCTTCTTGGTTGAGAGTGTATGTAGCATTTGGTTTGAAGAGCTAGCCCCTTTCTTCATACAGATGTAAGTATGACCTTATTTTCATATCCACTAGACCTTGCCTCACATTATCTATATCCTTTATCTTATGCTCAAGATCTAATTATGTATCCAGAAAACTATTGCATATATTTTTCTCAATATGCATCACATCAATATTATGCCTCAGATCATTGTCGGCTAATATAAGAGGTAAAAAAATATGCTTCAATTACTCCAATTAAGTTATTCAACACCTCTCTTTCATTTTACACCACCAAACTAAAATATGTTTACTAGGAAGTCCTTATGCCACCTCCCCCAATTGGTCCATGATAATTTCATTAGTAAGAGGAAGAAGAGGGGCTTTCCTCTTTGTCTTCCCATTGAATTCCTTCTGATTTCTTCATGTGTGACTCATTGGAAGCTAATGATGATGCCTAATATAAGCAATTTTACCCTAACTCAAACTGATGGAGTATCATCATTACATGTAGGACATGCTTTTATAACCTGTCTCTCTGGAACTCCATCTAGAGAGACTGCTTTGAGTAGAAAATTATTTATAGTCCATAACAAAGTAGCTTGCATGTTAAATATAGTATTTGTATTAGCATCTCGAATCTCAAATCCTTTCTCCCAAAGATGCCTTAACTCCTCTACAGACGGTCTTAGAAACATGTCTATGTCTTTACTTGGCGATTGAGGCCCTAGTATTAATAGAGTCAACATAAAAAAGGATTGAGACATACAAATCTATGGTGGCAAGTAATAGGTAGTCATGATAACTGACCATATACTGTATGACAAATTCCTATCACTAAAAAGATTAAATCCATTTGCACTTAAGCCCAGCTTAACATTTCATAGGTTAGTGAAAAAATTGATATGCTTTCTATCAAATTCATACCATGCTTCTCCATTAACAGGATATCACATTATCTTATCCTTTATTGACTTGCTAGTATGATGTCATGTCATATCCTTTATAGTATGCCTCAACTCATACAATCGCTTTAGTTGAAGAGTTAGTGGAAAATGTTGAAACATTTTTTGAGGTACCTTTTTCCTTTTTGTGTTTTTTTCAACCTATCGGCTCTCCCCACATATCAGATAATTATCTTTCGAAGCATCTTTTTTCTGGAAAAGTGTATAGTCATACTTACACACATGGATTGACTCATATCCTGACCCTAAATTGTTAAGCTATTTCTTTGCATCATAATATGACTTAAACAATTTATTATCCATCGAAAGCACCTTTTTCAGCAACTTAAGAGAGCATCAAATGACTTGTTAGCCCACTTATATAACATCTTCAAGTGTATGAGTTTCACTAAAAAGTTTGAGGTTAAGAATGATGTGCAGCTCAGATATATTTTTGTTTCCATTTGGGCAAATAAATCATCATAACCACTATGATTAGACCCAATGTCCCCTTTTAGTACACAATTATTCCCTTCTCCTTCATCGGTAACTATTTCTTCAATTTCATGATGGCTGATGAAATTGTATATAATATCTACCATCTCATCTTTATCATTAGAAGATACCCCCTCATTCCCCTGGAAGTGAAAATATCTGCTTTACCATGGTGTACCTAATTTGTGTATAAGGGGTGAAATCCATTATCTATAATATGTGCCTCCAATGTTCTTAAAATTTGAAATAATAGATTCACACACTTCTTACATGGACATCTCACTAAGCCCTTTTCCTCTACAAAGTTTTTAGTTCTATCAACAAATGTCATCGCACCATTCTAACACTTGTCTGACAAGTGATTTCCTAGATGGATCCAACTTTTATCTATCGATATCGTACCACTAAATAGAAAAAAATGACTTCATATGGAATTAAGGATTGGGATCAATGTTTGTTGTACGTCTTAAATTCATTGTATTACTTTAACTCTAAAAGGTAGGACCCTATCCTATTTAAGATATCTCTATAGTTATTAATTCATCCACATTTATCATTTCTTCCATGCGAAAATTTCAGCAGCATCTCTTTGTAGTTCTCTAAGTGTGTAAACTATACATCAATATAGTTTAAATCCAGAGAACAATTAGGATGCCAAAAAATTTCTATAATGTGAAACAAGAGCCAGATAAATTCTCAACAATAATTATAGGACATATCCAAAACTGTCCAACTTTATAGGATAATTCAAGGGTTGGTTGACATGTAAAGATTAATCAATTCTTGAATGAATCTAAGCTTATAATGCAAATGCAATTCTATTTAAAATTATTATAAAAATTTGTTTACAATAATCTTAAACCTACAATGTAGCATTTTATAAATGCCCTTATTCTAGTGTGTTATTATCTATATGATTAATTATTTTAAATGTCCATATAATTTTTCACTATTTAATAATTTAGGACTAGGAATTAAATTTGTAACCTACTTTACCACATTCATAAGATGTATAGTTCAACTTATTTACCCTGACGTGTATTTTATAAGTATTCAACTCTTTTGTCCAACCGTATATCTTATGAATATAGATATATTTTCAAAGGCTTAAAGTTTCCAAGTTTTTATTGATGAACAATCATTAAATTCATTTTGATCGTAATTTGTACGAGAATTCTCATTGATTTACAAATTTAAATCTTCATGATTCTTTTAAATTTCATACTTATATGTAATCTTATTGTGAGTATTTTGTAATTTTCTTATTTTTATCGTGCATAAAATATCCAATATATACTATTATTAAATCTATAAAAAATTTAATTGCAAATATTTAATATCCAATATTAATATATTCAAATGAAATTTTTTTATGTATTTAAAATTCAAATATTTAATATTTTTAATTCATATTTTCAAATAGATTTTATCTTATAAAAAATTCATATCATATTTGAAAATATTTGCATTGAATGAATACAAATGATTAATATCAAATAGATATTATTTTTATATAAAATAAAAATGTTAGATATTGTATAAATTCATAGATAAAATAAAAAATTTACTAGAAATTAAAATAAAACCTATTTGAATTATTGTTGATTGGTTATTATTTTTAATACATTTCCAATTAAAACATTGAAAATATGAGAATTTAATTACATATTAATCATTATTAAATAAACATTATATATTGTTATGAAATTTGTGTAACTTCTAATCCCTATTAAAGTATATATTCATATGAAATTCTTATATTAGTACATAAATTGTAATATGAAATTTCTTTTTTTATTGATAATTTTTTTTATTTTAATCAATATACAATGTTATGAATTAGTTATGGCAACAACAAATGGAAAATTTCTCCTTTTGAGTTTTTTACATTAAAAAATTAAAAATAATAAACATTTCCGTTCACATTCTATCATATGACAAATTTCATATAACAATTTATTTTCATTTAATTTTATGTTAAAAATATTTTATGTAACAATTTATCTTCATTTTTTAATATAATTTTTTTTTGCATAAATTGTTATATGAACTATTTATTAAAAATGATATAACAATCATTATTGAATGATAATTTATTTTTATATTACTCAATTTACATTGTTATGAAATTCTTATGAATTATGCTCCCTATTAAATTGTATAATTATATAAAATTGCATTACATTGTGAGAAATTCTAAAAAAATGTCTTATTTTTTTAATGTTATTGTTAAAAATAAAAATATTTTCATTAGATACAATGTTTTCATCAAATATTTTATTAGCAAACTTTCTTTATTATACTTATTCTTTAAAGTATGTTTATAAGCTTATATTAAAAAAAGTTATTAACATACTTAAAAGTTTATTTGCATGTTGATATATTTTTTAAAAAATGTTTATATAATAATTCTAATTTCATTTATTATTATGTTTCAACAAAATGACTAAATTTTGTGTTCCAAAATTACTTCCTAAATTTTATGTATAGAACAATCTACTTAATTGAATAATCTACACGTATATTAAATATTTCAAAAACTATATTTGTACTCAATATCATAACAATAATAAAAGTTATATCTATAAATTACACATGAAAGGAAAATTATACAAACACATTTAACATATAAATCAAACTAATATTAATTTCATACTAAAGATATCATATCATCAAAATAAATTAATTTATTACATATTATTATAGCAAAAAAATTCATATCAAATTGTTCACCTCCTAAATTACATAATAAAATAAAATTTTATAAAATTTAATGCACATACCTCACCAGAACAAGTTTATTGATCAAATGTCCTTAAACTGAATAAAAATAACAATAAACAGCAACAATATCTAATAAAAAAATAATATACAATATGTATAAATAAAAAAATTAAATAAATAAAGAAAAATACTAAAACATAACACTTGAATCTTTGACTTCAACTTCCCTTATTGCGTGCAAATGAGGTCGAGAGCACGATGGGAGAATATATAGCTAAACTCTTTAGCGATGACAAATTATTCAATCATTGTTGAAGAGTCATCGCTAAAAAATTTAGCCTACAACGACAACAATGTCATTATTGAAGGGTTAGTATTGGAAATTGTGCCAATATTTAAGGCGACAGTGTCATCATTGAAGGCCAATGCCCTTTACTGACAACATTATCGTCGCTAAAGGATTGACATTGTAAATTGTGCCAACCCTTCAGTGACGACAATGTTATCATTGAAGGTCATGACCTTTGGCAACAACATTATTGTCATTGAAAGGTGGCACTAGAAATTATGCTAGCCCTTTAGTGACGATAGTGTCATTGGTAAAGGGTCTTGACCTTCAACGACGATATTGTTGTTGCTAAAGTATTTGATTTCCTGCTCATTTAATTTTTCACTTTATTACTGATGATGTTGTCGTCA
This sequence comes from Sindora glabra, assembly GCA_020226215.1. Taxonomy (NCBI): domain Eukaryota; kingdom Viridiplantae; phylum Streptophyta; class Magnoliopsida; order Fabales; family Fabaceae; genus Sindora; species Sindora glabra. The sequence goes on from CM035234.1 coordinate 22,120,610, forward strand.
GTAAAACTTGTTATAGTCTACAGTGACAATCGAATGTTTGTTGTTACTAAAAATGTTGTCGATATTGACCTATTTTATTGTAGTGGAAGTCGTTTCTTTTTATTAACATGCCGTTTTATCTTAAGCCAAGAGTTTGCGCATGACAATGATCAACTTACTCACGTTTATTATTTTAAGTGGCTAAGATTTCCATTCCTTTAATTAATATTTTAAATTTAAATTTTATAAATAAAAAATGTTGAAAAATTTTTATTTTTATTTTGTAAAGGATCCAACTCAACTTCCAAATAGTCAGAGTCCAATATAATTTCTAGATACTAGGTGTTACAAAAAAAAAAAAAACTCTAACGGTCATCAATCATAAGCCGTCAGATTGTTATACTTTGACTAATGCATGTTAGGGCCTGCACAATTACAAACTTTGGGCTCAAATGCAAGAAACATCAGCTCATCTCTGGAGTAGTTAATAATTAAAATCACCTATGGAAATTTAATTAGAAACTTTTGCCTTGAATATAATTTTAATCTTTTAAAATATAAATTCTGTAATTTTGATTCTTCTAATTTAAAATAATATATTTTAATATCATAGATATTAAATTGACGTAGTTTTGATTCTTTATTTGATTTTCATTAATTTTTTGAACTTTTGTAAATTCATAATTAATCTCTAAGCATTCGTTAAACTATTTTTCAAATAAATCATATTTTTAAAATTTTTTATTGATAATTAACCCTCAAAATAATATAATTTTTCATATGTAATTTATTGATTTTTTTTCAAATTTTAAGATCTAGGAAAAATTTTTCTTTCAAACTTATATAAGGATCATTTTAAATTAATTTGAAAGAAGTATTTAGTGAAACATGGGCTTCTAAAATCAAGAAAATAATGAAAATCAAATAAGAGGACTAAAATTATATCAATTTAATATCTAGGGAGACTAAAATAAATTATTTTGAATTAAACAAATCAAAACCATACATTTTATATTTTAAGGACCAAAATATCATTCAAGATAAAAAAAATTTTTGGGAGCCGATAAGTGATTACTAATCTTGTAGGGATTAATTGGGGTCGGATTGCATATTCAAATATTTATTCCATTTCCTTGGTGTAGTACGTCTCTGATATGCCAAACATTTTTGAGTTTATGCTTATGCTGAAACTGGCAAAAAAAGAACTCTCCATATGCAACGAAAATCTTACACAACAAGATTTTTCAAAGATGGGACGTTGTGTTGCTGAATATTAACTATTCAATGTTAAGAGTACATATGTGTTTGGTTACCTCTCACAGACATTTTTAACAAAATAATGAATGAAAATAATTATTATTATTTATAAATATTTGATGAATTAACTTTTAAAAATGTGGATTCTCAAAAAAACAAAAAAACAAAAAAATTGTTTACCAAATACGTTTGCCAATTATATCTACTGATATATATAATATATCTTCTTAATTAAAGATATTCATCGAAGATTTAGACACAAGTTATGTATGTGCTCATAGTCTATTATACAAGGCCTGGCCTGAATTATTCTAAGTTTCAACTCAAAGAGTGATAACCATTTGATGATTTGATTATGATCCAATCTTGAGTGAAATAAAATACCGCGGCTTCGATCTTTTTCAATAAAATCATCACGTAGTAAATCAACAAAACCTAAAGTAATATCTCTTTCCCCTTTATTACGTATGAATTCTGGACAAATATATGTGATCATCATATTTGTCTCATTTAATCAAATACATCCACTTTCTGAATTCTAAGGTTATTTGAAAAGGGAAAATATCACAACTTTTATCCTCAAAAACTTTTCTACTTTTTTTATGTTAATTTTCTTATTTCTTTCAGATTGGCAAAAACTTAAAACCTTCTCCGACAATCTTTTAAAATTCAAGATTATTCCAATACACTATTTTTTCTATGCCTTAAAAAGTTATATAGTAATACTTTAAAAAAGGGAAGACTTTCTTGCTTGTAAATCAACATAGAATACTCTTCACTATAAAATATTTGATTTGAATCATAACATTGTATAAAGAGTGAATCCATCATTGTAGTTCTCCCAAAGCACTAGCAAATAAAAAGCAATTAAGCAAAATATTAAGGTAGAGAATTATATATCAACATATAATATAAGTTTACCTTATCTGAAAAAAAAAAGTCCACATATCCTATTTATAATATAAACCAAAACTTAATT